>OX422216.1:22412753-23612753 GCA_949130495.1 Sambucus nigra
TCTCCAGTTCATCTCCCATATATGTCAAGTCTTCATCATACCCATTCATCCAAATGGCACGTGATTGTTTATGAAAATGGAAATTCAAATGATCAACCTTTTCAGTTAATCTCTTAATGTTAGCTGATTGTCTCTTTATTAATTTAGTCTGGTCGGCCAATGTCTTTTTAGTCCTTTCCTCTTTATCTATTGGATGAGAAACCACAACATGCCTATATAATTGGATACCCTTAGACTTATTTAATATCTGAATTTCTTCCATCAATATGGCATTCTCCTATTTTAGAAAAGAAACACCTTTACACTGATCAACACTAGTGGACTTCTTCAGTACCTCCAACTCATCCCTCAATATGTTATTTTCCTACTCTAATAGACCCGCTACTTCCCGAGTTCTATTCAACTCACACTTCATCACAAATTCCTTTTTAGGAAAGGTCTAGGAAATGTCCTGTAACTTTTTATCATAACCACTCTCACTGATAACCCGAGAAGATATTTTCTCATAATCAGTTGTCAAACTGGCAAGAGCTTCCTTATGATCCTTCTGTATCTAAAGTATCAATTCATAATAAGAGGCATTGATCACCATGGATTGGTCGAAAAACCTATATGAATGAATATATGCTTCTTTAACTCGGTTAGAAGCAACTAAGCCGAGCAGTTCTTCCATATCTTTCTCATCAAAATCTTCATGACGTGCCCCAAAGATCTGATCACTCCTCTTATATAAGTCTCTCTCGACCATTACTAGAATATCCTTCCTAGAGTTAAACTAAAAAGAATAAACATGGAATAAATATAAAAAAGTTAAAGAAAGTCCGCAGCAGGCATCAACGTCATTTGTATGAGAAGGGAAACTTCATTAGAATTATCGAAAGGAAATACAAAAAGGTGACCGATTCAGATTTCAAAAAAGGCTACATTAAAAGAGATAAATTATAAAAATAATCCTAGACATCTACACATTCTCCTTATCCTGAGCCACTTCCTCCTCATAACGAACAAGAGTTATAACCATTTTTGGGGGGTGTAAACGACTCAACCATTCACTCCTTATCATCAATCTCCTCATCAATCATAGGAGGAGTAGCAGGGTTATATTAATGAAAGAGATCAGAGTCTAGAGCAATGTCGACCTTCTTCAGAGCAGCATCCCCTCCTTCTTTGAAGTATGACTTCTTGAGAACCTCCACATGTACAGAAGTAGTGGAAAATGCCTTATCCCAACGTTTGGTATAAGCTTCCTTATTCTCTTTCTTGACCTTCACTTTTAAACCCCAGTATTTACCATCGACATCTGTAGCAGTTTTCTCTTGTCGTCCGGCATTTTTCATAGCTTCGTTAGCAACCTTCACAACATCATTCTTATCCTTATATACCTTCTCTATCCCCCTTCCACTTCTCTTGATCTTCCATATAGGCCTTCTTGGTAACATTCATGGAGTCTTTTAGACCCTGGAAAGCAACCTTAATGTCTGCCGAAGACTCTCTCAATTGGTTATCCCTTCTCAAAATTTGGTCATAGTCAACTAAGAACTACAGAGTCCAAGAGAAGCAAGGAAGCCAGCAAACAACGTGATTAGAGCATAAGTAAATGAAATATATCGAGTAAAGAGATATTTACCAAGGATAAATTGTGACTGTCTTGTTCTAGCAATCTAGACCTAGAAAGAGCAACATTAATATCTTCATCAGTGGGGAGAACCTCTGAACCTATCAAACCCGAGGGAATCTAGGGTTCATTACCACTGAAAAAGCACCAACTGAGCCCTTGTCAGCTTGACCCTTCCCTGGAAACTTCTGGTGATTGGCAGGTCCTTTGTTCAGCCTCTTGAATTGAGGCTCATGGGTCTTAACTTCTTCAGGTACCACCACTACAGGGAGTTTGGAACTTCCCTCTTCAATGTTCCTCTTCTCAGCCAGAGAAGGGGACTTGGCTCTAGCAAGGAGGTTGGGGATCTTTCTTTTCACCATTCTGTATAAGGAGTGATGGTAGGCACCAAGTTTATGTCCAAAGATTTAAATGAGGATGAAGTACCTCTAACAATAAAATTTCCTTATAGCTGGGAAGAAGATTCTGAACCAGCAGTCGAGGAAGATGAGGCAAACACCTCTAAATCAATGAGGGTTAGAGGAATGTCTTTGGTCGACCTAGAAACAAATGACATAATTAAACTCTGGTATTCCAATAATACTAAAGCCGAGCGAGGATAATACTCCCCAAGTCTTTGTTGAGTGAACCAAACAAGCTTCAATTCAGTAAAATTCACCTCGGGCATAGGAGGAGGGTCCTTCTTTCTTTTCTCTGCCAATTACAAAAATAATGGCATTGGTCAGTAACCGAGTAAGTTTAAGAGAACAAGTAAAAAAAATACAAATAATAAAGTTATCAACCTATGCCATGCCCTTCCTGAGGGCAGCGTGGCTTAATATATTCTTCACCCTCAGGAAGAGGGGCAAATTTCTATTCCTTTACAATTAAGACATAATCCCAATAATCTTTATTGGAGTCAGGAAAATTAACCACTAAAGCCCTGTTGGAATATTCGGTCTTCAAATAATAAATGTTATCAGCGGTGGTCCCCCAACTATAACAGTACATCAATTTCGTTATGCCTATACGGGTTTCATATAATTCATTAATGCAATTTACCCCATTTATTACTCTCCAAGTATTTCGTGCCAATTGGCCTGGGATCATATCAAAATACTGACAAAACTCAAGAAATAAGCGATTTGGCAGGAAAGTTACCACACACTCTGCTATAAATATAGTGACCAGCCAATGACCTTCTTCTAAGGCACACAAGTCACAGGGACCTGTGACCAACTCAGTTTTTACCCACTCAGGGATCCTACGCTTTGTTATAAACTTCTCCAAAGATCTCTCATCAACAATATACATCATTATAAAAACTCATAAAGGAAAAGACAAGAATGAAGGGATTCTTACACTAAAAATAAATACTTAGCAATAGTTATCTTATTAACAGCGAAGTAGAAGATCAAGAGTGAAGAAAGGAGTTTGAAATTAAATGTGGGATGAGATTGAAGGGGAAAGAACCTTTTATAGGAGTTATGAACTCTTGAACTCCAAATTTTGAAATGATTAAATATACTATCGTTTCAGATATTGATGACGTCTCATTTCCCCAGAAACCCAAATGACTTGCGTACCCTCACATAGTTCGTTGTTTTATAACTACTTACAAAATTATCAACGCCTTAATATAACATGTTGAATTTTACAAGTCCCAGAGGTTAGAAGACGATTAGATCCTTTATAGGGTGTCGAGCAACTTATAAAGGATAATACTCCATCCTTTCACTCACCACCATATTCCTATCAAGAGTGAAATATTGGGGGGCTTTTGTTGTAGCCTAAAATAATTAGGCCACGTGAACCATAAAATAGTGACACCTGTTAGCATTATCTCTGAATTCTCAAACAAATAATAGGCCTGCTCGACTCAGTTATTTTATGGTCGGCCCCTTAGCCGACCATACCCGTGAAAGTTAACAGTCAGTAATATGAACATACACATGTGGTATATTCAGTAGTGACCATGCACATGAACGTGAACAAGTATCCAGCTGCCTATTATTGATTAAATATGCAAATACCTAGTGTATAAAGGTATTCCATCTCTTTAACTTCCAACTACTATAGATATATTACTACCTCTCTCAGCTAAGGGACAAGACTACTTCATTATAACCATATAGATTATTCTTGAGAGGCTTTTACTGAAGCCTAACAATATAATGACATTACCCCTAGATGTAGGTACCATGTCTGGGCTGAACCACGTAAAATATTTGTGTCTCTCTATAATTCTTTTATCTTTGTCGCTTATTATTTTTATCCGTGGTTATATATATTGGGTAAGTTGAGCTAAGATTATTTCAAATTATCAAACCCAAATTTAAACATTAACAAGTAGCCTAATGAATTGAGGTCAGACTATCTCAGTCCAATATGCTCAGGACTCTCCACTAAGAGGATAATCATAATCAGCAACAAATTAGAAAGGGTAACATACGACATCCAATTTAGCATAAGTCTAGGGTAGCATAAATAATTGTAATCATACATAGATGACATAGTTATTGTAACAATAAGAACTTGGGTCTCAACTAACATGACCTAGCACCAAAGTTCAAGTTTGTTAATAAAAATCTTCCTCTATATTTCCCGTGGACATAGAAATGACTGACCTTACTAAACCACATAATCTTTTACCATATAATCTTCATACTTTTTCATTTTGGGACCAAGATGGTCATACTCATTGTATCATACCCAATACCTCTAAATTTTACGTCACCTCCTTTAGAACTGCAAGCATGAAGTTATGAGTGTGTATCATTTCATTAATTATTCTTGAAATTCTATTAACAATGATGGGAATAGGATCTCTAGGAAAGTATTTTAAGGGGTTAAAAAATGTAATGATAACTTAGAGATGTAACCCATAATGAATTGAAAGGTAAGATAAACATATATATTGTTGGGGGATTCAATACTACAATAATGTAATTTACCAAAACACCCGTAAATATGATTGCAATCAACACAATGACACATAGATGTATGTGATTCAGCATACTTACGTCCATATGGAAGGGAGAAATAGGGAATTTATTAAACAAGGAAGAAGACGACTTGGAGTGCTAGATAATGTTGGATGAGAGTCCAAGTCGTGGGTATAAAGTTATGCTATATATTTTCTCACATTAGGGTTTTCTGTTAATACAAGAGTCCTAACTATGTAGAGTGTTGTATTGATCTTTCCTAATGTATCCATCCTATATATTCAGCCTTATCTCTTAGGTTCTTGAGTTATGGCATGACTATATTCGATCACACTATCATTATCATGAAGGAAGCACGTCTTTATTTGGTACAGGATCACCGGGTGACTAGGACTTGCAATGATATAGGATTCTTTAGGTTCCATGTGTCATGCCATATGGGCTACTCGACTCATAAGACTTTTAATTATCTTGAGAATTAGGGTGATCGATGTTTTGTCCCGGTCGACCTAATTCCGCCTGAATATATCATCCATGTGTGACGTGCAATTTTAAAGTAAGGCTTCATAAACTACCCTGCTTTCCACTCATTCCTAGTGGGACTGCATTATGGGCTTACTTGCATGTAATACCTATATATACAGTCACGTACATTGTTATTTGGTTTCCCCAGGTAATCATTGTGCGTGAAGCGCGTTTCTTAGGGGAGCATAACAGTAGACACCCATAACTGGACATGGTTTTGGTGACAAGGGATAAGGTGTAATTTTTCGGCAAATCCCACCACCAATCGCCATAATTTTAAAAACCAATTTTAAATTTAAAACCTACAAAAATTCCAATAGTCACAACTTTTGAGCTGCACCATTCTGTCACAGCTAGAATGCTGTGAGTTAAGAGAAGAATAAGAAAATTGAAAGGGACAAAGAGAGTTGAAAAAGAAATAATTTTTATTTTCTCATATGTCAACTATAATCGATAACTCAGTATTTATAACAGAGCATACAAAAAACTATTACAAATGGAAGGTTGTGATTGCATTACAAACCAATGGTTGAGAATGAGCTATTGTGTAGCTAACCTAACTGACTAACTACTTTAGTAGTCTTGACAACTACAACCGTAACAATTTGCCCTTCCCTTCAAATTATCCTTGACCTCAAGTATCAAAATTAGGATAAGTTGCGGTAATGAACTCCCAATCTTCCCATGTTTCATTTTCTAGAATATTATTGAACCACTGAACTAAAACCTGAGGTACTGGCCTATAATCCCTTTGAATGAGTTATCTTACTTGCACAACAACTGGTTCTACTTTAAATTTACCTTTCGTTCCCACAACTGGTAATTGGGTAGAGATAGAACAAGACATAAATACTTTCTTTTTAAGTTGAGAAACATGAAAAACTGGATGAATTTAAGCTTAAGGAGGTAATTTGAGTTTGAAAGCTACAAATCCTATCTTTTCCAATACCTATAAAGGTCCAAAATACCTTGAAACCAATTTTGAATTTTTTCTTAGAGCCACAGATGCCTGCTTATAAGGTTGTAACCTGAAGTAGACCGAATCATCCACTGCGAGGTCTCTTTCATTCATCCCCTTGTCATCATACTGTTTCATTCTATGTTTTGCTTATAATATATACTCTCTCAATAAGGAAAATATTAATTTCCTCTCCTTAATCCATTCTTTTACTGAGGCTATTTTGATGTCCAGATTTGTAAGTACGGTAATGATGGGAGGAGGATAACCATAGAGAACCTGAAATGGTGTAACACCCAAGCTAACATGGTAATTGAAATTATACCACCATTCTGCATAACTGAGACAATCCTTCCACTTCTTAGGTATTCTACTTGTCATGCATCTTAGATAAGTTTCTAAGCATTGGTTCACTTTCTCTATTTGTCCATCTAATTAAGGATGATAGGTTATACTTAGATGCAATTTAGTACCAATGAGCTTGAATAATAATTGCCAAAACTGGCTTGTGAAAACTTTATCTCTATCAGACATAATAGAAGTTGTAGTTCCATAAAGTTTATATATATTGTCAAAGAACAATTGGGCTACACATGCAACTGGTTATGTGTGTATTCCAGTAATAAAATGAGAGTATTTGGTAAATCTATTCACAACCACTAGTATAAACTCATAACCTTCTGAATTTGGTAACCCTTCTACGAAGTCCATAGAAATATGAGCCCACGCTTGGGTAGGAACAGGTAGGGGTTGCAGTAGCCCAGGGACTGGATATGCTCCACCTTATTTTGCTAACAAACATCACAAGATTTCACGCATTCAAGTATTGATTTCTTCATTATGGGCCAAAAAAAATTGATATGGTTCTTTGAAATGTAGCTTCAATACCCAGGTGCCCCCAGGGTAGTCTCATGAAGTGCTTTGATAATACTAACCCTCAGTTCACTATTAAATCCCACACATAGTTTCGCTCTCCTTCTGAGTACACCATGCTCAAATGAACACTCATTGGGCCCTGATCTGGTTAGCAACAGTTGAAAAATCATAACTTCACAATCAGTATCCACTTCATAGTTGTCTGGAAGTGGATGTGTTCATTCAGGTCTGACTACTAATAGGCATGCCAATGATCTCTTTCCTTATCCTCATGTTGTCTTGATAATGTATTAGTTACACCATTGTCCACTCATTTTTAGTATTTAGTTTCATAGCTTAAGCCCAACATTTTTGTCAACCATTTATGTTGCAAAAGAGTAGTAATTCTCTATTCTTTAAAATATCAGAAGCTTTGGTGGTTAGTGAGAATGATAAAATGATTACCCCTTAAATAGGAGCCCCATTTTGTTACACCCATGATAATTTCTAGCATCTCTTTATCATAAATGCATAATCCCAAGCTCTTAGGAACTAGAGCTTTGCTCAAGTAAGTAATGGCACCCAATCCAGAGGAATAAGAATAAGTATTTGCCATGAATAGTAGAGTGAAATCAGTTGGGATAATACTAGAGCAGAGGACAAAGCATTTTTTAAGTTTTGGAATGCTATTGTAGCTCATTACTCCAAAGGAATGCATCTTTCTTGAGTAATTCAGTCAAGGGTTTGCACATAACACCATACCCCTTCACAAACTTTCTGTAAAACCCAGTTAGGCCAAGAAAACCTCTCAAGATTTTTATATTTGTGGGTACAAGACAATCTACCATAACCTTAATCTTATTTCGATCAGTTGAAACACCTTTGTCTGATATAATATGGCCAAGGTATTCAATCTTCTTTTGGGAAAATTCACACTTTAACCTCTTTGCAAATAATTGGTTACATCTCAACATGTGTACTTATTGTAAATCAACAAGTTGGTCTGCTAAGGAATAGTTGTAAATCAATATATCATTGAAAAAAACTATGACAAATTGTCTCAAATATGGCTTGAATATCATTGATTATTGCTTAAAATGTGGCTGGGGCATTATTAAGCCCAAATGGAATTACTTTAAAGTCAAAATGACCATTATGAGTCCTAAATGAATCTTTGAAAATGTCTTCTTCTCTCACTCTAATTTGATGATATCCAGCTCTGAGATCTATCTTTGAAAACCAAGTATCCCCATTTAGCTCATCTAGTAGCTCCTCTATAACCGGTATATGGAATTTGTCCTTTATAGAAGCCTCATTTAATTTTCTGTAATCAAAACAAACTCTCTAACTTCCATATTTTTTCTTTATTAAAAGTACTGGTGAAGCAAAAGGACCGGGGGAAGGCTGAATTATACCTGATGCGAGCATGTCTTTCACCAATCTTTCAATCTCATTTTTCTGAAAATAAGGATATCTGTATGGCCTTTGGTTTGTTGTTTCTGATCCTTCTTTAAGAACTATAGCATGATCCAACTCCCTTTTTAGAGGTAATGATTTGGGCTCAGCAAACATTAGTAAATGACTGTAACATATGTATAATAATATGAAGGACCTCACTATCTTCATTCTCCACTGTATTCATCACAAATAGTTGCCCAGTTTTTTTTAGTGGAATTTTTCATTAATTTGATGACAGATTGACCGCTCATGGCTCTCAAACTTGCATTACCTCTATGCCCTTGTATCACCACTGTCTTGACTCATTTCTTGAAACTGATTTTTTGATCTTTAAAATCAAAAGTAACTGGATTAAATTTCTTCCAATCTACTCCCAATACCATATCACAATCAGGTAATTCAAGAAAAGTGAGCTCGACTTTAAATTCATAACCGCATTTTCCATATGAATCTTGGACATTTTGAGACACTGATCAATTCATTTCCATTGGCTGCTGTTATTAGCAGTTGCCCAGTAGCTTCAGTTAAACACCCCAACATCTTTATTGCTTCTTAATCTAGAAAACTATGAGTACTACCTGTATCTACCAGTATATTTAATACCTTTTTCTTCTTCACTACCCCTTCTATACGAATAGTGCTATGACTCACACTGCCTGATAAGGCATGTACAGAGATTTCCATATCTGATTTAGTCTCCCCTACTTCCTCTTCCTTACTCTCTTCAATAAATTCTTTAAAAATTTCAGATTCTCAATGACATATAATTGTCTTTATGAACATCTATGCCCAAGTTTATAAACTTCCTCACAATAATAGCAAAGACCTTTTTCTCTTCTTGGCTCCATCTCCTTCTCAGAAATAGATGTAACAGGTAAAGTGATGTTTTTCTTGAAGTTCTTGAAATTATTGTTTCGGTAGGATGTTTGGTTGGAAGTGTTTGGATTTGGGTTCCATTTGTTTGCTGAAATGTATTGAGGTTTGAATGAAATGGTTTAGTGTGATTTTGGTTTTTTTTGAGGATCCGTCCATGCTTCTTGGCTAGTAATATAGCATGATCTAATGAAAGAGGGCTAAACAATTCCATATTCTTCCTTATGTCTTCATCTAATCCACTTATAAAGCTTGAAATGATATAGCTCTTAGTAAGATTTCAATTTAAACATACCATGATGGCTTTGATTCCCTCAAATCTGGTTTGATAATTTTCCACTGTTGACACTTGCTGAAGTTTGTTAAATTTCGCCACGACATCACCATGTTCAAAATCTTGCATGAGGCCATAAAAAATTCCTCCCATGAAATGTCTTGCTTTCCTTCTTGATAATCTTGAAACAATACATCATCTTTCCCATCCAAATATAGAGATGCATACCACACTTTTGTCTCCTCATCCATGGGATTAAATGGGAAAAATTGGTTACACTGTCTGACTCAGGTTCGTAGAGTGCTGCCATTAAAGTTGGAAAAATCAATATTGGGTAAATGAAATTGATGACCCCCCTTGGATCCATTCTATCTTCCTCGTTGCTTATGAAACCCATTGTTTCATCCTAAAATCTCCACTTCTTCATAATGCCTAGAAAGATGGTCTTATCCTTGTTTTTACTTCTTTATAACGAGTTAAATTAACTACTAATGGAAGTTGTGTTCCCAAGAACTGACGGCTCTTATACGAATTTGTCACAGCCAGAATGTTGTGAGTTAAGAGAAGACTCAGAAAAAATAAAAGGGACAAAGAGAATTGAAAAAGAAATGATTCGTATTTTCACTCAGATCTCAATTACAGTCGATAACTCAGTATTTATAACAGAGCATACCGAAAATAGTTACAAATGGAAGGTTGTGATTGCATTAAAAACCAATGGTTGAGATTGAGCAATTGCATAACTAACCTAACTGACTGACTACTCTAGATAACTTAACAACTGCAATCGTGACTTATATGCCCTATATGTACCCAACACCTCAGAGACATCAACCTCGGTTAGGGAGATGGCCAAGGTTTGAAGGGCCTTAGACTAGAAACCAGCAATCTCGTCCTAAGCAAGGTCGGCCATGGTCGACGTTAATTGTTACCTCGCAGTTAGATAGCAGTTGATGTCTTCAGGATCCATAAGGGCATTTATTCATCAGGTCATCTAAGGCTGGCAACCTCGGCTGGGTTCAGGTTGAGGTTACAAGGACTACTCCTCCATAACCTCGGCCCAAGCCGACATTATGACTTCACTTGTCTTACCTCGGCCTCATATGAGCCGAGACCACCATGATTAATCTCGAATTGGGAAACAACCAGACTTCACCAACCTCGTACTCTTCTAGGCCAAGGTTGGGACCAATCACAGATGGTCGAGCCTTTATTCACATATGTGTGGTTGGGAACACGTGTACACAATCAGTTATAACAAATCAATCCCCTCACGTGAGGGAATATTTCATCATCATTCTCTACATGTGACAGTGACATATATCTTCACCAGATTGGCTAGATTATCACACACATGCTCATTACATGCATAGGGGGTACATTATACCCCCACCTACTATATATACTTGTCCTCTCCTTCTTGGAGGGGGATCAAAAATTAGCAACCCTAGTTGAAACTCTGTCCAAATATACAGTAGAGAGAGAAAGCTTGAGAGATTGTATCTATGGCCATTAGAGCCCTCATACATTGATATTAATCACACACTTCTCACTTTGTGCTTAACCTCACCGGAGACTCTGGTGGTGAACCAGGCCTCACCCCTTGTGTGGAGCTATTTCACCATTGAAAGCGGTCCTGTAAGGTATTAAGCTCATCTACTACACCAGCTCTTTAGTGTTAACACATGATGCTGGAATTACCGCCACCTCTTATGTCGCCTTGTGATGGAGGGCCTAGTTCCATCCAGGCACCACCTCAGTTCGAAATGGCGGAAGTAGCGGCAACCTTAAAGTCCTTGGCAGCAACGCAGCAAGCGATAAAGGAGAAATTTGCACAGCTCAATCAAAACATGATGAGACCACCTGGGATCTCACCTGAGATGATTACTCCGGCGGCCGTTCAGCCTCATCCTGATGCCAGGGGACCACCACAGGCACCGCGAAAAGACCAACCTACGCCTCAACGGAGGAGGGATGTTGCTGACCCTAGGCATTTACACCTGGGGAGGCAAGGACACCCTTTACCTGAGGATAGGGATGATGATCTAGACGCAGAAGATGTCCCAGAAGATTGTTGGGAGTCATATGAGGTTTCGAACAACACAGTTTGTCCTATCCAACGGAGCCAAGGTTGTGGAGGTAGAAGAGGTGGAGAAGCCCAACAACGAGGATCAGCTTTTGATCGATTGAGCAGAGGGTCGGCCTTTGAAAGGCTCGGCCCCATAAATGACCTAAGGTAGAGGTTGTCAAGGTCGAGAAGTGTAGTCGACTCACAAAAGGGAAGAGAGGCAACGTCGGCCTCATCAGGGATGAGGAAGAGATCAAGAAGAGGTCAACATCCGACGTTGTGCTACGACTCCATCCAACGCCTTGAAGAAAAGATAGGAGACCTCATCAAAAGCCGAGACCCATTGCAAAGAGGTTTCTGAGAGGGCTCCCCGTTCGTGGCATGGATAGTAACTTTTCTAACCCCTGCTAAGTTCAAACTGCCCCTGGTGTCTCCCAAGTATGACAGTAGCAGCAACCCTGTACATCACATTGAGATGTACCAGTCAGCGGAGGACATTTACTCAATACCAGATGAGATGAAGTGTCGGGCCTTCTTCGGGACTTTAACGGGAGTAGCACACATCTGGTTTACTTCTCTTCCTAAGAATTCAATTGAGAACTTTAAGGGCTTGGCTGAACGATTCATTCACAATTTCTGTTTTGGGGTAAGACCTCAAAAGAAGACCACCCATCTGTTGTATGTCAAGCAAGGCAAGCACAAGAGCCTAAGAGATTACATCGCCAAGTTCAACAAAGAAAAACTTGAGGTTGAATATTACGAAGAGAATATAGCCATGAATGCCCTCATAGGAGGTCTTCAGAAGGGGAAGTTGCTGTGGAAACTTGCAAAAGACCCTCCCAAGTCCATGGTGGAGCTATTGGCAACTGCAGGGAAGGTCATGAATACTGAAGAGGCCATGGACGCCAAGTATGAGGATGAAAATGGTGGGAGAAGCGGGAAGTTATAAAGAAAGAAGGACGAAAAGAAGAGGTCGACCGACGATAAGTTCGCTCACTATACCCATCTAACGGTAAGTTGCGAACATATCCTCAATGAGATCAAGAATGACAGGTCTCTTAGATGGCCGGAGAAACTGAAGGCTCCTCCGCATAAGAGAAACCAGAACTTATGGTGCGAATTCCACCAAGACCATGGGCATGTAACAGATAAGTGCTTCGCCTTAAAGGATGATATCAAAAAAATGTTAAAGTCAGGAAAATGGAGAAAGTACGTTGATAGCAAGGCTCCTAAATGGGGAATAGATGACCCTAAAAGGAGGAGAAACGATAAATGTCGTGATGATACCCCTGTAAAAAGGGGCGATGACTCGGATGGCGATGATGAAGACGATTCGGACCTTCCACCAAAAGATGACAATACCCAAGTAAAGAGGGTTGGTATGATCTCCTTTGGTATTGACACCATATTCAGGGGACTTGCAGGGGGTGGTTCTGAAGTGGCTGACCGGAAAGCCCATGTGGTAGAGGCCATGTTAGTGGCCAAACTTGAAGTAGTAAATCTGACGTCTTCCGAGACAACGCAGAAGAGAAAGAAGGTGGATATGGACACTCTCGTAGTTGGATTCTCCAGACTCGACTTCAAAGGCATCCTAGCTCCACATGATGACCCTTTGGTAATCACAACAAGAGGTCATGGATGTGAGGTACATAGAATTCTTGTAGATGGAGGAAGTTTTGCAGATGTGATATTCTGGCCATGCTTCAAAAGCCTAGGCCTTAGCAGAGCTAGGCTGATACCCTATCATCATTCGTTAATGGGCTTCAGCGGAAAGAAGGTCCATCCATTGGGCATGTATGAGATGGACGTGCATATGGGAGATGAGTGGCCTAAGAGGTTAACTCGAAAGATCAATTTTTTCATTATGGACGAAAATCTTATAACCTCATCATAGGAAGAGTAGCCCTTAAGGAGTTTGAGGCCGTGCCATCGACGTTCCACCAGATGCTAAAATTCCCAACCCCAAGTGCAGGGTGACCAGACCATAGCACGAGAATGATACTTCAACTCGACCGGAGAGAGAGAGGCCCATAAGAGAGCAACTACCACTTATAACATTGATACGCTTGACCCTAGAGATGAAACAAAGTTGAAGAAATGAGAGGCCGCGGAAGAGGCAGAATCCATCGTCCTCAATGAAGACGAACCGAAAAAAATCATCCAGGTCGGCAAAGCCTTAAAATAGGAGATCAAAGAAGAGCTGATAAACGTATTAAGAAAGAGGCAGAGTGTCTTCGCTTGGAGTCACGCAGACATGCCTGGCGTCAACCCCGAGGTCATGTGCCATAAACTCAACGTATCTAAGGATGCTAAACCAATCAAGAAAAGACAAAGAGTTTATTCGAGGGAGAAATATGATGTCATTCGAGAAGAAGTCAGGAATTGGAAGAAGCTGAGATCATAAGGGAAATCATATATCCGGAGTGGTTGTCAAACGCACTCATAGTGCCCAAAGCCAATGGGAAATGGAGGATGTGTGTAGCTTTCACCGACCTGAATAAGTCTTGCCCAAAAGACAGCTATCCCTTACCTCGAATCGACCAGATGGTAGATTCCACTACAGGGCATAAGCTCATGGGCTTCATGAACGCGTATTCAGGCTACAACCAGATCTTCATGGATGCCGAAGACTCGGAGAAAATAGCCTTCATCACGAACAAAGGGATATATTGCTACAAGGTTATGCCCTTCGGTTTAAAAAATGCAAGGGAAACATATCAACGCCTTGTGAATAAGATGTTTTAAGACCAAATAGGAAAGACTATGGAGGTGTATGTAGACGATATGTTGACGAAGAGCTTAAAGTCCTGCACTCATGTGGCAGACCTAGAAAAGACCTTCGATACCATGGACTTGTACAAAATGAAACTCAACCCTGTGAAGTGTGTCTTTGGGGTAGGAGCCGGGAAATTTCTAGGATTCATTGTCAATCAGAGGGGGATAGAGGCAAACCCTGAAAAGATTAAAGCTTTGTTCGACATGAAGCACCAAGAAATATCAAGAACGTTCAGAGACTAACTAGAAGAGTAGCTGCACTCAACATATTTATCTCAAGAGCGATGGACAAGTGTCTTCCGTTCTTTAAGGTGCTTAGAAAGACCTTTGAGTGGGATAAAGAGTGTGAAGAGGCTTTTAATCAGCTCAAGTCCTACCTCGGATCTCCTTTACTCTTATCTCAGCCCATAGTAGGAGAGAAGTTGTATGTTTATCTAGCAGTCTCTGAATCAACTATAAGTGTAGCCATAGTACGGGAAGACGTTGGTATCCAAAGGCCCGTATACTTAAATAGTAAGGCCCTTCAAGGGGCTGAACAGAACTATCCTCGGGTGGAAAAATTGGCCTACTCCTTGATACATGCTTCTAGGAAGATGAAGCCTTACTTTCAAGCCCATTCCATGGTCATCCTCACCGACTCCCCGCTAAGACAGGTTCTCCACAAGCCTGAGAAGTCGGGTAGATTGATGACATGGGCCATTAAGTTGGGAGAGTATGACCTTACTTATCAGCCCAGAGCGGCCATCAAAGGGCAGGGACTTACAGATTTTGTTGTCAAGTTCACATGGGAAGAGTCCGAGTCTGAGAATAACTTAGAGACTGCTGAGCGGTCAAACATCAATGTCTTTCGAGATCCTGAAGAGGTTATATCCAAGAGAACCAGAAACGGAATGGTCAAGAACGAGGAAGACTGATACCTCTTCAGGATTGGAGTCGTGACAAAAGGGAGCTTCTCATCAGATAAAGACATCTGGAACCTCTTTGTTGATGGGTCTTCCTGAATATTCCCTAAGGTTTAACTTCAGGGCTTCAAACAACGAGTCAGAATATGAGGCCATGATAGTAAGCCTCTCCTTGGCAAAGACCCTGGGGATAAGACGACTCCTTCTTCACAGTGACTCAAGATTGGTTATTAATCAAGTGTTGGGGGTTATGAGGCTAATGATGAAAGGATGGCCAAATACCTAAAGAGGGTGAGAATGATACTCGAAGGTTTCGAAGAGGTAAAGATGAAAAGAATACCTCGGTAATACAACAGCCACGCAGATGCATTAGCAAGGCTAGCTTCGGCGATACGGACAGATATCAGAAGGATAGTCCCTGCTGAGATCTTGTCCATGGCGACCATTGAAGAAGAAGAGGTCAGTAAACCTTGCCTCAATTTGAACCTAAGGGACTCATGGATGGATCCCCTTATCAGATATATCAGAGAGGGAGAGCTACCAGAATCAAAGTTAGAGAGGAGGAAACTGAGGTACAGAGCTGCAAAGTTCTTAATAGTAGGAGATGTCCTATATAAGAAGTGATTTCTATTACCTATCCTTAGATGCATTCATCCCACAGAAGTTCCCCGTGTCTTACAGGAGGTACACGAAGGTTCTTGCTCCAGTCGCATAGGAGGAAGACCTTTGGCGAAGAGGATTATTACGCGAGGATATTGGTGGCCGACCTTAGCCAAGCATGTTGTAGCCTACGTAAAGAGGTGCGACATATGTCAGAGATTCTCCACTATCCCCCATCAACCTCATCAGCCTATGACGTCAATCAGTTCCCCATTGGCTATTCGCGGTATGGGGAATTGACTTAGTGGGTCCCCTACTAAGGGATGCAAATAACTATCAATTTCTGATAGTCGCCATTAATTACTTCTCCAAATGGGTAGAGGCTGAACCAATGATCGCAATTACAGAGCAGAAGACCTTCCAATTTCTTTGGAAAACATCATATGCATACACGGCCTCCCAAACATCCTTATTTCGAACAACAAAACCCAATTCAAGAACTCTTCCTTGGAAAAATACTGTGAAAGAGTTAGGATAAAGTAATTTTTCTCTTCTACTGGATGACCTCAGGCAAACGGTCAGACCGAAGTCACTAACAGAACGATCCTAGACATGATCAAGAAGAGGTTAGAAAAATCTAAGGGAAGATGGACTGAAGAGGTTTATATTGTGCTATGGGCCTACAGAACGATGGCTAGGACACCAATGGGGGAGACCCCGTTTATGTTAGCAAATCGCTCAAAGGTCTTCATACCGATAGAAGTAGGACTTCCTAGTCATAGGGTTCATACCTATGACCCTGAGAGGAATGAGGAGGAGAGAAGACTCAACCTCAATTTGATCGAAGAGAGAAGGGAAAACTCAGAAATCAAGCAGGCAGCTTATCAGCACAGTTAAGCAAAAATCTATAATCAAAGGGTAAAATCGAGACCCATAGCTGTGGGAGACCTAGTACTAAAGAAGACATTACAGAAGGCAAACACGCTTCACCCGAATTGGCATGGTCCTTACAAAGTGATTGAGGAGGTTGTACCCGGGACCCACAGGATAGAAAACCTCGAAGGAGAACCTTTCTCTAATCCTTGGAATGCTGACCATCTAAAAAAGTATTACATATGATGTTGCAAGGGCTTTCATGTAAATGTATCATATTATGAAGAGCTTATTAATAAGAAGATCAGTTCCCGTGTCAATTCTTGGTCCATTATGCTCTAGTTGGTGAAAAATTATTTATGGGGATAACATCTTAGTTGATGACCTCAAACCTTATAACATCATAATTTGGTGACAAGTTCTGAGGTAAGAGATCATACTTGGATGACTCCAGACCTTAGACATCATTAGTTTGGTGAAAAATTATTTATGGGGATAACATCTTAGTTGATGACCTCAGACCTTATAACATCATAATTTGGTGACAAGGTCTGAGGTAAGACATCATACTCGGATGACCTTAGACCTTAACATCACTAAGTTGGTGAAAAATTATTTATGGGGATAACATCTTAGTTGATGACCTCAAACCTTATAACATCATAATTTGGTGACAAGGTCTGAGGTAAGACATCATACTTGGATGACCCCAGACCTTAGACATCATTAGTTTGGTGAAAAATAATTTATGGGGATAACATCTTAGTTGATGACCTCAGACCTTATAACATCATAATTTGATGACAAGGTCTGAGGTAAGACATCATACTCAGATGACCTCAGACCTTAACATCATTAAGTTGGTGAAAAATTATTTATGGGGACAACATCTTAGTTAATGACCTCAGACCTTATAACATCATAATTTGGTGACAAGGTCTGAGGTAAGACATCATACTCAGATGACATCAGACCTTAGACATCATAATTTGGTAAAAAATTATTATTTATGGGGATAACATCTTAGTTGATGACCTCAGACCTTATAACATCATAATTCGGTGATAAGGTGTGAGGTAAGACATCATACTCGGATGACCTCATACCTTAACATCATTAAGTTGGTGAAAAATTATTTATGGGGATAACATCTTAGTTGATGACCTCGGACCTTATAACATCATAACTTGGTGACAAGTTCTGAGGTAAGACATCATACTCGGATGACCTCAGACCTTAACATCATTAAGTTGGTGAAAAATTATTTATGGGGATAATATCTTAGTTGATGACCTCAGACCTTATAACATCATAATTTTGTGACAAGGTCGGAGGTAAGACATCATACTTGGATGACCTCAGACCTTTAACATCATTAAGTTGGTGAAAAATTATTTATGGCGATAACATCTTAGTTGATGACCTCAGACCTTATAACATCATAATTTGGTGAAAAATTATTTATGGGGATAACATCTTAGTTAATGACCTCAAACTTTATAACATCATAATTTGGTGACAAGATCTGAGGTAAGACATCATACTTGGATGACCAGAGACCTTAGACGATTATATTGAGACTTAAGATATAGAAAATCATTCAAGAAACATTCAACAATTAAAGAAATAAATCCCCCTCAGAGGTTGATATAGACAATTTGAGTTACAAAATACAAGGTAACAGAGTTTGTCATCAGAGGTTACAGTTCGAAATAGAAATTAAAGTTAAGAAAAGCTTCATAAAAATAGTCAAGTGTTTGCAGTCTCGGGGTTAGTTGCCATGTCCCCATCACCCTGGCCGAAGGTGGTCACTTCCACCCCGTCGTCCCGAGAGCCAACATCTTCAGTCCTGGTGTCATCTTAGGGGCAGTCTCGGTAGGTGCGACACACCCCTCCTCCTCCACTTCTTGCAAGGCCTAAGAAAATCGAGGATCGGCATAATCCAAACCAATTATGTGAGAGGCTGTGAAGATCCCTGATTCCTTCTCCTTCATGGAAGCCCATTTGCCAGTGGCCTTCACACCCCTTTCCAGGTACTCGAAGCCGAAGCTGACAAACTCATCAGAGACCTTATACTCCTCCAAGATCTTCCTGGAGGCATAATCCAAGGCATCCTTCATAGCCATATCGACCTTATATTAAAGGGAGTCAGCCCGAGTCTTCAAGGCAGCGCTATGATCCTTCCTCATCCTGTCCATGTACTTTTCTAACCTCTTCACGCTGGCCTCGGACTGCACCAAAGAGGCCTTCAGACGCTCTACTTCAGCGTTTAAAGAGGCCTCGATCTTCTCGGCTTCTTGGTTCTTATCAATCAGAGGAAGTTTCCCCAAGGTCCAATTAACAAAATGGTGCATGGTGAGGAGACCCTGTAGAGAATGCACAGAGATGTCAGTCGAAGATCTGGTATATTTCAAAACTGATGTTACACTTGAATAT
The DNA here is from genome assembly GCA_949130495.1 of Sambucus nigra. Taxonomy (NCBI): domain Eukaryota; kingdom Viridiplantae; phylum Streptophyta; class Magnoliopsida; order Dipsacales; family Adoxaceae; genus Sambucus; species Sambucus nigra. The sequence continues at coordinate 22,431,890 of OX422216.1, forward strand.
AATTCAGCAGTAAAATCCAAAGTTCAAGGTCTTACTTGGATAGAGCGATGGAGAGAGAACTCATCCAACAGAGGCCTATCCAGAGAGCGACATAAGCGCTTATCAGAGTCGGTCATGGCATCGCCGATGGCATCCAGTGCCTTCAGACTATGGACGATGAGACTATCACCAATCTTAAATTGCTCCAAGCGAGCAATCAATACATCCTCAGAAGAAATGGGGATGGCACGATCCCCCTTTTGGTTTTTCTTTTTCTTCCTCTGATCCTCTGGGGCAAGGTCGATAGGTTTTCTCTTCTTGGACGACTGAGCCCTTGAGGTAGTTGGAGGGGGAGGAGGCACATTCGGACCTTCTTTCTTCACAATCTTCGTGAGGCTAGGGGCTGCCATCTCTTAGAGTTCGTCGAAAATCCCTTTTGGACGCTCTGCAAAATAGAAAGGTCTGAGTTATAAAATCAGAGATACACAAATACAGAGGTATAACTTGTTGAAATAATAAAGCAACTTACAAAGCTCGATCAAAGTACTCCCCCCAAGGCAAATTTTGGAGAGATAGTAGGGAGTCATCAAATGCTCGTACTTGACTAGCAGACCATTCTCCCCCTGATCCTGAAGGTCTTTGACCTTTTGAAGATTATATAGGCTTAGCCCAGCATCGGCCCTAGCAGCCATTGTCACCTTTCCCCATCTCAGGGGTATTCTCGGCTCTAGGGAGGAAGAGGGGGCACAAGGACCAAAATCCCATGGCCCTGATGGAAATAAGTAGCATGGTTTCCAATTATGGTTCGAGGTTTAGGTAATCTGCAGCATCTTTTTATTTGACTTCCGAGCCAAAAAATGGTAATAGCTTGGATGATTCCTGGCAAATGAAGGGATATAGCACCCTATGAAGACCTGGACGGGAAGGTCTGAATGATAGACTGCCCTCCATAAGACATTATCTCCAATTATCACCCTCCAGGCATTGGGTGACAACTGGGAATGAGCCAAGTTGATGTAGGACAATATAGCCCTGATAATGGGATTAATGGGCAAACGAAATCCTAACTTGAACATCCAGGCATATCTCACCATCTCGACTGCCGTAAGCCCTCTCTTCTCTCAGAGGTCTCCTGAGTTTTATGGAGGGACTTATTAAACACAGATGTCTGAAGGCAAGAAGGTCGAGCTCGCTGACAGTGCTTTCTATCTCGACTGCCTCCGAGGTGTCAACATCGCTCTCATCTTCATCATCCTTATCCCGATCAACGTCGACTGAACCAGACGAGGGATTACCTTCAGTAAACCTCTGAGAAAACTCAGCCCCTATGACGGCCGATAGGGGAATGGCTTCAAGGATTGGGGGAACAGCCACGCTAGGCCCTACAATTTCAACATCGCAGGAAGAGTCTGATGTGCTTGAACTTTTGTGAGACGAGGATCGACTGGAAACCTCGGCTTGATCATGGACCTCATCCTACTGAATAGAAAAGTCCATGGCCTTTTGAAAGGAGTCCACAGACATAGGGTCTGAGGTGGGCGACTCAGACTCAGACATGGTAATGGATTCTACTGGGACCTCTGTAGGCACAGAGGGCTCAGGGTATATGACCTTCAGAGGGGGTGGAAAAATAGGTCTGAGGTGAAATGCCTCTGCCCTATGAGCTTCCTCTTGGGCTCTTTCTATTTGTCTAATTTTATCTAAGGTCTTCTCCCTAAGAGAGGGGAACTCCTTTAAGAGTTGATAAAGGGGTCTGAGTATATGGGGACGACCCTACACTTGTGAACTCGAGTTAAAGACAAACAACTTGGTTGTCACTGCCTAAGGATCAAACTGGGTTTTTAAACAAGAACGATTAAAGAACAGTTCACTAGAAAGCTCTTAAGCTCGCCACAAAACGCATAAACTCACCAAAAAATGCAACAAATGGAAGAACAATGCAGAAAAATGCAACAAATGGAGAAGAAGGGTGTTAGACGACACTTGAGGGAATGCGATGAGAAGAAAGGAAGGGTTTGCAAGGAATCCACCAAATGCACCTTAACCAAACTCTTGTAGAGAGAGAGAAAATGCAGAGAAAATTTAGGTTAGAGAATGAAGAAGTCAGGAAGAAAGAGAAAGGAAAGGGGTAAAACCCTCAAAACTTATTGCACGCATCCCAAGTCCCATCATTGCCTTGGGATCCCAAAGGACAACTGAAATCACTGGGCTTGCCTGGCACGCCATCTACTTCAACAGTTGACATTTGTCAAGAAAGCATTGGCACTAACAAAAATCCAACCTCGGACGTGCTTACCCCTTAGTCGCCTACTCACACAGGAAACTAAGGGCTATGGGTGATTGATATGCCCTATATGTACCCAACAGCTCGGAGACATCAACCTCGGCCAGGGAGATAGTCGAGGTTCGAAGGGCCTTAGACTGGAAATAACAGTCTCGTTCTAAGCAAGGTCGGCCATGGCCGATGTTACTAGTTACCTCATAGTCAGATAGCAGTTGAGGTCTTCAAGATCCATAGGGGCATTTATTCATCAGGTCTTCCAAGTCTGGCAACCTTGGTTGGGTTCAGGCCGATGTTGCAAGAACTACTCCTCCATAAACTCGGCCCAATCCGACATTACGACTTCACTTGTCTTACCTCGGCCTCATATGAGCCGAGGCCACCATGATTAATCTCGGATTGGGAAACAACCGGACTTCACCAACCTTGTACTCTTCTAGGCCGAGGTTAGGACCAATCACAGATGGCCGATCCTTTATTTGCATGTGTGGTCCCACGTGTACACAATCAGTTATAACAAATTAATCCCCTCACATGAGGCAATATTTCATCATCATTCTCTACATGTGACAGTGACAGATGTCTTCACCAGATTGTCTACATCAGCACACACATGCTCATTACATGCATAGGGGGTACATTACACCCCCACCTACTATATATACTTGTCCTCTCCTTCTTGGAGGGGGATCCAAAATTAGTAACCCTAGCTGAAACTCTGTCCAAATATATAGTAGAGAGAGAAATCTTGAGAGATCGTATCTATGGCCATTAGAGCCCTCATACAGTGATATTAATCACACACTTGCACAGTGGACGTAGGCCTGATTGGCTGAACCACTTACATGACGGTGTTCATCCTCTTCTCCTCACCTCCATCTCTTGTATATCCTTTCCCATATACTGCCATTGTTAACACTGAATTGAGCTTATAAACACCTTGACTGGTGGTGTTGTTTCCAGCATCATCAGTGACATGTTCTTGATCTCCTGCACAATATCTTGATTGTTGGTGATACGTAGTTGAAAACTAGAGAGAAGAGAAACCACAGGTGATAAATTTTTTAGAATAAAGAGAAAGAACAAATGAAACAATGGATACAAGTTTTTTAGCCTTATTAATAGTTATAACAATCGATTAATGGAACATTCTTACTATTTTTGAACATTCAAAAGGTGTATTTTTAGTTCATTTAAGGAGTTAGGAAACCAAATGGGGTGTTAGAACAAGACATAAAGCTAGATTTGGGTAATAGGACACTTATGTTTGTAAAGGTACAAGTCATGTTGGAATAGCATTATTCGGGATAAATTAAATGAAATCATTTTTTCAAACTAATGTCTTTAGCTTAGATTCCCTCTCGTATCCAACGTGTATTCAAGTGAATCCTAAAAGGGAGATTGCCAATGAGATCTATCTCATATGGTATACTATCTTTCTTTTAAAAGGGTGGACATGGTTCAAATTTCGTTAGGAATAATTTCACACCCCTATACTGTTGATTTAGAATTTGGGGAGTAAGTTAAGAGAGGGAAATAGAGTTTTGCGTTAGTTAACCAAGATCGAACCTTTTTTCTACAAATTTGATCATTATCAATCAAGTTATCAAGCTCAATCACTGGCATGATGATCAAAGTTGCGTGGACCATCCAGTGAAGATCTTACATCGTCACAATTCAAGAGTGAAGTAAAGAGGAGCCAAACAAGATTGAGATCATTGGGATAGATACAAGCTGAGATTTGTCAAACTACCAATTGATTTTGTTAATCAATTAGTCCGTAATTTTTCCCTGCCTTGGGAATTTCCATTGTGTATATTGGTCGTAGTTATTATCACCATTGATGAGTGTTACATTTGAAATATTATGTTTGTATTATATAATAGAGATCGTCTCTAATTGGATAATCAAATTCATGCCTGAGGTGACTTTGATCGACAAGAGTCAATTACTTTATAAAAACATCCAAATGAAGTTGTAAAGAAATCAATGAATCAAAATTGTGAGACTACACTACTTTGTTGATGGTTAAACATCTAATTATTGAGATCAAGAGATGTTGGATAAATTTAGACTAAGTGGTTGATAAAGTCTAAAGAGAACATAAATTTAAATTGAAAATAATTTGAGCTAGTCATATTTGATGCCCTCCCCCTCTAGGATTTGTTTACGCTTGCATAGTGTTTGCACTCTGTTAGTGACAAAAACAATTTCCCAACTCTAAACTCTTTCATCACTAGCCCCCATACTTCTTCGTTCATAATATTCAAATAACAAGTCACGTGTTATCAAACACCAAATTACAGTCCGTCTTAGTTTCGTTTTAAATATTTCAAATTAAAATACATTGATTTAAAAAAAATAATGACCAAATGTTATGATATCTAAACAAGTTTTGATCTTAATCACTAACTATACTGAATACTATTTTCCTAGGATTTTTTTTAAACAATGACTTTTAATCTGAGGCAAGTTGAATGGATTGTTTGGCAACCAAAATGAATAATTATTAGAAACTAATAGTTTAGTCAATATATGTCGCTAAAGTTATTACCAAACACATAACCTTTTAGCAACTACTATATTTAATGGGACAAAATAATCATTGTCAAAAAATGTGTTTTAGTTTTATCATCGATTATTCTTATTAAGATCATAACCTTCTTCACTGATAAAAATAACTGGGCCATGAAGACAAATTTCAGTTTTAGCAACAATAATTTATCACTAATTTATAAGCAACGTCCATAAATAGTCACAAATAGTGTTTGTCACTATAAAAATGTGCCTATTTAGTTAGTTGCCAAGGACGCCGCAAACATTTTGTTGAGCATCAAAAACATGAATGAAAGTTATTGAATATTGTGCTAAAAAATTGTCCGTGTGGTGTGGGTGCCCGACTTAATTTTCATGAGGGATCAATCACCTAAAATAATGTATGCTCCTAGTATAAATAATAAACACCATCTCATCCAAGTATACTAACATATTAAAAAATTCAACGCATCTGTTGAGTAGCATACATATATTAATTTCTAATGTACTAAGACAAATGCCAATTAACCACAAAAACTCCACAACCCAATTAAGAATAAAATGTAAAATCACAATGTGCAACACAACATGTCAAAAGTTCACAAATAAAAAAATCCAAACATTAGCCCAGATAGTTCCGTCTAATAAACTCCGCGAAGCCTTCGGTTATCGCCAATCTACAAATAAAAAACTACAAATATATTAGTTTTCCTGCAAATTTAGATAACTAGACAAAACTGCAACATAATTCAAGCATCCTATTGTATATTTTTACCAAGGAACCCAAATATTTATTTCTACCAGAGTATAACAGAAAATTGGATTCATCCCTAAGATTGTTGGCACACAGAAAATTTTGGGTAGACACACCAAACTAGTAGGTTTTAAATGTCACTATTTTGATATGTTCAAAGCTTCGTTTACCTCACATGGCATGGACCCATTAGAAAACAAACACGAAATGACTGAGTATTTTTTAATTGATACGAACACGACCCTTTTAAAACATGACGCGACACTATTACCATGATTATCACACCAATTTTAACCTAATAAGACATGAAAACACTAATACCAAAGTCATAATGTTGACACGAACATGACACGACTTCATGTAAAGAATTTCATCAAGAACACATTTATCGTATCAATTTCTGGTCAACTTTTTTTATCATTTTGTTTCCACTATTGCCACCCCTACTGACAATCAGTCGCCCGCGTCTCCGTTATTCAAATATACTCACTGTCATCATCATCATCATCATCATCGTTCTAAACCATTAACCTTCTAATTCCCTTTGACCACCTCTTTCCCCTCTTTTTTTTGTTTCTATTATTTAAGAAAAATAAATTTCAGTAACCATAACTATCAAGAGATACCAACTTCCTTCATGCAAAACATAATTAAAGACTAATGAACTAGAGTTGACTGCATTGATACTGTCATTATGGATTACATTAGATAGATTATGTCCTTTATTATTTAGAATACAATTGATTCTTAGTGCTCGTTTATTTTTTGTTTTTTTGCTTCCATGGATTTCTAAATTTGTAAAATCGGATGTGAAGCTTGAGTTCTTGAAAAACAAATTGACATTTCATTTTTTGAAGCCTCAACATGAATGGTGATACTTTTTACATGAATTTACCATTTTAGATGCCAAGATAGCACAAAAACTTGAACCAAACGAGCACTTAGAGAACCACTTCTAATCTCTTAAATAGGTAATCGATAAGCAACAATATACCGCAATCCTTCAGCAATTTCAAATGCCTCAGCAACTTCTACACACATCAACATAATGAAAATGCCCTGCCAAATCACATACTGATCCATTATTAAACTTCACTGCAACATTGTAACAAACTATAGTTCTGTAAGTATTTATCGCATGCAGGATCATCCAGTTTATTAATGACATCAAGGAAACATAAATTTCGAGCCACATCTAAGGACTTGAACCCCCAAGTCTAATCCAGATATCTTTAAATAAGCAGACCAGATTTGAGAAGCATTAGAACACAACCAAATGGCATGATTAGTTGACTCCAACTCCTCTCCACATTAGAAACAACATTGATGAGGAGAAATGTGATGACTATTTAAATTTCCTGAAGTTGAAATACAATAGAGCTTTCGAATTTTTCTTACTTCATATCTTCAGAGAAGATTGAATCAAAGATTACTAAGTTTCCACCTTCCTATTAGATATTCGTAATTGGGTGTTTTGGTTGAGCTGTATGAGCTAAAAGTCTCATATACGGTTCTCAGAGGAGGAGTCTCACCTATCTCAATAAAGTTTATGTGTACAAAGTTCATTAAAAGATACCTAGAAAGCACGGATACAAAATCACCATGGATACCTATAAGATACACCTAGAAACTGTCTTATTTTTTTTCTATAATTGGGGGAGGGTTATACAAAGAAGGATAAGACTGGGATACGATTATGAATACGACGGGGTCCTTTAGCAATTTTGGAAAAGTAAATTTTTTTATACAGAGAAGGATAAGACTCGGATACGATTATGGATACGATCGATATTGGCTATTGCCTCTAGCGCGGACCCACATCCATAAGGCAATAATCATATCTATGTCGGCCTAGTATTATTGTTCCTCTTTACCTTTGAATATTTTAGTATTTCTCTCCATCCAAACTTCCCAAGTCCAATGCCCATCACCAAAGATGCTATATTACTTATGGACTTCTTCAATTGCCAGTATTACCATTTACTATTATGTTATTAGGGAGAATAAGTCTGTTTTGCTAAAGCCCACCAAAGTGCACAATCTTATAGTGGTGGGTGTTTAGAGATTGATAAGGAAAACCATCCCCATAAGTGGTATTTAACAACAATTTAAAATTCTTCCAATATACCCTCATTTTTCTTCCTTTAATTTTTTGCTCATGATATATTACAAAAAATGTTAAGGGAAAGGACTATATTTGTAAAATACAACAGAAGTGTTGAGAAAACTATATACTATAGAAAATGCTATGGTATTAGCAGAGAAAATAATTTTAGCATAAATGGAAGAAAGAGAGAATGTGATAATAGCAGGGGGACAGTAAAACCAACAAAAGTATCCCGGGGCATATTAAGTTATTTTTTGTATTTTTCCTGAATTGTTTTAAAAAGATGCAACTAATCATGAGTAGATAGAATAAAATCACATATACTGTTTTGCTTGGCAGCATCTCTTTTCCATTCTAGTAAAAATTTACTTTCAACAAATAACACAGGCTTTTTTTCTTTCATTAGTTACAATAGGATAAATAAATAATTGCAATTTATAATGTGAACAAATTCTTACGTCTCCTTTGAAATTCCACAAGTTCCACAACCGTCTGAAATAATTAAAACGAAAGAAACTAAACAAATAATAGGAGTATAGAGAGACCTACCATGTTCCCAGTGACCCGTGCACATCACGAGACTCTTGATGATAATCATTTACCAAGACAACCTTCTGATTTAGTAACGGAGTTCATTCTTGCTATTATAAACTGACCTGGAGAGAGAGGAGGTAAGTAGGAAAGCAATAAAGGAAAAACTCTCTTTGCAAAGAGAAAATATTAATTCAACACAAAATTGAGATATATTATAGCATCATTTATTCTTCTGTATGGTTGTTCTTGGCAAACACGATATTTCAAGCAACTCGCATCCAGTAATGTCCACCCCTGCTAAGGATTGAAGTCTGTCAAGTCCAGGGATCTTAGTCAGTTTCACACAGCCAGAAGCACTTATTTCTGTTAAATCAGTGAGGCCTGACAAATCAGGTAATTTTTCAATTGACCTGCATCCTTTAATGTCCAATCATTTTAAGAAATTCAACTCCTCAAGTCTCGGGATCTCAGTTAGTTTCACACATCCAGAAACATCCAATGTTTCTAAACTTTTAAGGTTTGACAAATCAGGTAATATTTCAAGTAACTCGCACCCATCAATGTTCAAGTAGATTAAGAAATTTAGCTCCTCAAGTCCCCGGATATCGTATAGTTTCACACAGCCAGAAGCATCTATTTCTTTTAATTTTTTGATGCCTGACAAATCAGGTAATCTTTCAATTAACTCGCATTTACTAAAGCTCAAGGATTGTAAGAAATGCAGTTCCTTAAGTCCCCATATCTCAGTTAGCTTCACACAGCCACTAATACTTATGTGTTTTAGATTATTCAGGCTAGAAAAATCAGGTAATTTTTCAACGGACATGCATCTAAATATAATCATTGTTTCTAAGGATTTCAGTTTCTCAAATCACTGGATCTCAGATAGTTTCACACAACGAAAAGCATGTATTTCGTTTAAATTATTAAGGCCTGACAAATCAGTTAATTTTTCAATTGACACACATCCACCAATGACCAACTTTTTTAAGGACTTCAGTTCCTCCAATCCCCGGATCTCAAATAGTTTCACACAGAAAGAAGCATTTATTTCTTTCAGATTACTAAGGCCCGACAAATCAGGTAATTTTTCAATTGACTCGCAATCCTCTATGATCAAGAATTCTAACGATTTCAATTTCTCAACTCCCCCAATCTGATTCATTTTCACACAGCCTCGAGCGTTTATATTTTTTGATTTTTTTAGGTTTGACAAATCAGGTAACTTTTTAATTGACTTGCATCTCGATAGGTCCAATAATTCAAACAACTCGAATTCCCCAAGCCCCTGAATCTCAATAATATTAGTAAAACCACTAATTGATAGCCTTTTAAATTTTTTTAAGCTTGACAGTTCCGGCTTTCTTTTCAGTGATGTGCATCCCGACATGTCTAGGCTCTCCAAAGATTCCAAAACTGCAAGGCACTCAACCCAACTTATCTTCCCGTAAGTACCCAGATTTAGTTCTTTTAGCATTCCTAATTTCGATAGATCAGGCAATCTTTCAGTGGATTTGCGTGTCATATCCAATATTTCTAAGGATACCAATCCATCCAGGCCTTGAATCTCAATTAGCTTAGCGCACCAACTGATATATAATTTTTTCAAATTTTTTAATCTTGAGAGATCCGGTAATTTTTCTAGCTCTATAGAATGTGATGTATTCAAGTATCTTAATGATTTTAATCGTTCAATCCCATCAAGCCTATGTAGACTTCGACACGAGCTTAAGGCCAAACTTTTGAGATTTTTAAACAGGCAACATTGGACTCTTTTTAAGCACGTACAATGTGAGAGATCTAGAACCTTCAATTTTGTTAGATTCCCAATCGATAGATCAATTTCTTCCAAATTCTCACACTGAGAAAGAATCAGTCTCTCTAAATTTTCAAGCGCGGGAAGATGTGAAATGCTAATTAAACGATTGCAACATAAGATATTTAGAGTTTTCAACTTTGTTGCCATCTGTAAAAATAAGAAACTATTAAGCCAATTTCTATGTCAAGGGGAATATGATATGAGGTTATGCCAATTAAAAAATATAAACAAAAGCACCAGACCTTAATTTGACTCCAACCCTCCCAGTCATCTTCTATATTGCTATTTGATATATGGAGGACAACAAGATTCTTTAGATGAAAATTGGTCAAAGAAAAATTCCCTTGCATCCCCAATGATGAAGCCATCTTAAATTTGAAAGAAGATGCTTAAAATCTCCAGCAAAATCAGTGTAACCCGCCCTGAGATACCTTAAATTTTGTAGTTTTTCAAAATCTTCTCTTATAAGACAACGAGGAAGATCCGTCGGTTATTCCCTATCTATGTCAAGACAAAGGGATACAACATTTGCTGTTCCCTGACAAACAAAAATATAAGAATACTAAATATTAGTTTTTTCTAACTAATAACTTGATGATTGTTTCAACTTAAAGAAAGTTTATTGAGATGCCCCCACCCCTTTTATCTCTTATGTATTTTTTTCTTTCTTCTCAAGGAAACTAATTCTTGATCCCCACACGACCAGTTTTTTAAGCCCAACTAGATTTGAATCCTATAGAATTGTGAAAAAACTTTACATGGTAGAGTTATGTGAATTTGAGTTGCTCATTTTAAAATAAAGGATAAAAAACTGAGCCACACCATCTATACTTCCTTTAACACCGCTAAAAATTTAATCTTTCAATATATGAATCAACTCAACAATCTATATTGAATGTAATGTGATTTCACAACTTTAAAGGATCTAACTCCAAGGACCTTCAGTTAGGCTCCACTGTAATAACTTTTTAGCGTTAGGCTAAAGTTCCTCACTATTTATTCAAGATAGATATACACTTGTTTTGAATAAGGTAAAAATATATTACATTTATATAAGTGTATTAAACATTACATAACCATGTAAATACTATATATAAAAAGAATATAATATAATAGTACAAAAGTCTATAACCGTAATACATAAAGGTCTACAAAATTAATTGTGTACACAAATATAATGGGGTTTAAAGGTATATAAAAAACTTATATACACATATCTTTTTATACCGAAATGTAAATAACATAATCAATTGCCACCACACACATGCTATATATAAGATAATATAACATAGCACATGCATATATATATGATCCAATAAGGGGGAGAGAGATGGAATATTTTATCACGTTCCAACCTTTATATATTGATGTTGATGCATCTTTTCAATCGATTTCAAAGGCACCCCATACTTGATAGTGTTTAAGAGACTAAGAAATAAAAAAACAATCCAGGATATATTTTGAAGACGTCCCTCTTCTAAAGTGCAAGTGTTTGTTAACTATTTTAAAAAATACAACTCCGTTTATTATTTCTCCACATATATTACACATCATGTATATTCCAAATGTAAGTTGAATTTTAGTATGCATTCTCAACTGTTTCAGGGGTTTCCCCATAGGCCAAACCTAACTTTGTATATGTGTTACGAGGAGCATATAACTCCATTCCAAACAAACAAAAACAACTTCAAACTAAAATCAAAATTCATGTTTTAAAACGACACTTCATTTTTTAGTGTAAAAATCTTCATAATTTGTAAAATCATACTGCTTTTTAATTTGTAAAGAAATTTATATTATAGTTACATGATGAGAAAATTTAAATAAATGCGAAATAGGGAGGAGAAAATTAATGGTGCACTTGAATCTTATCGCACGGCTTTCAAATATGCCCAGGGCTTCCTCAGAATGCCAAAGCCTACAACGTTGCCCGGGATCAATCAAATTTTCTTCACGGATGATTTGTCTATCGAGGTCTCTAATATGATCATGCATCAATATTCTATTATCGTCTCCAACTTTTATTAAAAATCTAAGAATGAGGACATCAATTCCAATATATGGATGAAAATCACAGTCCTCCCACAAGTAAGAAAGACATCTTATATCCTCTCCAACAAAAATACAAGCAATAGTAAGGAATATTTGTCTTTGCTCGTAATCTAATGCATCAAAACCTATTCTCAACTTTTCCATGACATTCTTACGAGGTATTTTTTTAGCTTCCTCAATGTCTCTTCCCATAAAGATTTATCCACCTTAGCAAATAATAATGATCCTATTGTCACAAGAACCAAAGGAAGCCCTGCAGCAGTCGATACAACTTCCTTTGAGAGAATACCATAATCTTTAGGAGGACAATCCCTTAAAAAGGCATGTTTGCAAAATAGTTGAAGAGAATCACCAAGGTTCATTAACTGTGGTTCGTAACTCCTATATACATCTGGTAGACCATTTCTTTGACAACTCATTTCAAGATGATTTAGAACCTCTTTGTTTCTTGTTGTAAGTATGATCCTACTTCCTGAACCAAACACAGGCCACTTTCCTATAAAGATATCAAATTGGGACACTTCATCAACATCGTCAAGAACAATGAGCACTTTCTTTCTACGAACTAAGTCTTCTATGTTGGAGTCTTTCCCTTTTCCAATTTGAGAGATAAATTGATTTTTCAAATTAACAAGACCGTTTTGTTGTTTTAAAGTTTCTCGAACATCTTCAAGGAAGCAATAACATTCGAAGCTCTCAAAGGGTTGGTTGTATATGACCTTGGCAATTATTGTCTTGCCAATACCACCCATGCCATAAATTCCAACAATTTGTACACCATTGGAGTTGAGATGTAGTAACGTCTCCATTTCTTCTACATGATGATCCATTTTAATCAAGTTGTCTGGTAAATCCATGTAATTTTTCTTTAACTATAACAAGATCTTTTCAACAGCCATCTTTACTAGTTTTCCTTCATACCTACCAAATGTATAATTGACACAAAAAGGAGAAAAGATGCCAAAAGAAAAATAAACACCAATGGGAAAGAATATGAAGGATAAATTCAACGAATGAACAAAGAAATAAGTAAAAATCTCAAGCAATAAGTTGAAACTTGAATTGGTTAAGATATATGTTATACACTCTATAATACCAGCAAAACATTAACTATAATTAAAATAAGGAAAAAATCAACTTATGCAAATAACTTTTAAATGGGGCGGGTTCGTGTTGTGTCATATCGTGTGTGTGTCATTTTTAATAATGTCTTCTCTCTATTTGTCAAGTTCGTGTAAAAAAATACCTAGCCTATACCCGATTCATTAAGATTTGTGTGTAGATCGTGTTACGTCATATCGTGTTCATGTCGTGCTATATATATCGATTTGTTTTTTGTATGGTCGGATTTATGTCAATGATTTGTGTAACCGTTAAAGGTCCATCTGTGTCAATTAACTGATAACTTTGTGTCCATTCCATAACTTAGGGAGCCTAAATTTTTTTTAATTATAATTTACGCTGAAAATCACTAAGAATGTGTTGGAAATACTAAAGTTAAAAACAAAGTTAATACACAAAATAATGTGTTGGTAATTTGATTTATTGGGAAACACTCGCATAGTACACTGTAAAAACAGTTTGTTTACGTTTTGTATGTACTAACATTATTTTAAAAATGAGGGCATCCACTTTAATATTTGCCTAGTGCTTTAAATTCTCAATCGGACCATCCGGTCTAGTTTGTCTTTCTTCTTGTCAATTGGAATTTAAATCATGTGTATGTATCTTACTTTTCAAGTTCCAACAGTAAAAATTAACCGCTACATCTAATGGAGTATCATACAAGATATATGGACACATATATGAAAAATAAAATAAATATCATGGTAAATGGAGACGTATTTGTCTAATTGTAGACTAGAATGAGAAGTGAGAACTAAGTAAACGTCTCTCTCTCTCTCTCTCTAAAAATAAAAATATATATCATCATAAATGGAAACGTATTTGTCTAATTGTAGAATAGAATGGGAAATGAGAAACTTAAAAAATGCCTCTCTCTCTATAAAAATAAAACATATATCATGATAAGTGGAGATGTAATTGTTTAATTGTAGAATAGAATGGGAAGGGAGAAACTAAAAAATCTCTCTCTCTCTTAATGAAGTTTCTTCTCTACAACCCCTATTGTTTCTTTATTGCAAGCAGCGCATGAACATTTACTCAATATTAAATTGTTAACTTTGTGTTTTACACAATAGATGTTTACTTAAATATTTTCTAGTTATATTTTTTCTGCAATATTGTTATTCAATTAACAACTTTTTATACATATAAAATTATATTATATTTTGTTGAAAATATAGAGTCTTACATGGGAAAATTTAAACCTTGCACCACTATAAAGATCATGGGGGACCTCCACCAATAAGCCATGGGGTTTGGGTTGGAAGATCTAATATTTAACATGGTATCAAAACAAGCTCAAGTCACGCCATACGAGAGGGGCGTGGTGAGAATATAAATTCTCACATGAAAAAAATTAAAGCCTTGCACCACGATATATAAGATTATGGGCCCCTCCCTCCACCCATAACCAATTCTTTTTTGGGTTGGATGCTCCAATATTTAACAATATCATTATTTTATTGTAAGATTCTTGTACCTAAATTAATTTTTATAAATTGTTGGGTTACCAAAGCGGGAGGGAGTGAATGAATTACCCTTTGGTTTCATTCTCCAAATCCCAACCCTTCAATTTTCCAACTTCTGTGAGGGCGTTCTTCCATTCTTCAACTGTCTTCTCATCAAAACTCTTCTTGTGCTGGCGAAAGGCCTTTTCGTAACACTTCGTTTGATGTTGCACATGGTTATGTTCAATGTTATAAAAAATGGGAAAAATCTTTCGCCCCTCAGTGATGTGGCAGTGAACCATATTAGCGAGTTCACGCAAGCACCATTTACTAGATGCATAGGTCCTGTTTAGTTACAAGAAAACAAGGTTGTTTTTCAGTAAGAAAACATATATTTATATATATATTTAAAAAAATGGAAAAATAAAAACATGTGATTTTGATATCTAAACTTTCTCTAGGTTATATTTTAGTACGTAAACTTTTTACAAAAATCATTTCAACCCCTAATCTTTCTTTAAATTACATATTGACTTCCAAATAATATTTAAATTACATTTTTCCCCTAATTTTTTCAGGGTTAATTGATGTTTACGCCTAAAATTCGGTTTCATTTAATGTTTAGTTCAACACAAGTTCAAATATAATATTTAGTTCATATTGTGACATTATACAATAAATGAACACATAATTAATGTCACTATCTACACTATCTACTGTTTGTGTGTTAGACTGTGTTTTTTTTTTCATCTCCAAGTCTGAAAATGGTAAAAAAAACTAGAATTTTTTTGTTAAATTCCCCATTTTTATATAAATATTAATTTATTTCTACCACACTAACACTTACAACATTGTTAGTTACGGTAACTAATGCAAGTTTCATATTGTGAAATTTAGATACCACATAGAATATATATATATATATATATATACAATAATGTTCTTGTATGGATTGTTATAGTACCACTCTTGTGCGGACGGTCCCACATTTTAACAGTGTGAACTGGACATGCGACACCTGACGGTGAACAAAAAAAAGCGCCTTTAATTTAGGCAATAATTTTTTGGGCTCACCGCCAGGCAACATATGTCCGGTCCGCACTGTTAAAATGCGGGACAATCTCTCTCTATATATATATTTTATTCGTATACAACCTAATCAAGTAGAGGATGTAGATACCATTTGATATTCAGATACGCTCTATCATTAAAATACAAACTCGCAGTCATACAATTTTAACGGATCCACCCAAGTAACAATGGATTGCCATTTCTACTACTTCTTTAATCTCAACAACCTTTTAAATGGGTTTAGTTATTTGAAAACTTTTAACTAGGAGGTAACATATAGTTATCTATAAATATATAGAAACAAAAAATAGTGAAAATAAAGACTAGTATAGTTTTGGCACCTGGAGAAGATAGGGATACATATTTTGGAGTCCTCAATAGCTTTGAGAAGCTTAGGACCAATCTGTTCACCAACAGGAAGTTCATTATCGTCCCTAAAAGTACGGATTCGAGGTTCTACAAGATCGTTGTAGAGATAAACTGTGAAAGTTTTACGTGTATCTTTGCCGCTAAAACTCAAAAACACTTCGTATTCACTTGCTAACTCGGAGACGGAGACTGAAGGTGTTGCTGTTATTGTTGATGGTGAAGAAGAAGTGTTGTGAGATGTTGCGGTTTTCATTATCCACTTTTTGACCAACTTAAGAATAACAAGTAAGGAAACAACGATCAGAGCAGTTAGTACTAGAAATATTTGGTTGTTCTCCATTATGTACTTCGTCTCTCAAGGTTCTCAATCTCTGGGCGGTGAAGAATATGAAAATCGTGTTGTTATGTGCGTGAAGTAGAGGGGATTGAAAAGGGAAAGTGAAAAGCTCTTGGCCCACCACAAAGTGAAAAATTCGATCAAAAATGGTTTGATTCTTTCAACTTTATTGGCAATAACGTTGAAAGAACCAAACCATACGTTAAGGGGTAACGGTGTAGACTTTAGAGTTGATTTTAACTCAAAAGGTATATGTGAATTTTGTGGATCAGAAATGCTCAGAGTTTAAAACATATTCACAGAACGTCCATCCCTTTGTAACGCTTCATTGACGGGTCAAATGATGAGAGATTTGCAGTTATTTTGTGTGTTTCATTATACTTATTTATCATAGAAAAGTTCTCATGACTATTTATGTTCACGTGTAAATTTATCTTTCTTTTTCTATTTTTCTTGACAAAATTTATTTATTTATATAGCAAAGTAAGATTTATTCACGAAATTGTCATCCTTTATTACAATTTTTTTTCTTTATAAAAAAATTGTTTTTTTTTGTTAAAATTGTTTTTATTTTGTTAAAAACTGTTTTTTAAAAGAAATTATTTTTTCGTTAAAACTGTTATACTTTTTCAAACTATTTTTTTGTTTAAACTCTTTTTCTTTTTGGTAAAAACATATTTTTTTTAAAAACAGTTTTTTGGGCATTTGGAGAAGATAGGGATGCAGATTTTGGAGTCTTCAACAGCTTTGAGAAGCTTAGGACCAATCCGTTCACCAGCAGGTAGTTCATTATCGTCCCTAAAAGTACGAATTCCAGCTTCTACAAGATCCTTGTAGAGATAATATGTGACAGTTTTACGTGTATCTTTGCCGCTAAAACTCAAAAACACTTCGTATTTACATGCTAACTCGGAGACAGAGACTGAGGGTGTTGCTGTTATTCTTGATGGTGATGATGAATGTTGTTTAATGTGATGTGGGTCTAGCATAAAACATTCCATGTTTTATGGTTCATGTTTTGTGCAACTTTACTTTCTTTTTATTATTTAATGTTTAGTGCATAATATCCACTCATGTTTTGTGGAGAGTGTTTTATGGAGTGGTGTCTCCTTATTTTATTGGATGTGTCCCATCCCATTATTATGTATTATATATGTGTGTTGAATTGTAAGGAATGCGACGGAAGAAATGAAAAACAAACTTTCATAAATTAAGATTCTTTCTCCTCTCTCTCTCCAGAATACAAATTCCTCTTCTTTCTTATTTAACTTGTTCTAAATAAAAAATCACCCAACATAAATGGTATCAGAGCTTTATATCAAAAGGGCCTGATTTTGTCCAAAAAATTAAAGTAGATGTCCAAAAAATTTCAGCAAGTTGCTATCCAAAAAATTTAAGTTGTTGTCTAAAAATGTCAATTGCTTGCTAATTTTTTTTTTCAAGAAGTTGCTATCGTTGTTCAAAAATTCAACAAGCTACTGCCAAAAATTCAAGAAGTTGCTATCAAAAATTCAGAAAGCCAAGGAGTAAAAGATTTGAAGAAAAATTATCATGGCAAGCTCAAGCAATTCAACTCTAAATATTCAACAACCTTCAATCCCAATATTTGAAGGTGAGAATTATGATTTCTGGTGTATCAAAATGAAGACTCTCTTTATATCCCAAGATGTTTGGGATTTAGTCCAAAATGGGTATGATGAACCCGAATCAACGGCAATGCTGTCAACTGCTCAAAAGGACCAATTGAAAGTTTCAAGGAAGATGGATGTTAAATCTCTCCTTCACATTCAACAAGGCCTAGGAAACTCCATTTTTCCAAGAATCATGGGAGCAACCAAGGCCAAGGAAGCATGGGACATTATTCAAGAGGAGTTTCAAGGAAATACAAAAGTAATAGTTGTTAAACTTCAATCTCTTAGGAGGGAGTTGGAAAATATGAAAATGAAGGAGAATTAAACTCTAAAAGAGTTCTCTTTCGGATTCACATAACTTCGCAACCAAATGAAGGCGAATGGTGATCAAATAACCGATGGGAGAGCTGTAGAGAAACTTTTAAATAGCCTACCTCTAAAATTTGATTCTTTTAAGATACTTTTAAGGATACTTTTGAGAATACTAAGGATACTTTTAAGATGACGGTCCAAGAATTGTTGGGGTCCTTAAAGTCATTCTAACAAAGATTGTTACAACGCTCTGAAAAATCTATTGAGAGCGCGTTTCACTCTAAACTCAGTTTCAAGCCCCAAAATAGTGAAAGAGGCTCTTCAAGTCATGATGGAAGAGAGTTTGAAAGAGGTGGTAGAAAAGGAAGAGGTCGAGGAAGAGGAAGAATCAAAGGCAGAGGAATATTCAATAATTTCAGAAATTTTAGAAATAAAGATTTCTTATGATCTCAACGATGCAATATATGCAACAAAAGTAACCATGTGGAGAAAGAATGTTGGTTAAAAGGAAAGTCTCAATGTCACAATTGCAAAGGCTTTGGTCATTTACAAAAGGACTATAAATACAAGAACAATCAACAAGCAAGCTGTGCGAAAGAAAAAGAAGGTGAAGGAAATTTATTCTATGCATGTCAAAGTGCCTTTGAGCAAAAGAATAATGTTTAGTTTCTTGATAGTGGTTGTAGAAATCACATGACCGATGACAAAGACGTGTTTGTTGACATAGATACAACCATCAACTCTCAAGTGAAAATGGGAAATGGTGCATTAGTCCATGTAAAGGGTAAAGGAACAATTGGTGTTCAAACCAACAAAGGAGCTAAGTTCATTCACGATGTTTTACTTATTTCGGACTTAGCACAAAACTTGCTAAGTGTTGGAAAACTAGTAGAACATGGATATGATGTACACTTTGAAGAAAACGGGTGAAATATTTATGACAAAGGACAAGGAAAACAAGTCGTGAAGAAGATAAAGATGGAGGAGAACTGTAGCTTTCCACTAATTTTCAAATATGGTGGAAATTTTGCCTTGAAGGCAGAATCTGTTGATGAATCGTGGTTGTGGCACAGAAGACTTGGTCATTTGAATTTTCATGGCCTCAAGTTACTTTGCCAAAAGAATTTGGTTCAGGGGCTACCCACTTTCATTAAAGAAAAGAATGAAGTATGTGAAGGTTGTGCTCTCGGGAAGCATCACATAAAGCCTTTTCCAAAAGGAGTTTCATGGAGAGCAAAGGAAGTACTCGAGCTAGTTCACACTGACGTATGTGGTCCAATGACTACTCCTTCTCATGGAGAAAATAAGTACTTCATACTCTTTATTGATGATTTCACAAGAATGACATGGGTATTTTTTATAAGGCAAAAATTTAAAGTTTTTACAATTTTCAAGAAGTTCAAAAGTTTTGTGGAAAAAAAAGTGGGCATTTTATCAATGTTTTGAGAAGTGACAATGGAAAAGAATATAGTTCTAATGAATTTGGAAAGTTTTGTGAAGATAAAGGTGTAGAAAGACAACTCACAACTAGTTATACTCCATAATAAAATGGAGTATCAGAAAGGAAAAATCAAACCGTGATGGAGATGGTAAAATCGATGCTTCATGAAAAGGGATTGCCTAAAGTATTTTGGGCGGAAGCAGTATACACATCAGTATATTTGATAAATCGATGTCCAACAAAAGTGGTCTGGAATCAAACTCCCATTGAAGCCTGGAGTGGGAGAAAGCCATCAGTGCGTCATCTTAAAATCTTTGGTTGCGTATGTTATGCTCAGATTTCGAAAGAGAAGCGGCGAAATCTAGATGAAACAAGTGAGAAGTGCATATTTATGGGCTATAGTTCTCAATCCAAGGGCTATAGGCTAATTAGTATGAAAAGCAACAAAGTGATCACAAGTCATGATGTGATATTTGATGAAGGTGCTATTTTGAACTGGGAAGAAGGAAAATTCAAGAAGACGACGATTCTTATTGAGGAAGAGTAACAAAAATCAACAATTGAAAATGAGAGAAATGAAGATTCACCTCAAACATCTCCACGATCAAGCTCATCATCACCATCATCAAATGGTTCTCCAAGTTCATCCTCATCATCACCACCTATAACTCCAAAAAAAATGAGGAGTTTAAGTGATGTATATGAGAGATGCAACTTTTGTACCATTGAGCCAGAAAGTTTCGAAGAAGCCGTAAAAGAAGAAACTTGGAGAAAAGCGGTGGAGGAGGAAATTAATGTTATTAATAAGAAAAATACATGGCATCTTGTTGAAAAGTCAAAAGACAAAGATATCACTGGGGTGAAGTGGATTTACAGGGTCAAGTATCACTCTGATGGCACCGTGCAAAGATATAAAGCAAGATTGGTGGCAAAGGGCTACACACAATAAATCGGTATCGATTTTCATATAACATTTGCACCAGTTGCACGTCTTGACACTATAAGAGCCATTATTGCTATGGCGTCTCAAAAAGGTTGGCCATTGTACCAACTTGATGTTAAATCGGCATTCCTAAATGGAAAGTTGGAAGAAGAAATTTATGTTGAACAACCTTTGGGTTTTGTTACCAAAGGAGAAGAAGAAAAGGTGTACAGGTTGCAGAAGGCCTTGTATGGTCTAAAACAAGCTCCACGAGCATGGTATAGTAACATTGATGGATATTTCACTGAGAATGGATTCAACAAAAGCAAGAATGAGCCTACCTTGTATGTCAAATACAAAGGTACATCTGATATTCTTATTATTACACTTTACGTTCATGATTTAATTTTTACTGGAAGTAGTGAAAAGATGATTGAAGATTTTAAAAATGAAATGATGAAGAAGTATGAAATGAGTGATATGGGATTGATACATTATTTTCCTTGTATTGAAATTTATCAAGAAAAAGATGGTGTGTTCATTTGTCAAACAAGGTATGCTGAAAACATTCTTAAGAAATTTGGAATGTTTGGGTGCAAATTGACGACAACACCACTGGTTGTAAATGAAAAACTCTTGAAGGAAGATGGAGGAAAATAGGTTGATGAAACACTCTAGAGATGTTTGGTTGGAAATTTGTTATATTTAACAACAAAAAGACTAGATATCATGTTTGCATCAAGTCTATTTTTAAGATTTATGCATTGTCCTAGACATTTCCATCTTGGGGCAGGAAAAAGAGTGTTAAGATACTTGCAAGGCACATTGAATTATGGAATCAAGTATTACAATGTGATAACCCGCTTATCAAAATAAAAGGTGGCCAGCCCGATACTCTGATAATAACAGGAATCGTAGATGGACCATTCTCAGCATCACAATAATATAATAAGTATACGGGATAACCACCCAATATTTTAGAAAACGGATTGTCAAATATTAATTTTAAATTGAAATAAAAGCATTTAAACAACCCAATGAAAAGAAGTTGGAAGAAATCTACAAGAATTTAAACTGAACAGTATATATAGAACACAATAACCAAATAAGCTATCGGTTAACAGTCTCTTACAACGTACTTTTAACAATTAAATTAAGTTACATAATACATTACAGTAGGAAAGTACAAAAGCTTGGGCCACACGCCCGAATAAATAACCCGATCGTAACTAGAGTAAAAAAATAAAGGCGTCTATAACAAAATAACCCGCAACATCCGCAAGGTGTTGCAGCTCCAAGACACAGGAAAGGGGAGTCAATACGGGCGTACTTGCGGCAGAGCACCTGAGCGAATATATGATTTATGCACAACAAAAAAATGAACGGGTCAGGGCCCGGTTTTATATGATCACCAGATGAATGAAGAGTATGACATTTATAAACAGCTAATCATGATAGATAATGATAAGAATCTACCTACTCAATCTTAAATCATACACTAAGGCAATTAAATGATCACAAATTTCATTCAGTTACACAAGTGGATATGAATAAATATTATTAACTAAGAATCACCACCCTTTACACTATTTCATTTCATCATTCCATTATTAGGAAACATATTCAAATCCCTTTAATTATTAGAGCACTTTATCATAAATCAAATCCCACTTGAATAAGAATAGTTATATTCAATCATATATAACGATTATAATACCGGCCTTCCGAGTTTCCCCACTAGACGCGCCCCTAAATATCTATCATATTCCAGGGCATATCAAACAAGACAACCTGGGCATCCTACAACGCAACGTCGGGAAGTGGCCATATACCTTCGACAGTGTGTCATAACCACACCTGGAATTACCTCACTTCGAACAATAAATACACAATACATAATAACCGGTCATATGGCCGATGACTATATTCACCCTGCATTCACTAGCCAGGGGACTTCACCTCATGCGCGTACTTCCCTTATGATAGTATTTAGAGAGGTGTGTTTAAGTAAATTATCATTTACAATTTTATTTCCATTTTAATATATACATGACGTTATAACCGAAACCATAATCATTTAACGTTATCATTATAACCTCAACGTGTAATAATTTCCGAAGTTAGTCTCTAAGAAATACTGACTTTTCTAAAAGCCACCAAGTCTAATATACCTCAGTCAAGTCTCTAAAATTCCTCGATATACAATCATACGTCTCCTACTCTCCATCTAACTTGAAAAAGAGAGAAAACACCTTATCATCTATCTAGTAATCCCCGAAATAAGCCCCATCTAATCCCTTTCTAACCTAGAGTAGTTACCTTACTAATGTAGGACTCTAGGACACTAAGTTTACTTCATAAGAGAAGGTTCCGAAGTCCTAAGACTAAAAGAAAAGGGTTAAAATTGAGTTAGAAAAATAACTCAAAACAGCAGGAATTCCGAATCGATTCGCCCTAGGGCCGAATCGATTCGCCCATTCGGATGGATAAACCAACATTCTACCTCAAGCCGAATCGATTCGGCCTTAGACCTAATCGATTCGGGTTCCCAGACCTGTAGCCTCACCCCTTAGCGAATCGATTAGCAGAAGGGGCGAATCGATTTGCTCTGGCGAATCTGGCAAGAATGGGGCTACGGGTTATGAACCCTAGTTTTTTTCCAAAACCTCATTTCTCCTCCATTCAACATCATTAATTCAACCCAAAACAATCATAAATGCATCCTAACCACTATAATCCACACAATAATCATCTAAACCAAATTCTAAGGGTTCAAGCTCTACAAATCCCTTAAAATCCCAAAATTATTAAATAAATTTCAATACACAGCTATCACACATATTTATTCATCCTAAATCATATATTAGCAAGTAAGAAACTTGCCTTGAGCTTGAAATCTCAGATTCTTGGAAGATGAATGCAAGATCAAATCCCAAATCTTCAATTCTTCTCCTTTCTCTTCTTTTCTCCACAATTCTTTTCTTCTCTCTTTCTCTCTTGGTTTAGTAAATACACACTTAAGAGAATAAATGAGGTGCAAGACTTAAATGTTCCTCTATCCTTAATTCCCATCTTTAAGTGTCAATATCACATTAAAATGACTCGCAACTACACATTTAAGCCATAACCATTCAAAAGTGCCCGAAACAGAAAAATACAATATGGCACTTATTTTGACTATCTCACATATTTCGGGACTAACTACGCCCTCTAAATTAGCATCCGGAAATATTTAAATCATTTCAAGTTCCGGTTACATTTATACCATAAATGTCATTTAAAGCACACGACACTATAAAATGTAACATGATGATATTTGCATACACGCAACAGTAAATATGCAACAATCTAGTAAATATTCTTTATTAACTCACTTAATTGATATTTACTCCATCATCCATTATTTTATGTAATTACTTCACACAGTAAATTAATATAAAATAAATTTCTCAAAAGTGAGGGTTGTTACATACAAAAATGTGAATGTGAAGTTAACTGGATTTTGTGATAGTGATAGGGGTGGGGGTGACTGTGTTGATGACATGAAAAGCACCTCAGGTTTTGCTTTCTCTCTAGGTTCACGTACATTTTCATGGGCGTCAAATAAATAACAAATTGTGGCTCAATCCTCAGTTGAAGCGGAGTACATATCCACATCATTAGCAACTTCTCAAGCTATTTGGCTACGAAGAATTTTGGAAGACATGAAAGAAAAGGAGGAAGAAGGAACAAAGTTATTTTGCGACAACAAATCAGCGATAACAATGGCATAGAATCAAGTCTATCATAGCAGGACAAGACACATTGCTATCAAATATCATTTCATCCGGGAAGCAATTACAAACGGGGATATAAAACTCAAATATTGCAAGTCGGAAGATCAAGTTAAAGACATTTTCACCAAAGCTCTGTCACCAGGAAAATTTCAACAATTAAGGGAACTCTTGGGAATTAAGGAGCATCACATTAAGAGGGAGAATGTTGTTTAATGTGATGTGGGTCTAGCATAAAACATGCCATGTTTTATGGTTCATGTTTTGTGCAACTTTACTTTCTTTTTTATTATTTAATGTTTACTGCATAATATCCACTCATGTTTTATGGAGAGTGTTTTATGGAGTGGTGTCTCCTTATTTTATGGGATGTGTCCCATCCAATTATTATTTATTATATATGTGTGTTGAATTGTAAGGAATGTGACAGAAGAAATGAAAAACAAACTTTCATAAATTAAGATTCTTTCTCCTCTCTCTCCAGAATACAAATTCCTCTTCTTTCTTATTCAACTTGTTCTAAATACAAAATCACCCAATAATGATGATGAACAAGTGTTGTGAGATGTTGCGGTTTTCATTAGCCAGTTTTTGACCAACTTAATAATAACACGTAAGGAAATAACGATGAGAGCAGTTAGTACTGGAAAGATTTGGCTCTTCTCCATTATATATTTCTTCTCTCAAGGTTCTCAATCTATGGGTGGTGAACAATATGAAAAGTATGCTGTTGTGTGTGTGTAGTAGAGGGGATTGGAAAGGGAAAGTGAAAATATCTTGGCCCACCATAATTGAATTGTGGGTGCAATAACGTTGAAAGAACCAAACCATACCTCTAAGGGGTAACCGTCTAGGATTTAGAGTTGATTTTAACTCAACAAGGTCATTGTGAATTTTGTGGATCAGAAACGCTACGAGTTTAAAACATATTTCACAAAGAGTAACACTAAGTACTCTTTTATGTAAACCTTCTTTGTTATTCCATTGATGCGTCTTAATTCACATGGTTCCGTTATAAACATTAATTAATATATATTTGAGACATGAGTTGAATAATAAAAAAAATAACAAAAAATATATTTTTAATATTACTCTCTTATAAAAAATCCATTAATGTGTCCCTTTGATACGGATCAATTCGCGCGACAAATATGGCAAATGGTGAATTTGTCTACTATTTTGTATTTGTTTGATGATTCTTATTTATTATTGAATTTTTTTTATAGGTATTCATGTTCATATGCAAATTTGTCATCATTTTTTTCGTTTTTGTTGACAAACTTTGTTTGTCTATATTATAAATAAAAGTTTTTCCACAAATTTGTCATGCTTTTTAAAAATGTTTTTTTCTTGATAAAGAAAACTATTTTTTTTGTTCGCTAAAAGTATTTTTTTTAAAGAAATTATTTTTTCCGTTAAAACTGTTATATTTTTTGAACTATTTTTTTTTTGTTCAAACTTCTTTTTTCTAAAAACAATTTTTTTTAAAGAAGTTTTTTTATTTGTTATAATTGTTTTTATCTTGTTAAAACTATTTTTTTCCTTTTTGTGTTAAAAACTGTTTTCTTTTGCTTAAACTCTTTTTTTTGGCTAAAAAAAGTTTTTAAAAATATTTTTTTTTAAATAAATATTCGTTCAAACTGTTTTTTTAATTTAAAACTTTTTTTTTGTGTTAAATTGCTTTTTTTGTAAAAACTTATTTTCTTAAAAAACAACTTTTCTTCGTTGTAAACTGTTTTTTGTTTGTTAAAAACTGTTTTTAAATGTTTTTTCCATTTAAAAATTGTTTTTTTTCATTATCGTTTTGTGTTAATACTATTTTCTTTTTGTTAAAAAACTGTTTTTCGTAAAAAGCTTTTATTTTTTCGTTGTAAACTGTTTTTTCATTAAAAACTTTATTTTTGTTAGACTATTTTTATTTTCCATTAGGGTGCGTTTGATTGTAAAGTCGGAAAATGAATTGAAAAGAATTGATTTCCATGGAAAACTATTTTTCGGAATTATTTTCCAAGCAAAATTATTTTTGGTGTGTTTGATTGGTCTAATTTTCTTACTCGAAAATTAAGTATTTTTCACCTTTTCTTGTTTGATTAGCATTATTTTCCAACTAGAAAATTAGAGGCTTATGACAACTATATATATGTAAAAGTTTATTTTTTTTAAACTATCAAATTTAAAACTTTAATAAATAAAGATCATTCAACTTTCAACATCTGGAACCCACGAAACATGTCATAGAAATAATAAAAATATAAACGCCAATATTAAAATGCTTAAACGTTCATTTATAACGAATTAATTAGAATGTCTGAAAAACTAGAAATGATTAACCCGACAAAATAGAGAAGTCTTAAAACTATTAAAATACGATGTAAATTTGTTGACCCTTATCCAAGCTTGTTAACAATCCAAGCATGTGCAAACTCTTCATCATCTAAGTCAACGAATATCCGACCCAATTCTTTGTCTTGCTCGAAAACTTTCATGAGTTGCATTATATCATTGTTCTCTATGTGCATGGCCTTGAGCTTGTCCAAGATAACTTTCCAATTGACGTGAGTTGGCGTTGCTTGCTTTTCAAATGCAACAGCTTGTATTTCTAAAGCAACTGCAATTTTTTTTGATGAATCAGCAATAACAGATAAGGCAGCAGAAGCATCGTCCACAGGTTGCCGACGTTTACGTCGAACTTTAGAGTTTGTTCCCTGCAAGGTTCGTTTGGATGTGATTGAAGGACTTGCCTCAGTAGTACCATTCTCATCCGCCTCATTTTCATTGTTTAAGTTCCCCTCAATATTTTCACTAGCATCATTTGCATTCATTGGGGGAAAGTCATTTCCCGATACGGCTCGATCACCCGTTGCAATGTCATCACCAAAAATAATACCCAAATCTTGGTAGTGAAGACACTCCTTTCCCTTTAACTTCGTTGCATCAGGTTTATCCTGAAAGGAAAAATATATAAAATTAGTAAAAGACCAAATTTCATTAAACTAAAAAATATAAAAAAATAAATAATTGATATTTTTGACATTTCATGCCCATGCATGAAATGTCATGCTAAAAGCTTTTTTTTTAAATAAATAAATAAATATATATATATATATTAGATATGGATTTTTTTAAGCTTTTTTTTTTTTAATAAATAGATATATATATTAGATATAGATTTTTTTAACTATTTTTTTTATGCGCTGAATTTTATAACGGGGGCAAATTTATCGCCGTGCCGTCGGCACGGGTATCCACTAGTATATATGTATGATATTTTTGACATTTCATGCCCATGCATGAAATGTCATGCTAAAAGCTTTTTTTTTTTTTTTATTAAATAGATATATGTATATATATATATATTAGATATGGATTTTTTTAAGCTTTTTTTTTAATAAATAGATATATATATTAGATATAGATTTTTTTAACTATTTTTTTTTATGGGCTGAATTTTATAACGGGGGCAAATTTATCGCCGTGCGGTCGGCACGGGTATCCACTAGTATATATGTATGATATTTTTGACATTTCATGCCCATGCATGAAATGTCATGCTAAAAGCTTTTTTATTTTTTTTTAATAAATTGATATATATATATATATATGTTAGATATGGATTTTTTTAAGCTTTTTTTTTAATAAATATATATATATATATATATATATATATATATATATATATATATATATATATATATATATTAGATATAGATTTTTTTAACTATTTTTTTTTATGGGCTGAATTTTATCACGGGGTCAAATTTGTATCCACTAGTATAAATATATTTTAGAAAGCTGGAGATATATATTATTATATCGGAAACTAAAACCCACACACACACATATGTATATATATATATATATATATATATACATACCGAAACACACACACACAGATATATATATAAATCGCTGTATATATATATATATATATATATATACCCCGAAACCCACAAACACAAACAGATATGTATACAGATATATTCCCACAGATATGTATACATATATACCCCGAAACCCACAAACACAAACAGATATGTATAGAGATATATTCCCACAGATATGTATATATATACAGTGACAACGTTTGGTATAAAACTGTTTCCTAATGACAATGGTTTCGTTCAGGTATATATATATATATACACACAACTGTTTTCAGAAGATGATGAATACATCACGTATTGATTAGTAAGCAGGTTGCCAACAAAAAGACTAACCTGAAATGGGTTGAAATGGGTCTTCTCCTCCCGCCGATAATGAGAGAGCTGATAAATTTCTTTTTATAAAGCGGCTGAATGGGTAGTTGAGTGAAAATAGGAGTCCACCTTCTCAATACGTGGGATAGAAAACTTTTATGTTGAATCCGATTCTTTGGGGTACTGTAGAAAACCATTTCCTG
The DNA here is from genome assembly GCA_949130495.1 of Sambucus nigra. Taxonomy (NCBI): domain Eukaryota; kingdom Viridiplantae; phylum Streptophyta; class Magnoliopsida; order Dipsacales; family Adoxaceae; genus Sambucus; species Sambucus nigra. The sequence goes on from OX422216.1 coordinate 22,460,779, forward strand.
CTTTTTGATGGAAAATACATCACGTGACCCTTTTTTATGGAAAATAATTACTGGGAAAATTTGGTAATCAAACACTTTAAAAAAAGGAAAATCATTAGAAAAATCTCATTTTCCATGGAAAATAATGACAATCAAACACACCCTTAATTCTATCAAACAACCCACTTTTGTCTCCTAAATAATTAATCTTATCAAAAGTGCTATGTGGCAAATTATAGGATTTTTCCTGACAAATTTTGCCGTAGAAAATTTCGTCACCCAACCCATTTGCCCACTTTTAAATCAAACGACCCTAAGAGCCTATTTGATAGCTGGTATTTGGCATGGCAAAAGTCCATTTCTTACACAAATACCCACTTTTGCACCGTTTGATTGGGAAAAATTGACCCGGCTTTCAATTGACCAAAACATAGCACGTGATCGGTTTTCCAACTAAAACCGAGAATTGGTTTCTCCCCCCCCCCCCCCCCACCCCCCACAAAAAAATATACGAATCCCTTGGAATTGAACTACCTTCATTTTGTTTCGATCGATGTGAATTGAATGATTCAATGGATGCTCAGCGCATCAATTGCATCGTCAACGCTCGTATTCTACAAAATTTAACCTACATCTCATCTCCAAACGAAATCCAAGAGGTTAGCCCTTATTTTTTTTCTCATTTTTTGCTCTGAAATCACTCTTTTTCCTTTTTTGAAACGGTTTATATATGTGTGAATAATTTCATTTATGTAGGAACAACAAAAAGAAACCATAGTGGCTTCCATTTTCGAAAGGAAAGATGTTTTTTTTATACATATTTCTGGCCGAAAAATGATCTTTTCATGGTGTTTCATTTATTAAAAGAACAATCGATTTATTATGTTCCATTTCAGTTACGGATTTTATGGATTTATGCCCTTTTTCGTAGTGAAACACTTTTTACATTTTGTATACGAAATATTATTACATTTTTATAGTTTCTGAAACCCTAGAAAATTTTGAAATGCAATATTTTTTTTAATCTGTGAAACCCTAATAAATGCTATTTTTTACAATATTACATTTGTTTAGTTTGTGAAACCTGAAAAAAATAGAAATTCCATGTTTTTATTTTTAATTTGTGATACCCTCTGAAATGCTATTTTTTAGAAGATTTAATTTTTATTTCATATAATCTGGCTGAAATGTGGCATTATTGTATGGGACAACATAAACAAAATAGGCAAAAAAAATCATTTGTTCCATTTTTGGAGAAATATTGTTCAACACATTTTTTAAAACAACATATTTAGACCAAAATAGTTGATTTTATTTTAATTTCATAATAGTTGACTTGCGTAAATATTGTCACTGCGTTTAGTGTGATTATAGTATTTATTCTTCATTATCTTTTGCAAAAAACATGTGTGTTCGGAAACAAATTCCTCATAAAGCTTCTCATTAGGTATATAATTATTTCATTCTATGTATTTTTTTTAATGACATACTTGATTGTTGATTATATGAGACCATATTCCCCTTTTATTGGATTTTGTTCTATAGCAAATCAATTTTTAAAGTATAAAAAAATTTGATTATAAAATCATATGTTTTAGTTATCAAATTAGACGATGTTAACTAAATCGGGCATAAAAGTTTTATTTATTTCAGTTGACATAGGGTTTTACTAACTCAATGTCGAGCACTGTCTCAAAGCGCATGCGACAACAAAGAGGGTTATTCTGGACCCTTGTGATGCGACCAATTGCAACTTTTCAATATACAAGGAGTCGCGACCATCTCCTTCGTAGGGCTCCCTATTGCAATTGGGACGCTGATCGTGAAATAGCATTATATCGTATATTTAAAATGAATGATCGAGTATGCCATGCACAACTTCGGATGAACATAGGCTCATTTGAAAGACTTCATATTAGGTTACGCACATATGGAGTAACTGACAATCGATCAATTAAGGTTGAGGAACATGTTGCAATGTTCCTTAACACCATTGGACATGACAAGAGATATGTTTCTGAGTCATTGACTTTCTTTAGATTTGGTCAAATCGTTAGTTACTAATTCCGTAGAGTTTTACGAGCATGTCTTGATTTGTTCAGTTATCTAGTTACTAATGCAAGCCCAATGAATTCCCCTTACGACAACGACAAAGACCTACCATGGTATCATTACTTCGAGGTTAGGATATTTTTATTTATTAATTACTTTTATTTCATTTACTTATTGCTTTCCTATTATTAAATTCATTTCAACCCATTTACGATGTCGTAGGTGCAATTGACGGTACACACATATATGTCTTGGTTCGTACTGCTGACCAAGCGAGGTATCACAATAGGAAAGGGGCAATTTCTTAAAATGTTTTGGTCGCATGTACCTTTGATATGCGATTCTCCTATGTCCTTGCTGGTTGGGAGGGATCAGCGCATGATGGTGGCTTACTTCGAAGTGCAATTCAACGACAAGGTCAAAAGTTGACCATTCCTTTGGGTATAATCAAACATGAATAACTTTCATTTAGTTTTTTTAATAAAAATATGAATAGGTTTAGTAACATACTTTAATTAAATATGCATAGGTAAATACTATCTCGCAAATGCTAGATTCCCTTTGGTACCTGGCTTCCTCTCCCCATATCGAAAAACTCGTTATCATCGTAGGGATGTTGATGGACAACGCCCCGAGAATAGTAAGGAGTTGTTTAATTTTATGCATTCATCTCTTCAAAATGTAGTTGAGAGGTCAATTGGGTTATTGAAAAAAATGTTTGCGTATCTAAGGCATCAATTATTCCACGAGATTGAAATTCAAACAAAGATTGTTGAAGCTTGTTGTTCCCTCCACAAGTTGAGAATAATGAAAAGGTATATTTGGTAGATATAAATCAGGCCTTAATCATAACTGAAAATGCTGACTCATCCTCCCATGAAGATATGCCCCCTTTAGAGGACATTCAAAATTTTAAATGATAATGTGTAAGCTCATACAAAGGACTCGCTCAGGGTAGAAGAGTTGCATTCTTGTCCTGGAGTAAATTTATATGTTGAGATCCCAAAGTTTGATCACGAAACGGATTCTTATTATGCGGATATCGAAGACTAGGTTGGAAAAAATCTGGCAATATTCAATATCAAATGTTCAACTCTCAAGTCAAAATTCCTTTTAAATTTCAGGCACTAATGAAGATTCAAAAATTATCAGTCAAGACGTTATGGTTGGATTATAAAAAAGGTAAAACAAAAAATTCTCAAGTGGACTCGTTTTCGTATCTAACTGTTAAGGAAACATCGACTCTTAAATATAATTTAAAGTCGTCTTTTACTTGTTCAAGATCTCATAAATTCTCATAATTTTATTGAATGTAAGAGCCGCTAGGAGAGTCTTTTTCTCCTATTTCTTTATAAATAAATTTATTTTCTCGTAAAAAAGAGGGGAAAAAAGATGATGAATGCTTGGGGGATAAGGAAAGTGATGATGATGACATTACCCCTCTTCCCCTTAATGTTCTATAAATACCTATCAATGAGCATATAACATTCACAACTGATGTTCAATGGAGAGAGAAAAGAAATTCAATTGCTAATTTGAGTTGGGAAGGATATGATGTGAATCACACTAACACTTTTTACTTCAAGTAATGGTAACATTTTCTTATGATATTTTCTTTGTTTTATAATGATTCGTAGTTTTTAGTGGATTTTTCAAACATGCCATCATCAAACCAATCGGCACTTCTACTGTTACGGTATCAAATAAAGAAATGCTCATGTGGTGTTGTAACTTAAGTCAAGGTTACAATGTCCAATAAAAACCACAACCAGGGACGATTGTATTACACATGCCTCCAATGTCACAAATTTTTGGGTTGGACAAAGCCTCTCCTTGAAGGCATGGACACTAACTACGCAACCTACAATCCGCAGAGTGAATAAGCAACGTCAAGTATATCTAGTCAATCATCACTTCTTGTAAAAGAACCCCCAAGTGATGGGTTTATGTGTACCTTGGTGGCTTTCTAAGAGACTACAAGTTTTAACTATTTTGCTGCTCGTTATCTTTACTATTTTCATTTTATTGAATCACCACGGATATTAAACTTATGATGCATTATGTAATTTTCTCTTATTAAACTATTATTGAACTCAAAAGGCTTAGTTTGAATGTTTTGTCTATATTGGGTTATTTAGATTTTATACTAGTTACACCACTTGGTTTAAATTTGATTAGTTTGAAAGTTTGAAATATGGTCTGCATTGAACTGAATTTGAACATGATCTGTATAGTTTGAAAATGAATTTGGTTTGTATTTGATTCCTTTGAATTTGATGGTTTGATATGCATTTTGATTAGCACATGGTCTGATATGAAACATATGGTATGAAATGCTTAACATGGTCTCAGACTGTTATAGCTTATATATAACTGCTCTGATATACATCATATAAATTGATTTGTTGAATTGTATATGGTATGTAATTGATGTGCTATAGCCGGGATATAAATTGATGTGGTGAAATGTTATACAAACTGTTATAGCTGCTATATAACTGGTCTAATATGCAACATATATATTGACGTGATTAATTGTATATGGGCTGAAATTGATGTCCTATAAATGCGATATAAAATGATGTGCTGAAATGTTATACAAACTGCTATAGCTGCTATATAATAGGCTCTGATATGCAGCATATAAATTGATGTCCTAAATTGTATATGGTTTGAAATTTATGTGCTATAGCTGCGATATAAATTGATGTGTTGAAATGCTATCCAAATTGCTATAGCTGCTATATAGCATGGGTTGATATGCAACATACAAATTGATGTGCTGAATTGTATATGGTCTGAAATTGATGTGTTATAGTGGCGATATAAATTGATATGCGGAAATGCTATACAAACTGCTATAGCTTCTATACAAACTGCTATAGCTGTTATAAATTCTATACAAATTGATTACTTTGAATTATATACAAAATGAATTCTATACAAATTGATTAGTTTGAAAATGTGGTATACAAACTTCCATATATGCTATACAAACTGCTATAGCTTCTATATAACTGGTATACGAACTACATTTTGATTAGGAATATTGTCCGCATTTTGATTAGGAATATGGTTTTCATTGTCAAATTTAGTACTGAATAGTTTGAAGTGAACCAAAAGAAATTGCATCTCAATGGATGGGTTCCTCATCCATTATCTTTGTGCCTAGGTGCTCGGTGGGCGGCAGAGGGTAGATAATGGATTTACTTTTGCACAAATTAAGTTTGTTATGGATAGTGTCGAAGAAGGATGCCATATTCGCGCGACGAAAAAGAATGAGAGATCCAGGTTGAAAACGCTGAAAAAGGAATATATCGAGTTTCACGATCTGTTGCAGGTCACTGGTTTCGGTTATGACACAAATGGAGGTGGCATAATGTATGTGCGAGTGTTAGGGCTGACTATATTGCGGTTAGTACAAATTACATTTTCATTAATTATCTACCCACCACGAATAAGGTATTGATTACGAATTAACTTACTACGTTTGTTGTAGGGTAAACCTGGTGGTGGTAGGATGAAAGGAAGGAAATGTATGTACTATAAAGAGCTACAAATAATATTCGACAATGAAACGACAATGGGTGATAATGCTATCTCGGGGGCAGATCAGTCCGAACCCATGGATGCTACAAATATTTTTACGCGATACTCAATGCTTATAATTATTTTTGGTAATAACAATTGTTTAAATGATCATTATTTTCTGGTAAGAGGAAATGTGGAGGTAACTTATGAATAGGGCATAGAGACTGACACTCAAACAATAGCTGGGCAAGAGACCGACACCCAAACAACGACTAGGCAAGAGACTAACACCCAACAATCGAGTGGGCACACTATAAAGAGTAAGGGTCAGGGCCTAATACGAAGGCTCTCCATCACCGTGTAAACCCTCAGGAAGAATGTACCCAAGCCCTGTCTATCATTGTTGAGTTGTCAAAGCAGATTGCCACTGCAATGGAGCTTTAATTTACCGTTGACTCTCAAACTCATGTTAAATGGCAAGGGATCCTTGAAAGGCTAGTGGGTATGTATAGGGACGATGAGAATGTCATGCGCATGATGTCATTATTTGAGGTCGACATTGGACTAGGCCATGTGTTTATGGGGTTCTTCGACTTTTCTTTCTCACATATATGGGCTTACAACAAGCTCTGTAATCTGCCTTGATCAACTGGTCTATTAACTATTACCTACCATTATGCTTTGACATTATCTCCAAGTATTAAGTTTTGATTCTTTTGGACGTGGGGTTATCGAATCTTTAGAGCGGATCTAATGTTTTGTGTAAATTTTTCTTTCATACTAGGTGGTATCCGGTTTGTTTAGTAGCACATTATGTATTTTGGATGTTAATGTAATGCGTTCGCTCATTACTTATTTTGGTTGTAATGGTACTAATGGTATTTCGTGTGTCGGAGCACGTTCCTTTTTTATAATTCTAATGTTTCATTTTATAAAAGGAAATACATAAACATAATTGCGAATGAAGATTAGAAATACATGTTATAAGTTTTTTGAATAATTATACATTTTTTTCCCAACTACATCCTTTTTATATCACAACATGAACCAAGGATGATGTGAAATTTGTAACCATAAATTTCAAAATTTATAATCTCACATTTCAAAATTTGTAACCATCTTTTTATAGTATAAACTTTGAAATTTGGCATTTCAAAATTTGAATTTTGAGACTTGCCGGTTGAAATTTGAATAATGAGACTTGATGTTTCAAATTTCAAATTTCAAATTTCAAATTTCAAATTTCAAATTTCAAATTTCAAATTTCAAATTTCAAATTTCAAAATGCCAAATTTCAAACTTCATACTATTTATATAAGTATGGGGTCTAAGAATGAACCACACATAAAACATTGTTTCCATATTGGATATGGATTACTCCATCCCTTCATGGCTCAAAGCTTCGATTACGGGTACTTTGATATGGGATGTCACGTAACATTGCAGACAATCAATGAAACTCGTCCGATAGAGGCAACTTGTAAGTAGAATAATTATACATTTCATATAATTCTTATGATATCGTTTTATGTGTCAATTTTTTTTTCATTTTTAGGTAGTTGCATTAGGAAAGAATTTCAACACCTGGATGTCGATGGAGCAAAGGTGTTGTTAAAGGATCCAACGAGTACACTTTGAGCTATCGTTAAACGAAAAGCATTTTATTGTGGACAAAAAGTTGCTAAGATTCGTATTAGAGCAGTTGTGATACAAACGGATTGTCGTTTGTTCAACCCGAATCCAAACAGACACCTCTTACAAAAAAATAATGAAAATCAGCAATATGTGATCCTCGACAACTAGGGTTTAAGCTATCATGTATTTCAATGTTGTAACGCAATTACGAATGAATGTGACTCGCCATTTTGACATGTTTAGACACTTACAAAACAAAAAAATTACATGCCCGTTTCGTATGTTAAATACATTCTGCCACCCTTCCTCATCTAACACCACGGGCTTCAAAAACACTTGCATCTAACACCACATGATAATCTTGAAAACGAAGACAAAAAATGATAAGTATTAAAATATTAGATAACAAAAAAGTGGGAAAATTACAAAATAAGTCAATTTTTATATTGGAAATTTTCTCATTTTTCATGACAAATTTTGTCTATCAAATAATATAAGTAGGAATATAGGTGTTTTTCAGTAGGCAAATTATGTCTATCAAACACAAAAACATGGTATTTATAGGATTTTCTAGCACCCAAAATCAACCTATCAAACAACACAAAATTATATTTTCCTAGTCAAAATTTGCATGGACAAACTTTGCTAAGGCAAAATTTTCTATGCAACATCTTTTCTCACTTTTCTATCAAACAGGCCCTAAGTGTCTATAATTTATGTGGGATCCACTCCAATATGTAAACACTTAATGCACTTTGAGGATATTTGGAGATAACTTTGGGGAATATATTTGGGACACATATCATTTATTTTCTTATTTCTTTTGCATTTATTATTGTGAATTCCGTAATTAGACATGTCACATGGTGTACCGAATTCACCTTATATTTTCTCCAAATGATGTTGTGACTACATCTCAACCATAAAAAAAATATTAGTTCAAAGTTAGAACACCTTTGTACATTTATTGACTAGGAAAATTGAAAGAAAATTCTTATAAATTTTGTTTAATATACTTCGTATTAATACCTTAGTCCACTCAATGTGTTAACATATAACATGTTCAGTGTCCTCAAATCGTGTCTCACTAACATTCTTCAAAAAACAACTTTAATGATATTATATTTAAAAGTACTCTTATCACACATGCCAATAGGAAAAATTGTCTAAACATAGTCAAATTATCTTTGTCTATATATCATATGAAATTTTTTAGTGAAAATTTATATACCTTAACTTAGGAATGGGGATTAATATCCTCATTAGAGGAAGTATTTTATATTTTACATTATTATTGTATCATAAGTAAGGAATGTGACATGGACAAATGATATTATGACACCAGTCATTGGAAGAAGCTTATCTCATTTCACTGAACGTGATCGGCGTATTATCCCCTTGATCGGCTCATCGTTACTTCTGGTAGGCTAAGCAGCCGACTATAATAAACTGATGTCATTGGTTTGAATCCCTAGTCAAGCATGTTCATCACGCATCGTAATATGTGTACCCCCCCCCCCCCCATTATACGCACATGGAGTAGTCCTTTCAGCTGATTGTAATTAAACCTTCATTAATTACCTTTGGAGTGTAAAAAGGTGCAATTACCTGACTTATAAAGGCACTCCACTGATTCACCTACTCTCTCTCTCTCTCTCTCTCTCTCTCTATATATATATATATATATATATATATATATATATCCCTCTCTTATAAATAGTACACACTCCCATCTAGGAGGGGGGGAAGAGAATCGATACGTTGACAGAGAGAAGTTGGAGAGTTTGTACACTTTTGGGTTGATGATTGAATAACAACCCATGCACAACACCTGTGGACATAGGTATCATATTAGCCAAACCACGTTAATCCATTGTCACAACCCCAATTTCTCATCTCTCTCTTTAATCTAGTCCATTGATTTCTTTATTTGTTAATTTATTTTTGGTATTTATCAACTAAGAATCATAAAATCTATATACCAATTTTAGACAATAACAAATTGACGACGTCTGCGGGAATTACAAGCCATTTGTTATTTTCTACTACCCCTATTCATAAAACCTTGAACTATGATTGTTCAATTACTATTTGCATTCCTTGGAAATAGGAGAGGATCCAGAAGGCAGTCACGGAAATGAAACCATTCCACCTTTAACCCATATTGGAATGGTGGACATACAAGTAATTCTGATGAGCTTGGATAGAGGCCAATAAACAATGTAAGAAAGTTTTAATCAACTGACATAGACACTCTAGGTTGAAGAGGGTAGACCTGGGGGAGAATTTGCAAACCCTCCAGGAGGCGATCATGCAGGTAAAATAGTGGAAATGCCACCTCTAGCTCCTAGTCTAGGAGGATGATATACATACCGCATCTGGGTGTTAGAGAACCCAAGAAGGCTAAGTGGGAGATCATAGAAAAAAAATAAGGTCTAGATATTTTGGATCTCGCAGCGACAGGTCGTACCGCCCGGGAGCTACCTCGTCATCTCTCATAACAATGTTATCTCCAAAAATATCAATTCATAGGTTTTATTTTATGTCTAAAATAGTTATTTTTTATTCAAACTATAGATTTTTGGCAGATTCAATCTTCAAATTTATATTTAAAAAAAATAAAGAGACACAAATGCCCCTATGGCTTGTGGTTTTCTGAACTTTAAACCTTGGAATTTCTACTTTTTCATCCAACTCTTTCATCGAGGATCATATTACAATCTCACCACTTCTTATAGGTTTCCCAGCCAATCAGTACCAGAAATCTATTTGGGAATATCTTTGACCCAAGTCATAGGTTTTTCAAATCGAAGTCTTATAACTCCTACTTATGTGTCTCCCTATGTGCCAAAAGGTCCATAAATGCCTATCTACGGAATACTTAAACCTTTTAGGTTCCCATCTGTAATTGAAGTTCACAATTTCATTTTTTTCTCACTACTAGGATAGTCTATAGCCTAGCCTAATATTTATTTACTGCTAGAATCAATGACTGACATCCTTATTTGTAAGAAAATGACTACTAAATATATACTAACTAGATAACTAATAATACCAAAATATCCTACTAACTAATTAGTAGATAAACACTCGGATTGATAATTGATGACCTAGGACATTTTCCCTTAGTCCATTGTGATGTGATGTCTGGGCACCCAATACATTATTATCCACATAATTTATAGGTGTTGCATTACTAGTCTAGTTGTCAAGTCCACAATTCCATGATACACCCAATAGTAATTATTCGTTCCTAAAACATTCGACTCGACTCAACTCGACTCAATTCAACTATATAAACTCCATGCTTAAATCTTGTTTCAGCATTCTACCCTATATAAGACTGTGTAATTAGTTCGATACACTAATACAGAGTCAAGGAGGAATTACCAGTCAAGGAGGAATTAATTTTAAATCTTTAATTGGTCATTTAAGAAGTTTCCTTTCAATCGAGAAGTGAAAGAAAAATAATTGGAAACCAGGATTAAAATTAGTGGTCCTGCATAGCCCTCACAAATCATTTCTATCATATATATATAAGCAAAAGATAGCTTTTTTTTCAGGGGAGGGGGAATCTAACCCTCAACCCTGAATTAGTTGTTGCTATTTTATTCAATTCGGGGGATGCCTCACATTGGTGGGGTGAAATTATTTTGACTGTGTGTCACGTACTAAATAGAATTCCTAAGCCTAAAATGAAAATATCTCCTTATGAAATTTGGAAAAATATTAAGCCCAACGTATCATACTTTAGAACGTGGGGATGCTTAGCTTATGTACGTATTCCCGACCCTAAAAGGTCTAAATTTGCAAGTAGAGCATATGAGTGCATTTTTATAGGCTATGCTATTAATAGCAAAGCATACCGATTTTATGACTTGAAAAATCAAGTAATTATTGAATCAAATGACACCGATTTTTATGAAGATAAATTTCCTTTTAAATTGAGAAATAGTGGGGGCATGTCATCCACTATTATTTCTTTAAATAAAAATAAAGAAAATAATGAATCTATTTTAGAAATTCGAAAAAGTAAAAGTTCTCGTGTAGAAAAAGATTTTGGTCCCGACTTTTATGCTTATACTTTAGAGGAGGATCCTAACACTATTCAAGAAGCTTTATCTTCTTTAGATGCCGATTTATGGAAAAAGGCTATTAATGATGAAATGGATTCTTTAGAAACAAATAAAACTTGGCATTTAGTGGACCTTCATACTGGGTGTAAAAAAATTGGGTGTAAATCGATTCTTAAAAAGAAATTTAAACCTGATGGCACTATTGAAAAATATGAGGCACGTCTTGTTGCTAAAGGTTTTAGACAATAAGAAAACGTAGACTTTTTTGATACATTTTCACCCGTGACTAGAATAATGTCTATACGTGTACTGTTTGCTATAGCTTCCTTAAATAATTTAATTGTACACCAAATGGATGTTAAAACTTCATTTTTAAATGGAGAATTAGAAGAAGATATTTATATGGATCAACCTGAACGTTTTATTGTACACGGTCAAGAAAATAAAGTATGTAAATTAGATAAATCTCTTTATGGACTCAAACAGGCACCTAAACAATGGCATGATAAATTTGATAGCCTAGTCATCTCCAATGGGTTTAAAATAAATGAAAGTGACAAATGCATTTATTATAAATATGTGGAGAACATTTGCACTATCATATGTCTTTATGTTGATGACTTGCTTATATTTGGTTCTAATATTCATGTCGTAGAAAATGTTAAATCATTATTGTGTGCCAATTTTGATATGAAGGATTTGGGTGAAGCTAGTTTAATATTAGGAATTAATATTACTACGTCAGAAAAGGGACTTTCTTTGGATCAATCTCATTACATCGAGAAAGTTCTAAAGAAATACAACTACTTTGACTGTAAACCTGCTAGTACTTCATTTGATCCTAGTGTAAAGTTATTTAAGAACACTGGCGACGGTGTAAACCAAAATGCTTATGCAAGCATTATTGGTAGCTTACGTTATGCTACAGATTGCACTAGACCTAACATAGCTTATGATGTGGGAGTACTATGTAGATTTACCAGTAGACCTAGTATGGAGCATTAGCATGCTATTGAGAGGGTCATGCGGTACCTTAAAAGGACGATGAACCTCGAATTACACTATAATAAGCATCCCGATGTCATTGAAGGATTTAGTGATGCTAATTGGAACACCCTATCGGATGATTCAAAGGCTACTAGTTGATATATATATTTAGCATCGCTAGTGGTGAAGTTTCTTGGAAATCTAAGAAACAAACTATTTTGGCTCCATCCACTGTGGAGACTGAGATGATAGCGCAAGCTACTGCTAGTGAAGAGGCAGGTTGGTTACGAAACCTCCTGTCAAATATCCCATTATGGGAAAGATCGATACTAGCCGTTTTGATTCATTGTGATAGTACCGCGACTATTGCAAAAGTAGAGAACCGTTATTATAATGGTAAGAAATGACAAATACATCGTAAACATAGAACTGTTAGAGAATTCATTTCTACGAGTGCTATGAGGGTGGATCATATAAGGTCTGAACATAACTTAGCGGATCCTTCGACGAAAGGACAAGCTAGGGAGAAGGTGTGAAACACCTTGAAAGGGATGGGACTAAAGCCCTTGGGTAAATGAGTCATTTTTTATGGTAACCCAACATATAGACTGTAGATCCCAAGAAATATGTTCAAAGGGTAATAACAAGTCACAAGTGATATGGGTTGAATCATGCGATTATTAATTAATATAGAATGGGGTTTTACTCCGAATCCATCCCTATGGAGCATGATATCCTGAAGCGAGTTAAGGATGAGTTATTATAACTCTTAATGAGATCTCTAGCTCTATTTTGAGTGGGGTACTTAGCTACAGGATTATTCATGATAGACTCACCTATGTGAACGTGGAAGTGTAGCTGCTTCCTATGGATATTTTGGGCAAATTCCTAAAGTGTTCACTATATTGGGATAGAATCACATGGCCGTAACATGCTGACTATTATAACTACACCCAAGTAGGGTTGTGTGTGGGATGTTGTCAGAGATAGAGTTCAAAAATATGGTTACTCTAGTATATTCTGAATCATCTTTACTACGTAGAGGTTCAAGTCGAAAGACACCTTTGCTTATGCACAATTCTTTGAATTATTGCTCGATAAAATATTTTCAAATTTTGCAAGTGGGGGATTGCTGGTAACATCTCCTAGCTAACTGTCAAATAGCTCACAGCTGTTGAGTTGCAAAGTTAGAAAATGTTGTGTGCCCTTTGTCCCACATCGGTAAGTTTATTAAAATGAGTTGGGTATATTTACAATTTATTTGGAACAAATTGGCAAGCCCTTTGGGCATTCGATGTTTTGTGTGTATGGGTGGGGGACTTATTGGTCCAAGTCACACACACGCGCGCTGCCGCCATTCGTCCGGCCCGTGCCCGTGTCCTGGGTCTTGGGCTTGGGCACATTAAGAAATAATTTTTTGGACAAATAAATTGACGATTTTTTGGGCTAAAATTTAATTATTAACGGTAATTTTTTTTTTGGAATAAAAATGTGCTTATTAACAGTTGAAAAATTCCACCAACTCAAAACGCTTTCCGAAATTTTCTCTCCCACTTGACCCACGTTTTTGCCCATTAACGTTAATAATTTTTTGCAATAAAAAGGAGGTTAATACCTCCGTTTTTTAACACAGTTCTCACAAAACAAAAGCCCTCCTGCTGCAACTCCTATCCAAATTTTCTCTACACACAGAAACGAAAAATAATTATTCTTCCCTTGAATAATTATTACATAACATGAATGATTAATCATACCCCAGATTAATTATACTTTTAGATTCGAGCAATATATATAACTGAATGGGTGTTCATTGAACAAATTGGATTGTGCTACCAATTCATATTTTCTTGGAGGCTGTTTTATCCTGGGGTGACGAGGCTATCACTACACCATTTCCTGCGAATGGTTACGCCCAGTGGGTCATGGCCCAAGTCCGCGACCAGCTGGTCGTCGACTTGGGCTATGGCCCACTCAATATTTGGTGTGACCATATTTATTACCACACTAAATTATCGATGCTCTAGAAGTGGTCACGGACCAAGTCCGTGACCACGGTGGTCGCAAACTTGGGTCGTGACCAGGTCATGAACATCTTGGCGCCAAACTCGCGCCAAAATTCCCTCCAAGCTTGGTCGCAGAGGGGTCACGGCCAAAGTCCGTGACCCATGGCGTGACGAAGATAGTACCTCAATTCTTGGTACACATATTGAGCGTCACGGCTTAGGGTCGTGACCATTTCTTGGTATGGGTCACGGCTATGGGCCGTGACCATACCTCATTCAAGCACTAGGGTTGATGAAAAAGGGTCACGCATCACAGATTGAGGGTCACGGCTATGGGCCGTGACCTTACCTCAATCAAGCATGGAAAAAGGTCGCGGATGGTGGGTTACGGCTCTAAGCCGTGACCAAGTCTGAAGAACCCAACTCTGCCTCACCTTCGTTTTAAGGGTCGCGCATATGGGGTCACGGCTGTTGGCCGTGACCAGTTCCAGGTCTTAAAAAAAAGAAAAGACCCGCCCCGCTGCTTCTTATTTCATTTATTTCATTTGGAGTAAGGCCGCTGCTTCTTAGTGCGATTTTGAGTTGGATTTCAGTTGGATTTGCAAGGGTTAAGCGATTTCAGTTTGTTTGCGTTTGGATTAACCCTAGTATGTATTGATTCGTTTGATTTCATTTGGATTTGTGAAATCTATCCGAAACCCTAATTTCGGTGTATGTATGTGTAGATTTACGTTTGTATGTGTGTATGTGTGTGTATGTATAGATTTATGTTATATGTGTGTGTGTGTGTGTGTATAGATTTATGTGTATATGTATGTTTATGTGTGTAACTATGAACAAATAAATTATTTTTTTATCAATAAACCCTATATTGTACGTGTGTGTATGTATAGCTTGTATGTGTGTGTGTGTATGTATAGATTTATGTCAAAAAAAATATTAGGGTTTAGTAAACCCTAAATAGTATGCGGTGGAGACGGGTGGAGACCGGGTTGGGGGTTAGAAGCAACAAATAGTCCCTTAGGAATTCTGTAAGTGTTAATTTTGTTCTTGGCCTTGGTATTTTCAATTTCGTTTTAGATTTGTCCTTATGAAAAAAAAGGAATAGATATATACTTGGTTTAATTAGATTGGTGTTGGTTATATTATGATATACCTGTTATGCCATTTTATATAATTGTTGAAATTGAATAAGTATTGGATTTTGAAATGTAATCAAAATCAATTGTAATCTTCTCAATATGTGTGCATCTTATTTTTTTCTCAGTAGTAATCCTTATATACGTGAAAGAAAATATCAATGAGGATTAACGAATTTCAGTTCACACAAGTTTACCACGAGTCAAGTTGGGGCAGTGAGTGACGCAAGAACAAGTTTTGGTTTTCTTCCTTTGGTTTTGAATTTGTTTTTTTGGTTCTACCATTTTTTTTAATTGAACATAACTGTTTGCAAAAAATTCATTATTTTTTCACTTTCATAGGATACATTGATGTTGGGGTCAAACTACTATCAAACATAATCTGAAATTGCATCGCTGCTGGCATAGAGAAGGTTCTGATTGGCGTTGGGTGTAACCAAATATTCATGTAATGGATAGACCTATGATGAACTTTATTTTAAGGTTAAATATGCATTGATTCATTTTTTTTAATTATTTTGGGTCTGGATCCTATTTATGTCTAAACTCCGTAATTTTAATTCTATTGTGCCCCCTATAGCTTGGGTATTGTTGGCGCATTTGTTTCTTGTCACTTCCAGTAGGGGGGGTGGGGGGGTGGTGGAGAACATAACTTTTGAACAAAGAATAGTTAGGGTGAACACTAGAAAAAGAAGGCATTATCCAATGGATTGCACTTTCTAGGTTTAAGGCGTGTCAATTTCTCTGCAATGGTTCACATTAAACTAATTGGTAACCATTTGTTTATTAGCTTAAATTTGTCCAAATTTCGACCTGAGCATAAAAACATACCATCGAAGGGTGAAAATGTAAAACAAGCACAAAACAGTCCCGTAAGAGTCACTAACACCTCGCATGGGACCAATGTGACTCTTAGGAACCGACCACGTAGTAACGGGGCTCCCGGTTTGAGTGTATGACGTAAATTTGCAAAAAAATAAACTTAAGCATAAAAACATGCCATCGAAGGGTGAAAACGTAAAACAGCCTTAAAATGGTCCCATAAGAGTCATGAACACCTCGCACGGGAACAATGTGACTCGTAGGAACCGACCGCATAGTCACGGGGCTCCCGGTTTGAGTGTACGACGTAAATTTGCAAAAAAATTAGACTTCAGCATAAAAACATGCCATCAAAGGGTGAAAACGTAAAACGAACACAAAACGGTCCTGTAAGAGTCACGAGAACCTCGCACGGGACCAATGCGACTCGTAGGAACCGATCGCGTAGTCACGGGCTCTCGGTTTGAGTGTACGACGTAAATTTACAAAAAGTTAGACTTGAGCATAAAAACATGCCATCGAAGGGTGAAAATGTACAACAAAAACAAAACGGTCCCGTAAGAGTAACGAACAGCTCACACGGGACCAATGTGACTCGTCGGAACCGAACGCGTAGTAACGGGGATTCTGGGTTGAGTGTACGATGTAAAAAATAGACTTAAGCATAAAAACTTGCCATCGAAGTGCGAAAATGTAAAAGATCCACAAAACGGTCCCGTAAGAGTCACGAACACCTCTCATGGGACCAATGTGACTCGTAGGAATCGACCGCGTAGTCACGGGGCTCCGGATTAGAGTGTACGACGTAAATTTGCAAAAAAATAGACTTCAGCATAAAAACTTGCCATTGAAGGGTGAAAACGTAAAACAGTGACAAAACGATCTCATAAGAGTCACGAACACCTTGCACGAGATCGATGTAACTCGTAGGAACCGGCCGCGTAGTCACGGCGCTCCTGGTTTGAGTGTACGACGTAAATTTGCAAAAAATAAGACTTAAGCATAAAAACATGCCATCGAAGGGTGAAAACGTAAAACAACCAGAAAACAGTCCCGTAAGAGTCACGAACGCCTCGCACGGGACCAATGTGACTCGTAGGTACCGACGGGTTAGTCACAGGACTCCTGGTTTGAGTGTACGACGTAAATTTGTAAGAATTAGTCTTAAGCATAAAAACATGCCATCGAAGGAAGAAAACGTTAAACAACCACAAACGGTCTCGTAACAGTCACGAGCACCTCGCACGGGACCAATGTGACTCGTAGGAACCGACCGCGTAGTCACGGGGCTCCCGGTTTGAGTGTATGACTTAAATTTGCAAAAAATTAGACTTAAGCATAAAAACATGTCGTCGAAGGGTGAAAATGTAAAACAACGACAACACGGTCCAGTAAGAGTCACGAACACCTCGCACGGGACCAATGTGACTCGTAGAAATCGACCGCGTAGTCACGGGCCTCCCGGTTTGAGTGTACGATGTAAATTTGCAAAAAATTAGACTTAATCATAAAAACTTGCCATCGAAGTGCAAAAATGTAAAACATCCACAAAACGGTCCCGTAAGAGTCACGAACACCTCTCAAGGGACCAATGTGACTCGTACGAATCGACTGCGTAGTCACGGGGCTCCCGATTAGAGTGTTCGACGTAAATTTGCAAAAAAATAGACTTAAACATAAAAACTTGACATTGAAGGGTGAAAATGTAAAACAGTGACAAAACGGTCCCGTAAGAGTCATGAACACCTCACATGGGACCAATGTGACTCATAGGAACCGATCGCGTAGTCACGGGGATCCCGGTTTGAGTGTACGGCGTAAATTTGCAAAAAAAATAAATACACTTAAGCATAAAAAATTGCAATCATTGGGTGAAAACATAAAACAACCACAAAACGGTCCCGTAAGTGTCACGAACACCTCTCACGGGACCAATGTGACTCGTAGGAATCGACTGCGTAGTCACGGGGCTCCCGATTTCAGTGTACGACGTAAATTTGTAAAAAGTTAGACTTAAGCATGAAAACATGCCATCGAAGGGTGAAAACGTAAAATAGACACAAAACGGTCTCGTAAGAGTCATGAGCACCTCGCACGGGACCAACGTGACTCGTAGGAACCGACCGCATAGTCACGGGGCTCCCGGTTTGAGTGTACGACATAAATTTACAAATAATTCAACTTAAGCATAAAAACATGCCATCGAATGGTGAAAACGTAAAACAACAACAAAACGGTCCGGTAAGAGTCACGAGCACCTCACACGGGACCATTGTGACTCGTAGGAACCGACCACGTAGTCACGGGACTCCCGGTTTGAGTGTACGATGTAAATTTGCAAAACATTTAGACTTAAGCATAAAAACATGCCATCGAGGGGTGAAAACGTAAAACAAACACAAAACGGTCCCGTAAGAGTCATGAACACCTCGCACGGGACCAATGTGACTCGTAGGAACCGACCGCGTAGTCAAGGCACTCCCGCTTTCAGCATACGATGTAAATTTGTCAAACGTTAGAATGAGGCATACAAACATACTTTTATAAGGTGAAAATGTTAAAACAACCATAAAACGGTCCCGTAAGAGTCACGAACACCTCGTACGGGATCAATGTAACTCGTAGGAACCGGCTGCGTAGTCACGGCGCTCCCGGTTTGAGTGTACGACGTACATTTGCGAAAAATTACACTTAAGAATAAAAACATGCCATCGAAGGGTGAAAACATAAAACAACCACAAAACGGTCCCGTAAGAGTCACGAACACTTCGCACGGGACCAATGTGACTTGTAGGAACCGATCGCGTAGTCACGGGGCTAGCGATTTGAGTGTACGACTTAAATTTGCAAAAAATTATACTTAAGAATAAAACATGCCATCGAAGTGCGAAAATGTAATACATCCACAAAAAGGTCCCGTAAGAATCACAAACACCTCTCACGGGACCAATGTGACTCATAGGAATGATCGCATAGTCACGGGGCTCCCGATTAGAGTGTACGACGTAAATTTGCAAAAAATAGACTTAAGCATAAAAACTTGCCATTGAAGGGTGAAAACGTAAAACATTGACAAAATGGTCTCGTAAGAGTCACGAACACCTCGTACGAGATCGATGTAACTCGTAGGAACCGATCGCGTAGTCACGGCGCTCCCGATTTGAGTGTACAACGTAAATTTGCGAAAAATAAGACTTAAGCATAAAAACATGCCATCGAATGGTGAAAACGTAAAACAACCACAAAACGGTCCCGTAAGAGTCACGAACGCCTCGCACGGGACCAATGTGACTCGTAGGAACCGATCGCGTAGTCACGGAGCTACCGATTTGAGTGTACGACTTAAATTTGCAAATAATTAGACTTAAGCATAAAAACATGCCATCGATGGGTGAAAATGTAAAACAGCGACAAAACGATCCGGTAAGAGTCACGAACACGTCGCACGGGACCAATGTGACTTGTAGAAACCGATCGCGTAGTCACGGAGCTCCCGGTTTGAGTGTACGGCGTAAATTTGCAAAAAATAGACTTAATCATAAAAACATGCCATCGAAGGGTGAAAACGTAAAACAACAACAAAACGGTCCCGTAAGAGTCACGAACATCTTGCACGTGACCAATGTGACTCGTAGGAGCCAACCGCATTGTTACGGGGCTCCCGATTTGAGTGTACGACGTAAATTTGCAAAAATAAGATTATGAAATCCCTACCTTATAATGTTATCCTGATCTTATGAATTTCAAATAGATATTTAAAGACTTTCTCGCAGGTTAGTCAATTCCACTTGAGAGCATATCCATTATTGAATTCAACATACAAGATCAGCTTCCTTGAGACCAACACCCTAAAAATTGCCGTAACTAAAAACAGTTAACCGTTCATATTATAATAGTTAATGAGTTCATAATGCTGCTGGGATATGATATTGTATGACCTAGATAGGATACAAAGATAAAAGAGGCATCTTCACTACAAAAATGGACTGTGAGGTCATTAGAGTAACAAAAATGGAGGACAGCACCGACTACTGCCTCGCTGGATGGAGGACAGCACCGACTACTGCCTCGCTGCCACGACAGCAGCACCTGCTACTGCCTCGCTGCCACGGCAGCAGCACCTGCTACTGCCCCAATCCCCCCTACTAGTGCTACTGCCCCTGCCCCAAGCCCCCTTCTCCTATTGCTTATGCTTCTTCTACTACCTAAACACCTGCTTCTAAGATTTAAACACCTGCTCCTCTTACTTATATGATGCTTGAGAAAGTGATACCAAGAATTTCAAGTTACTCTAGAGTTCGACATAAAGTGATTCAACATAATGTAAAGATGGAAAGACAAATATATATATATATATATATAAGTTATATATATGCTGTTATATATAACAGTTATATATAACAGTCACTGTTCTAAAAAACCCGCCTAGGCTCTGACTAGGCACGCCTAGGCTTGAGGCTTGGGAGAAATGCCCCGCCTTAAGATTTTGACGCCTTATGCTTGGTAAAACCCTTAAGGCGTACTTTTTCTCTAAAAACAACAATGCTTTAGTGAAACGATATCGCCTTTTAAAGATTTTTTTGCAAACCGGACCATTATCTCATCCAAAATAATCAAATAGTATTTTTATTTGCAAATATTCAGACATATTTTTATAATATGTACAATTTTAGTATTTTAATAGCCTTGTTATGGTTAAAAAATATTAAAATATATTAAAAAGACCTAAACGCCTTTTTCACGCCTTTTTACGCCAAGGCCCGCCTAGGCTTCTAAGGCTTAAGGCTTGGCCTCCACGCCTCGATCACGCCCCGCGTTTTTTAGAACCTTGATAACAGTACATATATAACAGTTATATATAACAGTACATATTTAACAGTTATATATAACAGTATATATATAACTGTTATATATAACTGTTAAATATGTACTGTTATATATAACAGTTATATATATACTGTTATATATGTACTGTTATATATAATAGTATATATATAACTATGATGTATAGAAGAGGTAGGTCTTTGTGAAGACCTAGTGATGGAAAATAATTGGAATGTTTAACTAGATATTTAAAGGTTCAGGTATTGGATTACAAATTGGGAAGGTGTTAAGCCCATGCTCACCCTTTCGATCTCAAATGTAGATATGAAACTTTTATTTTAGCATATTATGGTATAAAAAGAAATAATAAAATGAAAACATTAAGTACATATCTAGTGTGGGATATGTTTGTAGATAATATAGATAAGGGATGGATATGTAAAAAGTTGGACTTATTCGTTCGGATGATAATCTGGGTGAGCTTACGTACTCGCATGGAGAAATTCAAAGTTCACATATTTCGTGAACGAATAAGGATGGATTTCACCTCATAAAGAGGCTCAATGTGAGTGATCTAGTCTTTCTTTAACCATAGGGCTGTTTTACAATTGAAACAAAGTTAGTTCTGAAGATGTATACAATTTGAGTTCATCAGAGTACTTGAACAAGGTTGGTTCACTCATAAATTTATTCGAAGATGAAGAAATAACTAGAACTCCACCATTAAAAAAAATAGTATATGGAATCCCCAAATCAAGTGTGCCCCTAATTATATGAGAATATTCCTTGATTTTAGGGATTTTGTTTAGTCTTTATGAGAATAAAATGATAATAGATAAATATATACAAGATTTATTATATATAATAGTATTATATATATACTATTATACTATTATACTATTATATAATAGTATATGGAATCCCCAAATCAACTGTTATAACCCAAAATAGCCCCCGAACGGCCCCGTGGGTGGCAGCAACACCTCCCACGGGACCAATGTAACTCGTAGGAACTGACCGCGCAGCCGTGGCACTCCCGGTTTGAGAATACGACGATAATTTGTATATTTCTAGACTTAGGCATAAAAACATGGCATTAGAGGGTGAAAACTCGAAACAACCCCCGAACGGCCCCGTGGGTGGCACCAACACCTCCCACGGAACCAATGTAACTCGTAGAAACTGATCGCGCAGTCGCGGGTCCCCCGGTTTGAGAATACGACGGTAATTTGCATATTTCTAGACTTAGGCTTAAAACATGGCGTTAGAGGGTGAAAACTCGAAACAACCCCCGAACGGCTCCGTGGGTGGCACCAACACCTCTCACGGGACCAATATAACTCGTAAGAACTGACCGCGTAGCCGTGAGACTCCCGGTTTGAGAATACGATGATAATTTGTATATTTATAAACATAGGCTAAAAAACATGGCGTTAGAGGGTGAAAACCCCGAACAGCCCCCGAACGGCCCCGTGGGTGGCACCAACACCTCCCACGGGACCAATGTAACTCGTAGGACCTGACCGCGCAGTCGCGGCACTCCCGGTTTGAGAATACGATGATAATTTGCATATTTCTAGACTTAGGCATAAAAACATGGCGTTAGAGGGTGAAAACTCGAAACAACTCCCGAACGGCCCCATGGGTGGCACCAACACCTCCCACGGGATCAATGTAACTCGTAGAAACTAACCGCGCAGCCGTGGCACTCCCGGTTTGAGAATACGACGATAATTTTCATATTTCTAGACTTAGGCATAAAAACATGGCGTTAGAGGGTGAAAACTCGAAACAGCCCCCGAACGGCCCCGTGGGTGGCACCAACACCTCCCACGGGACCAATGTAACTCGTAGAAACTGACCGCGCAGTCACGGGTCTCCCGGTTTGAGAATACGATGATAATTTGGATATTTTTAGACTTAGGCTTAAAAACATGACGTTAGAGGGTGAAAACTCGAAACAACCCCCGAACGGCTCCGTGGGTGGCACCAACACCTCTCACGGGACCAATATAACTCGTAGGAACTAACCGCGCAGCCGCGAGACTCCCGATTTGAGAATACGATGATAATTTGTATATTCATAGACTTAGGCTTAAAAACATAGTATTAGAGGGTAAAAAGCCCGAACAGCCCCGTGGATGGCACCAACACCTCCCACCGGACCAATGTAACTCGTAGGAACTGACCGCGCAGTCGCGGGTCTCCCGGTTTGAGAATACGATGATAATTTGTATATTTATAGACTTAGGCTTTAAAACATGGAGTTAGAGTGTGAAAACACCGAACAGCCCCCAAACGGCCCCATGGGTGGCACCAACACCTCCCACGGGACCAATGTAACTCGTAGGAACTGACCACGCAGCCGCGGCACTCCCGTTTTGAGAATACGACGGTAATTTGCATACTTCTAGACTTAGGCCTAAAAATATGGCGTTAGAGGCTGAAAACTCGAAACAACCCCCGAACGGTCCCGTGGGTGGCACCAAGACCTCCCACGGGACCAATGTAACTCGTAGAAACTGACCGCGCAGCCGCGACCCTCCCAGTTTGAGAATATGATAGTAATTTGCATATTTCTAGACTTAGGCTTAAAACATGGCGTTAGAGGGTGAAAACTCGAAACAACCCCCGAAAGGCCCCGTGGGTGGCACCAACACCTCCCACGGGACCAATGTAACTCGTAGGAACTGACCCCACATTCGCGGGTCTCCCGGTTTGATAATACGACGGTAATTTGCATATATCTAGACTTAGGGTTAAAAACATGGCGTTAGAGGGTGAAAACCCCGAACAGCCCCGTGGATGGCACCAGCACCTCCCACGGGACCAATGTAACTCGTAGGAACTGACCGCGCAGCCGCGGCACTCCCGGTTGAGAATACGACGATAATTTTCATATTTCTAGACTTAGGCATAAAAATATGGCCTGAGAGGGTGAAAACTCAAAACAACCCCCGAACGGCTCCGTGGGTGGCACCAACACCTCCCACGGGACGTATATAACTCATAGAAACTGACCGTGTAGCCGCGACACTCCCGGTTTGAGAATACGACGGTAATTTTCATATTTCTAGACTTAAGCAAAACATGGCGCTAGAGGGTGAAAACTCAAAACAACCCCCGAACAGCCTCGTGGGTGGCACCAACACCTCCCACGGGACCAATGTAACTCGTAGGAACTGACCCCACATTTGCGGGTCTTCCGGTTTGAGAATATGATGATAATTTGCATATTTCTAGACTTAGGGTTAAAAACATGGCGTTAGAGGGTGAAAATCCAAAACAGCCCCCGAACGGCCCCGTGGGTGACACCAACACCTCCCACGGGACCAATATAACTCGTAGGAACTGACCGCGCATTCGCGAGACTCCCGGTTTGAGAATATGACGGCAATTTGCATATTTCTATACTTAAGCAAAACATCGCGATAAAGGGTAAAAACTCGAAACAACCCCTGAACGTCCCCGTGGGTGGCACCAACATCTCCCACGGGACCAATGTAACTCGTAGGAACTGACCCCGCAGCCGCGGGTCTTTCGGTTTGAGAATACGATGATAATTTACATATTTCTAGACTTAGGCTAAAAAACATGGCGTTAGAGGGTGGAAACTCGAAACAGCCCCCAAACGTCCCCGTGGGTGGCACCAACACCTCCCACGGGACCAATGTAACTCGTAGGAACTGACCACGCAGCCGCGGGACTCCGGGTTCGAGAATACGACGGTAATTTTCATATTTCTATACGTAGGTATAAAAATATTGATTTGTTGATAATTTTAACTCATAAATGCAATTTTTCAGCTTGATTAATTTTTTTGTAAAACTACTTGGTTACTGATATTTTTTTTATGTATCCTATCATTTGTAGGATTTTTGCACATGGAACAAATAAAGGAGGCAGTGGTTTACAACATGAAGATTGTTTATATGCTGTGGACATTCAGGATTTTGTTTTTTTATGTGTTACAGCCGTGCGGGCTTTTATTGTTTAGTTTTATGGCCGTGCGGGCTTTTATAATTCGATTGTTGAATTTAATGGCCGTGCGGGCTTTATAGTAATTAGGTTTTACATTTACAGGTTTTGAAATGTCAAGAAAATAGGGAAAACTCTGCCCAATTTTTTTTTTGGTATGTGAATTATTAAGACGTGTAATATTTTTAAGTTTGTATATACATTTGTTTATTAACAACGTTCTCGATTCGCAATTTGTGATTTTTTTTATATTATTTTTCCAATAATAAATATTTGTAACACCTGGTACGCGTCCAACGTTACATGTAGCAACTAACAGTGCACTCATAGGACCCCCAATTTTAGGATTGGACCAAAAAAATACATTTTTTTTTAAATTATAGTTAAATATGGTCATGGACTTTGTTCATGACCATTTTTATTTTTTTCGTCACGCATAAAAATGGTCGCGGCCAAAGTCCGCGACCATTTTTTTCATCACGGTTGTGGGTCACGGACTTGGGCCGCGACCAATTTTTATTTTATTTTTTTTGTCACAGTCGTGGGTCGCGGACTTTGGTCGCGACCAATTTGTCACGGTTGTGGGTTACAGATGAGGGCCGCGACCCGTCATGGCATGGGTCACGGCCCAAGTTTGCGAGCATCTTCCGTGACCCCTCTCGGCCATGACCATTTTTTGGTCACGGACTTGGGCCGCGACCCACGAAAATGGTCACGCCCGAAATGGTCACGACCCAAGTCCGCGACCCACAGTTTTGGTCAGGGATTTTGGCCGTGACCAATCGCCAGTTTTGGTGTAGTGTATTGAGACTCTTGGTACAATTTGGGCAGAGCCACGAAACACCTTAAAGAGAGCGACTTTGTCTGCGACTCAGCCATATTTATAGACTGTCCAGTTATGGATTTCTTATATTTTTTCAGCCTCGGTTTATCAGCTCCTAATTGGGTAATTTTGTTCCTTATTTACTTCTGCATTTAAATTGCTGCTACGACAAATTTAAGGTGA
Source organism: Sambucus nigra (assembly GCA_949130495.1). Classification (NCBI taxonomy): domain Eukaryota; kingdom Viridiplantae; phylum Streptophyta; class Magnoliopsida; order Dipsacales; family Adoxaceae; genus Sambucus; species Sambucus nigra. The sequence continues at coordinate 22,486,811 of OX422216.1, forward strand.
TTACTATTCTGCCCTGGACGAAATTAACTCTAGCAATCTTAACAAGCCTTTCAAATATGGAGACACCCATTTTAAACGTTGGAGCAAAAAATGGCTATTTTATTTAACTACGAAAAAAGTCGCATCGTGTGTTCAATTTGACAAACCCGTAGTAAATAATCCACCTACTGTTGAGGAAAGAAAAACAACTAGAACTTGGGAGGAAAATAATTTTCTATGAAAGAACTATATTTTGAATGCTCTAAGTGACGAACTTTATGCCTATTATGCCAATTATAGAAATGCAAAAGATGTTTGGGATGCAATGTTTAAAAAATATGACACGGAGGAGGCGGGTGCTTAAAAATATGCCGTCAGCCGTTATCTAAAATTTCAAATGACGGATGACAAATCTGTTATTTGCTCAAACCCATGATTTGCAAATGATTGCCCATGAAATTATTTCCGAGGGCATGGCTTTAGATGAGAAATTTCAGGTGGTTGTAATTATTGATAAGTTGCCTCCACTGTTCAAAGAGTTCAAAAATATTTTGAGGCATAAGTCTAAAGAATTTTCACTAGAGTCACTCATTACTAAATTGAGAATTGAGGAGGAATCCCGAAAATAGGACTACAAAGATGAAATTCTTGTTATGTCTAACAAAAAAAATCAGAAAAAGAATGTCACTCCAGTTGTTTTAAAGGCAAACGGGAAAAATATGAAAAATTAGAAAAAGTGCCACAACCATAATTTTAAAAAGCAAACTCAGACTGAGAATAAGAATAAGAACCCTGGAAATGGACAGTCTAGCAACTCGGGACAGTTTCTCTGTTTAAGTGTGGCAAGCCTGGCCATATGGCTCGCAAATGTTGCAATGTGCCACAAGCACAAGCGAATTTGACCGAAGGGGACTTATGTGCTATGATTTCAGAAATCAACATGGTTAGCGGTGCCGAAGGGTGGTGGCTGGATACTGGCGTTTCCCGCCATATCTGTTATGATCGTACTCTATTTAATACTTATTCTGAGACTGCATATAAGAAGGTGTTGTTGGTTGATTCTCACTCCACTGAGGTTGCTGGTACTGGAAATGTGGAATTAAAGTTCACTTCGGGAAAGACTGTTATCCTCAAAGATGTTCTTCACACTCCCGAGATAAGGAAAAAATTGGTTTCGGGTTATCTTCTCAACAAAGCTGGCTTTACTCAAATTATTGGTGCTGATTTATTTACTTTGACCAAAAATGGAATTTTTGTAGGCAAAGGTTATGCCACTGATGAGATGTTTAAGTTGAATGTTGATGCAATGAATAAAATTTCTCCTTCTACTTATATTGCTTGTTCATTTAATGTTTGGCATGCTAGGCTTTGTCATGTTAATAAACGACTTGTTAAAAATATGAGCACTTTAGGATTAATTCCAGAATAATCATTAAATGATTTTCAAAAATGTGAATGGTGTGGTCAAGGAAAAATCACTAAGACACCACATAAATTTATTTTTAGAGAATCTGAACCACTTGATTTAATTCAGTCAGATAATTATGAATTGGATGGTGTCACAACTAGAAATGGCAAACGTTATTTTTTAAAATTTTATTGATGATTGTTCTGATTATTCATTTGTGCATTTAATGAAAAATAAAAGTGAAGCATTTGACATGTTTAAAATTTTCCTAAATGAAATTGAAAATCAATTTAATCGGAAAATTAAAAGGTTACGTAGTGATAGAGGCACCGAATATGATTTTGAACCATTTATTGAATTTTATAAAAACCCGCGGTATTATTCACGAAAAAACTGCCCCTTATTCACCCAAAATGAACGGTAAAGCTGAAAGAAAAAATAGGACATTAACTCAATTAGTTGTTGCTACTTTATTAGATTCGGGGGCTGCCTCACATTGGTGGGGTGAAATTATTTTGAATGTGTGTCACGTACTTAATAGAATTCCTAAGATTAAAATGAAAATATCTCCTTATGAAATTTGGAAAAATATTAAGCCCAACGTGTCATACTTTAGAACGTGGGGGTGCTTAGCCTATGTACGTATTCCCAACCCTAAAAGGTCTAAATTGGCAAGTAGAGCATATGAGTGCGTTTTTATAGGCTATGCTATTAATAGCAAACCATACCGATTTTATGACTTGAAAAATAAAGTAATTATTGAATCAAATGACACCGATTTTTATGAAGATAAATTTCCTTATAAATTGAGAAATAGTGGGGGCGAGTCATCCACTAATATTTCTTTAAATAAAAATAAAGAAAATAATGAATCCATTTTATAAATTTGAAAAAGTAAAAGGGCTCGTGTAGAAAAAGATTTTGATCCCGACTTTTATGCTTACACTTTAAAGGAGGATCCTAACACTATTCAAGAAGCTTTATCTTCTTTAGATGCCGATTTATGGCAAGAGGCTATTAATGATGAAATGGATTCTTTGGAAACAAATAAAACTTGGCATTTAGTGGACCTTCCTCCTGGGTGTAAAACAATTGGGTGTAAATGGATTCTTAAAAAGAAATTAAAACCTGATGGAACTGTTGAAAAATATATGGCACGTGTTGATAAAGGTTTTAGACAAAGAGAAAACGTAGACTTTTTTTATACATTTTCACCCGTGACTAGAATAACGTCTATACGTGTACTGTTTGCTATAGCTTCCATAAATGATTTAATTATACACCAAATGGATTTTAAAACTGCATTTCTAAATGGAGAATTAGAAGAAGAGATTTATATGGATCAACCTGAAGGTTTTATCGTACACGGTCAAGAAAATAAAGTATGTAAATTAGATAAATCTCTTTATGGACTCAAACAGGCACCTAAACAATGGCATGATAAATTTGATAGCCTACTCATCTCCAATGGGTTTAAAATAAATGAAAGTGACAAATGCATTAATTATAAATATGTAGAGAACATTTCCACTATCATATGTCTTTATGTTGATGACTTGCTAGTGAAGAGGCAGGTTGGTTAAGAAACCTCCTGTCAGATATCCCATTATGGGAAAGACCGATACCAGTCGTTTTGATTCATTGTGATATTATCGCGGCTATTGCAAAAGTAGAGAACCGTTATTATAACGGTAAGAAATGACAAATATGTCATAAACATAGTACTGTTAGAGAATTCATTTCTACGGGTGCTGTGAGGGTGGATCATAAACAGTCTGAACATAACTTAGTTGATCCTTTGACGAAAGGACTAGCTAGGGAGAATGTGTGGAACACCTCGAAAGGGATGGGACTAAAGCCCTTGGATAAATGAGTCATTTATGATGGTAACCCAACATATATACTGTAGATCCCAAGAAATATGTTCAAAGGGTAATAACAAGTCACAAGTTGTATGGGTTGAATCATGCGATTATTAATTAATATAGAACGGGGTTTTACTCCGAGTCCATCCCTATGGAACATGATATCCTGAAGCGAGTTAAGGATGAGTTACTATAACTCTTAATGAGATGTATAGCTCTATTTTGAGTGGGGTACTTAGCTACAGGAGTATTCTTGATAGACTCACCTATGTGAATGTGGAAGTGTGGCCTCTTCCTATGAATATTTTGGGCAAATTCCTAAAGTGTTCACTATACTGGGATAGAAGCACATGGTCGTAATGTGCTGGCTATTAGAACCGCACCCATGTAGGGTTGTGTGTGGGATGTTGTCAGAGATAGAGTTCAAAACTATGGTTACTCTGGTATATTCTAAATCATCTTTACTACGTAAAGGTTCAAGTCGAAAGACAACTTTGATTATGCACAATTCTATGAATTATTGCTCGATAAATATTTTCAAATTTTGTAAGTGGGGGATTGTTGGTAACAGCTCCTATCTAGCTGTCAAACCGCTCACAGCTGTTGAGTTGCAAAGTTAGAAAATGTCGTGTACCCTTTGTCCCACATCGATAAGTTTACTAAAATGAGTTGGGTATATTTAAAATTTATTTGGAACAAATGGGCAAGCCGTTTGGGCATTAGATGTTTTGTGTATAGGTGGGAGACTTATTGGGCCAAGTCACACACACGCACGCCGCTGTCGTTCGTCCGGCCCGATCCGTGCCCGTGTCCGGGTCCTGGGTCTTGGGCTCATTAAGAAATAATTTTTTGGACAAATAAATTGACGGTTTTTTGGGCTTAACATTAATTTTTACCGGTAATTTTTTTTTTGGGAATAAAAACATGGTTATTAACAGTTGAAAAATTCCACCAACTCAAAACGTTTTTCAAAATTTTCTCTCCCACTTGACCCACGTTTTTACCCATTAACGTTAATAATTTTTTGCAATAAAAAGGAGGTTAATACCTCCGTTTTTTAACACAGTTCTCACAAAACAAAAGCCCTCCTGCTGCAACTGCTATCCAAATTTTCTCTAAACACAGAAACAAAAAATAATTATTCTTCCCTTGAATAATTATTACATCACAGAAATGATTAGTCATACCCCATATTAATTATACTTTTAGATTCGAGCAATATATATAACTGAATGGGTGTTCATTGAACGAATTGGATTGCGCTACCAATTCGTATTTTCTTGGAGGTTGTTTTATCCTGGGGGTGACGAGGCTATTGACACTGTCCGCACAATTTGGACAGAGCCGCGAAACACCTTAAAGAGAGCGACTTTGTCCGCGACTCAACCATATTTATAGACTGTCCAGTTCCGGATTTCTTATATTTTTTTGGCTCGGTTTATCAGCTCCTAATTGGGTAGTTTCGTTCCTTATTTACTTCTGCATTTAAATTGATGCAACAACACTTTTCAAGCGGAACATCATATGAAGTAGAATGCCTCATATGCGGACACCTTTGTACGGACGAAACTCGTTTTTTCAATCAACAAAATGCCAAGCTTAACTCGTTTGGGTCCGATAGAAAAAAAGAGTTGTTTAGTCACACCATCCCCACCCAAACCCGTTTCAAACCAAATCCCAATAAATGGTTGAAATGGGCTTGCCAAAAAAAAAACTCTCCGGCCACTGACATTTCACTTTCATGTAAATGGGTGAATTTTTTTTTTCTTTTTTTACAAAACTTTTTTATTTTGAAAATGTGTTTAGTCTGTAATAATATGTAGCATTTAAATTCAGAGAAACATCATAATAATGGTGTATTTTTTGGAAACTAATTTGTCTGAGTGGTCGGAGAGGATTTTCTGGCCGGACGGAAGTGAGTTGCTGGTTTGATTGGGATTTGGTCTGAAATGGATTTATTTTTTGATTGGTGCCAAACGACTTAAGCTTGGTCCTTTTGTTATAACTCATTTAAGTCCACAACGGTATCCGCATGGGAGCTATTTTGCATATGAAGCTGAAATAATTAAGTAATGACCATGGCTATTAATCCCAAATAAATAAAGTGATGTGATATGATGCTACACCACGTAATATTGTTTGTAAATATTTAGAACTTTTATTTCGAACTCAAAACGTTATTTTTAAATAATAAAAACAAAAAGGAGATTTTATTCTACCACACCTTGATTTGACTCCAACCCACAAAGTCATTTGTGATATCGTAATTAGATAATTGGAGGACAACAAGATTCTTTACATCAAAAGTGAAATAGAACCAGTATCCCTTACAGTCGAGCCATCTTAAATTCGAAAGTTTAATATGCTTAGAATTTCCAACAAAGTTTGCACATTCCACTTTGAGATATCTCAGATTTCTTAACTTCTGAAAATGTTCTACTACAACATCTTGGGTTTCGCGTCCTTCATACGTAATCTTAAGATGCAGAGCTACAATCTCTTTTTCACCCTGCCAAACAAAAAAACTCATGAACATTCAATATTATTTACAAGCATGTTTTTCAAAGAAATTTTTAACTATTATTTCAACTAAGTGAAAGTTTATTGCCACTCCTTTACCCCTTGTTATCTCATCAGATGGCTTCTTCTTCTATTTTTTGAATGCCCAACTAAATTTAATTCCTCTCGAATTACTAAGAAACAAAACTTTACGTGACAAAGTTAGTCCCATGGAGGAGGATTTAGTTGTAATCGATCAATGTATTTATATTGTTTGTTGTTCGTCCCCTTGAGCATTTTTTTAAAGAATAGTTAACTTATGAGAAGCTATGGGACTAATTATAATTATAAAAATATATGGGATGAGTGAAAATTAACACTTCCAAAATGAAATTAAATTTTTAAAACTATTAAAATAAATGATCAAATTTATGCCGCATAATCTACAGTTTTTAAAATACTAACTAGGTTACAATTTTTTTTAGGTGATTGTTGTGACGGGAAAAAAACAACCTAAAAACATGAATTGTCACCCCTTCGGTTCAAAGGAGAATTCCTTAAATTTTATTTTTAGGTTATTAATTTATTTTCCAGTATATACCAACTTATAAATTAAATATGTAATAAGTTAACTATTAGATCTATATACAGTTAAATTTAATACAAAATAACCCTAATTTGAATATATAAACTATATGTCTCCTAATTTGAACCCTAAGTAAAACCATTTTTTATATTTTCTCTATTATTAAGAACATTTTTATGTATTGTTTAATATTAGTGGGGGCTTGATTCCCCACTGGGCCTCACCTGGCCCCGTTTATGGTTGGTACCAATTACGATGGACACTTATCTTTGTTATTAATTAAATATGGCATAACATGAAGTTATATTTTAAAAAAATCTATCATTTAGAAGGATTATTCAATTGTTTCACACACACACTCACACACACACACACACACATATATATATATATATATATATATATATATATATACATATATATATATATTATGGAATCACATAGTTAAAATCAAGCAGGTTCTTGGAGGCATTCAATATATGTCTTCTCATGAAAAAAAAATAAGAAAATTCGTGGATTGTTTTTTTTTTAACATATTTGAAAACATTGCATCCCTTTACAAACTTAATATGGGCTGTGAAAATGGATAAATTGAGTCTTTTAGTCTTATGATTCATTAGACGGTTATTTGTATAACTTGTTAATATGCATTAGATTGGGCACTTCATGTATACACTTATTTGAATTGGTAAGTAAGGCCTAATGCCCTCCTCACTCATGTTTAACTGATGGTAAAAGTTAATCTAATTAAGTTTCTTCACATGGGTCCTTGGTGATCCCCCTTGTGGTTTGCAATAAAATACAATATATATTTAAAAACCTGCAAAGTAATTGTATATTTCTAAAGAAATTTATTTTTTATGTAATTAATGAGCAAATAAAAAAGTGCTAAATAAGGTGACTAAAATTAACAATGCCTTTAAATTTTACCGTACAACTCTCCAACACGTCACGTGCATCCCCCGAAAGCGACAACCTATTATGCTCCGCAATTTTTCTGCCAAGGTCTCTAATGTGATCATGCATCCATATTTCACCATTATCTCCAACTTTTATCAGAGACCTTTGAATGAGGATCTTAATTCCAGTTTCTGGAAAAAAGTCAAGATCCTCCCACATGTACCAAAACTCTTTTATATTCCGTCTAAAACATGCAATATGAAGAAATATTTCTTGCTGGACATTATCCAATGAGTCATAGCTTATTCTCAAACTTTTAAAGACATCCTTAGTAGGTATTTTTTTTGCTTTTTCAATGTCTCTTCCCAATAAGCTTTGTCCTCCCTAACAAATAATAATGACCCTATAGTAATAAGAACAAAAGGAAGACCTCCAGCAGTATTTACAATATTCTTTGTGAGATCGTAATAATCTGTTGGAGGAGAGTTCTTCAAAAAATCATGCTTGCTAAAAAGTTGAAGAGAATCATTGGAGTTCATGAATAGTGGTTCGTAACTCCTATATACCTCAGCTGAATGTTTTTTTTCAAGATTGTCTAGAACCTCCTCGTTTCTTATTGTAATTCTGATCCTCCCTCTTGAACCAAACTCATCCCCCTTTCCTACAAGATTATCAAATTGGTATGTTTCATTTACATCGTCAAGAACAATGAGAAATTCTTTCTCTTTTTTTATCTTAGAGAGGAGTTCATGTTTCAAATTAAGAAGATCGCTATGTTGTTTTGAATTTTCTCGAACATCTTCAAGAAAGCAACAACATTCAAAACACTCACAAAGATGGTTGTAGATGACCTTAGAAATAGTTGTCTAACCAATACCACCCATGCCATGGATTCCAACAATCCGTACACCATTCAAGTTGAAATCTAATAATTCATTCATTTTTTCTATGGGATGACCCATTCCAACCAAGTTTTCTGGTAATTCCATGAAATTCTTCTTTAAATCTGATAACATCTTTTTAACAACCTTCTTAATGAGTTCTCCTTCATGCCTGCCAGATATATAATTAACCTAAAGTGAGAAAAAAATACTTAAATGGAAAAAATAAACATCAAAGAGAAAAGAGTAACGAAGTATAGTTAAACGAAGAATATAGTTAGAGAATGAACAAAGAAACAAGTAAAGAGCTAAAGTAATAAATAAATAAGGGTTAATTGGGTTTTTCTACCCATTAATTATTTGATACTGAGTCATTCCCCCACTTGTTTTTTCTTGGGCTTTAGCAATTATTTTGACCGAAAGCGTGTGTTGACTATTAAAGTTTGCTTTTTTGGATGTGATCTTCCCATTATACCCTTGGGTATCAAAACCCGAATTAAAAATTATTTTATTGATTTTTTTATGAAAAACAAAAGTGTTTTGTTTATGAAAAACCGGTTTTTATTAAAAAAAAATAAAGGTTTTAAATAAAATAACACTTATTGTCTAAAAATTAAAAAACAATTTTGACTATTTTAAAACTATTTTGACTATTTTATACGACAAAAACTATTTTGGCTATTTAAAAAGATGTTTTGACAATTTAAAAATTGGTTTTCTTTTAAAAAATTGTTTTTAGTATTTTTCATATATATAAATGTAATACCTCGTATTTTTATGGCTTTTAAATTTAGGGATTTAATAAATTTAATTGAGATAGAATAATTTAATATTGATTCGGAAATTTGTTTTAAATATTTACTAGCGTGACAAGAGTTAGTAATTATTGGAAAATTGTTGATTTGTTAAAAATTACTTATTGAATAGAGTAATATGTGGAATTAATTTTATTAAAAATTATCATGAGGGAATAATATAACAAATATGGAAATTAAGTCAGGACGTGTCTGTGTCGTGTCGGGACTAAATAATTATTATTATTATTATAAGTGAATAAATTAAAAATCGTCCGTATGGTCATTTCAATTGCGTCAATGTGTCTGGAAGGGTCGAGATAGTTAGAAAAGTGTACCCAGGGGTTTAGTTTGGGTCTCAGGACGTTTTTAGGCCTTACCGGTGACCGGGAAGGCATTTTGGTAATTTCTATTTTTGGGATTTAATTACCTACAAAAATTTGAGAAGTATATCAGGTGTTAGAGGTTGTCTTCTAGGGTTAGAACCTACATATTTCACAGAGGCCATTAGGGGAGGAAGGTGAGGAACTTCCCAAGGCTAGAGCCACTATAGTTGCACCATTTTCACCACAAATACCGCCGGAGAGTAGATCGGAGGAAGGAGAACACAACCACATCATAAGATCTCAGAAATTCAGACTCATATTCTTGAGGCTAGTATCTATCTTGCTTTTTCCATGTTGATTCAACATCCATGTTAGAATAGGAAGGAAAATTGTATATTTCTTGGAGATTTCATGATATTGGAAGAAGTAAATTGATAGGTTTGATTAGGAACTATACGGGGCTGATATCCTTATTATGTGTAGAACCATAATTACAAATGTGCATGATGTTTAGAGAAAGAAATCTGGTAATGACTAAGAAGTTCTTGAATTTATATGATCAACTAGGGTTTGTAACAGTTTCTTGAATTAACCCCGTGTAATAATGATTCCTTGTAGATTTGATCAAAATTCTTCGTTAGAAATCGTTTATACCTTTTACTATAATAGTTGTGATGCTTGGTTGGGAGTTTGGGCGTAATTGATAGAGGTTTTGAGGAGTTTTGGTGATGAAAACCGTAGGATAGTATATGCAGATTCTGGGAAATATCTAGGCGATCGATCGATCGACCTTGAATGTCGATCGATCGACTTGATCGGTCAATCGACCCCTCCTGGATTTTGAAGCTTGTTCTATATTCTTAATGATTAACCCTGTGCCACTTTGTGGGAACCCTTATACATATTTTAAATACCATAATGGGACTTGGTAAAGACCAGTAGGGTTGTAGGAAAAGTTCGGGTGATATGATTCATATGTGATTTAACCGAGGGGGTTCAGGAATGTAAATTTAGTGGGAAATCTTGCGTACGCTATTGTATATCTTGTGAGAATTAAGGAAGAATTAGACTAGTAGAGTAGTGAGGGTGTACCTACTGATTTTATATTATTTTGAGAGGATATACTTCGAGAGATGAGAAGTAAGTATGAAATAAATTTACAAATGAGAATAAAAGAAACAAATCCGTTATGCAAGATAATGAAGTAAATATTGTGCTAAGAACGGATAATTATAATTATGGGTCGTGGGCATACCTAATTTAGAAAATGTGAATATTTATATATATGACTGTGTGACTGCGCATATATTATGTATCTGTGTAAAAATCATACTCGGGCTACTTGCTATCATGGAGGTTTCCGCGTCGGGACAGTCTTATCTCGATTGAACCTTTATGGGGGATATTGAATCATACGCTAGAAGATAGTATCCTCGATACAGGCTATCTGAGAATGATAGTCAGATGTTCTAAGAGACGTGAGAGTATGTACTGACCTCTTAGGACCTGGAACTATACTTCGCCTCCATTTGTTTGTGTATTGTGTTAATACAGTTCGAGAGTGATTCCGAACTAATATTTCCCTTAGTTTGTGTGATATGGGGACTTGTTAGCAGAGTATGCCAGCACCATAGATTTTATGTGGGGTGTCGTTAGTATATATATTATATGTGTGACTAATATATATACGTACATCTTATGGGAACTTTCTACTATGTGCATAAGTAGATAAGTAATGAATAAATGCTTTAATTTGGTTATAAGTGTTCGGGAACTTTCTAATGGTAATAAGTTGATCTAAATAACGTAAGAAATTTTGAAGAGAATGATTTCCTAAAGTAAATACCATAACCTTTCTTTTCACGTGATAAAACCTTATGGAGAATAAGATAGAGAAACTTATGAGATTTATTAGCACGATAGGCGTGCACACTAGATGAGAGGTGAGAATTCTCAAGAGAGTGTCGCATACTAACATGGTTGTTGCAGTAGCCGATAAGCATTTTAAATACTTGATAAACTAATTTCAAAACTATTTTACACTCGGACTCTTACCCGTTTCCTGTCTTTTTCTCTCTTGTATATATATGTATGTGTATTTCAGGTGCCCAGCCACAGGGGGGTCTTGCATCGTTTCTTGGATTGGACGCGCTGCAGCTTATGTGGGAATTGCAGGCCTTTATTTTAGACGACCTCTTCATTGATTTAGCTTCTGTCTTAGTACTTCATAGTTAGGGCATGTGTCGCCCGTTTCACTATTCAAGTGGAATTGTTAGAGATTTATGTTTATTATTTAAATTCCAGTATTTATTACTCTTTGGGAGTTAACTCTTGCCAGGATGATTTCATGTCTAGTTATTTAACTTGGTTTGGTTAATCTAGATGGATTAATTCTTTGTTGTTGATTTCTATTCGTAGAACTTATGGGATTCTAAATCAGTGAATTATTTAAAAAGGTTTTTAAATGAAAATTGTAAATGGAAATAAGACTTTAAATTGTTTTGACACTTAGCTTAATTATTTAGGGTGTTTAATTTGAAAATTTTATTTTGCGACAGTGATTCTAAGAATGAACCAACCGGTCACCTTGATTTTTAATTTAATAAAGGCCTGATCACCCGGTATTTAATTAGGCGGGGTGTCACAATAAAAATCTATTTCTTAACTATTTTTTTTCATATATATAAGGGAGCCTAATGAGTAAAATTTATTAAAATAAAAAAAATGAAAGAAGAAAACAACAAACCCGAAAAGAGAGGCTGAACAAGAAATGGTCCCAAAGCCTAATAGATTGGTTCATTTTGCCCCCACAAAGAAACTTACAAGAAAACTCATAGTAAAAAAATCTCATTTTCCATAGAAATTTTTAACATTTTTTAACATGACTTGATTGTCCAATTTTTTTAGATTGGATTAAACTAGAACTTGATGATTGTTGCAAAATAAAGAGGACACAAAGATAATTTAGAGGGGAATAGTTTCTTCATTTCAATTATAGTGTATACTTAACCGGTATGATCCATATTTATAGTACAAATGATGGTATCTTAAGAGACCCCCTATTAATTGTGGAATGGAAATAGACATCCACTAAATACATGTCAGACATTACGTCTGAAGTATTGCGTGAGAAAGATAAAATGTGAACCGATCCTATGGTTTTTCCTTTGTTTTGTGATCCATAACGGAATAGCTACAGTAGTTAGTCATCTTATGATTTCGAACGTGTGTGGGAGTTACTCTAAATTGTGATTGGTTGTATTTGTATTAATAGAACTAGCAACAAAAATTAAAATGCTTGAGAACAACAACTAATGATTCTTAACAACTGGGACTAAACCCCAAGAGTCCCTTATAACAATAATGCATATTTTTAACATTTTCCATATAATTTTTTTCTTGAGGAAGAAGAAAAAAATTCCTCTAAATTTTTTTTCACGAACTCCAATCAAATACACTAAAAAAATAAAAAGTATATGCTCATCCATATTATCCATGATAGTTGTCCTCAATCAAATACACCACAAAATAACCCTTTAATTAATATATATAATTGATATAGCAATACATCCATCAATACAACCATACATCCATAAAATTGTATTAACAATTTATATATAGTGACACATCCATCAATATATATATAATAATATATATAATTGATCCTTCACAGATATTTATAAATATATAAAATTGTATTCAAAATCTAGTTTTTTTATTAAGTTTCTTTTAAAAAAAAGGTTACATATAAAAAAATTAAAATAAAAAAGACTATATATATATATATATATATATATATATATATATATATATATATATATATATGAAGATAATTTTTATAAAAAAACAGCGAATAGACCGTTAATTATTTTATATAAAAATAGTTTTAAAAAAAAACAGTTAAAAACAGATTTTTATATATATATGAAAACGATTAAAAAATAGTATTTTAATAATTTTTTTTAATGGTCAAAATAACTTTTTAAATAGTCAAAATAGTTTTTGTTTTATAAAATAGTTAAAATAGTTTTTAAATAGTTAAAGTTTTTTTAAATTTTTTTTATGCAATAAGTATTCTTTTATTAAAAAATCTACTTTTTTTTATAAAAACAATACACTTTCATTTTTTATAAAAACAAAATCTATAAAGCAATTTATTATTTGCGTTTGGGTACCAGTGGTATAATGGGACGAACACATCCAAAAAAGAACTCTGTAACAATCAACACACGTTTTCCATCAAAATGGGTGCTAAAGCCCCCCCCCCCCCCCCCCCCCCCCCAAAAAAAAAAGTCGGGGTATTACGGAGTATCCAATAATTAATGGATAAAAAACCCACATAACCCAATAAATAAAACTAGTGTTAAAAAAATTCCCACAGTTTCCTAGCACTTGCTATATCTCCTTGCCTTAGCCATAAGCGCCAGGCGATGATCTCTCATTTTTTTAGGCGAAAATATATAATTCCTCTCGAATTACTAAGAAACAAAACTTTACGTGGCAGAGTTAGTCCCATGCAGGTGGATTTAGTTATATTCGATCAATGTATTTATATTGATAGTTGTTCGTGCTCTTGAGCATTTTTTTAAAGAAATGGAGAAGGCAGTTGAAGGCGTTTATGAGAAGTTATGGGACTAAGTATAATTATAAAAATATTTGGGATGAGCGAAAATTAAAACTTTCAAAATGAAATTGAAGCTTCAAAACTATTAAAATAAATTATCAAATTTATGCCGCATAATCTACACTTTTTAAAATACTAACGAGCTTGCAATTTGTTTTTTTAAATTTGACTCAAGCAAATGAAAAGAATTTGATGATCACTAAAAAATTTTTGAGGATCCAATCCAAGTAACTTCAGTTAGGCTCCACGATAATAGCCTTTTCATATTAGGCTAAAGTTCCTCATTATTTATTAAAAGACAAAAATAGACCTATTTTAAACAAGATAAAAAATCTATTCTAGTTATGTGATTGTAGAAACATTATATAACCATGTCTGAGTAAATATAATATTATAATATAAAATTATATATTTGTAATATTATATAAAATTAAATATATAGATGGAATATATAATATAACATGAATGTGGTTTGAACATGACATGACACACGCACCACATGCATAACACATACATATCATATACTCTCTTAGTCCTAAAATAAGAGTATGGTCGGTTGAAAAGTGAAAAAGGAGAATGGCAAGGCAACACTTTTGAAAAACGTGTTGTCTTTCTACTCAACACCACATGCAAAATTTAACGTTGAAAAATTTGATGGAGAAAGAAACTTCAGCATTTGGCAATGTAAAGTTATGGATGTCTAGGTCCAACAAGAACTGGATATTGCTCTTAGAGATATGCCATAAGACATGAAGGAAGGAGGGTGACCAAAACAAAATCAACTGCAAGGCTTGTGGTCATATTCGTCTTTATCTCGACAAGGATAAAAATTATCCTTATATGCGTGAGACCTCGACACAAAAATTATGGAAACAATTGGAGGATAAGTACATGATGAAGAGCATTGAAAATCGGCTCTATTTGAAGAAGAAAATATTTTAGTTCTAGTACGTAGAAGGTATTTCTATGTCTGAGCATCTGGACAATTTTAATAAAATTATTACTGAATTACAAAATTTGGATGTCAAAATTGACGATGAGGATAAAACACTGCTAGTGCTAAATTCTGTACCTGATTCATATGAAAATCTCATTACCACGCTATTATACGGAAGGGAGGAAATAAAATATGTTGGCGTCTCCAATACCTTAATGAATAATGAGGTTCGTAAGAAGGATAAGAAAGTATACAGAGACCCAACATCTGAAGCACTGATAGTTCGTGGCATAACAAATTAAAAGAATAATTGTAGCCATGGAAGATCTCAATCTAAATCGAGAGGTGGATCATTAACTTTGGGTAGGAGAATTCATGTCAAAGATGAATGTGCCTTTTGTCACCAGAAAGGGAATTCGAAGAAAGATTGTCCG
Source organism: Sambucus nigra (assembly GCA_949130495.1). NCBI lineage: Eukaryota > Viridiplantae > Streptophyta > Magnoliopsida > Dipsacales > Adoxaceae > Sambucus > Sambucus nigra. The sequence goes on from OX422216.1 coordinate 22,502,044, forward strand.
AAGTTAAAGAAGGAAATGAAGAACCTCACTGCAAATGTTGCAGCCAGGGATGATGAAGATTTTGAGTTTTCTTTGTCTATTACACCATCTGGATTTAGTTTTACGAAATTGATTTTGGATTCGTGTTGTTTAAATAATATGTGTCCCAACATGTAATTGTTTTCTAGCCTTTAGGAGCTAGAACGTGGAGTTGTTTGGATGGGAAATGATCAATCCTGTCAAACAAAAGGGATTGAAACAATTCGATTGAAATTGCATAGTGGAATCGTCAGAGTGTTGGAAGAAGTTTGGTGTGTACCGGACCTGAAGAAAAATCTTATCTCACTTGGCATTTTGGCAGCTAAGGGTTATGAGATCACACTGAAAGGCGATTATCTGAAGGTCTCACATGGAGCCCTAGTTGTGATGAAGGGAACAAAGAAGAGCAACTTGTATTTTCTCCTTGGAAATACAATTAAGGTGCAACAACAGTCTCAAAAAGCTTAGAGGAGGTTGCATCTGATGCTATGAGATTATGGCATGTGCGCTTGGGACATATAGGAGAGAAGGTTTTGCAGGTATTAGTGAAGCAAGGTCTACTGAAAGGTGCTAAGACATGAAAACTTGTAATTTGTGAACATTGTGTTCTGGGAAAGCAAACAAGAGTAAAGTTTGGCACAAAAGTATATCGTGAGAAGGGGACTCTTGATTATGTTCTCACAACCGTTTGGGGACCTACCAAAGTTTCATCTTTTGTAGGTAACCATTATTTTGTTCCTTTTATGGATGACTACTCTAAAAGAGTTTGGGTGTACACCATACGACATAAGGATGAAGTCTTGAAAATTTTCTTGAAGTGGAAGAAGATGATGGAGACCTAGACTAGAAGAAAAATTAGAAGACTAAGGTCAGATAATGGCGGTGAATACAAATCATACCCATTCTTGCAAGTATGTCAAAACGAGAGGATCGTGCGATACTTCACAATCAGAGACATGCCACAACAAAATAGAGTGGTCGGACGCAATAATTGGAGCTTGAGGCTCCAATTGTTTCAGTCAGAACACTGCCTCTCTCACAAAAATGATCCAAGAAGGGGGTAGAGAGAGGGGGGAGGATTATTTTAACACTTTCCAACCTTTACCCATTGATGTAGAGTCACCTCTAATTTTTAGTTTAACACATCCTCTTACAAATTGCATGTGTTGGTTGACTATCGCAAAAATACAATTCCTTTTATTATTTTTCAACATATATTACACATCATGTATATCGCAAATGCATGTTGGATTTTAGTATGCATCCTGAACAGTTTCAGGGACACCCCATAGGCCAAACCCAGTTTTGCAAATACCTAGCCCATACCCGATTCATTAAGATTTGTGTGTAGTTCGTGTTACGTCATATCGGGTTCATGCCGTGCTATATACCGGTTTGGTTTTTGTACGGTAAGATTTATGTCAATGATTTGTGTAACCGTTAAAGGTCCATTTGTGTCAATTAACTGATAACTTTGTGTCCATTCCATAATTTAGGGAGCCTAAAAAAGTTTCAATTATAATTTAGGATGAAAATCACTAAGAATGTGTTGGAAACACTAAAGTTAAGAACAAAGTTAATACACAAAATAATGTGTTGGTAATTTGATTTATTGGGCAACACTCGCACAGTACATTGTACCAACAGTTTGTTTATGTTTTGTATGTACTAACATTATTTTAAAAATGAGGGCATTCATTTTAAGATTTTCCTAGTGCTTTAAATTCTCAATCGGACCAGCTGGTCTAGTTTGTCTTTCTTCTTGTCAATTGGTATTTAAATCCTGTCTATGTATCTTACTTTCGAAGTTCCAACAGTAAAAATTAACCGCTACATCTAATGGAGTATCATACAAGATATATGGACACATATATGAAAAATAAAAAATATATCATGATAAAATGGAGACGTATTTGTCTAATTGTAGACTAGAATGAGAAGTGTGAATTAAATAAACGTCTCTCTCTGTCTCTAAAAATAAAAATATATATCATCATAAATGGAAACATATTTGTCTAATTGTAGAATAGAATGGAAAATGAGAAACTTAAAAAATGCCTCTCTCTCTCTCTAAAAATAAAACATATATCATGATAAATGGAGATGTGATTGTTTAATTGTAGAATAGAATGGGAAGTGAGAAACTAAAAAACGTCTCTCTCTCTTTCTCTCTCTCTGAACGACGTTTCTGCTCTACAACCCTTATTGTTTCTTTCTTGCAAGCAGCGCATGAACATTTACGCAATATTAAATTGTTAATTTTGTGTTTTACACAATATATGTTTACTTAAATATTTTTCTAGTCATATTTTTTATGCAATATAATGTTATTCAATTAACAACTTTTTATACATATAAAATTATATTATATTTTGTTAAGAATATAGAGTCTTACATGGGAAAATTAAAACCTTGCACCACTATAAGATCTTGGGGGCCCTCCACCCATAAGCCATGGGTTTTGGGTTGGAAGATCTAATATTTAACATGGTATCAAAATAGGCTCAAGTCACGCCATACGAGAGGGGCGTGATGAGAATATAAATTCCCACATGAAAATAATTAAAGCCTTGCACCACGATATATAAGCTTATGGGGCCCTCCTTCCACCCATTACCAATTTTTTTCAGTTGGAAGCGCCAATATTTAACAAAATCATTATTTTATTGTAAGATTCTTGTACCTATATTCATTTTTATAAATTGTTGGGTTACCAAAGCGGGAGGGAGTGAATGAATTACCCATTGGTTTCTTCCTTCAAATCCAAACCCGTCAATTTTCCAACTTCTGTGAGGGCGTTCTTCCATTCTTCAATTGTCTTCTCAACAAAACTCTTCTTGTGTTATCAAAAGGCCTTTTCGTAACAACCTGTTTGATGTCGCACATGGGCAGGTTCAACGTCGTAAAAAATGGGGAAAATCTTTTGCCCCTCAGTGATATGGCAGCGAGCCATATGAGCGAGTTCACGCAAGCACCATTTACTAGATGCATAGGTCCTGTTTAGTTACAAGAAAAAAAAAGTTGTTTTTCAGTAAGAAAACATATATTTATATATATATTATTTTTTTAAAATGGAAAAATAAAAACATGTGATTTTGATATCTAAATTTTCTCTAGGTTATATTTTAGCTTGTAAACTTTTTATAAATTTCATTTCAACCCTTTAACATTCTTTAAATTACATATTGACTTCCAAACAGTATTTAAATTACATTTAACCCCTAATTTTTTCAGGGTTAATTGATGTTTACCCCTAAAATTTGGTTTCATTTAATGTTTAGTTCAACACAAGTTCAAATATAATATTTTGTCCATATTGTGACATCATATAATAAATGAAAAAAAAATTAATGTCACTATCTACTGTTTGTATGTTAGGTTGCGTTTGCATCTCCAAGTCTGAAAGTAGTAAAAAAAATTGATTTTTTTGTAAAATTCCCCATTTTTCTATATATATTAATTTATTTCTACCACAGTAACACTTACAACATTGTTAGTTATTGTAACTAATGCAAGTTTCATATTGGGAAATTTAGATACCACCCCTTAGTATAGAATATATATATATATATACAGAACTGCTCTTGTACGGACTGTTACAATATTTCTCTTATGTGGATTGTCCCGCATTTTAACAGTGCAGATAGAACATGCGTCACCTAGGGGTGAGCCCAGAAAAGAGAGAGAGCGCCTATAATTTAGGCAATAATTTATGGGTTCACCGTCAGGGGACACATGTCCAGTCCGCACTGTTAAAATGCGAGCACTCTCTCTCTCTCTCTCTCTCTCTATCTCTCTCTCTCTCTCTCTCTTTGCCCACTTTTGTATCAAATGACCCGAAGTGTTTGTAGTTTATGTGGGATCCATTCCAATATGTAAATACTTAATGCATTTTGAGGATATTTACACATAAATTTGAGGAGTATATTTGGGCTACATATTATTTTTCTTTGTGTATACAATCTCACCAATAAATGCAAGGCTTGTGAGATAATAGTGGAGAGAGTTATTTATGACCACACATAGTACCATTTCTTTTCTTATTTATTTCGCATTTATTAATGTGAATACAGTAATTAGACATGTCACCTGATGTATCGAATGCACCTTATATTATCTCTAAAAGATGTCGTGGCTACATCTCAACCATAAAAAAAATTAGTTCAAAGCGAGAACGCAGTTATGCACACTACTAGAAAAATACCCTTTTATGACAGTTTTAAAATTCAATTTTAAGACCGTTTTAATTAAACTATCATAATAAATATGATTATTTCACAATTATTACCCTTTTTTCATTTAAACAAATAATTAGGACCCATGTATATTTATTGGGTCATATTAATATGATATGTTATGACAGTAATATTTTAACTGTCATATAATATATTTATGCTTTATGACAGTTTTACATACATGGTAATATTAAATATAATTTTATAAAATTAATATTTTTTAATAATATTTTTTAATTATTTACGACCCATTTTAAGAAAAATATCAACAGGGAGAAGCAAAATGGAGGGAAAGAAGCGTAAGAATCTCAAATTTGGGATATACCTGCTTCTCCTCAACTCTTTCGTGCGATATTCATGGAGTCGTCTTGCCTTATCCCACAACAACTGCATCCCTCACGATCCCTCCTTCCTCCCTCACGATCTACTTCGTCTCCTCTCCTCCTCTTCGCCGCATCTCCAGTAGCAGTAAGGGCTCTGTCCGGCCTCAACCGCCCGCATCTGAGCAGCACAACGTCCCCTCTCAACCGCCCCGCCCGCATCTGAGCAGCGCCTCAACCAATGGCAGATGACCCAGTCTAGCAGATAAACTCTTCTTCAACTTTCAAGTTCCAGTAGCAACATTCACACACAACAGGTACTATTAATTTTTATTTTCAGTTCATCCAATGGGTCATAGATTCACAGTTTATTTTTAGTGCAAAGATTCACTGTTTAATTTTTAAGTTCAAGTTCAATTGGTCTTAACTGTTAATTTTAAGTTAATGGTTATATATTAAATTAGTTTAAATGCTCACTTTTAAATTTTAATTAATAAATGCACAATGTCTAAATGCCCATTTTTTGTTTATGGGTAAATATAAATATTAATATTTTTAGGGTTAAAAAATTGTAAAAAAAAATAGTAAAAAATCGCCTCGGGGGTAAAAAAAATTCGTACCCACTGATCGAAAATCCTGAGTCCGCTACTGATTCCACATCCCACCGTTCTTCTACCTGCATCCTACCCCTCTTCTTCAACCCGCACACCTTCTGTACAGTTGTCTCCACCCACGTCAGCCTGAAGAATATGTTTTACCTTTTTTCTATCTCGTGAATCAATTAAATACAGAGGTAGGTAGGTGTTGTATTTAGTGTTGTTACAATTATGTTTTTCTTGAAATTTAATAATTTTGTTGCATTACAATCCCTAGAAGAATTTATCATACTATGTGGTTGAATTGTTAGTTGTTTCTGCTCGCAGGAGTGCTCGTTGTCGCAACTTCATTGAGGACTCACGGTGGTCGGATTTATTGTTTCTCAAGTTTATTGAGGTAATTTTGAATTCTCATCTGTTACTCATATTTATTTTTAGGTAACAATATATACTTCTATTTCCTACTCGCCAATAGTCCCGCATGATGCCTGTCGACTTATAGTTTTGTTATATAATGCGACACAGTTAACTTTATAATTTACTAGTGTTCGACTTTTTGCAAAAATAATATACTTCTATCGGATGATATTATATAAGTTAATGATATACACTTAGAATAGTTTGGACCCTTTCAAAGTAGTAAAATTTTCTATACTCTGTATTTATTTATTTTTTTACAATGTCATTTTATAATTTTCAATTTTTTACACTGAAATTGTAAATTACAAAAAGTCTTGCCAAAAAAAAAATCAACATTAAATTTATATATGAATAATTCATCAATGTACGAATAGTGAGGGAATTACTTTTTAAGGCTAAAGTTGCAAATATTAAAACCTATGAGCTATTATCTCGATCGAGTTAAAGTTCTTCAACTATCAGGAAAGTTAATTTCAGGACATGGAGACATGGGTTATTCATGTACTTTTTATGTCATACTTGTTCTCTAGAACTTTGGATGTCCGAATTAATTTTGGTGTGACAGACTATGATAGACAATCCATATTATCCAAAAAACTCATTGCATGTGAAATATAATGAGTTGCCTTCAAATATTTCAATATAAGCCATATTATCCAAAAAACAACACCTTGCAATACTATAACTTTCCATTATGGTCTGCACTAAATGAAAAAATAAAAATACTTTTGTTGAAGGTCAAGATTGGTTAATGCCACTAGCGCGGACGCACAAGCACATTTCCAATTATAACGTGATAAGTTTATTAAGTCATGAAACTAAATAACAAAGTTAATCCACATTAACATATTGCAAAAATACATTCAAAACACAAAGAATAAGGAATAAAACAGTACAATTTCATGTGTACTTTATATCTTTATGCATGTACTTTGCTACAATTTTATTATAAGCTATATATATATATATTCGTGTATTTTGTATTTTATGACACATCATTATAACATAAAGTACACGCACACATGACACACAATCAAAACATTTATATATAAAACATGTTAGAAAATCAAAACACAATGTTTTGATGATTTATGTTTAAACGTCAAAGCACATAGCCAAAACATATTCATATAAAATTACAAAACAAATTATCAAAACGTATAATCAAATCATTCAGTCAATATTGAAGTTATTCCAGCACATATATTAAACAATTACAATGATTTCATTGAATTGAGACCAAATACATACAACACACAGTCAAAACATATTCATATAAATTTACAAAACACATTATCAATACAAACAATCAAATAATTCATTTAATATTAAAGGTATTCTATCACATGCATTACACAACTACAATGATTTGATTGAATCGAAACCAAATTGTGACAACCCGCAATCTGAGATAAGGGGTGGCCAGCCCGATACTCAAACGTAACAGGAATCATGGATGGATATCATTCTCAGCATCACAAATATAAACTGAGTATACGGGAAAACCACCCAATAAATCAGAAAACGGGTTGCCAAAAAGTGTAAAAATTTTAAAATGCGGTTATGAAAAGTTAAACTAACAACCCAATCTGACCAGCAAGTGGAATTCCAAAAGATAGCATATAATATAACTAAAACGAATGTACACAAATGGACCGAATAAGCTGTTGGTCCACAGCTACATATAACGACGCATAACAATATAAATATCTTACATAGTACATCCATTGATCAAATACAAATGTTTGGGCCACGCGCCCGAGGGACAAGACCCGATCATATCTAGAATAACAAGAATGAAAGCGTCTAATACAACATCCTGTAATAACCCGCAAAATCTTACAGCTCGTCGAAAGTGCAAGGAATTCGGGAAAGTCAAGTCGGGCGTCCTTGCGGTGGAGCACCTGAACGGATACAATAATATATATACAACGAGGAAGTAAACCGGTCAGGGCCGGGTTCAATATGATTTCTAGAAGAATAAAAAGCATGATAGATATGAACAGTTATACATAAATGATGAGGAGGATAATATGACATGCTATCTACAATATAAGCAAGAATTGAAGGTAAAGCACTTTAAGTTAAAACCCTTCCTTATAAAATACAATTTCCATTTCCTTCAGGCATTCCTTATTAGGAATTAAAACCATATAATCGGTTAAATCAAGAAGTTATAAATTCTATTCGTTAATTAAAACATCCCATTTTATCTTTTCCATTCCTTATTAGGAATATCATTTACATCAGGTGCTCTTTATGGCACATATATTATTCCCGTGCTCTTCCTGGCACATATTTATGCTCTTTATGGCATTCATACGCTCTTTGTGGCGTTTAACAACCATCAAGTCCAACTTGATGAAAATATAGTTATAATCATATACATATAACGATATCTAAGACCGCCCGTCCGGGTTTCCCCACTGAGCGCGCCCCTAAATGACCATCATCTTCCAGGGCCTAACATAAGACAACCTGGGCACCTATCGCAATACGTCGGGAAGCGGCCATGAGCCTGCGTGGTAGCCAAGACCACACCTGGAATCTCCCTACCCCCGCAGAAAAATATACAACCATAAGCGCTCCCATGGCCTAGGACTATATCCACCCTGCATTCATTAGCCAGGGGGCTTCACCTCACGAGCGAACTTCCCTTATGATGTCATTTAGAGAGGTGTGTAACAGTAAATTAACATTTACATTTATCATCATTTTATTTCCAAAAATCCATTTTCCATTAATCATGTGATTGGTTCATTTTATTAAACCTAATATCATTAAACAACGGGGTTCATTCTAAATTGAACCTATTACCTTTAAACACCTATGGGTTCATTTTATGCGAACCTAATTCCCATCGAATTTTATCATTTATTCCTCAAATTACAATCCCCGATTAAATCTCCAAATGATCATTATGATCCTACAAATCTCCAAGGCCTAAGTAACTTGATAAGCCCTTCTAGTCTCCAAGTTAGGGTACCTAACTTCCAAACTTCTACAAGTTTGAATAAAAGAAGTAATGCCTTAACATCACTTGAAACCTCCCCGAAATAAACCCCGGATGAACCCATTTCTAGTCCAGGGCAACGACCAAACTCCATAACTACTCTAGGACTCTAAGTTTGCTTCTTTAAAGAAGTTTCCTAGGTCCTAATCCTAAAGAATAAGGATGAAAATCAAAAGGAAAAAGACCCCAAAACTGCTGGAACCGAATCGATTCGCCCTAAGGGCCGAATCGATTCGCCCCAGCGAATCGATTCGCTCTGAAAGAGAATCGGTTCGGACAAAAAAATTTGGTTTCTGCATTTGCCGAATCGATTCGGTCTTAATCCGAATCGATTCGGATCACAAGACCTGGGACTCTGCATCTATGCGAATCGATTCGCCCAAGGGGCCGAATCGATTCGCCCCTACGGAAATACCAAGAATGGCTATGGAGTCTTGAACTCCCAAAATTCTAACCAACCCAAAACCAACCAAACCCAATTCATTTAATGGAACTAGTACACCAAAAATACACCCAACTACCATCATTTGTAATTTTTATCATCCAAATCAATCTCAAAGGGTTAAATACCCAAAATTCCACCAAAACCCTAACATTTCTAAATCATAAATATCAATTCAATTTATTCTACTTAAATCATAAACTTGCAAGTAGATTACTCGCCTCAAGGTAAGAATCTGATTTGATGAAGAAGAAAGCAACAATCCAAGCACCAATCTCTCTTTTTCTCCCAAGTTCTCTTCCTCTCTCTACTCTCTCTAGGGCTCAATTGTGTAAAATGGGAGAAAGGGAATAGGGGTGGGAAATTAAAACGGGGCTTAAGTCCCATAAGCCCACTTAAGTGACTAATACGCGATAAAATATACGCGATTACATTATTTAAGCCAAAACCAGTCAAAAGTCCCCAAAATGCCAAAATACAATATGGCACTTATTTTGACTGTCACACACCTACCGGGACTAACTACACTAACGAAATTATCATCTGGGAATTTTGTAACTCATTTACTTCCGGTTTCATAATAAACCAAAATGTCATTTTAAATCCTTATGACATAATAAATTACCATATGAACATTTTATCTACTCATGAGGTAACTACACAACATATTAGTAAATATTGACTTGGCATAACAAATTAATATTTACTCAGCATCTATCAGATAATAACTAATTACTAAACGTGGTAATTAAGGATAAAAATGTGCTATCGAAAGAGAGGGTTATTACACAAATATAGCCAATATTAAAGTTAATGCAGCACATGCATTACACAATTACAATAATTTTATTGAAGCGAAACCAAATACATACAACACACTCAAAAAATATTCATATAAATTTACAAAACACATCATCAAAACAATTAATCAAATCATTTAATATTGAAGTTATTCCATCACATGCATTCCACAGTTATAATGGTTTGATTGAATCGAAATCAAATACAAACATCTATTGTAATTGATCGATATCCAAAATAATTATTGATAATGAGTATAAACTTACAAACGATCAAATTATGACAGAGGTAAATGTACGCTAAAAATAATCAAATAATTTAATATTGAAGTTATTCCATCACATGCATTACACAATTACAATGATTTGATGGAATCGAAACCAAATATATACACCTATTGTAATTGATCGACATACAAAATAATTATTAATAACAAGTATAAACTTACAAATGATCGAATTATGACACATGTAAATGTAGGTTAAAATTTATGTATTCGAGTCTTCGAAAGAATTGATTTCTTCTTTCTCGGAGAAGGTGAAGTTGGCTGAAGAGAAGTGGAAAGAAGATCGTAGGTTATTGGGGGAGTTGTCAATCGCTGATTAGGTCAATGATAATAAAATAGATGAAATAACTAAAAAATATATTTATACGGACCTAAGCGTTTAACATTTGTTTGACACGATTAAAACGTCCAAAATGTCTAGTCAAAGGGCTAAACCATAAACACCTATTTTTTTCAATATTTACATAAAAGACAAATTGTTTTCTTTGATCCAACATTTTTGATATTTTATTTAATATTACTCTTATCACACATGCCGATAGTAAAAACTGTCTAAACATTGTCAAATTATCTTTATCATATTAAATAAAAACTTGTAGTGAAAATTTATATACCTTACCCTAGGAATGGGGATTAAATCCTCATTAGAGGAAGTATTTTGTATTTTACATTATTATTCTTATTACAATAGAAATTAGGGTTGCACTTAGACCTGGCAAAATGAGGCACGATACGATAACACGACACGAAATTATAGGTTAATGAGTTTAGTTTTATCGGGTTTGGGTCATTAACGGGTCAACACGGTAGATCCGTTATCATAACGGGTCCTGTTTGGATTTGTACTCTTACACTATTAAACCCGTTTATACTCATTATCACCCATAGTGGTACCGAGTTATATTGGGTCATGCGACCCGAACTAATATTACACCCATTATAACCCAATCTGAACTAATATTACACCCATGAAGACTAACGGGTACTAATGGGTACTAACGGGTATTAACGAGTAATATAGGGTCACCCAACCCGTTACCCATTTAGACCCGTTAATATTAACGCGTGTTAACGGTTCGAGTCATTTGCTCGTTAATATTAATGGATCGTGTTTGGGTATTATCACTGGGACCGTTAGTCTTAATGGGTCGTGTACGGGTTAAGGGTGTTTTCATCCGTTAATCCGTTAACACGACCCGTTGATAGCTCTAGTTGCACTGGACATGGCGTTACACCAAACTAAATACTCAGCCAACTGATGCGGGGACTCTTTTTAGGTTGCACTTTGGTGACAAATAAATCCATTAATTCTCTCTCCTCACTCATTACACCCAAAAATGTAATTGTTTTTGGAGTAATTCTATCCATACCATCTGAATGAACCAAATGGGAACCGCATGTAGTTCACATATTTCCACATTATAAGGCGATACCCACTACATACATTTTTTTCACAACGCAGTCAACATTGATTAGGAAAAACAAAAAGGTAAAAGAAAGAAGCTGGCAATTTTTTTTGATGTAGTAAACATAAAAGAAAAATAACAAAAAAGGAAAGGAAAGAAGTTGTCGTTTTCATGTCGTTTTGTCTTCACGTTAGATAAAAATACGAATCATGTCACATTTTAATTGGGACCTTTTCGTGTTTGGTAAAAAAAATTCAGCTTTGTGTCGTGTCATGCCATGTTTTGATTAGGTTGTATCCATGTTAGGATAAAATTATGGTTTCATTATGTCATGATTTATTTGAGTCGTGTTCCTCTTAGAAAAAAAACTGTGTTGTGCTGTGTTTTAACGTATATATTTTGTGCATTGTGACTCATTGATTTTCATATTACTTGGCTCGAGTACAATTTTCGCAAAAATCGTTAGTTAATCCATTCACAATTAAAATGATGTTTTTCCCTTGAATACACTAATCTTAGTGTATTTATATATCATTATAAATAAAATTCGACATGACCTGAAATCATATTTGTTACCCAAACACTAATACGATGCAATCAAAATACGACACAAGCCGATTTTTCTTAACAAAACATTAATACGATCCAATTAAAATGCAATTCGAAAGAATATTATATTTTTACCGCACACAAACATGACCCAATTAGAACGCAACAAGACATGAAATTATATTTTTTCCTTAATAGGAACACGACCAAAATAAACGAACACAAAACGACATGAAATTTTATATTTTGAAATATGTAGTGAAACTTCTATATTTGAGTATATTACTATTATTATTATTATTATTATTATTATTATTATTATTATTATTATTTTTATTATGTGATGAAACCTTAATACTTAAATGTTAAATTTAAACCATATTTTATAGTGTTACTTTAGAAAAAATTAAGTCATTTGTGTTATAATAATTTTTAGTATTAGTTTACACAAAGTCAAATTTTTGTTGTTAGTTTTTATTTTATGTTTGAGTATATTATCAAATGAAATATTTTCAGTTATATTACATGCATCGCGTTTTTTAGCTTTGTGAAGGAAGAAAGATGAGCGGAACTGAGGAATAAAATAGTAATGATATGCTTACCAAAACATGGTTACCGAGCCAATACCAAAAATTGATCTAAACCGTTAATGTCTTTGTACAAAGTTATGCCTTCTTTTTACATTCTCAAAGTTTAAAACATGAAGTTTAAAATGATGATTTTGGTAATGGCAAAAAAAAAAACTCATGATTTTGGTCAATGATAATGTCTTAAAAATATTAATTGATTTTAGATTGATATTTCATGATTTATTTAAAAGTTGAGTAAAATTTATATTAACTAAGAAGATGGTTCCCACAAAATATTTGACTTAAGATTTTTATTTCTATTAAGTATTTACTTGTAATAATTGATATATAATCTTTTTAGTCCAATCTTTTTTTGTATTTTGGGGGTCTCCTAGTCCTTATTCGTGTCGTGTTTGTAAAACTAATATTACGTGTTGTGCCGTGTGATGTTTAACTGGGTTGTGTTCATGTCAAGTAAAAAAATAGATTTCATGTAGTGTTGTGTGTAGTTTGGGTCCTCTTCGCATTGGGTTAAAAAATAACTTTTTGTGTATGTGCCTTGTCTTGTGGCTTCGCATTTTAAATAGAATTGCAATTAAATTGTGTTGGGCACACATATTTAAAGTCATTATTTGTGTTTTAATACTAAAAATTATTTTAAAAACTAGGTGTTACCCCGCGCGATGTGCGACCTCTTACAAACCTAAAGGCATATATATATATATATATATATATATATATATGATATAATTTTTACAAATAAAATATAAAATAAATTGATAGATGGACATAAATATTAAATGAAAGCAAAAAACTAAGTTGTTTAGAAGATCGACTTTATTAAACAATATACAATATTTTTTGAAATAATCACAAAAGAGATAACTATTATACAAAATGGATCTTTTATTTTATTGAATATTTAAAAGAAAAGTATCTACACATATCCGAATTTTACATTTCAAATCAAAATTTTAAATATAAATATGTGACAAACCGTGTAAATATAAACTAAATTTGACCAATATTTTATATATATATATATATATATATATATATATATATATATATGTGTGTGTGTGTGTGTGTGTGTGTGTGTGTGTGTGTGTGTGTGTGTGTGTGTGTGTGTGTGTGCATGTGTGTGTGTGTGTTTTAAATATTGGTCAAATTGATATAGGCACTGTAATTTTATACAACAAACAACTATATGTATTAACAAATTGATTCGTACGTTATTGAAAATATTAATAAAATATAATTCTCCATAAAGATTGAACTAAGACTTATTTGAATAAAGTTGTGTGTACGTTGATGTAAGAAGACAAACACTTATCATCACAAATTAATAAACAATTTTTAAAACTAAAACAATTACTTTTGATTGTTAGAATCCACCATATATAGTAGACTATTGATAGCTTATTCTCAATGGCAAGTTCCGGATTTCAAAAAATAGTAAATGTATAAATCAAGTGATTGCAACACATTACTTTGATAAGAAGCACCAATCAAATCAAAAGAGCAACATATACATATATTATATATATATATATTATATATATATATTATATATATATATATCTATATATATACCGAGACTCAAATGTGACACTTTGGGTGCGACACCCTCACGTGTCGCATTCATACTAGCTCATGTTTGGGTGCCATTATTGGTGAGTTCGGACACTGGACAATGTGGGTGCGACAGGTTAGGGTGTCGCCCCAAAATGTGTCTATTTTGAGTGTTGGCCTAAAACGACTCTACATATATACCAACAATTTTTATTGTTAATAATTTTTAGGCGCCGAACCAAACTACCCACTATACACCCCTCTATCCACATCAACCTAAAAAACGTTTTTTTGTGTGTGCTTTGAAAATTAAACAGAAAACAAAAGACAAAGGAAAGGATCATAACTTTGTCCATGTTGGTCCGTAACAAGTTGAATTTTGATCTCCTTAGGTGGTCCAATCAAATCCACATGACTCGCGTTTTGCAAGTTGCCCATTTTGGCCAAAATGTCGGCGCACTTGAATTTTAAATTATTTGTAGACATCTATCTATCACACAATTGATTAACTCTCGTTATATCCCACTCCCCATTTTCCGATATCATCTCCTTGACTACCTTACCTTATTCTGTGGTCGGTTTGTTGGAGTAATTGATAACTCCCTCACCGCACCACCAATCCTCAAAAGCATGGATTTTACCCCCTTTACCAACTGTCTATTTAGTATTCTTTGAAAGGACGTCGATGACTTTATGGATACTCCTCCAAATCGGAGAAGCATTTCTCTTGATCTGATGCCTACTCTAGGTTGCATCATTAGTATATTTATTTTTCATGAGTTGTATCCAAAGAGGATCCAACTCATTCATGAGTCCCTACCCTAGTTTAGCTACCATAGCCAAGTTGTTATCTCCACTCATCCTTAAACCCTACCCGCTCAGAGATTTAGGCTTACAAATGGTCTCCCAATTAACAAGATGGACCTTCATATCTCCCTCCTCATCACTCCAAATAAAATCTCGATTTAAGTTATCTAGAGAGTTATGTATACCCTTAGGGAAGAAAATGGTTTGCATAGGATATGACAGTATCGTAGAGGTAATGGCTTGGACAATGGTCATTTTACCAACTAAGGAAAATATTTTTCTCTTCCAATAAACCAACCTTTTCTAGACTTTATCCACCACTATTTTAAGATGCCCCTTACGAAATTTTCCATGGATTAAGGGGAAACCAAGGTAGGTTCCCACGTCTGTGGTAAGACTCACCCCACTAGAGAAACTAAGGGCGAACGCGCTCCTTTTAGGAACATTAGGGGAGACATATAACTTAGACTTGGGCAAGCTAATCCTTTGTTCGAAGGCCTCAGAAAAATCATTCAAGGTTTCCATAATAATATCACATTTTTTTATTTGCCTCCACAAAAAGAATTAAGTCATGTGCAAAGAAAATGTGTGAAATAATTGTACCATTTTAAGAGGCCCTAAGACCTCTCCACTTTTTACTTCGAACTTTTTCACTTATAGTAATTGAGAGATACTTCACGCACATGACAAAAAGATATGGCGAAAGGGTATCTCCTTCTCTCAACCCTCTAGATGGGTTAAAACAGGGAATATGATTCCCATTCCAAAAAATAGAAGTAGTAGTATTAGTAACGTATGACATGATAAGTTTAGTCCAATTATGATTTAAATTGAAAGCATATAAGACCTTTTCCATAAATTTCCAACTAATTTTGTCATAGGCTTTTTAAAAATCATACCACCCATTTTTCGTTTGTCTTCTCAAGAGTATGAATGATTTATTGGGTTATAATGATATTATCTGTGGTTTGCCTCCTCGAGAGGAAACTATACTTATAAGGACATATGACCTTATTTAAGATAGGACATAACATGTTCACCATCACTTTAGCAAGAATTATGTAAGACACGTTACAAAGACCTAAATTGTGTGATAGTTTATGAGTTATCTACTTTGGGAATGAGAGTGATATTACTCACATTCAACTCAATTATGAAAGTGTCATGAATAAAGTAATATTTAATAAACGAGCTAAAGCCAGATTCACTACACACAAAAACTTTTGATAAAACATATGTTGCACCCCATCCGATTTGGGGGCCTTCCATGGTTTCATGCTAAACACCACTTTTCTAATATCACCACGACAAATGGATGTTATTACAAGCATGTAATACCCCGTACTTTTAGGGCTTTTGAAATTGGGATTTTATTAAATTTAATTTGAGATATTAATTTAATATTAATCCAGAAATTTATTTTTAATATTTACTAGCGTGACATGTGTTAGTAATTATTGGGAATTTGTTGAATATTACTAGATGAGTAAAGTAATACATTAGATTTATTTTATTAACATTGTCACGAGTGAATAAATTGGCAATTATGAAAATTAAAGTCGGGACGCGCCCGTTTCGTGTCAGGACTAAATTATTATTATAAAAGTGAATAAATTATAAGTCATCCGTATGGTCCTTTCGAGTGCGCCAAAGTGTCCGAAAGGGTCGAGATACTCATAAAAGTGTACTCGGGGGTTTAGTTTGGGTCTCGGGGCATTTTTAGGCCTAATTGACATACCGAGAGGGTATTATAAACATTTTGTATTTTTGGGTAATTAAACCCACGAATTTTCTTAGTATATATTAGCCATTTGGAGTTGTCTCTTAGGGTTAACAAACACAAAAACCTAAGCCCAACCATTAGAAAAGAAGGTGAAGAGATTAGAGAAGAAGGTGAAGAGTTTCCAAGCAATCCAAGGCCTAGAACTCATCCGATTGCACCGCCACCACCACCAAAATGTAGATCACACGACGAGGAACGCAACCATACCTTTTTCATCAACAAATCAGACCCTTGAATCCCAGGCAAGTATCTATCTTGCTGATTTCTAGTTGGTATTCCTTCCATTTTAGTCTAGGAATGAAAATCATATGTTTTAATTGAAGAATTATATGTTTTGGAAGAGAATTTATATGTGTTGTAGGGAGAATCCATATAGTCTGAAATCGTGATCATATGTAGAGGATTACCCACAAATTTATTATGATATTTGGAAAGAAAATATGGATTAAAATAGAGGTTTGTGATTATTCATGCAAAATTTGGCTTTATAAATAAATCCGAGATTAAACCCCTTTTTGATTGATTCGTTGAGGATTTATAAATGTTGTTACGTTAGAACTTGTTTATATACATTGCTTATACATTTAGATAACTTCGTTGGGAGTTTGGGATGAAATTATAGAGGTTTGGAGGGGTTAGAATGGTTGAACCCGTAGGTTGAAATTTACAGCAAACTAGGCAAGAACTGCTTGATCGATCGATCGACGTCGATCGATCCCTCCTGGAAAAGTGCATATTTTTCTCCTTTTTGTTTAATTTTGTTAAGATATGTAGGAGCCCTTGATTATTATTTATGGAGTATAATGGATTATGAATATGACCAAAAGGGTCTAAGTAGACTCCGTTGAGTGAAATTAGTAAGAGATAAAATTGTGGGTTAGCGGGTAGTTATTCATACATTGAAAATTGTGTGTACGTTTACTAAAAGATTGAGACTCGTGAAAGATTTAGACTTGAAGGTAAGTGAGGGTATACCTACTAAAATTTATACTTAGTGAGAGAGAATACTTCGAGAGATGAGAAGTAAGTATGAAGTAAATTATAAATGAGAATAAAAGAGACGAATCCGTTATGCGAGATAATTGAGTAAAATATGAGCTAAGAACGGATGATAATAATTATGGGTTGTGGGTGAACCTAATTTGGAAAATGTGAATATCTATATAAATGACTGTGTGACTGTGCATATATTATGTATCTGTGGAAAAATCATACCCGGGCTACTTGCTATCACAGAGGTTTCCGTACAGGGACGGTCTTATATTAATTGGAGCTTTATGGGGGATATTGACTCGTACCCTAGAAGATAGTATTCCAGATACAGGCTATCTGAAAATGATAGTCAAATGTATTAAGAGACGTGAGGGTATGTGCTGACTTCTTAGGATTCGAAACTATGCTTCGCCTCCATTTGTATGTGTATTATGTTAATACAGTTCGAGAGTGATTTCGAACTAGTATTTCCTTTAGTATGAGTGAAACGGGGACTTAATAGCAGAGTATGCCAGCACCACAGATTTATGTGGTTTGCCGATAGTATATGTATATATATATATATATACTGGAACTCTATATTGTGTGTATAAGTAGCTAAGTATTGAATAAATGCTTCAACTTTATAACAAGTGTTTGTAAATTTTGTAACGGTAACTAAGTGGTTCTAAGCAACGTAAGAATATGGCAGATAATGATTTTCTAAAACTAAATATTATGGCCTTAGTACTTCTCGGGATAGAACTTTATGGGAGGATAAGTTAGATAGACTTATATGATAAGTAGTATGGTAGGCGTGCACACTAGATGAGAGGTGAGAATTCTCAAGAGAGTGTCGCGCACTAACATGGTGGTTATATTAGCCAGCAAGCATTTTAAATACTTGTTAAACTATTTTTAAAACTGTTTTACACTCGGGATCTGACCCATTTTCTATCATTTTTTTTTCTCTTGTATATATATATATATATATATATATATATATATATATATATATATATATATTACAAGTGCCCAGCCACAGGGCCGTCTTGCATAGGTTCTCTGGATTGGACGTGTTGTAGCTTATGTGGAAGTTGCAGGCCTTTGCTTTAGACGACCTCGTCATTGATTTTGTTCTTACTTTAGATCTTCTTTGTTAAGGCATGTGTCGCCCGATTTCCTATTCTGTTTGGATTTTATCAGAGATTTATGTTCATTTATATTTACGGTATTCAGTACTCCTTGGGAGTTAACTATTGTCAGGATGATTTCATTTATGGTTCTTAAACTTGGTTTGGATTATCGAGATGGTTTAATTCTTGTGTGTTAATTGCCATCCTTAGTGTTTATGTGATTCTTAAACTGTTGGTTATTAAAAAGGTTTTTGTAATGGAATTTAATAAAATGAAAAATAAGACTTTAAATTGTTTTAACACTTAGCTTAATTATTAAGGGTGTTCAAATTAGAAATATTATGTTAAGACAGTGATGCGGAGAATGAACCAACCGTTCACCTTGATGTTAATTTAATAAAGGACTGATCACCCGGTATTTAATTAGGCGGGGTGTTACAGGTGGTATCAGAGCATCAGGTTCTAGTCTCTTTTAGGATCTGTGCGGATTATTATGCTTTCGGTGTAGCTTTCTTTGATATAGAGCCCTATGTTTAGGATTGTTGATTTCTTTGGTGAGATTTCATTCCCCTGCTATCACGAATATATTAGTAAATCTTATTTGTGTTCGGATGTAATCGAACAATGAAGTATGGCAGATGAGGGCCATTCGACAAATAACGGAGGCCGAACTTAGGAGGTTATTAAGTATGTTCGAGGATGATGACCGTAGTCGAGGTCACTCCTATTATGGCATAAGAGGCCAGGACTGTAAAGACGGCTAGGACATAACCTATGTTTTCCAAGTGCATCTATAGTCAAACGTGATGTCAAAATTAGGCTCACCCAATGTAGAATGCTTTGGAGAGGGTCAAATGGAAAATTAAGGAGAGTCATCAGTAGAAATTCTAGAAATACAGGACTTATGGGTGTTACCCAACGAAGGTAATACATTCAAAGGGTTATGCATATGAAGGAGAATGGTTAATTGGAAGTGAAAGATTCGGAGTAAAAATTTTCTTGGCTCGTCGGAGCAAAGTTATAATAGTGGGAGTCAACCACCACATTTAATAGTGAAATGTTGCGAAAATAGAAGGACCTTAAGTATAGTTTAACTGCACGTTCCTTCATCAGTTTTTCAGAATAAGATGTGAACGTTGTGTTGAGCCCATCACAGAAGGGCCGGACAGGGGCCCATTTGTAAATGAATTGAAACTTTTAGCAACTCTTGTATCAGAGGAAGTGGATACCAATGGTAGAGAAGATTTCAAATGGGAGATCAACTCATGAGGAAAGTTAACAACACATAAAGAGAATTCTGTTGGACAGTCGATCCA
The DNA here is from genome assembly GCA_949130495.1 of Sambucus nigra. Lineage (NCBI taxonomy): Eukaryota > Viridiplantae > Streptophyta > Magnoliopsida > Dipsacales > Adoxaceae > Sambucus > Sambucus nigra. Next base: position 22,522,285 of record OX422216.1, read on the forward strand.
TATGGTGACAATGTCACGTATTTTCTGTAGAGATGCTAACGCTCTTATGTAAAGGGAGCTAAAGTAATCGAAAGATTTATTAGAGAGTGAGGCTAAGTGAAACGCAATTAGCAATGCACTGCAGGGGGCTCATTTAAATGAATCGGATATCTAAATTCTTACCCAGCGATGGTGAATTCAGTAGGTGTTATTGAAGCTAGTAGCACATTCCTTAAGGCCAACAAAGCTAAGGGAACGACGGGGGTAGCCATCATGATCGAGACTATTTAAGACCGAGAGAAGGACAACCCTAATAGGGTCAGTATGACAGGAGATAAGTGGGTTATGTGTTGAGGTATTTTTCTAAGAGTAAAACCATACGAGTTAACATTTTTCGAAGTAAGAAAAAGGACAAGGGTATGGTGCTTGCAAGGGAAATGGTTAATGTAATTGTTGATTTCGTTCAGACAGGCGCATTATGTCTGGAAGCCCATTAAGTAGACAAGGGGATTGGCAAAGTAGAAGTAAGAGTTTTATCCTCGGAGGATGAGGCGTGTTTTGTGTAATGCGAGCGAGTCACTACATTTTTGTTTGTTACTAGATTTGCATGTGAGAAGAATTTAGTGCATATATCTATAGTGTTATCATTATGTGTATGTTTTCCCTGGTATAGTGGGATTGTCTTTAGTGTTCTCCGCAGAGGACAACTGGGTGCATTATTAGTGATTTATATACTTTATTGAGAAACAAACTGTTTTAGTGATGTGATATGTGAGTACGATATTTCAATCGGGACTCTCAAATCCCATTCCCAAACATATGAATATAAGTCTTAACTTTCACATTCCCAAAGGATAAATATAATAATGCGCTCCTCCTACCACTAAGTCCTGAAAGCTACATATAATAATGAGTGAAATCTTTCTGCCCAACGGTAAACCCAAACTGAATCATAACAATAAAGTCCCTAAACACCTTGGGATTAAACATTTTCGTACCACTATACCCTTAGAAGTCTCTATAATATATAATATGAGTGCGAGTCCGACCCTCTCGTAGGTGAGGTATTTCCATAATAAAACATGCTACACTAAGGCATCAACCCCGATAGTCTTGCAATCACTGCCCACTATTATTTTAACCATTTTTATAAAACCATAATAAGTATATACGTACGAGGTTTATGGAATGTCATTATCACTAATACTGAGCAATAGTGCAATTAGTAAAAAGATCTTTGTTTCAGTACAATTGCGGAGGAGATATAGTTTTTCTGTTAAGAGACGGAATAAAAGAATATAGGTTATGGACGGAGGACCCAATGGATTTAGATAACCGACTATGCTAGGTAGTAGTGTATCGGGGGGGTTCCTTGTTTGGATTTCGCTTTGCGAGACATCACACACATGAAACTTAGCGTAAGGTTAGAAGTAGAGAGATGTGTGGTCATTAGTCCATGAGTCTAGTACCTCGGTTGTCATAGGAGCCGATAATATTGATTGTAAGTTAAATTTAAGTGACAATTTAAGGCCAGTGAAGCCAGTTGTGTGGTAAGGAAACATTGGAAGTTTTGTTTTAGCACCCATTCGAAGGGTGGAAAGATGATAAGGAGGTTTGGGAGTACCCAAGTGGTGTAACCACATTGTGTCACAAGGGAAACAAAGAATTGGGTGTTATGTGTGAAGCGTAGGTGATGCTTGTACTAGTATGTACGGTTTATAGGGTGTGTGGGCCTCCTAGTTAGCCGTTGCTTGAATCGTTCGAGACAAAGTTATGTGAGAATAGACGCGTGGAATGTATGTTTATGAGAACGACATAGCAAAGTGGAACTGGTAGAGTGGATTAAGTGTGGTGCGAAGGACGATAATCCATATATACATATACGATCAGAGTAGCAAACAAAAATTTAGTTGGGAGGCTATGGGAAGCCATTTAAGGGTATTCCTTGAGAAGGATAAAATTTAACTATTATGGAAAACACTCGGAGCGGAGTTTTACCTAGTCAAGGGTTGAAAGTGACTTGAGTGTAGGTTGAATGACGATGTTAGTAAGGTATACAGGTTCACCAGTGCAAATCATAGAAAAAAGTGCACGGGCAGAAACTTTCGGTATACGCTAAGAAAAGAAGGGGAGTGATAAGTGTTAGTTAATGTGAATCATTACAAGTAGACGTCGATGTTGGGCGGGACATAGTGAGTAGTCTCCGCGGGAACCACTCATATATAGAAATCGGTTGGAACGAGAGGATCAATCAGAGAATTTTTTAGCAAACCTACGATTAAAAAAAAGAAAAAGCAATTGTGTGAAATTTCTTGGATGGGGGGCCAACTTCAAGGTAAGGTCAAAAGTTCCTTAGAATGTGTGGAACAAGTTGACCTAAATTAAAGTGATTATTATTCTTTTGGATGGTATACACTATTAGACAGTGTGCCCCAACCTTTCTTTGAAAATAAGAATCGCGCCGGTAAGAGGTTCTTTCCGGTATTATTTTGAACTAAAATGGGATCATTGAACCCCACTTTCAAACTAGGATCTCAGAAAGTAGTGGGGATAACGTTTTTTTTTAGTAGGTTGTATCATCCTTAACCAGGGAGTAGGCGAGGTGATTAAAGATTAGTGGAACCACGCAAAAGTAATTTTGAATTCATGGTGATCATTTCATTTCCACAATGGATGTATCTAGCAAGTGACATTTAGTACAGTAGAGTTATGTGGAAGCACTCATACCTGTTTATTGTGAACAAACTTCTTATTGAAATTTTATGTGGAAAAACCTTAACTATTCCCGCTCTAGCTGTTTGGATGTGAGTGGATAATCAGGATTTTTGATCGGCCGAGTTAGAGTCTGATGACTCGAGTGGAATTACCACGGCTGTTTTAGGTGACTTATGAATGTCGTAAGAGTTACGTCGCCGAAAATCGAGATTCGAAGAACTGATAAGAGTGATCAAATGTTCATATGGTTTCTCTCAAAAAGGGAGTTTTGTGTTTAGATAAATATGATTAATTGTTACGTAGTGAGGTGAGGCCTGCCAATAATATTGAGACAATGGGGGCCAATGATGTGTAGGCTCGTCTTATGCGAATAGAACGGATTGGAGAATAATGTGAAGTCCCGTTATTAAGGTGTGACTCTATAAATGATGGTATTGATAGTGTTTAATAAGCTTATTATGAGGCATGGGAGAACTATCGAAATTTACCTTACCGGAAAGTCCGTTTTGAGTATTGGTAAAGTATCTTGATCTTTTTACCAGGCATACCTTATTTTCTTAATTTCGGGATGAAATTCCGTTATTAGGGGGGAAGTATGTAATACCCCGTTTTTTTATGGATTTTGAAATTGGGGATTTATTAAATTTAATTTGAGATATTAATTTAATATTAATTCAAAAGTTTATTTTTAATATTTACTAGCATGACGTGAGTTAGTAATTATTGGGAATTTGTTGAATATTACTAGAAGAGTAAAGTAATACATTAGATTTATTTTATTAACATTGTAATGAGTGACTAAAATGGAAATTATGGAAATTTAAGTCGGGACGCGCCTATGTCGTGTCAGGACTAAATTATTATTATAAATGTGAATAAATTATAAGTCGTCCGTATGGTCATTTCGAGTGCGCCAAAGTGTCCGGAAGGATCGAGATAGTCAGAAAAGCGTATCCGGGGGTTTAGTTTGGGTCTCAGGGCGTTTTTAGGCCTAATTGACATTCCGGGGGGGGGGGGGGGGGTATTATAGACATTTTGTATTTTTGGGTAATTAAACCCACGAATTTTCTTAGTATATATTATCCATTTGGAGTTGTCTCTTAGGGTTAACAAACAAAAAATCTAAGCCCATCCATTAGAGAAGAAGGTGAAGAGATTGGAGAAGAAGGTGAAGAGATTAAAGAAAAAGGTGAGGAGTTTCCAAGTAATCCAAGGCCTAGAGCTCACCCGATTGCACCGCCACCACTACCAAAATGACAAATCAAACCCTTGAATCCCAGGCAAGTATCTATATTGCTAATTTATAGTTGGTATTCCTTCCATGTTAGTCTAGGAATGAAAATCATATGTTTTAATTGAAGAATTATATGTTTTGGAAGAGAATTTATATGTGTTGTAGGGAGAATCCATATAGTCTGAAATCGTGATCATATGTAGAGGATTACCCACAAATTTATTATGATATTTGGGAAGAAAATTTGGATTAAAATAGAGGTTTGTGATTATTCATTCAAAATTTAGTTTTATAAATAAATCTGAGATTAAACCCCTTTTTGATTGATTCGTTGAGGATTTATTGATGTTGTTACGTTAGAACTTGTTTATATACATTGCTTATACATTTGGATAACTTGGATGGGAGTTTGGGATGAAATTATAGAGGTTTGGAGGCGTTAAAATGGTTGAACCCATAGGTTGAAATTTGCAGCAAACTGGGCAAGAACTTCTTGATCGATCAATCGACCAAGAGTATCGATCGATCGATCGGCCCCTATCCTCGATCGATCGATCCCTCTTGGGAAAGTGCATATTTTTCTCCTTTTTGTTTAATCTGGTTAAGATACGTAGGAACCCTTGATTATTATTTATGGAGTATAATGGATTATGAAGAGGACCAATAGGGTCTAAGTAGACTTCGTTGAGTGAAATTAATATGGGATGAAATTGGGGGTTAACGGGGATTTGTTCGTTCACTGGAAATTGTGCATATGTTTAGTAAAGATTGAGACTTGAAGGTAAGTGAGGGTATACCTACTGAAATTTATACTTAGTGAGAGAGAATACTTAGAGAGATGAGAAGTAAGTATGAAGTAAATTATCAATGATAATAAAAAAGATGAATCCGTTATACGAGATAATTGAGTAAAATATAGGCTAAGAACGGGTGATAATAATTATGGGTTGTGGGTGAACCTAATTCAGAAAATGTGAATATCTATATAAATGACTGTGTGACTGTGCATATATTATGTATCTGTGTAAAAATCATACCCGGGATAATTGCTATCACAGAGGTTTCCGCGCCGGGACGGTCTTATCTTGATTGGACCTTTATGGGGGATATTGACTCGTACCCTAGAAGATAGTATTCCAGATACATGCTATCTGAAAATGATAGTCAGATGTTCTAAGAGACGTGAGGGTATGTGCTGACCTCTTTCGATTCGAAACTATGCTTCGCCTCCACTTGTATGTGTATTGTGTTAATACAGTTCGAGAGTGATTCTGAACTAGTATTTCCCTTAGTATGAGTGAAACGGGGAATCGATAGCAGAGTATGCCAGAACCATAGATTTATGTGGTTTGCCGATAGTATATATATATTATGAGTGATTGATATATATATATATATATATATATATATATATATATATATATATATATATATATATATATATATATATATGGTGTAGAGAGGGTCTGCCCGGGCTTGCCTTCTCAACTCCTCGGCCTTTTCTGCAGGCATTGCAGGGTGGACGGAGGCACTAGGGAATGCCTCCAAAGGAGTTTGTGCTTGAGCTTAGGACTTGGATTTCGAGAAAACCCCACCTTTGGACTTCTTGGTCTTTTTAGCAAGTAGCTGAGAAGGCCCCTCTCCTGTTACAGCTTCGGTCGAAGGGGCAGTTTGCTTGGGAGTTGCAATGGCCTTGGGTTTCGTGGTGGCAGTAGGGATCATTGGGCAATGAGGGGGTGGCTAGTAGGGATATTATTTCATTGTTTTACTTAAAGGAAACTCAACTCCAAGCACGGAGTGCCCCTTAAGACCCAGTTCGGAAGCAAAGTAAGAAAAGACTAGGGGATATTGGGGGGGGGGGGGATAAACTGAATATACTCTTGAATCATTCTCAAACGCCCTAAAAGGAACTCGGTGTCATAAGAGGTGGATACGTCCCACTTCTTAGTGGAACTAGGAAGGGTGACTTGCCCATTGATGGTAGAAGTCACACCGAGCACCGCTACTGCAGTATAGAAGGTGCAAGCTTCAGCGAAAGTAGCCCTTGAGTGGTTGTGTTAAAACACAGGTTGAAGGCCCCCTGATCAAACCCGAACTGCCTGCTACATCTATCAGGGTTGTAGGGTTCTGAGGTGTATCTCCATTAAGTATAGGAAGAAAGAAACCCAGGAGTGAATACAAGCACTACGGATTGCGAGGGATCTTCTACAGCTGGGATGAACTTGGCCATTGAGGCTGCAAAAGGAAAGAAATCCCAATTATGGGCAAATGTAGACTCACTGTATGGCCTCATCACAAAGGAATCCAAACGATAAAAAATTGTCATTATCTCCTTTAGACTTTATTTTTTATGGAAACATAGGAGGCGTGAGGGCTTGATACCTTGGCTCACGGGCAGAGAAATATACTTGGCGAAAATGGCAGGAAAACGGGTGTAAAGGAAGCCCGTCAAAATGATGGTGTTGGCAAAATTAGCCAAGTTATAACGACCCAGTGATCGTGACATGTCGATATGGGTTCGATCCAACCAGGTATAGAGGGAGCCCAAGGAAATGGAGGCCAGAGGATGGTTGAAACCCCTAGCTAAATGAATGGAAATATTTATAAGGTCCCTCCTGGGATGATCATTGGGTTTCCCAGTCAGTAAGAAGCGTGAAAGCAACACAAGTATGTAGGCTGGTAGTTTCAGGGATGTACCTCTACCTCGGCCCGTTGCATTATTGACATCCTTCGGGGTCGGAGCTTCGAAAAAATAGCTGATGAGGGGAGTAAATGCGGCTTTATTCGAGGAACCAGTGCAACTGCGGCAGATTCGATTCAGCTCAACTCGATTTGTAGCCTCTTCGGCATCCAGGGCCTCGTCGTGATATGTGAACTCACCCATGGGGTCAAACCCAAGGAGCTCACATACGTCCTCCAATGTAACGGTGAAATCTCCCCACGCAACAAAGAACGTGTGAGTTGTGATGTTCCATTTGGAAACTATCACTTGGAGCACCGCATTGTGCTTGGAAAGGGTGAACTCTCGAAACTAGTAGGCTTGATGAAGCCTAACCTTTGCAAGAGTAGCATCATAATAACTCTGCATATGTGTATGCTAGGCAGTGAAATGGGCTGGCGACCCCCCAGGTGCTTTGAAGTCAATCTGAGAATAGGGGAAGTCACCACGGTCCAAACGAAAGTGCAGAGTCCCCTCTGGGGGAAGATAGCCCCACTTTTATGAATCCATATCCTTATTACCCAATAGTAAATGGTCAAACTTGGATGAGAAATGGCAAGTCTTGCATGCATCAGAAAATTTATCACATTCGCCAAAGATGGGAGACCGGCGATAGAAGCGTAGTTACTCTCGACGAGCAGCATTCAGGGCAGTGGTGCTAGGGACAGCAGCAACGCCAGAAGTGGCAGAGGGGGAGCCTAGCTGAGCAGTGGTGGTGGCAACCTTGGAAGCACTTGAAGAATCCATAGTATAATGGCAATGAATGGCACAACTGGGTAAGAAGGGCTAGAAACAAGGAGGGTGGAGCACAACCACAGGTGGAGGCACAAAAAATGGGAGAGGGAAGAAACTGGGTAAAGAGTTGGACAATAATGGAGGTTTTGGCATAGTTTTCTCTCTCTAAAGAAGACGGGAGCTTGAAGAAGATGAAGGAAAGAGAAGGGTTTGAAAAAAGAGATGTTTGAAGCCTTTTAAGGAACCCGTATGTTGAGTTTCCCACCACTACACGTGCAAGGCCGCCTATAATCATTTCAAATAAACACGTGGCACTTTGGGAGGCATCTTGACAGTTGAAAAGACAGCGCCACGTCATTTATGAAGCGATGCCTGGGGAATAAAAAGGGTTGCCTTCTTCAGCAAGTTTGAGTTTTGGCACCAGCATTTCTGTTAGACATATCTAATAACTCCCAATAGAGAAAATGTCCCAACGGTTCCAAGAAGCAACGATGTCTCCTCGCCACAAGTCCAAACGTTGTTTAAATTGTGACCCGGTTACATCGGGGATAATTTCTGCTTTTTTCGACATAGCGAAGTATTACAAGGGATAATTTCACTTACCAAGAGTCAGAACGAGCATTTGAGAAGGTCAGCAGGCCTATCGGGAGAATTTCGAATAATAAAGTTAGAACGGTTGAAGCTCAGCATCAGGAAAAAGTGGTGATGTCCCTTCACCAAAGCACCAGTAAGCCGTAGAGCTTCAGTTCAGGTACATCGGGGAGAATTTTACTTTTTCCTGAAGATTCTAATGCGGTGGTACATCGGGGAGAATTTTACTTTTGCCAGAATTTTTTCACACAGAAAAGGTTTATCGGATTGAGAAGTTTTCGTGCAGACATTTCTTGTTCCAATAACAAATCTCTCCACGAAGGGGAAAATTTAGAGGGGGCTTGAAGGTAATCCTGAGATTAGGGATGATTCCCCCATTAGTAGTAGTGTTTGGGATTAAGAAACTGAGGCAGCTTAGCGTGGCAACTCAGCGAGGCAGCTTAGCGTGGCAACTCATACTTTAGCTTATTGTGTTAGTCATATTTTATCTTTGTTTATATTGACTATAAGCTATAACAGTTGTAATGATGTAAAGAGAATAATAATGAGTGTTAGTGTGAGGTCAAACGGTACTCACGAGAGACCAGGCTTGGAAGGGCCTGGGAGAGCTTTCATGCTCTATCGAATGACCTCACCCTAGGAACCTTAGAGGGACTTAGTTTGGAGGATTGAAAAGTGAGGCACCATTGGGGCTAGTCCTGACCGTCCTAGATACACCTGGTAAAACACCGAAGGACCCTTACCATGGAACCTCGGGTAGAGCATCTTGGAGTTCCATCGGGCGTTGAGTTGTGACCCAAAAAACCCTCTACTTAATGTCACATGCACTTTATCTGATGTCACTAACCAGCTAGACAATGTCAGACCTGCACTTGAGTAAACCACCGTGGTATTTAGGGCTGTCAGACAGTTGGTGAGCCACCTCTGTGACAACAGCCCCCTGACACACAGTGGTTAGGAAAAAGGCATGTCTTGTCATTTAATGTTTATGACGTGGAGACAACTAGTGCATCAGGTATTTAATGCTTGTGACATTAAGTATGAGGGATGTCTTTCACAGGCATTAATGGCGGAGTTGCCTCTGGGGTGGCGTGGGAGGCTATTTAAGGACCCCAACTACCTTTGAGGAGATCATGATCTTTTTTAGAGTTTAAAAGTAATTACGAGAGAGTTATTACAAACTAGAGAGTTTACTCACCCTCCATTGTCATTGATTACAAAGATTTTAATACTTGACAGAGATTCTTGAGGGTGGTTAGTTTATTTTGGCTGCTTGCTAAGGTGTATCTAGGGTGCTCACTTCTCTCTCCCTCTATCTAAGTTACTTCTAAGTACATTAGTACCTTCTGAGTTATACACGAGAGTTCTGTGAGTTCAGACTGAGTCTATCTTCATTGAGTAGTGTTTTTATGTCCTATGGTTAATCAATAGTGTTGATATTTAACTTATCATTACTATAATCAAAAGGGGTTAAGCCTCCATCTTATCTAAACTACCCTCTTACTTATCGAAACTTTATAGTGTGTGTATAAGTAGCTAAGTAATGAATAAATGCTTCAGCTTTATAACAAGTGTTCGTAAATTTTGTAACGGTAAATAAGTGGTTCTAAGCAATGTAAGAATATGAAAGAGAATGATTTTTTAAAACTAAATATTATGGCCTTAGTACTTCTCAGGATAGAACTTTATGGGAGGATAAGTTAGATAAACTTATGTGATAAGTAGTACGCTAGGCGTGCACACTAGATGAGAGGTGAGAATTCTCAAGAGAGTGTCGCGCACTAACATGGTGGTTATATTAGCCAGCAAGCATTTTAAATACTTGCTAAACTATTTTCAAAAATGTTTTACACTCGGGCTCTGACCCGTTTTTTATCATTTTTTTCTCTTGTATATATATATATATATGTATTATAGGTGCCCAGCCACATGGCCGTCTTGCATAGGTTCTTTGGATTGGAAGTGTTGTAGCTTATGTGGAAGTTGCAGGACTTTTCTTTAGACGACCTCGTCATTGATTCTGTTCTTACTTTAGATCTACTTAGTTAGGGCATGTGTCGCCCGATTTCCTATTCCATTTGGATTTTGTTAGAGATTTATGTTCATTTATATTTACGGTATTCAGTACTCCTTGGGAGTTAACTATTGTCAGGATGATTTGATTTATGGTTCTTAAACTTGGTTTGGATTATCGAGATGGTTTAATTCTTGTGTGTTAATTGCCATCCTTAGTGTTTATGTGATTCTTAAACTGTTGGTTATTAAAAAGGTTTTTGTAATGGAATTTAATAAAATGAAAATAAGACTTTAAATTGTTTTAACACTTAGCTTAATTATTAGGGTGTTCAAATTGGAAATATTATTTTAAGACAGTGATGCTGAGAATGAACCAACCGTTCATCTTGATGTTAATTTAATAAAGGACTGATCATCCGGTATTTAATTAGGCGGGGTGTTACAAAGTATTAGTAAACTTCACAAAATTCCTTGTGACACCTCGCTAATTAAAATATTAGGTGATCAGTCTACTATTCAATTAAACATGATTCAGAAATGATCCATTCTCAGCATCACTGTCGAAAAACATTTTTTTAATCACTAAATATCCTAATAAGGCAAATATCAATTTGAATTAACAGAAAATAATAATAATTATACAATCGAGTAATGACTAACACAACCACCATAATAATAATGATCACAATAAACTGAATATAATAATAATCAGATAACACATCCAAATCCAAATCATCAGACAAGCCAAGTACAATACAGAGACGAATCAGTTGGTATAAAGGTAATACTAAAAACCAAATGTAAAGTCTAGACAATGAGAAAACATGCTCGAATGGAAATACTGAATTATAATCTAGATGACAAGAATGATAGATACGTCTAAGCTCGAGGTCCTACAACATCCACATCACTGTTGCACGTCAACTCCCGAATGAATCTCCTAACCCTAGTGTACCCGTGACTGGACACCTAAAAAGTTTTGCAAACATAGATCTGATTAAGGTGAGAGCCCCGAAAACTTTTTAAAAATATTTAACAAGTGTTTAAAATGTTGTATTATGAGTAATGTAAATATACACGTTAGATGTGCGTACTCTCACATGAGTTCTCACCTCTTACTTAATCTGCACACCTAACGTACTATAATATTCCTTCATAGTTAAGCTACTTGCCTAACCATCTATAAACCACTTGATTAATCCTTATTAATTTATAATAATATCTTAACCCACCTGTATCTGCCTTATGATATGTTAATATTATCTTACTTTCTTAATCATTTTATTCTCATTATTTTAACTGCTTAGGCTTACGTACTTAAAGTACATTTTAAACATTCACAATAATCAATTCTACAACAAACAACAGAGTAGACTATCAAAAGTGTATGTATATGTATATATTACACTTTCTAATATATACATATACGAATACGACATCTAAATGATCAAACTTGCGATGCATGCATACTTTGCCATTTAGTCCCTACATACCTCACGTACCAAATTAAGGACTAAGGATAGGTGTGACACCTCAACCTATAAAACGATAACACATAATGTATGCGAACATAATCCTTAACACTAGAAGGATGACGTCTATACCTAACGCATCCAAATTATCGTTAATACACTACCATTTCTTAAGGTAATGACAACGTAAGTGCTATGCTCTGGGGCACGAATCAAAATCCTCCCTAATGGGCACACAAAGATATGATTACCCACTAGATAGGTATGACATTACACATAATATCACCATCAATATAATATAGGCATGCACTCAACCTATAGATACATCGAGTATATTTCAAGTTTATCACGTAAACTAATAATTCACATTTTACTCTTATTTCCCATTATTCCTAACATCTCTTGGTAACCGAAGGGATTTAAATAATTTAATTAATTATTTCAGTTGCCACCCTTAACTCGTACCTAGGGTCCAAAACCCGGAATCATTATAATAAGCTTTAATAATTACTTAATTCTCAATAATCTTTTTTTCTCAAGTTACATTCTGCCCAGAAATATAAAATGTTGATTTGAGGCTTTTCTGATCCGATTTTGAAGAAACTTAAAACTACAAAGTTGTTCAAAACATGATTTTATATAGGAACTTGTATGCGCACTACCCATTTTCCCTTAAAACAGAACTAAAATCAACATACAATGTTCATCATTTTATAAAACGATTTCACATGCGTTTGACTTTCAGATTCGTATGAGTTCACTTCGTTTCTTGTTAGATAGTCTAATCTCCAATTGAATCACATGTTTTTCTCAAAATTTTATATCATAAATAAAATATATAATCCTAATCATGAGTTCTATAATCCTAATTGATATTATCTTAAATCAAAACTTCTTAAACATGGGTTTTATCCAAAATTCCTATAATCTAACATGTGTTTCTACAAACTCATAATTAAGCAAGTTTAAACAACTTGCCTCTTAGGATGATTCTGAATTTCCTTTGAAGAAGATGATGTGAGTTCCTCCTCCCCATTCTTCCTAAAGTCCGGCGATGTATGGTGGTGGTCCAAGGTAGTCTAGGTGTTACTCCTCCTCTAAGACCCTTCGCCTCTTTGAGAAACTCTTCACTTTCTTGTAAAACCTCACACTTTGTGTCCTTTGGTTTTCTCTCAGTTTAAATTTTTAATTCCCTATTTGATTAGCCAAAGAGTTGGTTTTAAAGTAGCTAATTCCGTATCTCTTCATGGGTTGGAAATCCAAAGGTCAAAAATTGACTTTTCACTTGTCGAGTCGACCCAGAAATGACCCGAGACCCTATACATATGCTCGAATATAGTTTTCTGAATATTTCGACCCTTTCAAACACTTCTACGCAGTCGAAACGACTATGTGAGTTCAACATATTATACTTACTTCATAATGCTCATATTAAGTCCCGATATATCTCAAATGTCCCTCCCGTCTAAGTAATTAATAATTGTCATTTTTCTCAGTTACGACACACTGTAACATATTCCATAATTTATATTACTTATTCTCTCAGTAATATACATTTTAATTTATAATATTAAACATTTACTCAAGTCACGCTAATTAATATTTAATTTATTCCAAATAAATTTTCCAATTTAAATTCAATTAATCCAATATAAATATCCATAAAAATACGGGGTATTACATTTCTCTCTTTAAAATTGTCTAGGTTGACATCAATATCGAGATTAAAGAGAGATCGAAGTAATCATTTACATGGTTAGCAATTGTTGAAGGATTTTCCTACCACGATCCTTTAATCTTGAGTCTATATATCTTATTACGTCTCCTTTTTACAATGGAAGAAATGTGATCAAATTTAGTGTTTCTATCACAATCGTCTAACCATTGAATGCAATATTTTTGTAACCATAACATCTCCTCTTATTTAAGGATAATTTTTTAATCATATCATAACTTTTTTTAAAATATCCATGTCATGCGCGAACTTATCCTCTTGAGCAATTTGAATACCTTTTAGTCTAGCCAAGATCCTAGTGTTTTTTTTGGAAAATGTTGCCAAAAACTTCTTTGTTCCAAATTTTAGCTTTAGTCAAAAAATTATTTAAGTTATGATTCAAGTCCTTACCATTATTCCAATTATTTAGCATAAGTTTGTAAAAATCAGAACGATCAAACCAACTAAAAATGAGGCAAAAAGGGTTTACCTGAAGCATTGTTATAAAGTCTACCTTAGGTGTTGATAATCATAGGGCAGCGATTTGAGGCGGTACGTGGGATATTGTCAAGGATTGCATTAGGAAAAATTCTCCAATCCAGATTTGCTAGGTCTCTATCGAGTCTCAAAAAATTGTTAGCAAACACCCCCATGTTATTTGTCCAAGTCAAACATGGTCCCGTGTTCCCAAGGTCAGTGAGGTTGTAGTCATCTACATTCTTAACAAACCTATGGCACTGATCGATTCTTATTTAGCCATGCTCTTTTTTTCAGACTCGTCTAGGTAATCATTGAAATTATAGCAATTAGCTATGGGATCATGGGGTCTTTAATGTTATCCTAAAGATTCTCATGGATCATGAAATTTAGAGTAGCATAGATAGAACTGAAAAGACAGTCCTCATTGTTTGGTTTAGATGTTATGAGATGAACAGTTTGGTCGGTGGCTTAAGAGACAATCAATGGGGGTTCAAAAGAGCCCATATTCCCCCAACTTTACTGATTGGATCAGAAAATACAACTTTAGTCAGTCCAAACGCACTATGAGGGTTTGTGTTTCCAATAGAACCAGACCATCAAATGCATAGGCAAAGGAGAGTTCTCTTATAATTGGCTTAAAAAGTGATTTGTCGACACCCCGACATTTCCAAATGAGTAAAATCATTGATGGGAAGAAAATCACTAGGGGTAATAGGTCTTCATCACTCAATTGGAGTCCCATTTTCACCGTCATTTGAGGTTCCTCCGTTGACGTGGTGTTCATTGTTACGTCTACTGTTTAATTAACACAATAGTACAGAATTACGAATAATAATTAATGAAATAAAACATAATTACAGAAAAATGGGACTTACTTGGGTTTGCAGAAATAAATAATATAAATAGAAAAGATAAATTCGAGCCCTATAAAATAGTCTCCTTAAGGAAAGTTTATTCCCTCCAATGTGCTTCAAGGTTGTTGAATGATTACCTCCCAAAATAGAACGGATTTTCCAAATTAATTATGTAGCACGATAACAATTAATTCCCACGAACACAAGTATGTGTTTTTATACTAAACCGGAACAATAATATGATATGCAAAAATAAAGAAAATAATATTTTGGATGATGGAAATAATGCAGTAGCATTTTCGAAATTTTCTGGACTGAATTTTTTTTCAACAATTAAAACTCGAGGGAATTATGTTTATTTATAGCATTGGTTTTGACTGTTGGGAACAATTAAAACTGTTAAACCGTTCCCCTTTAAAGAGTTGGGATACACCAAGGCATCCAAGCCTTAGTCCATTATTAGGGTTTTATTAACTCATCATTTTTCCACTAGTCTTCCAATGTGGGATAAGAGTTAAACATACCAAATTCATTAACTTTCATTGCTTTATGAGTCATTTTGGGGACATATTTATCATTCATAACTTAATGGAATTGGACATGTGAATATACTACATTAATCTCCTCGCGAAGGAGAACACGTTCGTATATGGTCCCATAATTATCATGGTGTGGGTCCCACCTAAATTTGAGCTCAAAGTTGCTCAAAATTCTGTCCGAAAAATCTGGACAGTGTTATGTCCAATTTTTCCAACAATCCCCCACATGAATGATATATTTCTATAAATAGAAACATAGCAGATGCAAATGCAGATGCAAACACATGTTGAGTAAAATTGAAGATTTATTGCATCGGGAGAAGTAGACTAATGGCCTTGAACTTTATTTAGTGATATACCATCGGATTTACTTGGTTAATCAGTAGACTTCACGTCTTTGAACCTGATGAGTGCATTATTTTGTATCATTTATACCCAAATCTAGGCCTTTTTAGGTCCCTTGCATAGTAAATAAAGAGTTTTTATAGCTATTTTTGTTATTTAAAAGGAAAATGCAACCTTAGAAATAATTCGAGTTAATAATGCAATTTTAGCAACCCCGGGGGGTGCAATCATAATTTTAGAAACTTTATGGGCTTAAAAATAATTTTTAAATGTTTATCCGGTCAATATGAAGTTTTCCTTGAAATTTGGTTGAATTCCAAGTTAAAATGAGTGAGATGTGAATTTCTGTGACTAAAATATAAATAAGGGTAATTATGTAATTTCCAACATTTTTATGACCCAAAATTTGTATGAAGTATTTTTTTTTTCTTTTTTTTACAGGCAGCTCGAGAATTTGGACAACATTGAAGTTGATATGCAGAAAATGGTTTGGATATGTCGCGACACGACACACCCGACACAACAGTACTAAGAATTGATTATAAATTCGCTCGAGTGTCCGTTGAGGTAATGCGATAGCTTTTCGGAAAGGTCTTTAAAAGACTCACAACTTTGTAGACGGGCGAATCCCAAAATAAGAAGTTTTGAATGTGAAAAATTAGTCTGAAAATTCTGATTTAAAAAGTGACGAAAATGCAAAAAGAAAGAAAAGAAAAATAAGTCCCACTATCCCTTTTACCTACCTTGCCTGCCGAATCCCAAGATTGTCATCTCTTTTCTTCTTTTTATCCCATGCCCATACATATTTCCTCCTTTGTTCTATTATATTAATTCTTTTACTTTTTCTCTCTTTTTTAATTATTAATCTCCCTCATTTCTCTTTTATACTTCTCACAAATTCTTTTGATTTTATTACTCAATCCCCATACCCATGTTTTGCTCACTCCGAAATTTCCTCTCCCATATACCCATGTTCCTTCCCATATTTCTGTTGGGTGTTCCCCACGTTTTATACCCACGTTTTCTTGTGTCTTTTGTTATATTATTGTCTTGGACTTATAAATATAGGAGGGAATTTTTCTAAAGGGAGGAGATAGACACAGGGGTGTGTTTTGACAGACACATTTAGAAACTCAGATAGATTTGTACATAGAGATAGAAATTTTGAGAGTGTAAATTGTGTGGGCAAAATTTGGAGCGGACTTTATTGTATTAACATTCGGATATTGGGACTCAAATTTTTGTAAGTTGATTATTATTAATGACGATTAGTAGTTCATCTTACATTTTTTGTGTTTTAATTATGATGCTTGCTTAATTTAAATTCCTAGGATGATGTGAAATTTACCATGATTATTTAGTGTATGATGTAATTGACTTAATTCGCTAAATTCCCTACCTGTTCCAAAAACGTTTTAAAAATTCGGTATTCATGTAAAATAGTTACGAGAGTGATATTTTAAACCTTTAAAATTGATTGTGCTATTCACATTCTTTGATTTTATGTTCTTACGTTTGATGGATTATGCTTATGTTAAATTGTTTGATAGTCCATGCTTATATTTGACATTTAATGCTTAGCAGTGATATTTGTAAGGGAGTAGGGATTTTTGGTATCTAAAAAGAGTGTAAAAATATTTATTTAAACTTTCACGTTTTCATCATCCGAAATTTACGTGACGAGAGTGGGTACAATTTTGAGTTAAAAAAGGCGTAAGCTAGTAAAATTGGTAAACAGATCCGATATCCTAGTAATATCTCCATACTTGTTAACATAATTTGTGTTCAGTCATTTATTTTTATTTTTGTTCTGTCACTAAATCATATTTATACACTCATTTGTCTAGTTGGACAGTCGATATTTTATAAAAATTGATGAAATCTCTGTGGGTTTGACCCGTACTTACACCCGTTATATTTCAATACCCTGTGCACTTGCGATAGTTTTATAACAAATAAAATTTGACAACAGGTTTTTGGTGCCGTTGCCAGGGATTTCAGTTGATTTTAAGAATATTGATTTTCGAAATAGTTTTTAAAAAAAAATTCCAAAAATTTTAAAATAAATAAATAAATACTCCAGTTGAATTTTTTAATTATTATTATTTATTTTCAGAATATAAATTTTTTTCCATATTTAATTCTTTTGTGATTAAATAGTGTTTTCGACACTAGTTTTGTCATAAACTACCTAAATGTTTGTAAAATTCGAAATAAATTAAAAAAAAATCTGGAAATTTTTTATATTCAAAGCTGCTATAAAAATTGTAAAAAAATAGATTTAAAGTGTTTTATGAAAAAATAGTTTTTTTAACACTAGTTTATCATAAAAGTACTCAAAAATACAAAAAACAAATTTTAAAAAATCCCAAAAATTTAAATAAAATAAAATAAAATTCTAGCACTATATTTTTCTTTCATAGTATATTAGAAAAAACAAAATTTTTAGTGTTTTATGAGAAACTAGTTGTTTTTAACACTAGTTTGTCATGAAAGTACTAAAAAAGTTTTGAAAATTCGAAAATAATCAATTTTTTTCTTGAAATTTCTAGATTTTCAAGTTTTGTTAATTTGTATAAAAAAAAATTAAAAAAATTAAAATAAAAAATTGTAATATGCGATCCGAATATTGTTATCCCGTTATTTTTTTCGGATTCCTATATTGATCCTTTGGATGCATAGCTAGAAAATACTGCATATTCCGACGACTACATAGGCATGTTCAAATATTTAGTCGTTGGTGTGGATTATTTCACCACATGGGTAGAGGCAGAGCCATTGGTTGAGATGCCTTATGAGAAAGTGTATAAGTTCATCTAGAAGAATATAATTTGTCGATATGGTTTTTTATATGCTTATATTACAGATCATGGCTCCCAATTCAACAACGACGAGTTTGAAGCATACTGTGTCCAGTCCAAAATCCAGAAACTGCATTATGCACCAGGCCATCCCCAAAGTAATGGTCAAACAGAAGTAACGAACAATAGTTTGCTCAATGGACTGAAGAAAAGGCTTGAGGCTGCTAAAGGCAATTGGATTAATGAGTTACATTATGTTCTTTGGGCTTATAGAACAACATCGAGAACGACACCTGAAGAGACACCATACATGCTTGCATTTGGGACTGAAGCAATGGTACCAATCGAGCTCGGCCTACCAACACATAAGGTACTTAACTTTGATTCTTTAGTTAGTGATTTGAAAAGGCGATTAGATCTCGACATGTTGGAGGAAGTACGAGAAGATGTTACTCTTAGAAATGCTGCATATCAACGCTGAACTCCTCGCTTTTATAATAAAAGGGTCAATTCGACCAACTTGAAAGAAGGTGATTATGTTCTTAAGAAAGTTGTCTAGGAGAATAACAAGATTGAAGCCAATTGGCATGGCCCATATCGCATATCAACTGTCATCCGATCAGGGACCGATCAGATAGAGACTTTGGATGGCGAGGAATTCAAAAATCCCTAGAATGTCGAGCACCTTTGAAAGTATTATTAATAATTCAAAGGATTTCCATTATTGTATTTCTTTTTCTTTTATTTGAGTATCAATAAAATGTTGATTTATCCATTCAATTTTTCGATTTTTGTTCGAAGTACGGTGATGATATGCATCCCCTATAACAAATAAATCCTATATATCTTGGTCTTCAGCTCCGGCCAAGTCAAAACAGGATTATAATCCTCAACACTTGGTCGGCAACAATAATTTACCCCATGAATGACAACTTCGACCATGTAAAAACAGGATTACAATCCTTAGCACTTGGTCGACAATAACAATTTACTTGAATTCATAATCGTGAATAAGAGGTTGATTACTTCATGTATGATTTTGTATAAACAAGTCAAGAACAAGAAGTTGGAAAAACTTTGTATAAAACACAAACAGTTACAAACAAGTTTTACCCGAACTAAGTTAAATGCAAGAAGACATGTAAATATTCTTAAATACTGGAATATAAACATATATTCTTCATACACTTGGTCACCACTAATAACTAATGCTAAATTTGGATTACTATATCTAAGTGTATTAGTCGAATCAATGGAATTACCACTAGTAACTAATACTAAATATGGATTAATATATCGAGTGTATTAGTCGAACCAATGGTAGTATAATCACAAGTTAACGGATTGATTAAAACAATCATAAATTAATAAAAACAAACATATTTCATTCATATAAACTTTATTACATTCAAATGAGTTACAAAATAAAGGATAATCATTCAACCGGACGTTTTCCCTTAGATTTGGAAGATGATTGCACTTTCTCCATATCAGCAGGAGGATCATCCATTGTATATGGAGAGTTGATAAAGTTGAAATCTTCCATTATTCTTCTATTACTGTTGCTCCGAGTGTTAATCATATGCGGAGGTTGAACTATCTCAAGTTTGTCATACAATGCATAATCCCCTAAATATTTGAATATCAAGCATTGGGGAATCGAGTCAATAGGAATCCAACTGATATCTAATTTTAATGGAGGCTTTTGGAAGTTTAAGAAACCTGGATCATTCCAATTCCATAGTTTGCTATCTTGATCAACTTTCATCACAGTTAAGCAATTGGTCCAACCCCATTTATAGCCTTCACGATGAGTTTGCACAAGGTGATCATCTAGATGGCCCAAAGCTTCATTGTAGCCTTCCATACACACCTTTTTGGGTTGTTTGTGAAATTGAAAGGTCAACCTTTCAGCTTGATGTTAAAGTTTCTTCAAAACTTCATCCTTTACTTTCAACTGAGAGGATTAGTCGACAAGAGCTTTGTCTTTAGCTTCCAGCTTTGTGGACAAATTGATAATAGCTTGACTCTTTGCCTTGAACTGGGCATCCTGATCAGTTAAAGTTTTATGAGTCCTAGTCTCTTCTACAGTTGGTCGGCTAGTCCATTGTTTAGAAGAATGCGGAGGTTTGGATTTCTTCATAGCTTCAAGTTCTTCCATCAGCCTGGCATTCTCATTTTCTAAAAAGGAGGCACCTTCATTGGCACCACTAACAGAAGATTATTTTAAAGTTTCCAACTCATTCTGGAGTTTATTATTCTCCTCCTCCAAATGCTTGGAGATCTCTTTGGATTCATCAAGTTCACGATTTAATAAGAATTCATTTTTTCTGTATAAAGAAGGATACTTCTCCAATTTCTCCTCAAAACCCCAGCCATCATTCAGTGCTTTATACTTGGTCTCGTAGTCATCATGCAGTAAAGATTTGGATTATGGTCTACTTGTAAATTTTCAATCATCTCATAGTATGCAACATTATTGGCCACAACCCGATCATGAAGAATTTTGAGATAAGTGTATGTATCCCTTGCTTGATCAGAAGCATCTGGGCTGAGAAAGTTTGTTAATTTTTCATCTGTCAGATCCAAGTGGCTAGATTTGAACAGATTATTACAGCGTTTGAGTAGGTCGGAGCCAGTGGAGGTAATTTATTCCATCTTGGCAATAAACTAGACAGATAAAATAATAATTGATCAATAATAAAAGGAGGTAAAATAGTATCTAAGCATCAAAAGGTGACAAAGTAATTAAATAAAAAGTTCTTTCATTGATAAATAGGGAACATTACAAGCACATCAGAACAAAGACAAAAAGAAACCAAAAGAAAGGTGAAAAATACAAAGACTAGAAGTTGAACAAGTCTACACCTTCTTCTTATCCTTCTTAACTTTAGGGTTTATACCCTTGTAGACATAGGGGGCTGCTGAATCAACCAGAGGAATATCTTGGTCGGCTGAGGGAACACTGGGCTCAATGGTTAGAGAGTATTCTCTGAGCCTGCACCATCATCAATTTCATCATCAATGTTGGGAAGGGATCCCAGATTGTGTTGCAGAAATAACTCTGAGTCTTAAACAGTACCAACTTCCCTAAGAGCTGCCCACCAATCGTCCTTAAAGAATTTCTTCTTAGCATACGCAATTTGGATAGAAGTAGTAAGATGGATTTATCCCAGCCCTTGTTGAAATACTCTTCTTTGGTTTTCTTTCTCTTGGACTTCTAGGTAGAAAGGTCAGTGGACAGTTTGGTTACCTTATCTTTAGCATCCTTTACCCTACGCTCAGCCTGAGTAGCGACCGAGTTAGCTATAGACAAAGCATTATCAGCTTTCTGTCGTGCTTCTTTGGTAGTCTTAATCTTCTCCTCCCCAGCCTTTTTATCTGTCTCCAAAGCTTGCTGGGTGTCTAACAAAGATTTACTAAGACCTTCAAAGGCATTTTCTACTTCTCCCGAAGAAGAACATAGTTGATTGTCCTTATCCACCATTTGGTTGTAATTAACTAATAACTGTAAGAAAAAACCCAAGCTAATGCAAATAAAATAAGACATGAACAATATTCGACCAACTTTAAAAACAAAAATTTACCAAGGCTAAACTCTGAGTAGGCTTTTCTATAGTTGTGATCAGGACATTGAGGTAGTAGTAGCTCTATGGTCTGGGAGGGTGCTAGACTTTATCAACTTCCTAGCCAAGCTAGGACTAGAGGCTACAGATGAGCCAGCAACAGATGGAACCATACTGAACAATCCTTGTTAGTCGGTAGCAACAAATTTCTTAACCTTCTTATTAGCAGGACCTCTCCTTAGTCTATTAAGAGGAGACTCATCATCTTTATTGGTTGGGGGCTTCTTGAAAGCCTCAACCTTCTTCTTTGGGAAAGTGGTATCAACTATCTTCTTTGCACCAACAATTGAATTATCCTATAAAAGGTTAGGAATTTTCCTCTTGCCCATGTTGACAGAAAGGGGAAGGTCAGAATCAAAGGAAGAAGTTGTGCTAACTTCATCACCAACACCAGCAGATTCAGTGGTCGAGGAAGTAGACATTTGGATCCCTCTCCAAATCAATTATGATTGAAGGTACATCAGTTGTGGACCGAGATAAAAGAAGTGATGGAAGTTTGGTACTCAAGCAATATAGAAGTTGATCGTGGATGCTCTTATCATGTCCTTTGGTTCAAATCCCACAAGAATTTGACTTCTTTCAAATTCACTTCACCCAGCTTGGGCCATTTTCTTTTACATTCTTCTGCAAAAAAGTAATAAGTAGAAGTAGCTAGCATATATCAGAAAAGAAACCAGTAAAGAAAAGCGAAGTAACAAAATAACAACCTATCCCATTCCCTGATTGAGGGCACCTAGGACCATGGTAGGATCCTCCATTCTCAAGTGGAGCATGTTGCCAATTTTTGACAATTAAATCATGATCTAAATAATCCTTATTGAAATCAGGAAATTCAGTACTAAAGCCTTATTAGCTTATATGTTTTTCAATTAATAAGTGTTCTCCCTTGTAATAGCCCATTTATAGAAAAATATGATCTCTGGAATCCCAATATGAATTCCATAGATTTCATTCAGTCTATTCACACCCTTGATAACTCGACAGGTGTTGGGGGCTACTCTCACTGGAACAATGTCAAAATATTGGCAGAAATGAAGAAGAAAAGGGTTGGGTGGAAAGGTAAAACCACACTTAGCTATAAATAAAGTTGGGATCCAATGACCCTCGGCTAAAGAATAAACATCTATAGGGTTAAGGGGTATTTCTAGATCAACCCAAGAAGGAATTTTTCGTTCTTCCCTAAATTCCTCTAAGGCATCAGCATCAACTATGTAAACAATGACTTAGAAAGAAGTAAATGAAGAAAAATAGAGAGAAAGAAACAATTCTTACAGAGTATTACGGCTTCAGCAAGAACTATCAAATGAAAGAAGGAACGATGGCGAACGATCGTGTAAAAGCTCAGAAATGGCTGTTACAGTTCAAAAATTTGGGGTAAAGAAAAATCTGGAAAAATCCTCTCGCCTTTTTATAGCTCGTCTCGAAATCAGTGAATGTAATGATTAAACATACCAACGATTGACATTCCGATGGCTTCGTGATACAGAGGATGTAAAATACTCATTTACCATTTGGCGGTTCACTAAAATTCAAATTATTTACAAAAATTCCATTTTGAAATAGTATCAGTAAAATTTTACAAATGTTGGAGGTCGGATGCCGACCAGCCGTATTGGAAATACTCTGAGCTACTTCCAGAATTAAATGCTTCACACTTTCACGCAAGCATCAAGCATGGAATATTAGGCTTCTGTTGATTAAAAAATTATCCACTTACGTGGACCTATCAGACATGAACACTTGTCCTCTTCGTGACTAAAATACTAGTCAGCAGATAGTTACTCGGCAGGAATGCCGACCAACATAAAGAAAGCCGACCAACAACAGGGATGCCGACCATCAAGACCAATGAAGCGTCATAAGACCAAAGGTCTTACCACACATGGTTTATACAGTCAACTGTCACATTGATTATGTATATATATAAATGCTTAAATGTATAAAAGCATTACATCTCTTAGAATTCCAACCCTTGACATCCGGGTCATTATAAATACGTTGTATGTCTTTCATTAAGGGCAAGGTAGAACGAATTCTGAGATATTCTTATTTACAACAGTACCTAGCCTTCTGTAAGCTCTGAAATCAATACAAAAATAGTGGACATAGGCTTTCCTACATAGCTGAACCACTTTAAAAACTCTCTCTCTTTATTTATCATTGCAATTATCTATTTTTATCTGTGATTATAAAATTGGACCAAGTCCAGTTTTTTACATCAACAATCACTATCCTTCTATAGTTTTTATAAAAAAAAATTTATATTCTTTTAACAAATATATTTTTTTTTAAATAACGTTTTATAATTATAAAAAGTTTCAATAATTATATGTTTTTTTTAAATAACAACTTCAACACTAACATTTTTAAAATTTATATGTTTTTAATTGTTTTAAATGTTTTAAAAAACCTATCATGTTTTGAACTGTTTTTTATATACAAATGACAGTTGATAATTTTTTTCAAAAAATGTTAAAGACCTTATTTATATATATATATATATATATATATATATATATAACGTTAAAAAAAATTATAAAAAAAAACATCGTTTTAAACTGTATTTAATAAAAAAAATGAACGTTGAGTAATGTTTAATATGTTTCTAAAAAACGTTATTTTTTTTAATAAAAATTGTTTTTATAATAAAACTATTTTTAATAATAAAAATTTCTTTTTACAATAAAACATTATTTTTATAATAAAATCATCGGACACAAAAATGTCAACTGACGGTTTCTGTTAGTTTTGAATCCCAAACAACTTATATGAAAACTATTGGACTCGAACTACTAGACCCCAAACAATAAATGACCCTTTATTTTAAAGTGAAATAAACTATTAATTGTAAGGTTCAAAAAAATTTCGAAGTCGAATAAATTTAGCCTAATTTTTTAGTATTTTTATTTTTATAGTCAATTTAGGTTTGGAGTCCACTAGTTTTATTTGGATCATGTTTGTAAAAAATAATATTACTTGGTCATGTTTTAATTAGGTCGTATTCTTGTTTAGTTAAAAAAAATTAGATATCATGTAGTGTCATATGTAACTAATTTGTGTGTGGTAAAATTTTTGTGTTGTGTGGTGTCGTGTTTTAATTTATTCTTGTCTGATAAAAAAATCGTGTCATTCCATGCATTTTTATTTGGATTGTATTTGTGTAAGGTGGAAAAACAATTATGTTATGCATTTTGTCCTATGTTAATTGGGTAAAAAAATAAGATGTCACTTCAGATTTGTTATCTTATTAAGTATTTACCCTTTATTCTTTATTAATTTAATTACGAATTCACATCGAGCTAAAAAATTTGTGCTTATAGTGAAACTCACTCTCAAGTGTTTTTAGTTTTTGTGGAGATAAGTTGAAATTGGTATGGCTATAAGGCAATTACCACTTTGTTTTGATTGCCCCAATATATGTGAGCTTTCTGTTTGGTGTCGGGAGGGAACAATCGGTAAGACTAGAATTGCTACACCCAAATATTTTACAAATAAATAAAAACCTCGATCCTAATCCGCGCAACTAGTAATAATGGAAATAATATAACCTCTTTCACACAAGTTGAATCTCAAACGGGATAAGGTGCACCCATTAATGAAGAATTTGGAGGAAACAACAGTTAAGGCATCAGTGAAATGGAAGGTATCTAATCCAGACTACTTATCCAACCAAAAAATACAATGACATATGTTGGAGTATGGCAAGCAGTAAGGGTGATGAATGTTGGAAATATTGGACATAATGTTGTCCAGATTTTCTGGACATAATTTTGAGCAACATTGAGCTCAAATTTAGGTGGGACCCACACCATGATAATTATGGGATGATATATGAACGCGTTCTCCTTTTCGAAGAGAATAACGTAGTATATTCACATGTCCGATTCCATTAAGTTATGAATGATAAATATGTCCCCAAAGTGACTCATGAAGTAATGAAAGTTAATGAATTTAGCATGTTTTAACTCTTGTCCCACATTGGAAGAGTATTGGAAAAATAATGAGTTAACAAAACCCAAATGATGGACTAAGTCTTGGATGTCTTGGGGGTATCCCAACTCTTTGAAGGGGAGATGGCCTACACTATGCATGTGTTGGGCTTGGGCTAAAAGCCCACACTCATGCGCACGCCATTCGTTTGTCTCGGCGCGGTCAACAGTTAATTAAATCGAAATTAACTGTTAGTTGAAAGTTAAAAAAGATTTAACTGTTTTGACTGTTCCCAATAGTTAAAACCAATGTTATAAATAAACATAATTCCCTCCAGAAAATTTTGAAAATGCTACTGCATTATTTCCTTCATCCAGAAAATTATTTTCTTCATTTCTGCATATCATATTACTGTTCCGGTTGAGTATAAAAACACATACTTGTGTTTGTAGTAATTAATTATTGTAGTGATTCATAATTAATTTAGAAAATTTGTTCCATCTTGGGAGGCAATTATTCAACAGCCTTGAGCACATTGGAGGGAATAAATTTACCTTAAGGAGACTGTTTTATAGTGCTCGGATTTATCTTTTCTATTTCTAGTATTTATTTTTGCAAAACCATATAACTCTCATTTTTCTATAATTATGTTTTATTTCTGTAATTATTATTATTCGTAATTTTGTACTATTGTATTAATTAAATAGTATACATAACAATCTTAAGGAAAATTTATCTTTTGACTACTGTTTATAATGAGTACAGAATAATTTCAAATTTTCATATATTTATTAGTGTCATATAAATCTGTTTTATAGAAAATTTGATAAATTATTATTTTATTACAGAAACTTAATAAAACTGTTAGTGTTACAGAAAATTAATTTTCTACACTGTTTATCGTATTCTGTTTCAGAAAATAAAAATTTTAATTATAAATTTTTTTTGGAAATCTGTTTGTATAAGATTTTTAGTCTTAAAATTTTAATTATGTTTTGTATGAAATTCTTTTTAATATTAAAAACATTTTGACACAATTTTTTTTTCTTAATTTAAGCTAGTAAAAACTAGTGTTTAAATATTTTAGTTTAATTTTGTTATATAGAATTCGGAATATTGTGTTGAATATTTTACTTTAATTCTGTGTTATATAATTTAGAATTCTTGTTAGAATTCGTATAGTCTTAATTATAATTTGAGGCAATTGGTGTACAAAATTTTGCATTCTGTTTTGATAAATTCATTACAAATGAATAATATCATTAATAAAAATTATGTTTTTGTAACAGAAATGGAATCACAAAGTACGAACATAGTCCCACCAACCGTGAATGTGACATGTGACTATTACTGCCCCCATGAACATGCCACATGGGGAGAAATCGAAAAAAAATCGGGGCTGATTTCAAGCGATGGCAAGGACAGAAGTATTTTTATCTCACAACCTTCCAATTGGCAAGGTTCATTTACGAGGATTGTCCCTCTTTTCAAGAAGCAGATGAATCTGAAAAAGTTGTTGCCGTGGAAGCATGGAAACATTCTGACTTTCTATACCGAAAATACATCCTGGCATACTTGGACAAGACGTTGTACAATGTGTACAACACTGGGACAACCGCTAAGGAATTATAGAATTCTTTGGAGAAGAAGTACAAAACTGAAATGCGGGTATGAACAAATTCATCATAGACCATTTTCTAGACTTCAAAATGGTTGACACCAAGCCGGTTATTGCACAAGTTCAAGAACTTCAGGTTATTCATCATGACATTCATGCTGAAGGAATGTCAGTCAGTGACACTTTTCAAGTGGCGACGATAATTGAAAAATTGTCTCCATCTTGGAATTTATTCAAAAATTATCTCAAGCACAAACGCAAGGAGATGAATGTTGAAGAATTGGTAGTGCGACTGCATATTGAAGAAGACAACCGTGAATCTAAAAGGAAAAATGGGAAGAACATCATGGAGTCCAAAGATCATGTAGTTGAAGGTACTAAATTCAAACGTAAGCGTGATGGGGAAGGCACATAAGAAAAGAAAGAAGTTCAAAGGCAAATGATACAATTGCGACAAGGCAGGACACCGCTCAAGCGAGTGCTGCAAACCAAAGAACGCTAAAAAGAACAATTCTCAAGAAAATGTGATGGAGGGTGAGAACATTTCTGATGGTATCGTTGTGACACTCCGCCCAATTAAATATAGGGTGATCAGTCCTTTACCAATTTAAAAGACGATATTCAGTTGGTTCATTCTTAGCATCACTGTTGAAATCATATAATCCATATTAATCAACTAATATAAAATTAAGCTTGGCGTCAAAACATTTTCCTTTTTAATAAAGCCATTGAAAACCATTTAAACCAATTCAACCATTCACCATACACAAGAATATAATAAGTACTTAATACAGAATAAAATACTGAAATAAATAAGACTGGGTAAAACCTCCCAGTTCAAAACTCCAAACCATAAACTAAAACTCAATATAATATCTCTACCAAAAGGTTAGGTATGGGCGACACATGCCCTAAATAAGAAGTCTAGATGACACTGAATAAAAAGATAGATGCGTCTACTACAAAGACCTACAGCTTCCATAACAGCTACAGCGCATCCAGTAATCCAATCTCTAATTCTGGTAACCCTATGGCTGAGCACCTGATATAATATATATATATATATATATATATATATATATATATATATATATATAGCAAAAGAGAGAAGAGATGCAAGAGACGGGTCAGATCCCGATGTTTTAAAAATAATTTAGCAAGTATTTAAATCTGATTTTTAAGCAAATTTTATACGCATGTTAGTTATCGAACTCTCACATGAGATTCCCACCTCTCATCTATTGTGCACGCCTAACATACATCTAATTTCCCCTAGTTATGCTACCCAGCCTAACTAATCTGAAGCCATTCTAATACTAACTATAATCACTAGTAGTATTCCCGTATCGTCCATACAATACACTATTAAATTAGCCTATGTTGAATAACTAATTAACATGTTTTCTCATTTTCATAATAAATCCGTTATTCTCTTAAGATTTATTTTACATATCAATATTCTCATCTCTACTAACTACACACATTAGAATAATTCACAAGTTTAATATATATGTTGATGTAAAAAACTAGATCGCTCTAATTATTCAATCACAGATAAATAAAATGAGACAAAGGATTTTAAAGTGGTTCAGCCTTATAAGAATGGCCTACGTCCACTGTTATGTTATTGATGAGTGTTTGGGAATTCTTGATTACAAGTTCTTTTAAGAAATTCCGGTCCCCTTTGAATGAGGGTGATACAATGTATTTATAGCCTTGAGGCTCTCATCTGAAAGGGTGATACATTCAATGATATATATATGAAAGGGGTAATTCATTTAATGCTCTTCAAACGTGTGCATCAAGGATAAGCATTCAATGAATAGTCGAACTGTTGATTATATGGCAATTAATGCTGGGGTCGAGATGCAGCTCGAACCGCTTTAGTTGCCCGTCGTTCAAGAGTTCCTCGGAGAGCTGGAGTTCCTCGGAGCACTGGTGTTCCTCGGAACACTGGAGTTCCTCGGAGAGAATGGAACTTGGTCGGGGAAATGAGCTTCCTCGTTGTTATCGTGCCACGTAGATTGTCACATGTCTTCATATGAGTGGTCCACATCAGCATACTAATTTTGGTATCAACAGAAGCCCCCAATGTTTCATATTTCGAACTTTGAGGAGTATGGAACATTCTTTCTTGGTATATGGCAATATTAAATGACTTTCCAGGGTTTTAGGAGCATTTAAATTTCTTTCCGAATTCACAGAATCCGCCTTTTTTTGAATTTTTATGAGTGCTTCGATCTTCGTGCCCTTTTTTGTCCTTTTAGCCGCCGGGAGCTCAATAGTTTCTCTTTGTAATCATTTCTTTCGCCATTTCCCCAGGCACAGTATTTAAACTTCCCAAGCAATCATACCGTCCTCTACCTTTTCCAATTTTCTTGCTTTCGAATTCTCCATAGCTTTTCTTTCTCTTGTGCGTTCATCCTTGTTTTCGTTCGTTGTCAACAGATCTCCTTTCTTCCTGTAAGATCTTCTTCCTTCTCCTTTTATTCACCATGGTTTATATTATTGAATCTATTGAAAAATTCCGTTCTAATTATTCCATTCCATCTTGGGTAACTTTGGAGAATCTTCCTGAGCCCTTTGACTATTTTCGTTTGGCTGAGGGACATTGGTTCCCCAGCCTCTTTATTGCTGAGTGTGGATTTTCTTTTCCACCTAACCCTTTATGCTTAGAATTATGTCAACATTTCGATGTTGTTCCTGCAAAAGTAGCCCCCAATACATGGAGAATAGTTAATGGGGTGCATAAGTTAAATCAAACTCATGGAACTCATATAGGAATTCCTGAGATTATGTATTGCTATAGATGGGCTATTTTAGATAATGTTTATTATTTAAAAACCAGATTTTTGAATAGGGCTTTAGTAGTCAACCTCCCTGATGCTAACAGGGATTATTTTGAACATGGATTAGTTTTCAAAAATTGGCAACATGCTCCTTCAGTCGGAGACGACGTGTATGAAGGTCCCAAATGCCCCCCATATGGCAATGGGATAGGTTATTTTCATTTTATTTTATTTTTGAAATTATGATTTCATCATGTTTGAATAAATGCATGATTGACATTTCAATTTATTTTTGTTTGCAGTTGACAGCAAGAGAAAAACTCCCAAAGAATCAGAAGTTAATATAAGGCAATTGAAACATATCTGGAGTTTGCATCAGAAGGTTGCAGACGAGCACATCAGGTCTTCTTCATACTTGTTGCAGTATAGGAGCTATACGTCGTCCTTTACTGCTCGTCCTGTGGTCAGTACCAGTGATCCAGTGCAAATTCCTGAAGACTCTGATCCGGAATCTCATATTCCTTTGAGCCAGAAAATGGGCAAGAGAAGAGTTCCCGCTCTCTTCGAGGAGACTTCCTCTGCTGGAGATGGGAAGAAAAATAAGGTTGATGTCCAAAAGGGGACGAAGAATAAAGATGCCACCCCTCCTGTTGCTTCTCAGAAGGTTGTCGAGAAGCCCCCAGTGGCTCCTGTGCAGAAGGATGCACCTGTTGAAGTAATCACTATCTCACCAACCAAAAGTTCTTCTTTGGTTGAGGTTGTTGAAAAAGCACCGAGGAGACCGAGGAAATCCTCCTCGGTCAGTATTTCTGGAGCCATTCCACAGCTCCCAGCTGGTGGAGATGGTGTTCCAATCATTATTCCTCCGAGCTCTACGATGAGCTTGGCAAAATTTTCGCCCATTCCCGAGGTGCAAGGTACTGAAGAAGACCTTACTCGGGATATGGTTACTTCTCTGGCTGCTCGTCATCTGGCTTCAGTAAGTATCTCTACTCCGAGCTTTTTATATTTTCCTTTGTTGTTTCCCATATTTGTTTCTCATTTCGTTTTCCTCTTCTGATTACAGTTGACGAGCTGTTTCAATTTAATCCTTAAAAAGGATGAAGCAATCAATGCTTCTTGCTCCTCGTCCACTGTGGAGGGAGCACTGGAGCAAGCCATCAAATCTGTGAGTGAGTCCCGTCAGAAGTATGATGAGGATAAAATTGAATGGGAGAAGAAGTTGGTTGCATCTGATGCAGAGAAGGTACAACTGGGTAATAAGGTGAAGGACTTGGAGAGAGAGAATAAAGACTGTGCCGAGAAACTTTCAGGCTTTGGGGAGCTTGAGAATAAATTTAAATCAACTGAAGAAGAGCTGACCCTCCTGCGAGAAGTAAATCGCCAGAAGGAGGAGGTGGAGACCAAATTGAAGGCCACCGAGAATCTTATGTTCGAGAAGCTCTCCTCGGAAAAAATGAAGAGAAAAACAGCTGTGAAGACGTCCTTTAAAACTAGTTGGGACAAAGGATGGGACAGGGGGGTAGCAGCTATGACGACCCAGGTGAAGTATGGAAGTTTGAAATATTTCCATGATGGTTGGGTTGCAGCACTGCAGGAGTTGAAGGTGAGCGAGGACTCTGAGCTATTTCAACAACATCTCCCTGGTCCTCCTCCAGTTATTGAAGATGAGGATGAAGACGAAGCTGCATCTGAAGAATCTTCAGTGGCAGTGGGTGATAAAGTCCTTGTTCCACAACCCAACGAGACAGCCACCGAGGAGATTTCATCATTGCGTGCTCCTCCAGAACAAGTCCCAGCTTCTACTAATCAGATCATTGTTCCTACCGAGCAACCAAGCTCCTCGTCCCAGCCTCGCGAGAAAGTCTTGGGAGACAAGGAAAAGGTGTGAAGTTGTTCGGTACTCTCTTTCTGTTTTTCTTTTACTTATCCTCTGTATTCCAAACGATGTAATCTTGTTGATGATGAAATAAAATCACATCTTTTTGTTCCTCTACATTGTTGATGCTCTGTCTGTTTTTATTTATTAACTCTTGCCTTCTCTTCTTTATTAGTTTATGGCTAGAATGGAACTGATATCTGCCCATGATACAAAGCTGATGCAGCAATTCCATGAATATTATAAGGCTAGTCACACAGATTTGAGTGTATCAGAAATTGCTGACATCCTTGGCCATGATGCTTCAGAACAAGCAATTGAGGCTTATCAGTACCTGAAGGATTTACTTGACAGAGCTGTGGCCAACAACGTGGCCTACTATGACTTGATCGAGGAGGTTCATTATACCATAGAAGATCTTCAGAATCAACACAATGAATCAACTTCCATATTGCATGAGGGATATGAGGATAGGTATCAACAACTTTCTTTC
Source organism: Sambucus nigra (assembly GCA_949130495.1). Lineage (NCBI taxonomy): Eukaryota > Viridiplantae > Streptophyta > Magnoliopsida > Dipsacales > Adoxaceae > Sambucus > Sambucus nigra. The sequence goes on from OX422216.1 coordinate 22,554,814, forward strand.
GAGACAGGCCATAAAAAGATCCTTGCTGCGTACGATGTCAAGGAGAGAACCCTAAAGGGTGAAATTGAAGCCTGTAGACAAATTGCCGAGCTGCTGGAGCAAGAGAATAACAATTTGCAGAGAGAACTAGCACAATATAAGTCTGCGGCTTCTTCTTCAACAAGTGTAATCCCAGTGACTAACGAGGGATTCTGATTTTTGGAAGTTGAGAACGCCAAATTAAGGCAAGAGTTGGACACTCTAAGAAGGTCTGGAGCTCCTCCTGTAACTCGGGGACGAGGAAGAGGTTCCCGTGGACGAGGAAGGAATGCTCTGAACGTTGTCGAAGAACAAATTATTCCACTTTCTCGGGGACGATCAAGAGTTCTTCATCGTAATGTTGAAGAAGCTCGTACTCAGTCAACAATTGAAAATCAAGCGTTCCAATTGAATGCAAAAGATCGGGCTTTGTCTGAAATGTCCAAGAAAAACCTATCTTTGGAAAATCAACTTACTTCGACGAAGTCTGCTTTACATTCCAAAAACCTTTTCGCCAAAAACCTTCATGAACAATTGGATAGATTAACTTTCCAATTCCATAAACAGCCTAGGGAATTTTGGATGGCTGGATATAACGAGGCTCTAGTTCATTTAGATGCTCGTATCCAGAATGCCAATAATGAGGGCTATAAACAAGGTTGACTGAATGCCTTATGTGTATTAAAGCTCGAGCAAGGACATTATTTGTGGGATTACTACGAGCCTGGAGTTCTTGACTTGCCTGTGCCACCTTTCAAGTTGGACATGGAATGGATACCAGCTCGCGCCATTCCTCGGAGCTTAATTGCAAATTATCTTGGTGATTACAGCTTGCATTCCCAGTTTGAAGTATCTCGTCCTGAGCATCTTCTAGATCGTCCCTCTGTAATGAATGTTAGAATGCTCCGAGACCTTAACTTTATAAACTCTCCTCTTTGCCTGGAAAATCCTCCTGCTGGCGAGGAGCCTGTCTCAAAAGCAGAAGGAAAGAAACCAATAGAGTAGGGATCTCCATGTAATAGTTTGTACATACATGTAACGTGTAATTTATTTTGAATTTTAATGAAAGACTTTCATTTTCTGTATGCAAATCTGTATTGCTATTATCTTATGCTTATTAAACACTTTATATTTGTTCTTGCATAACAATATTGTATTGTTCATCCACCAAATTAGTAATAAAAAATTACAAGTATCATAAATGTTGCTCGATCACTTAATAATAAAGTAATGAGTAAAATAAATATTTGAAAATTTTCTAACCAACCAAGGTTGTTAAATTATTCTTGTCGACCAACTATGATTAGTGGGTTTTTATCCCCGACCAACCATACTTGGTAACTTTTTGTCTTTAAAATGTGTTCGACCAACCAAGGTCGATAAATTATCCTCGTCGACCAACTACAATTAGTGGGTTTTTATCCCCGACCAATTATACTCGGTTCATTTTGGAATATTTTGTTCTTCAAAGAACTTATTATATTTTTCTGCAATAATCTTGCCTTCCGACCAATATAAATCGGCATTTGAGAGCATATTTGTTTCTTAATCAACCGAGAATGGCGTTTTAAGAATGTTGTTCTTGCCTTTTTACCAATCAAAGTTGGTCGTGGGTCCAAAATGTTAGGTTCTTTCGAACTATCTTGTCCACAAGCTCTTTTACCAACCGAAGTTGATCACGCAAGTGTACGCCTCCTAACCAAAGGAGTATAATTTTTTCTCGCTATTTTACCAACCGAAGTTGATCACGCTCGAACTATCAGGTTCTTTCGAACTATCTTGTCCACAAGCTCTTTTACCAACCGAAGTTGATCATGCAAGTGTACGCCTCTTAACCAAAGGAGTATAATTTGTTCTCGCTATTTTACCAACCGAAGTTGATCATGCTCGAACTATCAGGTTCTTTCGAACTATCTTGTCCACAAGCTCTTTTACCAACCGAAGTTGATCACGCAAGTGTACGCCTCCTAACCAAATGAGTATAATTTGTTCTCGCTATTTTACCAACCGAAGTTGATCACGCTCGAACTATCAGTGTAGTGTATCACACTAGTATTCCCCGAAAAACTTGTAATAAAAGAAAGAGGATGGTGAAACATCATCGTTTTATTCATAATGAAGGAACTGCTTTACATTTTACATTACTGATAATACTTGCGTAGGTGTTCTGCATTCCATGCATTCTTAAATTCCTCTCCTTCTAGAGTTGCTATTCTGTAAGTTCCTGGTCGAACAACTTCTGTAACTCGGCAAGGTCCATGCCAGTTGGCTTCCAGCTTATTGTGTTTCTGAATGACCTTCTTTAGCACATAATCCCCTTCTTTTAAGTCGCATTTCTTCACCCTCTTGTTGTAGAATAGAGTTGTGCGTTGTTGATAAGCAGCATTCCTAATGGCTGCCTCTTCTCTAACCTCCTCGAGCATATCCAAATCCAGTCTTCTCATTAAGTCGCTGACTGGAGAATTGAAATTCAGCACTCTGTGTGTTGGAAGACCCAACTCGGCAGGTATTACTGCCTCACTTCCAAATGCTAGCATATATGGGGATTCTCCAGTTGCTGCTCGGGGAGTTGTTCGATAAGCCCATAATACTGACTGTAGCTCGTTAATCCAATTAGCTTTAGCTTCACTTAGCCTCTTCTTCAAACCATTTAATAGTGTTCTGTTCATCACCTCAGTCTGCCCATTGCTTTGAGGATGACCTGGTGCTGAATGGGTCTTCAAAATGTTTGATTGTTGACAATAGGCAGCAAACTCCTCGTTGTTGAATTGTGTTCCATGGTCTGTGATGAAGGCATGAGGGAAACCATATCGGCAGATGATATTCTTCCATACAAACTGGTATACTTTCTCGTATGTCATATCAATTAGCGGCTCAGCTTCTACCCACTTAGTAAAATAATCCACTGCAACAACGAGGTACTTGAATCTTCCTCGGGTCGTTGGCAATGGTCCAACCAAATCAATTCCCCACATGACAAATGTCCAAGGGGAAGTTATGGGTGTCAACAATGCTTGTGGAGTTCGTCGGATGGAGGAAAAGCGTTGACACTTATCACATTTCTTGGCATAGGCTATACAATCAACCCTCATCATCGGCCAATAGTACCCTTGCGTCATCACCCTTTGCAAAAGTGTCCCACCTGCTACATGAGCTCCACAGGACCCTTCATGTATCTCTTTAATTAATTCTTTAACCTCGGAGGGATGTACACATCTTAGTAGCCCTGCCATAATTCCTCGTCTATATAAAACACCATTAGTTAGTACATACCGAGCAGCTTTATACTTCAATTTCTTGGCAGCGAGCTTGTCCTCCGGTAATTCTCCATCCTCAATATATACCCTGATGGGATCCATCCAAGATGGCCCTAAATCAAGGATAATAATATTCATCGTCAAGTCTTCATCTATGCTCCGACTTTCTAATATTTCAATTGGTATCGTTCTTCGCAGCTCGGTACGAGTAGCTGATGCTAATCGGGCCAATGCGTCTGCTTGTGCATTTTCTATTCTTGGTATTCTGATCAGTTGAATGGCATCAAATTCTGCCAGCAACTCCATCAACTTAGCATAATACTTGGCCATTAACTCTCCTTTAACTGCATATATTCCCAACATCTGATTCACAATTAATTGAGAATCACTGAATACCATTAGTTGTTGTGCTTCCATAATCTTTGCTAAATTAAGACCTGCTATCATTGCCTCATACTCAGCCTCATTATTGGAGGCTTTGAATTGAAATCGTAGGGCATATTCCATATCAATCTCGTCTGGGGTTTTCAAAACAATCCCTGCTCCACAACCTGCTGTGCAAGATGACCCATCCACATATAATCTCCATGTAGGTAACTAATCTTCAAATTTCTTATCTGACAAAGTTCCTCGGTGAAATATCTGCTGTTTCCTTTCATCATCCCCTGGTATTTTTCGTTCTTCATCGAACATCTCTTCTCGCCCTTTTACCAACCGGAGTTGGTCTGGGATTGAATTTGATGATCCTTCTACATCCACAAGTCCTTTTACCAACCGGAGTTGATCTGGACTCATGTTTGTTGGTCCTGTAACATCCACAGGTTAGTCCGTGAGTATCTTTTGTTCCTCGGGAGTATCAGGATACGTAAACTCTGCTATAAAATCTGCAACAACTTGCCCTTTTAATGATGACCTGGGCTCATACACAATATCATATTCACCGAGCTCTATTTCCCAGTACATCAGTCTCCCTAATTTTTATGGCTTATGGAGGGCTTGTCTTAGTGGAATGTCGGTATTCACGATGATCGTATGGGCCTGGAAATATGGCCTCATTCTTCTACTTGCTTCGATTAACGCCAATGCCAATTTTTCTAGCTTTAGGTACCTGATCTCTGCACCTCGGAAAGCCTTACTTGTGTAATAAATTGGCTTTTGGACTCCATTCTCCAATCTAATCAATGCCGAGCTGACTACATTCTCTGATACTGCCAGGTATAAGTACAGCTTTTCTCCCATTACTAGCCTGGACAACAGTGGAGGTGCTCCTAAGTATTTCTTCAAGTCTTGAAAGGCTTTTTCACATTCCTCATTCCACTCGAAGGTTTTTCGAAGTGTTTTGAAGAATGGTAGGCATCTATCAGTTGCTCGGGATACAAATCTGTTGAGCGCCGCAACTCGTCCTGTAAGACTCTGTACTTATTTCTTCGTCGTTGGAGATCGTAGCCCTAAAAGAGCTTTGATCTTTTCAGGATTCGCTTCAATGCCTCGTTGGTTGACGATGTATCCGAGGAACATTCCTTCTCGTACTCCAAACGTGCACTTCGTCGGATTGAGCTTCATTTGATATTTATCCAGTTGATCAAAAGTCTGACTTAAATTAACTAGATGATCAGCAGCTTTCTTGCTTTTTGTCAGCATATCGTCGACATAGACTTCCATATTACAACTGATTTGTTCGGTAAAAACCTTGTTCATCAGCTGCTGGTATGTTTCTCCTGCATTTTTCAAACCAAAAGGCATAACATTATAACAATAAGTTCCCCTAGGGTTGATAAAAGAACTACTTTCCCTGTCTTCAGGTTTCATTTTGATATGGTTGTAGCCAGAGTAAGCATCCATGAAGCTGAGCAACTCGTGTCCCGAGGTAGCATCCACTAGTTGATCAATTCTGGGTAATGGAAAGTGATCCTTTGGGCATGCCTTGTTGAGATCGGTGAAATCAACACACATTCTCCATTTATTATTTTTCTTCTTCACCATCACTACATTTGCCAACCAGTTTGGATACTTCACATCTTCAATGAATTGGGCTTTCTGGAGCTTCTCGACCTCCTCTTGTACAGCCTGATTCTTCTCGAGACTGAATACTCTTCTTCTTTTCTTTACAGGTTTGATTTCCTTATTCACATTGAGCTCGTGACATAAGAAGTTTGGATCTATTCTTGGCATGTCTTCATGACTCCACGCAAAAGTTTTCTTCCTATTTTTCAAAAAAGTTATTAAATCCTATTTTATTGAAGCATCCAACGACGAGCCTATCTGGGTTACTCGTTCAGGGTGCTCGTCGTCCAGAATAACATTTTCTGTAGATTCCACCACCTGTCCTTTTACAAGTTGGGATTCATCTCAGGGATCAAGTGTTTCAATTTCTATACCTTGCTCTACCTGGTGAGTAGTAGTTTTTTTCTTTGACTCTTCAAGCTCCTCTTGTTCGGCAGATGGATAATAGCATTCCCGAGCTACTTTTTGGTCACCCTTCACAACTCCAACTCCGAAATTTGTTGGGAATTTTAAGCACTGATTAATGTAGATGGAACTGCTTCGAACTTCTTTAAACCAACTCTTCCCATGATGATGTTGTAGGCTGACTGCACATTCTTATCCATCACAAAGAAGCGTATTCTCTCTGTTCGACAAGCAGGCCAAGTTCCAATGAATATATCCAACTTGATCGTCCCAAGTGGAAAAACTTTCTCGCCAGTAAAACCCAGAAGGGGTCTGTGATAAGGTTCCAATTGAGATAATTTCAAATTTAAACTATCAAAGAAAGAGTAGTACATGATGTCTGCCGAACTGCCATTATCTACCAGAACCCTTGAAATCACTACCTCTTTCATCCTCATTTTGATCACCAAAGGATCATCGTGAGGATAAAGAACACCTGCCAGGTCATTTTTCGAAAAGCCAATGACAAGCTTATCTTTGTTTACTTTCCTCGGGCGATCTTCCTCCGTTAAATTTATTCGCTGAATGTATGAGCAAGCTTGGGCCTCTCCGAGGTAAGCCTTTCGTTCTGCAGTAAGGTCTCCTCCTCCTGCATCTCCTCCTGTAATGACATTACAATCAAATGACCCAAAACGTATAGAAAATACCTCTCGTTCTGGCTGCATTGGTTTCTTGGGAAGGTCGGGGTCATCATCTGGATCATCTTCATGGTTTCTCTTCTTTTTCTCCTCTGTTCGACGAGGAGATCTAGACCTCTCTCTAGCTCGGTCGTTATTTTTTCTTTCACCTCCCCGATCAACATATTTTGCTAGTTTTCCTCTTCGGATGAGTGTTTCAATCTCGTTCTGAAGAGCTATGCAGTTTTTGGTCATGTGACCATGATCTTTATGAAACTCTCAATATTTATCCATACTCCTCGAATCAAGGTCTGACCTCAGTTTCTTTGGCCATTTTACCTCCTCATTGTTCTTGATTTCCTCCAAGACATGATTAATACCCATTTTCAAAGGAGTATAATTGTCGTATTTCTTCAGGACTTCCCATGACATCTTACTATTCTTAGAATGCTTGTGACCACCATTGCCCTTATGCTCTTTCTTCTTAGATTTATCGACTTCCACCTTAGTTTCTTTATCCATATTCTTCTTCGCAGCCATAACCTCATCGGCATTCATGATTTTGGCTGCTTTTGCCATCAATTCTGACATAGTTGTGGGTGGATCCTTGGCCAAAGTGTAATACAATTTATTAGGCAACAACCCACTCATTAAGGCGGTGATTGCTGTCTTTTCTTCATAATCTATGACTTCTAGCTTCTCGTTATTGAAACGAGTTATATAATCTCTAGTACTCTCACCAGATTTTTGTCTAACACTTAACAAGTGTGCTACTCGTTTAACTGGCTTTGCTCCAAAACAGAAATTACCAATAAACAGCTCGGCCAACTGAAAGAAGGTTGAAATCTTACCCCGAGGAAGATTATTGTACCATATCTGGGCACATCCAGTAAGAGTTCCTGAGAATGCCCTGCATCTCATCTCGTCGGGAACAACATAGATGTCGGCAGCAGCTTGATATTGCTCTATGTGAAGAACAGGATCTGTCTTTCCATCATATTTGGGGGTCACCACAGGTGCTTTAAATTTTGATGGTGTAGGAAAATCCACAATGGCCTTTTCGAATGGTGTCCCTTGAACAAAATTTCATTGTAGGGGGTTCTTCGCCTTAGCCATCTCTCCCAATCTATCCTCCAATCGTTGAATGGAACCTTTCCACGCATCATTTCCATCCTCGGGCCTACTAGTCCGAGAAATTGATTGTTGTGAATTAGCTTCCTGAGATCTATCTTGATGAGCAGCTGGTCGTGATTGTGCTGATCCTTCTCTTAGATTTGATGGTTGTCAAAAACTCCTCGACATGACTTTAGGTGGACTCTTATTCCTCCTCGGGCCTAATCGACTGAAAGGAGACACCCTACTCCGTCTTTCCAAAGCACTGGCCCTCTCCGGAGAGAGAGTAACACGTTGCTCAGTATCCGTGACCCGTATTGATGAAGTTTGCCCAGGTTGATAAGAGAAATCATCAGATTCTTAATTGCGATACGTCTCTGTATGCCTGGATCGTGAAGAAGATAAATAGGTTTGCCTCTGACCACTTCGTTGTCCTGAAGGTGCCGGTGCAACGCCATGAAGAGTTTGTATGAGTTGCCGCATCGTTTCTTGCATGGCGTTTTGTCCTTGAGCCAGATTCGTCATGATTCCAGCCAGATATGGAGGTGCAGAAGGATTTAGAGGATTTCCAGTATTTCCAGCATTTCGATTGCTGGATTCTGGGTTATCCGCCATTGATGGTGATTGAAATTTTGTGAAAAACGATAATAACGATCGTTCCCACAGACGGCGCCAATCTGTTGATGTAAAAAACTAAATCGCTCTAATTATTCCATCACAGATAAATAAAATGAGACAAAGGATTTTAAAGTGGTTCAGCCTTATAAGAATGGCCTACGTCCACTGTTATGTTATTGCTGAGTGTTTGGGAATTCTTGATTACAAGTTCTTTCAAGAAATTCCGGTCCCCTTTGAATGAGGGTGATACAATGTATTTATAGCCTTCAGGCTCTCATCTGAAAGGGTGATACATTCAATGATATATATATGAAAGGGGTAATTCATTTAATGCTCTTCAAACTTGTGCGTCAAGGATAAGCATTCAATGAATAGTCGAACTGTTGATTATATGGCAATTAATGTTGGGGTCGAGATGCAGCTCGAACCGCCTTAGTTTCTCGCCGTTCAAGAGTTCCTCGGAGAGCTGGAGTTCCTCGGAGCACTGGTGTTCCTCGAAACACTGGAGTTCCTCGGAGAGAATGTAACTTGGTCGGGGAAATGAACTTCCTCGTTGTTATCGTGCCACGTAGATTGTCATATGTCTTCATATGAGTGGTCCACATCAGCATACTAATTTTGGTATCAACAATATATATATACATATAGTCACATCTTCCCTATATATATATATATATATATATATATATATATATATATATATATATTCTAATACTGCACCCCCGGGCTAAGACCCATTAGCACACCTTACCGTAATAATCCTGCACCCCCGAGTTATCACCCATTAGTGCCCTTACAATAATATTCTTGTACCCCCGAGTTATCACCCGTTAGTACATTTAACGATAGAATTACCGCACCCCCGAGTTATCACTCATTAGTGCGCTTAACGATAATATTCTTTCACCCCCGGGTTATCACCCATTAGTGCCCTTAACAACAATATCACATAATAGGCATACACACATCCTATTAAAATTTATAGGTATTTCCCCAACCTACATATATACTTCCCGTACGTATTTTATTCTCATCACTACGTATAGCATAATTATTTAGATTAGTCTCTATCTCGTAATCTCCAAGTAAATTTATTCTCACACATTTACATTAGCCCACCCAAACGACACCCAAATACTTTGTACTATACTGGGTTCTGGAATACTAAATTTCCTCACTCAAATTTACTGTTTATTCAATTAAGGGTAAAATAGGGATTTTTCCAAAAATCAGAAATCTCGCTCGAACCAGAAAGGGATGCCGTTCGAACGATATACACGTGTCGCTCGATCCTACTTCGCGTGACTTCACGCGACGTCCTTATCTCTCTTGAACTACGCGCGACTTCGCGCGACCTGGGTTGTTTCATCTTCAACCTCCATTTTTCATCATTTTTCAACCATAAACCTCTAAAATGTTATCCCAAACTGCAATCAATCAATCCTAATCGAAGTCCTAACATTAATATATGATTTCTAACAACCTAAAGTCATTAAATCATTTTAATTCATCCAATAAACACGAAATCCCCAATTTAATTAATAAACCCTAGTTATTCTAATTCTCATTCAAGAACATATGTTTTTACATATTCATTTATCATATAAGACCATCCAAATGTAATTTATAATCTACATACACGAATGGTTAAACCTAATTAATCTCAAATTCAAATCATGTATATCCAATCTCTAATTTTCATCAATTTTTATAAACAATTCATGGATATTTCATCCCTTTACTAACATGAGTATGAATATTGCTAAAAGAGAGCATGTAATAAACACTTGCCTTAAATCGAAGGTTTGATCCTTTGATGTTGTTGGTATAGACGCGTTCCTCTCTTCGCGATCTACGCGTTGGTTCAATTTGTGATGTGAGAGCTTGAGTTTTGTGCCAAGAACACGAATGGCTTCCTTCCTCTTCCTTTGTGGTTCTCTCTCCCTCTCTCTTAGGTTTAGAGATAATGACTCCCCTCTCACCCACGTACTCTTAATTATTTAATTACTGATTTTTGTCAATAAATAATTCTCCAAAAATCCAAATTACAAAACTTCTCCTACGGGGTGCTAGTTTGCCCTAAAATATTCCGGAGTCCAAATAAAATACCCGGGTAGTGTTTTCCGACTATTTCAACCCTCCCGGACTCAACGACGCACTTAAAATGACCATACGAGTTAATAAAAGTAAATTCTTTTTTTATCCCAATTAATTAGTTCCGACACGACTCACACGCGCGTTAGAGTTAAATTTCCAAACTGTCGTATTATTCATTCTCGACAATTTATCAAAGTATATAATTCCATATTACATATCTCCCAGTAATATTTAATCAATAAGTATTAACCCTTGTCACTCTAGTTAATATTTATTTTAATTTCGGATTAATTAACAATTAAATTCTCACATTTCAATTCAATTAATCCCACAATAATAATTAATTTCATAATTATTTAAATCACCAAAAATACGGGGTATTACATACTTCTTTCCTAATAACGGAATTTCATCCTGAAATTTAGAAAAAATGCATACCTGGTACGAATAAATCTGGATATTTCTCACGCATATCCGCCTCACGCTACCAAGTAGACTCCTCTACATTGTGATGTTGCCACTGCACCCAAACAAGTGGAACTACCTTTGACCTCAGCCTCCTCTCACTATAATCTAGGATAGCCACCGGTCTCTCCTCATATGAACTGTCTGGATGCAACTCAATCTCCTCAATCGCGATGTGAGTGTGTGCCAACTCATCCCGAAGATAACGCCTCAGTGACGAAATGTGGAACACATCGTGTATACGATTCAAGTGCTCCAATAACCCAAGTCTATAAGCCACTGGTCCAATCCTCTCGATAATAGGAAATGGTCCCACGTATCTCAGAGCCAATTTTCCCTTATTCCCAAACCTCATTACCCCCTTCATAGGAGATACTCTCAACAAAACCTGGTCCCCTACAGCGAACTCTCTGAAGGACCGCTTAGCATCGACGTAGCTTTTCTGCCTGTCCTACACTACCCGTATGCGAACCCGAATCATCTCAATCCTGTTCAATGTGTCCTGAATCACCTCTATCCCGAGTAGTCTGTTGTCCCCCATCACTAACCAACAGGCCGAAGAACGACAAGGTCTCCTGTACAATGCCTCGAACGAGGCCATGCCAATCGTGAACTTATAGGAGCTGTTATAAGCAAACTCCACCAGCAGAAAATACTGATCCCAACCTCCACCAAAATTAAGGACACTCAAGCGCAACATATCCTCAAGCATCTTATTAGTGCCCATCGATCTACGGGTGATACGCCGTACTTAGTCGCAACTCGATACCCACAGCCTCCTGGAAACTTTCCCAAAAATGAGACACAAACGTCTTGTCTCTATCAGACACGATGTTAAGGGGTACACCATGTAATCTTACTATTTTTGTAATAAATAGCTGAGCATACTATCTTTCTATATAGTCTGTCCTGACTGGCAGAAAGTTGGCTACTTTCCTCAACGTATCCATAATAACCCCTATAGAATCGTGCCCCCTCTGCGAAGTAGGCAACCCTGTAATGAAATCCATGGAAATGCCTTCCCATTTCCACTTAGGAATCTCCAGTGACTAAAGTAACCCTGGTGGTCCACTTTTACCAATTGACAAGTGGTACACTTGGAGACAAACTCTGCAATATCTCTCTTTATCCCACTCCACTAGTACTATTGCCTCATATCCTGGTAAATTTTATCCCCGCTAGGATGTACCGCAAATCGGTACCCATGTGACTCTGTCATCATTGCATGTCGCAGGTCCTCCCCCTCGAGAACAACTAGCCTCCCATTAAAGAGCAAGCCTCCATCGAAACTTATTGAATAAGACTCTTCCCCCTCGACTAAGAGTTGTACAATATTATCCAGACATAATGGATCTTTTACCTGGGCCTGAACCACCCTTGTCACTATCTGTGGTGTGACCGTCATAACTGATATGAATGACCTAGAAATTGCATCTTGATGTCCCTGTTCCTTTCATTTCTCTTTCCACACCTCGGCCGTCTCATCTACCGGCCTGCGGCTCAACGCATCAGCAACTACATTAGCCTTCCTCGGGTGATAATGTATCTCGAACTGATAGTCTTTTACAAAATTGAGCCACCTGCGTTGAGGCATATTCAACTCTTTCTTCATGAACAAGTATTGCAGTGACTTGTGGTCTGTAAATAAGCGAAATTGCTTCCCCAATAAATAATGCCTCCAAACCCAAAGCACAAACACGACAGCTGCCATCTCTAAGTCGTGGGTGGGGTAATTCTTCTCGTGAAACTTAAGCTTTCTATAAGCAAAACCTATAACATGTTCCACCTGCTGGAGTACTCTTTTAAGACCCTGTAAGGATGCGTCAGTGTAAACTAGGTACTCCACCCCTGCCCTGGGAAGTGCTAGTATGGGTGCCGAAGTCAACTTATCCTTCAGCTCATTGAATGACAACTGACACTTATCATCCCAAACAAATGGCACGCCCTAACGAGTCAGATTCATCATCAGACCCGCAATCTTTAAGAATCCCCGATTAAACCTTTTATGGTAACCGTCTAAACCCAAAAAACTCTGTACCTCCGTCGGCGTCATGGGCTATCCCTACTCCCTCTCTGCTGACACCTTGCTAGGGTCCACAGATATCCCTCTCTTCGATACAATGTGTCCCAAAAACTGTACCTCCCACTGCAAAAATTCACACTTCTCATATTGGCATACAACTCATGCTCTCGTAAGGTCTGCAGAACCATATGTATGTTCTCAGCATGCTCCTCCTTGGTGTGGGAAAAAATCAAGATGTCATCTATGAATACAATGACAATATGATCTAAGAACTCTCTGAATACTCTCTTCATCAAGTCCATTAATACTGCTAGAGTATTGGTTAGCCCCAATGGCATAACCCTGAATTCATACGACACATACCTCGTCAAAAAAGCAGTCTTTGCCGTATCCTGCTCCTTGATGGGTAGCTAATGATACCCGGATCTCAAGTCTATCTTTGAGAAGTGGGCTACTCCTCTTAGTTGGTCAAATAAGTCATCGATGCGAGGCAACGAATACTTATTCTGTATCGTGACTTTGTTAAGCTCTCGATAATTGATACAAAGTCGTAAGGACCCATCTCTCTTCTTCACAAACAGAACTGGAGTACCCCAAGGTGAGGTACTCCTACGAATGAAGCCATATCCCAACAACTACTTAATCTGGTCCCGTAACTCCCTCATCTTTGCCAGAGCCATATGGTAAGGTGCACGTGCTATCAGACGGGTGCCCAGTGTCAAGTCTATCACAAACTCGATCTCCCTACTCGGAGGTAACCTCGGCGTATCTTGAAATACATTAGCAAACTCGCAGACGATCAGAATCGAATCAAGTGGAACTACCACTACTGCAGAGGTCTCCTCCTCTGTATAAAACAAGTGGGTGGATGACCCTCCCTTGGAATGAGGCATCGCCACTAAAAACATCTCCTAGCTCGGAATGAAGAACACAATACTCCTACTGAAGCAATCAATTATGGCCCTATACACGACTAGCCAATCCATGCGAATAATGGCGTCGTACTCAGACATATCTAACACTAATATATCGGTGGGTAAAATCAAACTCCTAATCTCTATGCCTACTCTCCGACATATAAATAAAATCATCGACCCACTACCCAACGGTGAGTCTACACATGTCACTGTACTCTCTACCATTCCTAATAACCCAGTGGTCCGTGCAAAGCTAGTGGCTATAAAGGAGTGTGATGCCCATGTATCAAACAAAATACGACCCAAAGTACCATAGATAGAAAACTTACCCTTAACTGCGAGTGGTGCCTACGGAACTGCAGCCTGTTGGACATTATAGACACGCCCCTACTGTAACTGCCCCTACTGCATCGGAGCTGCGAGCAAAGCTAGTACTGGTAGGGCGGCGTGAAAGATGGGTCTCGGAGGCTCCTAGTGAGCACCCTGCTACCGAGGGACTCTTCCCTTGTCGGGATAATCCTGTTTCTTGTGGCCAGTCTTGCCACAAGTATAACTTTTGCCTGTAAAATTTCCTCCCCTCTGTCCCTGATATCCTCAGCCCTGCTAGCCGTTACCACCCCTACCTCGGCCATACTGGCCTCCCTGCTGCTAGCCCTGCTGCTGGCCCTGGTGCCCAGGCCTAAAACCCCCATGGACATGCTTGAAACGTCCTGAACGAAACCTCTTATTAGTTCCGCCTGCTGGGAACCCTGCCTCTGACTCTGCTCAATTAGTTCCCCACTGGCACTACCTCCCCCTATCTTGCCTAATTGGCTAGGTTCTCCTCCCCGCTTGCTTCCTTTAGCATCGAAGCGGTTGTCATGACAATGCATAACGATGCATTCAAAACGTCTGTGTATGAATGTAGGGAATGTTTTCCCAGTAGATGTTGATGTATCCTCCATGCCAAGCCATCCACAAACATTTGAATTCGCTTCTCTTCAGTAGGCACCTCATCTGGTACCATATTTGCCAATCATATGAATTCTTCCTCATATTTCACAACCGTCCTCCCTTCCTGAGTGAGGTCTAACAGATTTCGCCTCATCTCAGTCTTGACGGCAGAAGGAAAGTACTTGCGGTTGAACCGCACCTAGAAATCGATAATCGTCATCAAATCTTGCTCCTCTGCGGTAGTAGTGGACTCCCACCACTATAAGGTTTCCCCTGTCATCTTAAAGGTAGCTAAAACTTGCCTCTGAACTTCAGTATACTCATACATACGAAGGAGTCATTGTATGTCCTTCTTCCACTGACTCGCAATCACTACATCAGAACTGCTCGCGAACTTTGGGGGGATGTTCCCTCTGGAAGTACTCCCTCATTCTCTCCCATGCAGTGGGAAAATGATGCACTGGAACTGGTGCCATAGCCTGAACGTGGGGTGGGGCCTGCTACACCACCGCTAAGGCTCCATTCACCGCTTGTGCAACTATTGCGGCAACCTCTGATGCATTCATTGTTCCCTTAGCTTGAGCTGCTAGATGCTCTGGCTGGGCCTGTCGATCTCTTGGTGCACGTCGAGGAGGCATCTGAGACGAGAAAGAATTTATTAGTCCACAGTTATCCATAAATCTCAAATATCCGAAGACATAATCGCATAAATAAGAACACAACAGCCCTAAATATAGGGTTCTATATCAAAGGACGCAAAGCTGAAAACATAGTAAGCCGTATAGATCCTAAAGGACTCTAGAACTTGATGCTATGATACCACCTATGACACCCCGCCCAATTAAATATAGGGTAATCAGTCCTTTACCAATTTAAAACAGGATATTCGGTTGGTTCATTCTTAGCATCACTGTCGAAAACATATAATCCATATTAATCACCTAATATAAAATTAATCTAGGTGTCAAAACATTTTCCTTTTTAATAAATCCATTTAAAACCAATTAAACCATTCACCATACACAACAATATAATAAATATCGAATCTAGAATCAAATACTGAAATAAATAAGACTAGGTAAAACCTCCCAGTTCAAAACTCCAAACCATAAAGCAAAACTAAATACAATATCTCTACCAAAAGACTATGAATGGGAGACACATGCCTTAAATAAGAAGTCTAGATGAAACTGAATAAAAAGACAGTTACGTCTACTATAAAGACCTATAGCTTCCACAACAGCTGCAGCGCGTCCAGTAATCCAATCTATAATTCTGGTAATCATGTGGCTGAGCACCTGATATATATATATATATAGCAAAAGAGAGAAGAGATGCAAAAGATGGATCAGAGCCCGATGTTTTAAAAATAATTTAGCAAGTATTTAAAATTGATTTTTAAGAAAATTTTATACGCATGTTAGTTATCGAACTCTCACATGACATTGTCACCTCTCATCTATTGTGCACGCCTAACGAACATCTAATTTCCCCCTAATTATGCTACCCAGCCTAACTAGTCTGAAGCCATTCAAATACTAACTATACTCACTAGTAGTATTCCCGTATTGCCCATACAATACGCTATTAAATTAGCCTATGTCGAATAGTTAATTAACATGTTTTCTCATTTTCATAATAAATTTGTTATTCTCTTAAGATTTATTTTACATATCAATATTCTCATCTCTACTAACTACACAGAATATAATAATTCACAAGTTTAATATATATATATACATATAATCACATCTTCCCTATATATATACACACACTAATACTTCACCCCCAGGCTAAGACCCATTAGCGCACCTAACCATAATAATTTTGTAACCCCCGGGTTATCACCCATTAGTACACTTAACGATAGAATTCCCGCTCCCCCGAGTTATCACTCATTAGTGCGCTTAACGATAAGATTCTTTCACACCCTGGTTATCACCTATTAGTGATCTTAACTTCAATATCACATAATACGCATACACACATCCTATTAAAATTTATAGGTATTTCCCCAATCTACATATATACTTCCCATACGTATTTTGTTCTCATCACTACGTATAACATAATTATTTAGATTAGTCCCGATCTCGTAATCTCCAAGTAAATTTATTCTCGCACCCAAACGACACCCAAATATTTTGTACTATACTGGGTTCTGGAATACTGGTTTTTCTCACTCAAATTTAATGCTTATTCAATTAGGGGTAAAATAGGAATTTTTCCAAAAATCAAAAATCTCGCTCGAACCAGAAAGGGATGTCGTTCGAACAATATACCCGTGTCGCTCGATCCTACTTCGCGCGACTTCACGCGACATCCTTATCTCGCTTGAACTACGCGCGACTTTGTGCGACCTGGGCTGTTTCGTCTTCAACATCCGTTTTTCATCATTTTTCAACCCTAAAACCTCTAAAATGTCATCCCAAACTCCAATCAATCAATCCGAATTGAAGTCCTAACATTAGTATACGAATTCTAACAACCTAAAGTCATTAAATCCTTTTAATTCATCGAATAAACACGAAATCCCCAATTTAATTAATAAACCCAGTTTTTCTAATTCTCATTCAAGAACATATTTTTTTCCAGATTTGTTTATCACTTAAGACCATCAAAACGTGATTTCTAATCTACATACACGAATGGTTCAACCCAATTAATCTCAGATTCAAATCATGTATACCCAATCTCCAATTTTCATCAATTTTTATAAACAATTCATGGGTATTTCATCCCTATACTAACATGAGTATGAATATTGATAAAGAGAGAAAGTAATAAACACTTGCCTTAAATTGAAGGTCCGATCCTTTGATGATGCTAGTATAGACGCATTCCTCTCTTCGCGATCTACGCGTTGGTTCAATTTGTGGTGTGAGAGCTTGAGTTTTGTGCCAAGAACACTAATGGCTTCCTTCCTCTTCCTCCATGGTTCTCTCTCCCTCTCTCTTAGGTTTAGAGCTGATGACTCCCCTATCACCCACGCACTCTTAATTATTTAATTACTGATTTTCATCAATAATTAATTCCCTAAAAATCCAAAGTACAAAACTACCCCTACGGGGTGTCGGTTTGGCCTAAAATATTCCGCAGTCCAAATCAAATACCCGGTTAGTTTTTCTGACTATTTCAACCCTCACGGACTCAACGGCACACTCAAAGTGACCATACGAGCTAATAAAAATAAATTCTCTATTTATTCCAATCAATTAGTCCCGATACAACTCACACGCGCGTCAGACTTAAATTACCAAACTGTCATATTATTCATTTTCGACAATTTATCAAAGTATATAATTCCATATTACATATTTCACAGTAATATGTAATCAATAAGTATTAACCCTTGTCACGCTAGTTAATATTTATTTTAAATCCGGATTAATTTACAATTAAATTCTCACATTTTAATTCAATTAATCCAACAATAATAATTAATTTCATAATTATTTAAATCACCAAAAATTCGGTGTATTACAATCATAAACATAAATCTTTTTGCTTTCTCTCTAAATGGAATTTGGTCGGAAATACCAAGGAATGGTGGGTGGACACTGGGGCTACACGCCACATTTGTGCAAACAAATGGATGTTCACTACTTATAAGGCTTTTAAAAATGAGGAGACCCCCTTTATGGGTAACTTTTCGAGTTCGAAAGTAGTGGGACAAGGAAAGGTTATTCTGAAAATGACTTCGGGAAAGGAACTCAATCTTAACAATGTTCTTCACGTGCCTGACATCTGTAAAAATCTGATTTGCGGATCGCTTCTGAGCAAGAATGGTTTTAAACTTGTGTTTGTTTCTGATAAGTTTGTGTTGCCTAAAAATGATATGTATGTGGTAAGGGGCTACCTATGTAAGGGGATTTTTAAAATGAATGCAATGACTTTGATGCCTAAGGCATCCCCAATGAATGAAATTGCTAGTTCTACTTACTTGGCTGAGTCTTATAATATTTGGCATGCTAGATTAAGACATGTTAATTTTGATACCTCACATATATTAATTAACTTGGAATTTTTGCCAAAAATTTTATATTGATAAAAATCATAAATATGATATTTGTGTGGAATCAAAATTATCTAGACTACCTTTTCATTATATTGAAAGGATCACCGAACCACTAGATTTAATTCACATGGATATTTGTGATTTAAAATTTGTACAAACTACAGGTGGAAAAAAGTATTTAATTACTTTTATTGACGATTGCACAAAATATTCCTATGCATATTTATTACATAGTAAAGATGAGGCTATTAATGCATTTAAACAACATAAGAATGAAGTTGAGAATCAATTAAGTAAAAAGATAAGGGCTATTAGGAGTGATAGAGGAGGTGAATATGAATATCCGTTTGAGGAATTTTGTTTCGAAATTGGAATTCTTCATCAAACCACTGCTCCTTATTCTCCTCAACTGAATGGCATTACTGAACGTAAAAATCCTATATTGATGGAAATGATGAACTCTATGTCAATAAGTTTAAGTTCAGGAGCTCCACAGAACTTGGGGGGCGGGGGGGGGGGGGGGGAGGGGCTTATTATCTACTAATTATATTCTTAACAAAGTACGACACAAGAAAACTCATAAAACACCTTATGAGTTATGGAAAAGTAAAAAACCTTGTTATAAATAGTTACAAGTGTGGGGATGCTTAGACAAAGTGATGGTTCCTAAACCTAAAAAGGAAAAAATTGGACCAAAGATCGTTGACTGCGTATTCATCGGTTATGTTATTAACAGCAATGCATATCGTTTCTTAGTTTGTAAATATGAGATTTCGGATATTCATGTGGATATGGTCATTGAATCGAGGGACGCTTCTTTTTTTAAAATAAATTTTCGTATAACATGACCCTAGAATCTGGTCCTTCTCGACTTCCTTTGTTCCGAATTTTCTAACAAGAAGCAATATCCTCACCCGATGCTTCTAATTGGAAATAAGCAATTAATAGCGAAATTGAATCCATTTTGCAAAATCATACTTGGGAACTAGTGGATCTTCCACCAGGTTCAAAAACATTAGGTTACAAATGGATCTTCAAAAAGAAATTGAAAGCCGATGGATCAATTAATAAATATAAATCCAGACTTGTAGCTAAAGGCTATAGGCAAAAGGAAGGGTTGGATTACTTCGACACATACTCGCCGGTAACAAGAATTACCTCCATTTGAATGTTAATAGCAATAGTTGCCATAAATTGACTTGAAATACATCAAATGGATGTACAACCCTCTTTCTTAAACGTTGAATTAGACAAGGAAATCTATATGGAGCAACCTGAAGGGTTCAAGGCTCCCGAACAAGAAGGAAAAGTATGTAATCTTGTGAAATCACTTTACGGATTAAATCAAGCACCTAAGCAATGGCATGAAAATTTGATAATGCAATGTTATCAAATGGTTTCAAAATTAATGAGTGCGATAAATGTGTTTAATTTAAAAGCATTCAAAATGAATATGTCATTGTATGCCTCTATGTTGATGATATGCTAATCATGGGTAGTAACCTATAAATTCTAAAAACTACAAAACATATGTTGAGTAGTCGATTTGACATGAAAGATTTAGGTATCGCCGATGTTATATTAGGAATTAAAATTTCTAAAACATCGGATGGACTTATATTATCTCAATCTCATTACATAGAGAAAGTACATGAAAAATTCAAGAAGTATGATATTAGTCCTACCAAGACACCTGAAGATGTAAATTTAAATCTAGCAAGAAATAATGGTGAAAGCATATCTCAACTAGAATACTCTCGTATTATCGGAAGTTTAATGTATACCACGAACTGTAGATGACCGTACATAACATACTCGATAAGTAAGCTAAGTCAATTTACGAGTAATCCAGGGAGAGATCACTGGAATGCGATATTAATAGTTTTGGGTTATTCAAAATACACTCAAAACTATGGACTTCACTATTCAAGATATCCAGCTGTTCTTGAAGGTCATTGCGATGCAAATTGGGTATCTGATACAAAGGATTCTCAGTCTACGAGTGGGTATATGTTTACGCTTGGAGGTGCAGCCGTATCTTGGAAATCCTCAAAATAAACGTGCATTGCTAGATAAATAATAGAATATGAATTCATTGCATTAGACAAAGCTGGAGAAGAAGCTGAATGTCTTTGAAACTTCTTAGAGGATGTTCCAAATTGGTCGAAACCTGTGCTCGCAATATGTATACATTGTGATAGTTAATTGGCGATTAGAAGGGCATAGAATCACATGTATAACGAAAAGTCACGACATATTCGTCATAAACATAATACCGTTAGACAACTTCTCTCAAATGGAACTATCTCAATTGACTACGTAAAGTCAAAGGATAATATATTGGATCCACTAACAAAAGGTTTAAACCGAGATCAAGTTAAAAGATCATCGAGAGGAATGGGTCTAAGGCCTATAAATAAATAAGAATCAATATAGTGGAAACTCAACCTAGATGACTGGAGATCCTAAGATCTAGGTTCAATGGGCAAATCAAACTACATTGTATTGAGTAAGCACTGGAGGATATTTAATCCTATCCATTCCAAAGATGAGACAGTGCATATCTGTCACGAAATTAGGATAAGTTATGCTTTAAATGACATCCATATCTTATTATGTCTAAGTAAGGTATTGCATCATACTCTTTGCGGAAGTCACCTACGTGAGTAAGAAGGGTGCCACTTCTATGAGAATAATGAAAGGAAAATTCTCAAAAATACTCACGGAACCAAGTGGTGTTCATGGCCACAATGAACACAAATGTGAGAACCAACTGTGTGGAAGAATTGTTGTGTGAAAATTGTTGTCTAGGTTTACAAAAATGGTTGACGGTTCTGTTGTCAAGTTTTATTTGTTATAAAACTATCGCTAGTGCACGGGCTATTGAAATATAGCAGGTGTAAGTACGGGTCGAACCCACAGAGATTTCGTCAATTTTTATAAAATATCGACTGTCCAACTAGACAAATGAGTGTATAAATATGATTTAGAGACATAACAAAAATAAAATAAAAATAAATGAGTCAACACAAATTATGTTAACAAGTATGGAGATATTACTAGGATTTCGGATTCGTTTACCAATTTTACTAGCTTACGATTAATTAGTCTAATTCGCTATTCCCTTTTTTAACTCAAAATTGTACCGACTCTCATCACGTAAATTCAGATGATGAAAACGTGAAAGTTTAAATAAATATTTTTACATCTCCTTTTAGATACCAAAAATTCCTACACCCTTACAAATATTACTCCTAAGCATTAAATGTCAAATATAAGCATGGACTATCAAACAATTTAACATAAGCATAATCCATCAAACGTAAGAACATAAAATCAAAGAATGTGAATAGCATAATTAATTTTGAAGGTTTAAAATATCACTCTCGTGACTATTTTAAATGAATAATATTTAAAACGTTTTTGGAACAGGTAGGGAATTTAGCGAATTAAGTCAATTATATCATACACTAAATAACCGTGGTAAATTTCACCTCATCCTAGCAATTTAAATTAAACAAGCATCATAATTAAAACACAAAAATTGCAGATGAAATACTAATCGTCATTAAGAATAATCAACTTACGAAAATTCGAGTCCCAATATCCGAATGTTAATACAATAAAGTCCGCTCCAAATTTTGCCCAAACAATTTACACTCTCAAAATTTCTATCTCTATGTACAAATCTATATGAGTTTTTAAATGTGTCTGTCAAAACACACCCCTCGGTCTATCTCCTCCCTTCCAAAAAATCCCTCCTGTATTTATATGTCCAAGACAATAATATAACAAAAGAAAAATAAAGGACACAAGAAAACGTGGGGAACTCCAAATAGAAATATGGGAAGGAACATGGGTATGTGGGAAACAAAATTTCAGAGGGAGCAAAACATGGGTATGGGGATTAAGTAATAAAACCGAAAGAATTTGTCAGAAGTATAAAAGAGAAATGGGGAAGATTAATAATAAAAAAAGAGAGAAAAAGTAAAAGAATTAATATAATAAAACAAAAGAGGAAACATGTATGGGCATAGGTTAAAAAGGAGGAATGAGATGACAGTCTTGGGATTCGGCAGACAAGGTAGGTAAAGGGATAGTGGGACTTATTTTTCTTTTTTTCTTTTCTTTCTTTTTGCATTTTCGTCACTTTTTAAATCAAAATTTTCAAACTGATTTCGCACCTTCAAAACATCTTGTTTTGGGATTCGCCCGAACTAAAAAGTTGTGAATCTTTTAAAGACCTTTCTGAAAAGCTATCGCATGGCCTCAACGGACACTCGAGCGAATTTATAATCAATTTTTAGTACTGTCGTGTTGGGTGTGTCGTGTCGCGACATATCCAAACCATTTTTTGCATATCAACAACAATGTTGTCCGAATTCTCGAGGCGCCTATAAAAAAAGAAAAATAAAAATACTTCATACAAATTTTGGGTCATAAAAATGTTGGAAATTACATAATTACCCTTATTTATATTTTAGTCCCCGAAATTCACGTCTCACTCATTTTAACTTGGAATTCAACCAAATTTCAAGGAAAACTTCATATTGACCAGATAAATATTTAAAAATTATTTTTAAGCCCATAATGTTTCTAAAATTTTGATTTCACCCCCTGGAGTTGCTAAAATTGCATTATTAACTCGAATTATTTCTAAGGTTGCGTTTTCCTTTTAAATAACAAAAATGGCTATAAAAGCTATTTATTTACTATGCAAGGGACCTAACAAGGCCTAGATTTGGGTATAAATGATAGAAAATAATGCACTCATCAAATACCCCCAAACCTAATGTAATACCCATATTTTTGAGTAATTATTTTTATATTAATTTGCCATATAGAGTAATTATACAAAATAAAGGAAGTTGGAGTAAATATTATTTTAAGTGATTTAAGGGATAATATTTACTGAGTTTTGCATATTTCCTGTTAAGAGAATGTAAATAACATCCAATTATATTTTATTGCGTCATTGTGTTTTAAGCGACGAGATGGCTTACATTCCAATTGAATCATTATTGATAAATAAAAGTGATGTAGGAACATGAATTAGTTTATGTTATTTCGGATGCCAATTTAGAGGGCGCAGTTAGTTCGAAAATGGATGAGATAGTCAAAATAAGTTCCATGTTGTATTTTTGGGTTCCGGACACTTTTGACCAGTTATGACTTAATTATGTAGTTACTAGTCATTTTAATGGTGTAGTAACATTTAAAGATAGAAATTAGTATTAATGGGCATTTAAGTCTTCCAACCGCATTTATTCTCATTTATATGTCTTAAACCTAGAAAGAGAGAGAGAAAAAGAAAGAGAAAGAGAAAGAGAAAGAGAGAGAGAAAGAGAAATTGGGAGAAAAGAAGAGAAAGAGGGAAAATTGAAGAATTGGAGCTTGGGTTTGTTGCTACCGGAAGAAAATTTGAGATTACAACCTTAAGGAAAGTTTCTAACTTTCTAATGTATGATTTAATGTGGATAAATTGTAGTGATAGTTGTGTATTTGGAAGAATTTGAAAATTTTGGGTTTTCATGAATTTTGGTGTTTAACCCTTAGATTTTAATGTTGTATGATTTGAGTTGGATATATTGGTTTGTTATTGTGTAGAATGTAGGATTATTGTTGTTAGATGATGAAATTGAGAGAAGTGGAGGTGCAGAGAGTGAAGGATTTGAGTTTTGTGTGTTTGAAATAGGGTTTGGCCATGGGTTCTGGTGAGCGCGGTCGACTGCGGTCCATAGCCCGATCAACCGGGCCTAAAGAGAAAAGCCTACTGCTTCTCTCGATAGGAATTTTTAAAAAGCGGGGTCGATCGCGGTCCAATGACCAGTCGACCAGGCCTTCAGAATTAGGCTTCCTGCATTTCTTAGTAGACAAAACCTTAGAGGAGCGGTCGACCGGGGGTCAGGGATCGGTCGATCGATCCCCTGTTTTTCACCCAAAAACTTTAGTTTACTCTAGCCCTTTTCTTTTAAGGTTTAGACCTATGAATATTCATGCATGAAGTAAAAATAGAGTATTAGAGTCTAGTATTAAAGGAATCAAGAACCTAGGTTAGAAATGAGGGTTCGGGCTTAGAGCGAGAATTAATTGGGATAGTTGTTAGAAGAAAGTAATGGTCCTTTTCATATAGTGAGTTAGTCTAGGTCTAGGGGGAAGTATGGTTAGATAATTGTTGACTTTTTGAGAGGAGGATGAAGTAATATCATACATGATGACTTATAGGGTTGTCGTTAAATTCATGGAGACTAATATGGAAACAAATAAAACGTTGTGGCTTATAAATTATGACATGAAACGCTTATGGCTCCGGATAAAATGTAATGTACATTTTAAATTGGCATATATTGTGAATATTGATTTGCATATACATACCTCTCTAAATGCTATCATAAGGGAAGTACGCGAATGAGGTGAAGTCCCCTGGCTAGTGAATGCACGGTGAATATAGTCCTTGACCATAGGACCGGTTGTTATATATTGTGATGTTATTTTATTCGAAGTGAGGTAATTCCGGGTATGGTTATGAGACTCATTGTCGAAGGTATATGGTCGCTTCCCACGCGACGCGATTTAGGATGCCCAGGTTGTCTTGGTGATAGGCCCTGGAAGATGATAGCTATTTAGTGGTGCATCCAGTGGGGTGACTCCCGAAAGGATGGTCTTAGAATCGTGATATATTGTGATTATAACTATTCTCAAGAAAGTGGTATTTTATAAATGGCTAAAGCATTTTATAAATCAACTGTTTTGAAATAAGTTTCCTAATGAGGAATGGACTTGTGAAGTCCTATTGTGTAAAACTGAGATGTAATCTTCTTAAGTTGAAATTGAGTTATTTCTCTTGCTTTAAATGCATAGTTCATACTATAAGTGACATTGCTCTAGTTTGTGCATTTAGATGAGAGGTGAGGATTATTCTTATTGTGAAGAGCGATATGAGTTTATTCATGACGTTAGATGTTCATAACTGCCATGCATTTTATTCACATGTAAATCATATCAAACCGGGACCTAAGCCGTTTATATCTCCTTGTTTGCATGGATTCTCTTAACGCCCAGGTGCTCCGCCGCAAGGGCGCCCGTGTTGAACTTTCCATCCAAGCGTCCTGGAGCTATAACATTTTTGCGGATGTTATAGGATATTTGTTATAGATGCCTTTATCTTTTATGTACTCTAGTTATGATCAGTCTAAACATTCGGGCGTGTTGCCCAAGTTTTTTACTTGTTTATATACTGTGATATTTATTTTAATACTTGGTGTAACCGTTTGTATGGTCCGTAAACCAACAGCTTATTTGATTATTATGTTGTGTATGATTGTTATACAGTTATCAGTCTTTACTTATACCCACCTTCTTTTTAAATTGGATGGTCTATATGGTTTTCTTTCAAATTACAAATAAATTTGACATCCGTTTTCTAAAATAATTGGTGGTTATCTCGTATATTTATTTTAATGTCAGTGATGCTAAGAATGGACCACATATGATTCCTGTATTTATTGGAGTATCGGGTTGGCCACCTCTTATTTTAATAAGCGGGGCGTCACACCTAAACCTTGCTAGTCCTCGAGCAATACTAAAATTTTAAAATCTAACTCACTTTCGTAAGAATCATGGTTGCACTTAGCATGTGCAACAAGCCGTTAAACCCCTAGGTTACCCTAGTGGACGAGTTTTGTCTCATTAGGGTTTGCAGGGAATATACCCACAAAATTTAAAAACTGGACTCAATTTACAAAAGACACAGATGTAATATAACCAAGTCTCAAATACAAATTTCATAAATACAGTAAAAATTCACTTTTCAATCTCTACTTATTGTGCGTGTGTGCATAGCCGATATAACCATCCAATTCAAAAGATTTGATCGTTAAGTTTCTTACCCGAAAGTTCGTTTTGATTCAAATTCTCACGGGATGCACTAATAAACAAACACTCGTAGTTGGATAATTTCTCTCGGTATATGTGAATAAAAGAGTAAATTCAATGAGCAACTTCACATATATATTATGAAAGATGGACATTTTATAATGGATGATTATGATCACGTGAATGGAAAATCGATTACTTTTTGAAAGCATGAATCACACTAAAATATCATATTCATCTTCTCTCCACACTATAACGAACTTCACTTGAGATCTATTAGGACTTTCTTTGGTTGTATTATAGGCTCGGGTTTGGCTAGAAAGAATGGTTTTTGGAGTTCAAAATTTCTGAGAATATAGAGGTTTTTTGGTATTTTGACTTTTAGGAACTTTTTCTTCCAACCTCCATTTTCCTTTTTTTTTTCAGGTGCTCCTTTTTTTTATTTATTCTTTTTTTTTCTTTTCATTTTTTTTTCATTCGTTCTCTTTACATTTTTTTTTCATTCTTCCCCCCCCCCCCCCTTTTTTACATATTATTCTTGCAAACAAACTTCTTTTGGCCTTTTACCGCATTTTTACTCAGATATTCTCATAAAGTGGATATGGATTTTTGGTTTTCAATAAAAGGCTCATTTTTCTTTTAGGTTCAAATGGCTTGCAATGGGCTAATGTAAAAAGGTCGGTTTAAGCTTATTTTTTGGCTTTCAAACGATGGCCTAATATCATTTCTCAAGTTCCATTTAGTCAATTTTGTGTCTCTAGTCAACTTACTAAGGCATTTAGAGTGTACGATTCACATTTTGACTTTCAATTTTTAGTAATCGAACAAAACAAAAAGTTTGAGATCATCGACGAATTAGGCGCTGAAGAAAAGTTTGAGTTATTTTGACTCGGATTGATTTAAATTTCTCAACAATAATGAATAGCACAAAAATCTCCACGAGCTGTTGACGCAAAAATTCTCCATCTACGAGGACCAATCAGAAAAGGACACATGTCATCCTACGTGGCAATATTCAGCACCCGAGGAGAGTTGGTCAGTACCCGAGGAGAGTTGGTCGGCACCCAAGGAGAGTTAGTCGACACCCGAGGAGAGTTGGTCGGCATACCAACCAGGAAGATCAAAGGATAACTATTCATTTAATGTGCATTAATGATGATGACAACGCATTTAATGAGCCTTAATGTATATTTATACTGTATTAATAGATGACAACACATAGCATACCAAGCAATTCAACAATTAGATTCATTGAATGTAGACATAAATGTCTACATACAATGAATCTCTTTATCTCCCATAACTATAAATACATGTATTCCCTTAGCCAAAAGGGAGGAGAACCAAGAAACACCATATACAAGATACACATCCTTTCTCTTTCTACACCCTATGGTGCTATTGTAAACCCCTAGGAATAAAATAACAGTAGACGTAGGCTTTATTCATAGCTGAACCACTTTAAAAATATTTGTCTCTCATGTGCTTGATTGGATTTTTTTTATCTATTTATCTGTGATCATAAAAACGGGATTCGGTCCAGTTTTTGCATCAATAGATTGGCGCCTTCTGTGGGAACGTGTTACAAGCATTGTTCTCCATCAAAAGCTAAGTTTTTATTTTCTCTACGTATAATCAATTATACATACATCTTTTGATTCAATCATGATTTTTATGTTTATATACATAAATTAATTGTCCAATTTTTATCTGCAAAATATTGCATATCATGATTTTAAAATCATAACTGTTAGATTAATTCTTATTTAGAAATCTGAAAAATAATGGATTTCATAAATCATAACTTTTTGCTGGATTCTCAAGTTTCAATTTTATATCATGGAATAAATATTTTAAATGATTACATATACCAATATATATGACGGTGGTAAGATTTGATAATTTTCATTATCAATTTTGTAAGATCTTTGATGTCTATTCAAATTCTCATCATATTTTTAATCAGAGAATGGGAAAAGTTAAAATCAAGAACAATTTCTCTCTCTCGATAATCAGAATTCTGACCCAGATCTGCTTTAAAAGTTCTCATCAATTTGATTCATAAAAAATATATATATATATATATATATATATATATATATATATGTTTATATTCAGTGTTAGACAATTTTCATCATGAATGTTAAGCATCTATGACTCTTCTTGAAAATGTTCTGGGCAAACACGTTTATGTAATGAGTTACATCAAGGAAAAAGATTTGACATATGTTGATTCACATATTACACATCTTCGACAAGGGAGTAAAAATTCAAAACCATTCTTTTTCCTCTTGGATATTGATCATATTTTCTCTTAGATCTGATGATTTCTATTGGTTATCTCTTAGATATAAGAATTTTGATTTGTTACGATTTATTAATTCTGATAAAGATTGATTTATTGGTTCGATGATTGATTTTTGGTATAATTTTCGTAATGATTTTTATCAGCCGCCATATTTTTTATCCCAACAAATGGAAAATAGGAAGGAAACCCAAAATAACCTTCTCTCTCCTGAAAAACCTTTATCCACATTCGTAAAGAAGATGAAAAATGAACAGTCGCTCAAGAAAGGGCAATGGAGAAACTTTCCCAGGAAGATGAAGAAATTTTGTATTTATTAAATTCATATCAATCGTTTTGACTTCAACCATCTACAGCAACAAAAATAATGAAACTGGGCGGCATAAAAAAAAAATAACCTACAATTCAAGGACGATCATCCACCTCACAACTTGGTTCGGTTTCAAATCAACAAAAAATTTCAATCCCAGGATTATATTACTCTACGATTCAAAGTCTGCCTGCCTTGGGCTCAAAGGTCCCATGAATCTGCAACTACTGTTTATCATCAATTGTGTGAGGATGAAAAATCCAGAAGAAGGTCGCCGGATGAGTATTTCTGGTCGGTGAAAAACTATGTGAATTTTTGCTCTACTTAATCGGAATAAAGAAGTAATCTCCTCGGTATATCTCATTGACAAGTATTGTTGGTCGATAGATTTGCCGGACAATTTTTTTTTTGTTGGTCGGCGGTCATTGTTTTTACCAATTACCTCCCCTACCAATTCGATCACAGTACCAAAGTTTTGTTCACTTGCACTGGGTGATCGGCGACTTGAAATTTATGTGGTCTCGACCTTCTATCTGTTGGTCGGTGAGGAACAAATTTCCCTCTAACTTATCCACGACACCAGGTATTATACAAGTTGAGGGGTTCCCAACCTCTTATGTGTTGATCGCCCACATGTATGTCCGATCGACAACATCTTTATTACTGATCGATAGCAAATGACAAGACCCGTTTGGAACGTTTGGGTCTCAATAGCTGATTATGTTCATTCATATTCCACAACTTTTGATGGGTTGGTCGGCAACATTTTTGTTGGTCGGCACCATCTACTGTTGGTCGGCGACATCTGGTCGTTACCCGACCAAAATTTGTTTACCGTACCATCCTTGCTAGTCGGTGGCCATTTGCGAAGAAAACACGAACAACTTCACCAAATTTTCCAATCACGGTCAACAAAATCTTCTGGTCGGAGGCACCTGATTCTAGTTGGCAGTAGTTATATATTGGTCGGTGGAGGGCTTCACCCAGGTTGAAATGCCTCCCGACCAACTAAACTAGGTGAAATTTTATTGTTCGGATACATCTAATGGTGGTATGCAATTGGTTGGTGAACCTATTTGTTGATCGAGAATTTCACCAGACCATTTTTGTTGGTCAGTGGTAGGCTGTGAAGATCCATTACCAACATTGGAGTAGATCGATAACACCTCGGTGGTTGTTTCAAAACAAGAACATCTGATCGATATCTACATTTGATAAGAAAGAAATAGTTGGTCAACAACTTAAAAGGGCAAAGTTGGTCGGAAACAAGTTTTAGCCAAAACAAAGGCTTCTTGATCGTATGTAATGGTCGGCAGATCAAAACGAAGGCATCCAAACACTGACATCACACGATGCTGGTCGACGATACCACTGGTCAGAGATGGTTATCACCTATTGACGAGGAATGATGGAATGGAGGGATGACAAATTTATTTGCCCAGATTATTAATTTTGACAAAGTCAAAATTATTACCATTGCTACCTATTTATTTTTCTCACATTTATCTAACAAAATAAATGTTTTAAAATTAAATAAAATATATCCCTGAACTTTATCTTAGAATAAATTTTTCGATCCCATATTTGAGCATTTATTTAAAAATAAAATTATTTTATAAAAAGCCCAAATCAAACCTTATGTCATCTAGTTGATAAAAAATTGCTCACATTGACACACATTTGGCACAAAACATTTTATTTCATATTTTGAAAATTTTATTGCCTTATGTCTGAGCTGATACATATTATATGATATTTAGCTGAAAATTTTTGCTAATGATAATTTCTATGAGAATCTATCTCAACAGGTGTTCGAGCAACTTATTAAATGCCGCATGTACACGATTCACCCCCAACAGTTATCCTTTTATCATGTATTATACATCAAGAGGAGCTCCACGACTTATTATTTGTTGGTCGATGGCATCTATTTGTACTCGGCAGTTCTCATAAACTTGGTCGGCATCAAGTCGGCAACAATCCTCCATTGAATTTTAGTTTACCAATTCCAGTCATCAACAAAGAACGGTTGAAAAACTTCTGGCATAGGTTAGCTGTAAAAGGTCGGGGCACCTCATAATTGTAAGTATGGCTGAATGATTATTGGAGAGCAGGTCGGCAAGCAGTACTACAACAATAAACATCACCAGCACCAATTGTGTTGGTCCACTATATATAGCTAGTCGAAAAAATCAAATGTTGGTCGGAGGCATTTCATTATGATCGGTGATGGATATTATGCAATTTGAGGAGTTCCCGAGCTCCCATTCCTTGATTGTCTACATCTATTTCTACTCGGATGTACCTATTGTTGGTCGGCGTGTATATAGTTGTTCGAGAAAATCAATTGTTGGTCAGCAACATCTCAACCTTGGTCGGAGGCAGTAGAAAGCTAATACCATAATTAAAAATTGACGATTCCTTTGGTTCTCTCTTTTTGATTTTGACAAAATCACTACTTCGCTGCCAAAGGACAAGACTATCCCCTTATTCCTATCCGTACCCTTTATTAATTCAAAACATGAAATTCCTAATTGAAAATTTGCATGGAGAAAAATTAAAATGCATACTTGGTTATTTTCTAATCCATAGAAACTTTATGTGAAAAATATTCCAAGACCAAAAAATTATATTTGAGCATTTATTGAATTTAAAATAATTCCTAAAGTGATAAATAATTTCTAAAAAACCAATTTATAGTTGGTCTTTTACTTAAAATTAAATTGCCTAGCATTTTTATCAAAATTTGCTCATGGAATACACGTGTGGCACAAAAATATTATTTCATATTTTGAAATTTTTATTATTTTATGCTGATACACATCACATATTGTTTGGCTGAATAATTATTCTCATGGTAATAATTATTTTCTCTAGTCTCGACAGGTGCTCGGGCAGCTTATTAAAATTTCATAGGGACGAGATTTAATCCCGATGAAAGCTCTCGTAAACCTCTAGAAACTAGTATTGCTCGACATCAGGCAATTTTGCCTCGACATAACAGCCAACATATATTATTTCATTTTTTGAAATTAATATTTTTATTTCTCAAACATATACCTATTATATATTTATTGGATGATTAAATTATTCTCATGACTAATCAATTCAGCCTACAC
Source organism: Sambucus nigra (assembly GCA_949130495.1). Lineage (NCBI taxonomy): Eukaryota > Viridiplantae > Streptophyta > Magnoliopsida > Dipsacales > Adoxaceae > Sambucus > Sambucus nigra. The sequence continues at coordinate 22,586,947 of OX422216.1, forward strand.
ATATGGTAGAGCAAGATATTAATTTTTACAGGTACAAGACTCAATGCCGACGAATGCTCGGAAACAATCTGGAAACTATTATCATTTCACCTCAGCGAGGCATTATATATTTTATTATTACTCGGAGATATCGGTTCAAGCACAAATTATTCTATATATCCCTTGGGATTAATATTGTATATTCATCTCAACACGGAACTCGGCGAGATATTCATATTCAGCTCCAAGGAAGAAATATAACATTTATTATTTTTCACCCCCAACGAATAGTTGGTCGGGGTAATTCTTATTTATATTCAGCATGGAACTCGGAAAATTTCTTCTCTCTCTATATATTCAGCTTCAAGGATGTCTCCAGCAATTATTATATCTTATCCCCGACAATCCGTTGGTCAGCTCTGAGGAAGTCTCCATCATTTATTATAAAAAATCCACCAACTCCGGTTGGTCGGGAATAAAAAATTTCCCACAAATACCAACTACGGTTGGTTGGGAATAAAATCCACCAACTCCGGTTGGTCGGGAATAAAACATTTCCCAGAAATACCAACTACGGTTGGTTGGGAAGAAAATCCACCAACTCCGGTTGGTCGGGAATAAAAAATTTCCCAGAAATACCAACTACAGTTGGTTGGGAAGAAAATCCACCAACTCCGGTTGGTCGGGAATAAAAAATAGCCCAGAATCACCAACTACGGTTGGTTGGGAAGAAAATCTACCAACTACGGTTAGTCGGGAATAAAAAATCCACCAACTACGGTTGGTCGGGAATAAAAATCCACCAACTACGGTTGGTCGGGAATCAATCTCCATCAACTCCGGTTGGTCGAACAACAGACAGCAGGTGGATCAAATCTTATTGTATATGCAAAATAAGAAAATTTATCAAATAACATACTTCAAAGTCGAGAAAGCATTCAAAATTCATATTCCACACTTGGGGGCTTCTATTACAAATTCAGTTGTTCATTCGGTGGCACATTCTCATAACATCATGCAGTCGAGCATCAAATTCAACTCCATAAACTTACATAGTCGGGGCCCCAACTAATTTTGATTCAAAAGTTGTTTTTCTTGCTCGAGAATTAGTTTTGATATTGAAGTTCAGGAGGCTATTGAAGTTCAGGAGGTATTCAGAAGTTCAGGAGGTGCATTCAGAAGTTCAGGAGGCAGTTATTCGACTAGCAAACCAATCAACAAACTTGAAGATTATGACAAGATACAAGCTACATACTATGGCATGGCTGCATCCAAATTCCCAGGGGTGATACATAGCACATGTTCATTTCACGAACGGAGTTCCTCAAAAGAGATATTATCAACCATCGATCAACCTGCATCATATGTCAACCAGGAGATAATGCACTTTATGTTGAACAAATAAAAAAGGTAGATCAAAAAATTTCACGAGCACCGAGCAACACTGCAGAATAAATACTCCATCCTTTCAGTAAACCATCGAGCATGGAGGCTTGGGGGCTTCTGTTGACGCAAAAATTCTCCATCTACGAGGACCAATCAGAAAAGGACACATGTCATCCTACGTGGAAATATTCGGCACCCGAGGAGAGTTGGTCAGTACCCCAGGAGAGTTGGTCGGCACCCGAGGAGAGTTAGTCGGCACCCGAGGAGTGTTGGTCGGCATACCAACCAGGAAGATCAAAGGATAACTATGCATTTAATGTGCATTAATGAAGATGACAGCGCATTTAATCAGCCTTAATGTATATTTATACTGTATTAATAGATGACAACACATAGCATACCAAGCAATTCAACAATTACATTCATTGAATGTAGACATAAATGTCTAGATACAATGAATCTCTTTATCTCCCATCACTATAAATACATGTATTCCCTTACCCAAAAGGGAGGAGAACTAAGAAACACCATACACAAGATAAACATCCTTTCCCTCTCTACACCCTATGGTGCTATTGTAAACCCCTGGGAATAAAATAACAGTAGACGTAGGCTTTATTCATAGCCGAACCACTTTAAAACCTTTATTTCTCATGTGCTTGATTGGATTGTTTTTATCTATTTATCTGTGATCATAAAAACGGGATTCGGTCCAGTTTTTTGCATCAACACTCCACATTTACTCATTAAGCTTAATAACTTTCACCTCAATATCTTTTTTCGATCATATTATATGGCTAAGTGTCAAAAAAATTATAAATTGAGAGATTTATGAATTAATTCTATATTAAGAAATTGTTTCAAAACTCACTTATATTGAAAATCTTTTTAGATTTTTGATTTTTTTTTTATTGTTTTGTTAATACCACCCTTACCCCCAAACCTAAATTTTACATTGTCCTCAATGTATACACAAATAAAAATATGGACAAAGAAAATAAAGTAGAGAAGTAAAAGGAGGATACTACCTGTGAATTTCCACTTGTGTCACCTAACAAATGTATGTTAGCCATAAAAAAAATAAACAACCTAAAAAAAAATCTAAGAAGGAAGGAAAAAAAATTAATTATATACAAAGTTGTGACAATTATCACCATCACCATAAATTAATAATCGATATAGTTGTGGGTCATTCCAATTAATTATCTTTATAGTACTTAGTAAAAAAGTACCATAAACTAGATAATATGACTGCACAACATAAATCGAAAAATTAAAATAACGGTCATAATGGTGATCACCGACATCCTCAAGAATAAAGAGTTTCAAATCAAATAAATCATATGTCGATGTATCACATTGGAGTAATGAATTACAATGAGGTTCCATAAAATTATTATCCTATTTCTGCAAATAGTCACGTAAAATTGGGGATGCGTACTCTACTCCTAAATGTGAGACTTTACAAAAAATACGGGACGAAGATGTATCACACGGGGATGCATTGTCTTCGTAAAAAATGGGAGGACCATCTTAATCACTAGAATTATCAATAAAATCGGGTAATAAATCCTCCACTAGATTTTCCCACATATAAGGTGAAGTAGTAATTTTATCAATTGGATTATAAGTAGAAACTTGACAAAAATCATCCAAATCATCACAATTATTACTTGTGTCAAGTTTGTCAAGTTTCTCCACACAAAATTAATTATCTTCAATTACTTCATGACTATTTTTAGAAATCTCATCATTACAACGTTGGTTAACTTCTTTCCAGTTGATACACTTTGGTGGGAAAATTGTAATTAAAGGAGTTGGACTCTCGTCCATGCCATCTTTAATTTCTTTAAAAACTATTATTGACCCATCCGACTCAAATCGAGAGTAGTCAGATACCTTATCTAGTTGGCCAGGGAATACTACTTAGGTAGAAAACGTTAAGCGTGCACACTAGTTAAGAAGTGAGGATCTCAAGTGAGTGTACGTGGATATTAATATACCAAAATATACCCTTGGCCAGCCGAGGTAAGCCTCGTCTAGGACGAGGGATCAACCTTTCACCATCCAAGGGACATACTGAAGGTAGGGGCCCAACAGCCCAAGCCCCCGTCAAATTGAAGCCTCAGACCGGCTTAGCAATCAAGTAGGGTTGCCGACTGGCCGACTAGACGACCCTTCACTGGTCGATAGTAAGTGTCATTTTGGGAATCAGAGCTTCTACAATACTAGCCTCAGCATGTGGTAGCCTCGTCTAGGGGTTTGGGAGATGCGTGGTACAGTGCGCATAGGACTCAACCGTTATAACAAGATCATTCCCTCATATGAGGGAATATTATGTCATCATTATCTACAGGTGGCCCAGCCAGTTGTCAACAGGGGATTAGCTAAATCGTTATTACATGCTCAATGCATGCTTGGGGGTACAATACACTCCTAAAGCCCTATATGTACTTGTCATCTTCAACCCTGCAAAGTGATCCATAATTGTAACCCTAGCTGAAACTCTGTTTGTATACACAGTAGAGAGAGAAGCTTATGCATTGTATCCAAGGCCTTCAGTGCCCATATTTAGTGGATCACACACTCACAATGGATGTAGGCCTAATTGGCTGAATCACTATACATCATTGTCTTCATACATCTTCTACTCACCTCCTTCTCTCTCTCTCTCTCTCTCTCTCTCTCTATATATATATATATATATATATATATATATATATATATATATATATATATATATATATATATATATATATAACTTTATTGCTGCCATTGTAGCTACTGTTTGAGCTCTATCACCTCTTTAACTACTGCTGATGTTTGAGCTCTATAACTACACATCTTTGGATATTACATATGTAATAAATATCCAAAGACGTGTAGTTATAGCATATGCATCTATCACCTCTTTATCAGATATTACATGTGTAATAAATAACTGATTTAAATTGTGATTTAAGTACTTGCTAAATATTTTCAAAATGTTTCACTTGGGCTCCGATCCGTTTCAAAAATATTTTCAAACCTCTTAGGTGTCTAGCCACATGGACGCCAAGCCTAGACATCATATCCAAAGATGTGTAGTTATAGTAGTGTGGAGGCTTGCAGGAGATTTTCTTTAGACGCTTCAGCTCTTTCATTCTATATAGGAGGTTCCTTAGCAGTTCATTTGTGCGTGTTGCCCTCTTAATATTTTTTTATTTCATTTATGCATCAGACTGTATTTCATTTCAGTTTTACTGATTGTGGATGGATTGTGTACTTAGAGCTCCAATGGTTTATTGGATCTCCTTTATTTTATATATATGTCATGTGATGATTCAAACTATATTTATGTGTGAATGGTTTAGTTCATTTCATTCCGCATGTGTTCATGATAAAAGATAAAATTTTGACACAAGCTTAATTTAATATACGTGATTAGTAAATAAAACATTTTTTGACAGTGATGCTAAGAATGAAACCATTCTTGATTCCGGTTTAATTTAATAATAGACTGATCACCCATGATTTGAATAGGCGGGGTACCACAAGTGAGGGGAGACTTCCCCCAATGCCTCATAAGAAGCGGAATCAATAGCACCGTAGGCAAGCAAATGGAAAATCCCAAGAGGGTATACCTGGGATCCTATGGAAACACCAGCTCTCCCCGACGGATCGGGTCACATCGGGACCTTTTGTATCGCCCCAGGACTACCTCCTCCATCCAGTCGCCCATCCATTTTGATGACCATTCATACTGAGAGGAGCGCCCTAGTGTGTTTGAAAGGTTGAGCAGGGGCTCAATATTTTATTGACTGGGCCCACATTGTAACCGCTGGTAAGCAGCAGCGGTCTCACACGACTACTCCTAGAGGAATAAATTAGGCAGATCCGTCACTAGAGGCTGTTGTCGATTTTCTAGAGCATCGTTTAAGGTCGAGAAGACTTCTAGGGAAGAGAGTTTGATCGAAAGCCAAGGACGATCATAAAATTCAGTTGAAGGCAATACCTAAGGTGATAACCAACCATGGAAAGTATCCATCTAATACCTGGAGGAGCGCCTAAGAGAGATGGCTAAGTAAAAGAATCCCTTATAGAGGGACTTCATAAAAGGATCCCCTTTCCTCTCTTCCATCGTGGCGTATCTCACTCCAATGAAGTTCAAGCCACCAGTCATCACGCCAAACCGTGATAGGAAGATAGACTCTTCATATTGAACAGTACTAATCCGCTATAGACATTTATTGCATCCTAGATGAAATGAGGTGCCGAGCATTCAGCAACTAGCCGGCCAGTTTGTTAGTAATTTCTACTTTGGTGCGAAGCCAGGGAAATAAGCATCCCATTTGGTCGGTGTTTGGCAGAGGGCAGATGAGAGCACCCGTGATTATATCACCCGATTTAACACCAATAAGCTGGAAGTGGTGGATTACAATGATCCCAATGCCATAACGGCTCTGATGAACAGATTACGACCAGGGAAGCTATTTTAGAATTAGCTAAGGAGACACCCGAGACTATGAATGAACAGTTGGACAAAGTAAGGAAGTTTATAAATGCCAAAGACGCAATGGCGGCCAAAGAATCTGACAACCTTAAGCTACCAGCTGGAAACACCGTCAGCAAACAAGAGGAGAAGGATAGGAAGGATGATAAACCAAGGAATTATGATGAATACATACCTCTCATAGTTGGAGTCCACCACATCCTAGAGGAAATTCGAGAAAGAAAAAACCTCAGGTGGCCAGGAAAATTGAAGATTCCAGTAAATAGGAGGGATAAAAGAAACTAGTAAGAATTCCATAAGGATCACGGTCACAACACAGACAATTTTATAAATCTGAAGAATGAGATCGAGGGCTTAATTAGGAGGGGTAAGCTATCTAAATATGTGGATGGAAATGGATGATAAAATCCTGAAGAGAGTAAATCCAGGTGATGATCATAATATCCGCGTCGAAGGACGAACGACACGAAGAGGGAGATGGATGACGACCCAAATCTCCTTAAAAAACCCAAGGAAGCCGTGCGTAACATTGGCATAACATATTTTGATTATCAATTCATCGTAAGAGGGAGTGCTAGTGGGGGAGAAAACCATGCTAAAATAAAATCCTACATGAATGAGGCATAAGCCTGTGCACATACGCAGGTCAACCTTACAGCCAATTCGAACAAATGACCCCGCAAGGTGAACAAGGGTAAACTGATCGTCGGGGGATTTTATACCCCCATGATGATCCTCTGGTCGTTACCATGGTCATCCAAGAAGGACGGGTGGCCAGGATCCTGGTGGAAAACGACAACTCCGTAGATGTAATATTCTACAGTTGTTACAAGAAGTTGAAGCTTCAGGATATAGAACTGACACCTTATCAATGGCCTCTAATTGGGTTTTTAAGTCAAAAGGTGTACCCACTGGGGACGGTGGAACTCGAAGTCATGGTAGGCACTTGGCCGATCATCCAAACAGATAAAATTCGCTTCTTTGTCCTCAATAAAAATGTACTTTCAGTATACAACGTGATATTCGAAAGGATCGGCCTTAAGAAGTTTGAAGTCGTGCCATCTATAGTACATCAATACCTGAAGTTTCCAACCCACTTCGGAGTAGGAGTTATCAAAGGTAATCATAAGGTAGTGCGTGAGTGCTATGTTATCTCAATGGACCAGGAAAAGTAGAAAAAGCTGACAAACACCTATTATATAGAAACTCTTCATTCTCGAGACAAAGCGAAATTGGTCAATGGGCAGCCCGCTGAAGAGATTGAAACTGTACCACTTGACTCCGACCATCCAGAACGAACGGTTCAAATCGGGTCATTCTTAAGCCCACTTTTGAAGAAAGAGATCATAAAATTTTTGTAACAACGTAAGAATGTATTTGCATGGAGCCATGAAGATATGCCCGGTATAGATCTTGACTTCATGTGCCACGAGTTAAATGTGATGGAAGGAGCCAAGCCGATCAAATCGTAACGGAGGGTTTTTTATGCCGATAAGAATCTTACCATCTAGGAAGAAATCCACAAGCTGCAAAAAGCCAACTTTATCAACGACGTTGAATATCCTGAATGGTTGGCTAACGTGATCATGGTGCGTAAGAAAAGCGATAAATGGAGGATGTGCGTCGATTTTACCGATCTGATCAAGTGAAGAGTGCGCTTTTGTTCAAACTAAGAAATTATTTAATTAAACTCAGTTTTTCAATTAAATCCTAAAACATGCATCTAGGTTTGATTGAAATCAATATGATCATGCAAGAACAGGCAATCACAAATAAAACACACAAATGAGGAAAAATCCCCCAAAAGGGAAAAACCTTTTTATTTTCACTATAATTTGTAAGAAACGGTTACACAGATTACAATGAAAATAAGAGTGACATATGAAATACCCTCAGGTGTCGGTTCCGATGTCGTCGGTTGGAATCTCCAGCAAGAACTCCAGGTGGGCAGCAATGAAGAAGAGACTACTTCTCCAAAAATTACTCCAGATGAGTAAAAATGATCCTCTTGAAGGCTTAAAGATTCACATACATATATGGGAGTGTTTATGTGAATAAAGAAGGCATGAAACCTTAAAAAGTGAAGTATGTTTTCTGGGCTATTGATCACAGAAATCGTGTGAAAAAGACTTAGAAAACGTGTAGAAAGTGACCAGATATTTATACAAAAATCGAGGCGGCGACGGTGTTCGAACAAGATTAGCATGTCGCTCGAACGAAGGACACGTGTCGTTCAAATGAGATTGCGCGACATGCCTATATCGCTCCAACGACAGTGCTATGTCGTTTGAACGAGCTCGTCCGTCGAGGCACTTCACTTCTACACTTAGAAAAAATTCCGCTTTTGTTAAAAACAAATCAGACTTCGAAAAAATATTTTCTGAAGAATTCCCAAATATTTATGCAAATATAAACAACTCCAATAAATCATTTTACCAATAATGCAAAGTGGAGTAGTGGGAACGGTTGAGCAGCACGTCGCATGTAGCATAGTGCACGTGTAAAGATGATGGATGCATAGATTCGAATCAAGGTCGTCATGGATGATCATATTGACGTGACGAATGTAGCGGTATCGGACGTACAAACTGTGATCTAGAACTAACAAAAAATTCCTAGATTCTACCCCGGACATTTATAAAATTATGTCCTTACAAATCTCCCTCTATGTCTATGCCAGTACATACATAAAAAAATCCGAATTATGCTATCAAATGACATACAAGATAATATCCCCATTAAACCCTCAAACTTTGAATACTAAATGATATGTCTCCAATCAAACTACAACATCTTCAACTCTTCGAAAACTCCCAAAGCTTTTCTCATCGGGGTGTGCAATCCAATAATTATATTTGTACCTACACACATGAAATAAAGTAAATACCCGTGACACGCAACATCTTGAAATATAATGATATGCAAAAAATCAAAGATCAATTAAGCTTAAGAAAATCATTGATAAATCAGCAAAAATTCTCCCCCATAATTCATTCTCCCCCTTTTTATGATGTTCCCAAATAGACAGATATGAGAAGCAAAAATAAATGCAAAGGGAGGGTGTCACAAAAAAAATCTTATTTTTGAATTTTTAAAAAATTTTCACACAAAATATACAACAAAGAATCACACCATGAAAGAACACAAAAACAATCAAGTCGATGATAGCGTAAATGTAGGGGTGTGATCAAATTCGATAGGAAAATCAATGCATACAAACATGACATATGTGCACGATGAATATCAGATACTCCTAACAAATGAACTCAATATCTTACTTAGGTGTAAAAAGATGGAAATATGAGACATTGACTCAATCAAATCAGCAAATCAAAGCTCAAAGTGATTTCCACACCAATAATGTCCAAAACGATTTAATGCTTTTTCAGGACTTTCAAGGAAGTGCAAATCCGTTTAAATTCTCCAACCAAATGTTCTCATATTTATATTTTGAATAGAGGTGATCTAAGTTCTATTACTTTGAAGAATTGATGGTGAAACCTAACGGTCCATAATTGGCATGAATTTCTTTTTATTGCCTTTAAATTTTTTCGACCCCGGATAATAAAATTCCTCAATTTTTTAGGTCCGATATAACGGCGGCTTAATCCTAAAGGATAGTGACGCGAATGAAAATGTGTCTCAGAAATGCGTTCACTCTAGGCTCAAGTGCAAGCCTGTCGCTCAAGTAATAATCCCAATAAGTCGGGTATCGATCCTTAGGAAAAAAGGACAACAGAGTTGTGACGATAGGAAAAGATGGAGGAATCCTAACTCTGACTCTAAAAAGAAAGGAAAAATGATTTGGTTTTGAAAATTGATTACAACTAAATGCAATTATGATATTATAAAAAGATACAAATACACTAAACTACCTAAAATATAATTGAAAAATGATTTGAAACTTTTTAACTAAGTGATGAGAATAACAGGACGGGAATATAATCCCCCAACCCTAGTGAATTGCAGCTATAATATCAATCATAAATTTAACTGATTGATTTGACCCGAAATTTAGTACTCCCAAGCATTACGTATATGAGGTTCAAGCCCGCGCCATACTTAATCTGAGGATGAGTAAATAGGTAACGCGATAGTAACACTCGAATTGCATTTTAAATCATCACGGTTACCCAGAGGCAAACGAGATATAAAGACCAACAATTGTTATGTTTCTATGCAATATGGTCGTAATTAATCACTAAATTCAGAGGATTAATGTTAGACACATGCAATTAACACATCAGGATGGGTTCATGTATCCCGGCCTTAGAAAATCTAGCCTAACATGCTGAAAATGTTTGATGTGCAGGAATTCATGATTAATCTAAAGAAAACTTATGAATTGATGTAGAATAGAATTTAAAAGAGAGAATTACTCACTAATTCTTACCAAGGCAGTAACAACAGCAATGAATAAAATTGGTAATCAAATAAATTCTGAATAAAGCTTCAATCTTGGAATTAAAATGGAAATCGTATCTAAACTAGGGTTTGCTGGAAAAGAAAGGAAAAATCTATTATTCTTCCTAAAATCTCCGTCTTAAGAATGATAATAAAATGGGTTTATATAACCTACAAGACTCCAAGAGTTTTAGCAGCACTAGGACTCTCTATTAGAGGAAAATTAGAAAATTAAAACTACGACAGCCGGACCGGTCCCCCTCCTCCTCCGGACCGGTCCCAGGGCGAACCGGTTCTTTTAATTTCTTGGCGGACCGGTCCCAGGGCGGACCGGTTCTTTTTATTTTCTTCCTTCTTCGGTTTGCCTTCGGTACGGGGTTCTCTGGAATGTGGCAGTGCGTACCGATTCTTTTAATTTTTGGGCAGACCGGTTCTTTAATTTTCTTGGCGGACCGGTCCCCGGGTGGACCAGTTCTTTTAATTTCTCGGCGGACCGGTCCTCTCTTTATTTGACTTTTTCTTCTATCTTTGACTGCTCATAACTTTCACACCGGGACTCCGATTGAGGTGCCGTTTTTTCCAGTGTTCTTGTAGATGAAAGATCTTCAACTTTCAAGTTGTCCCCACCTCCGAAATAAGGCTGCAAAATTATGAAAATGCCCTTTACTCCCCGTTTCTTGGTTTTCTTTGACTGTTTTGAGTTCTCTTTGGCACTAACTTGCATGAAATACCTGTAGAACACATAAGAGATACACAAAATACGAAATACTTGCCAAAAAGGGTTAGTAGCATAAATATAATCAAATTCAATCTATTTACACCGCACGAGATCATAAAAATACCGAAATTAATGGGATAAATGTGAAGAATTTATCCCTAATCAAATCCCCCTAACTTAGAAATTTGGGCATCCCGAGCAATGTAAAAGAATCCTAGCAAGGCTTAACTCTTTAAAATCACATTTTATTGGGATAGAATACCTTTTTCGCGGGCAAGCGATTGCATTTAGCATATGCAACAAGCCTTTAAACCCCTAGGTCACCCTAGTACGAGTTGTGTCTCGTGAGGGTTTGCAGAGAATATACCCACAAAATTCGACTCAAGGAAAAATCAAATTACGCAAAAATTGTATAACTTAAACTTTCCAAGAAAATAGTCATCATCAAGTCATATTTACAAGTCTCAAACCGTAGTGCATGTGTGCAAAGCCAAAAATTCAACCTCGAATTTCCACCGATTGACCATTACGTTACTTGTCCAAAAATTCGTTTTGATTTCAAATTCTCTTGGAATGCTCTCTCAAACGAATCACTCGAATTGTGGTTATTCTCTCGGTATGCGTGATATAAAGAGTAAATGTAATGGAAGCAAAATCACGCATACAATTAGAAAGACGAAAATTTCTTGGTGAAAGGATCTCATCAACGGATTACGGTTTTCAAATCGGGAACATTGCCTCTTATTCGCGCACTTAATCTCTCTTCTTATCTTTTGGTGTATTAGCTCTCCACGCGGTAATCAATTTCCTACTTTGGACTCGGTTAGGACTTTTTCGGGTTTTAGGGTATATTGGGTAAAATTGAGAAAGGTTAAGAATTTTAGAATTGGGAAACTTTCTTATGATGTCTGTTAGTGCTTTTCTGGGATTTTGCTCATTTTTTCTTATTTTTCTCTATGTTTTCTGTTTTTCACTTCTTTTCTTTTCTTGCTATTTTTGTTGAGCGTGTCAATTTTTTCTTGCCCCTTTATATGCACTTTTTGGACTTAAATTCTGAATTTTTTCATTTTTCACAATTTCGGGTGATTTGGATTTTTCGGGTTATCAAATGAAAGGGACAATTTATTCGACTCAATTGAGTGACAAACGAGTAACGAGGGCCTACTTCATTGTCCAAAATACCAATTGCGTTACCATATGCGTTTCGAGATGAATTTAACTTTAGAGATAAATTTTGGCACATTTTTCAAAGTAATATCACACACATCTTTCATAACCGATGAGAATGAAAGGATTGAGATCCTCGACAACTTTTTAGGTACTGAAAAGAACTTTGAGTTAACAATTAACTCGGATTGATTTAAAAACTCGAAAAAAGTGATAGGCTCGAATCTCACCGGGTTTGTTAATCTCCACACTTATTCGTTAAGTCGTCAATTTTCGTCAATTTCCATATTTAGTCAATTTCGGCTTTATGTATGTTGAATTTTACAACTTGAGACTTCAATTCGACTTTTAATGATATTTTTGAAAATTTTGAATTCCAATTTTTATTTATTTTGAATAAAAATATTTTTGGATTTTTCAAAATTTTATGATTTTTTTGGAAATTTCTGGGCATTTTGGAAAATTTGTGAAGTTTTAGAAATACCCACTTGTGACCCCCCCTAACTTAGACTCTTGCATTGTCCTCAATCAAAAAGGACTAAAATATAACTCAAAGCGAATGAAAAGTGTGGAAAAATAAAACAAACAAATATTTAAAATGCATAAAGACACTAAATGACCATAGCTCATGACTCAATAATACACTTAGAATCACCCCATACGCGTCGGGGGTGCAACGACCTCTCATCTCTCCACAAACTCACCCGACCCCACTTGCGGGGTTCGATGCTCTCCTCGCCTCTTCCATCCTAGGATTATATTCCAACAATCGGAACAAGTTGGGACCTCGCCCATAGATAAAGGATAGACTGGGAGACTCGTCGTGACTAATTGGAAAGGGATCCTCGTGATGCTGACTCAAAGCGTGGTCTGCGTGCGCTGACTCGGAGGGAACACCTAGGTTTCTTTCAATTTTTAAGATGCATGGGTCGGGCTCTAAGTCGGATGAACCACAACTTTTCTCCTCACTCGCCTTCGGGGCCTCTAGTGGTGTGGGTGGATTGTCACAACGAAGGAATTCATCAATTTTTTCTTTCAATTCACTTTCGTCTAAGTGAGTACAAGATTCCAATAGGGATTGGACTTCAACAGTAAGGCTCTCATCCACCGGGCCGAATTCTCTTTCAAATTCATCCATGCTCATGTCCCCTAGATCTCTCTCTCGAGTAGTGCCTACGTCCTCTCTTACTTGCTAGATCTCTAACTCCACCATTTTTCTCTCTTCTAACCCCTCTCTCTCTCTCTCTCTATTGCGGTCCCTACACACCTCTCCCCCACTTTTCTCTCATCGTCACAACTACCACTATTACTTGATGAAATAGGGCACACACATAACATCTCTCTCTTTTGGGACCCTTTATTCTCGTGATTTGACACTAAAGAGGATCCTAAGGCGTCTCCACAATAATTCTCCTCAAAGTATTCCTCTACGATCTCATCTATGAAACTCACCGCATGAAGATCATCTTCTTCCCCTGTCTGTTGGGTGATATGGAAGATGTTGGTCTCTAAAGTCATGTTCCCAAAAGTGAGTTGCATTCGTCCATTCCGAGTATTGATGATTGCGTTAGCCGTAGCTAAGAACGGGCGCCCAAGGATGATAGGAACATGGTTGCTTGAGGTAAAGGAGGGATCCGTGTCCCAAATAACAAAATCTACCGGGAAGTAGAAGGTGTCAACTTGGACGATCACGTCCTCAATTATGCCTCGTGGAATCTTCACGGTTCGATCCGCTAGTTGGAGAGTGACCTTTGTGGGCTTGAGGTCGCCCTAGTCAAGTTGCCTATAAATGGAGTAAGGGAGGATATTTACACTCTCTCCCAAATCAAGTTAGGCCTTTTCGATTTTATTTTCTCCAATGATGTAGGAAATGGTGGGTGCACCGGGATCTTTGAATTTAGGCGGGAGATCGTTAAGTAAAATGGAGCTCACGTTCTGTGCTAGAAAGACATTCTTCTTTACCTTCATCTTTCTCTTTACCGTCAACAAGTCTTTGATGACCTTTGCATAAGTTGGAATTTGCTTAATGGCATCGAGGAATGGTAAATTCACCCTTACTTGCTTCAATACCTCTAGCACGTCATCACGTGGGTTTCCTTTATGTGAAGGAATAAACCTTTGAGGAAACGGTGCCGTGGTGGATGGTTTCACTACTACCTCGGGCTCACTAGTGTCATCTTTATCACTCTCATTCAAGGCGACATCTTTGGCCTCTTTCGTGCCGGGTGAAATCTCCTTGTCTTTAGGTACGTCTTGTGGAGGAGGTGACAAGTCAACTACTCTCCCACTACGTAGAGTGGTAATTGCGCTACATTGCTCAGGATGGTCATGGGGTGTCGAGCTAACACTAGTTTGACCTTGGAGAGGTCTTTGGCCTTGGGCAGGAAACTTGTCCTTCTCTTGACCACTCAACGATGATTGCAAGTGTGAAATGTTCGCAGTCATGTCATTCATCATGCGCTCATGCCTAGCATTAGTTGCAGTCTGGGCATTGCTAAAGTGGTTGATAGTATCCTCGAGACTTCTCCGCGGTGGAGGGATGTAAGATCCTTGAGGTGATGGTGCTTGCACATGTCCTTGCATGTGTGGAGCTTGTTGAAAGTGTTGTGGTGGAGGAGGGGCAACATGTGAAGTAGAATTCATCGTAGCATGTTGTTGCCCATAGTTAAAACCAGGATGGTTTTTCCATGAAGGGTTGTACGAATTCCCGTGCTGTGCATCAAAATTACCCTTAAAACCTCCTATACCACTAACTTGCTCTTGAAGCATTCCTTTGTAGGCGAATATAGTCGGACACTCCTTAGTTGAATGACCCGCCTCATAAATTGCACAAACTTTTTTAACGGGGTTTGATATGGATCTAGCTGGTCCTTTTCCATATATCTCGCATAGGTCTCGAAATCCTTTCTCAAGGGTATCCAATCGACTGTCCGTCATAGAATTCTTATCTACGTGAAATAGGCCGGACGCCGATGGAGTGGTGGTGACTTGCCGATTTTGAGCATTAGGGTCAGATGTATCCCAGTATTGGGTAGTCTCGGCGACATACCTCAGATGAAACTGAACATCATGGGCGTCTAAGTCGACAAAGGGACCACTTCCCATAGTTTCAACAAGTTGCTTGGAGTTAAGATTCATCCCATTATAGAGAAAAAAGATGATTTACGCTGAATCAAATCCATGATGGGGGCATGAAGTAACTAACTCGTTGAAACTCTCATAACATCAATGAAATGGCTCATTTTTAGATTGTCTGAACACTTGAATTTGAGCCTTTATGGAGATTGTTCGATGTGTTGGGAAGAATTTCTTGAGAAATCTCGATTGCAACTCGTTCCATGATGGAATCAAGCTCAGAGGTAAAGACCATAGCCAGGTCTTAGCTTTATCTTTGAGAGAGAAAGGGAAGAGTTTGAGGCGGATCACCTCTTGTGTGCAGGTTTGACCATTGAGAGTATGGCACACATCCTCAAATTCCCTAACATGGAGGTAAGAATCCATACCATGGTAATGAGGTAGCATCTGGATCATCCCATTTTTGAAACGGAATTTCCCGGCATTATACGGGAGTATAATGCATCCCGGAGTGACAGTGCTCTCGGGATAAAAGAAATCTCTCAGCGGGCGGTATGGGGGCTCTTCCTCACCGGCAGCTGCACTACCGTGTTGCGACATCTCCCTCTCTCTTAAGGACTCGGTGCTCTCACTTGGTGTGCTCGAGGTGTACTCGGGAGTGTGTCCTAAGAAGGAAAACATAGTGTTGTTTGAGATTGAGTGTGACGGTGTGGGAGTTGGGATCCAGAACTGTGGGGCATTAGGAGTGTGGGGGCTATCAGGGTTATACTCAACGATTGGATTTTCGTGAATGTTGGTTGGAGTATTATGGGGTGTGGGAGTGAGTTAAGAATTTTGCATTAATGGCTTGTGAGAAATGATGGTGAATCTTTTTGTGCTTTTTGAAATTTTTTTATATGTTTTTGGATTTTTTGAGATTCTTGGTCAAAGCTTTTGATCGACTCGATCTAATCCTAAGTCTACCTAATTCCTCGGCAACGGCGCCAAAAACTTGACGCAACTGAAAATGTGTCTCAGAAATGCGTTCACTCTAGGCTCAAGTGCAAGCCTATCGCTCAAGTAATAATCCCAGTAAGTCGGGTATCGATCCTTAGGAAAAAAGGACAACGGAGATGTGACGACGGGAAAAGACGGAGGAATCCTAACTCTGACTCTAAAAAGAAAGGAAAAATGATTTGGTTTTGAAAATTGATTACAACTAAATGCAATTATGATATTATAAAAAGATGCGAATACACTAAACTACCTAAAATATAATTGAAAAATGATTTGAAATTTTTAACTAAGTGATGAGAAAAACAAGACGGGAATATAATCCCCCAACCCTAGTGAATTGCAGCTATAATATCAATCATAAATTTAACTGATTGATTTGACCCGGAATTTAGTACTCCCAAGCATTACGTATACGAGGTTCAAGCTCGCGTCATACTTAATTTGAGGATGAGTAAATCGGTATCGCGATAGTAACACTCGAATTGCATTCTAAATCATCACGGTTACCCAGAGGCAAACGAGATATAAAGACCTACAATTGTTATGTTGCTACGCAACACGGTCGTAATTAATCACTAAATTCAGAGGATTAATGTTATACACATGCAATTAACACATCAGGCTGGGTTCATGTATCCCGGCCTTAGAAAATCTAGCCTAACATGCTGATGTTAATGAAAACAATGTTTGATGTGCAGGAATTCATGATTAATCTAAAGAAAACTTATGAATTGATGTAGAATAGAATTGAAAAGAGAGAATTACTCACTAATTCTTACCAAGGCAGTAACAACAGCAATGAATAAAATTGGTAATCAAATAAATTCTGAATAAAGCTTCAATCTTGGAATTAAAATGGAAATTGTATCTAAAGTAGGGTTTGCTGGAAAAGAAAGGAAAAATCTATTATTCTTCCTAAAATCTCCGTCTTAAGAATGATAATAAAATGGGTTTATATACCCTACAAGACTCCAAGAGTTTTAGCAGCACTAGGACTCTCTATTAGAGAAAAATTAGAAAATTAAAACTACGACAGCCGGACCGATCCCCCTCCTCCCCCGGACCGGTCCTAGGGCGGACCGGTTCTTTTAATTTCTTAGCGGACCGGTTCCAGGGCGGACCGGTTCTTTTTATTTTCTTCCTTCTTCGGTTTGCCTTCGGTTCGGGGTTCTCTAGAATGTGGCATTACGGACCGGTTCTTTTAATTTTTGGGCGGATCGGTCCCAGTGCAGACCAGTTCTTTTAATTTCTTGGCGGACCGGTTCTTTTAATTTCTGGGCAGACCGGTCCTCTCTTTATTTGACTTTTTCTTCTATCTTTGACTTCTCATAACTTTCACACCGGGACTCCGATTGAGGTGCCGTTTTTTCCAGTGTTCTTGTAGTTGAAAGATCTTCAACTTTCAAGTTGGCCTGACCTCCGGAATAAGGCTGCAAAATTACTAAAATGCCCTTTACTCCCCGTTTATTGGTTTTCTTTCACTGTTTGAGTTCTCTTTGGCACTAACTTGCATGAAATACCTGTAGAAGACATAAGAGATACACAAAATATGAAATACGTGCCAAAAAGGGTTAGTATCATAAATATAAGTCAAATCCAATCTATTTACACCGCACGAGATCATAAAAATACCGAAATTAAGGGGATATATGTGAAGAATTTATGCCTAATCAGATAGATAAGAACCTTTCGTAGCCCTTCACCATTTAAAAAAAAACACAATCTCACCAAACGGTTTTTTACATGCATTCCAATCTTGTCAAGTTTTATCGCATATGGTTCGTTGTATAGACAAAATTGAGATGGATACACTGAAGCCAATATGTGATAGACAAGTAGAATAATCAAATAAAAATGTGGATGTGTGTAATAAATGAGATAGGGAGCCAAACATATAGAAAGATATCACTAATCACATATCAAATACTCCAAATAATGTAAAGCACATGGATGCAACGATGTAGCGTCTCAAATCACTATCAAACAGTCACATAAATAAATGGAATGAAATTTGTGACTCGACTATCTTAAATGCTCATCCATAAAAGTTGTAAATAAAATACAAACATCTTTTTGTGCTTTTATAAAAAATTTATAAAAAGAAAATCTTTTTGGATTTTTCAAAAAATATAAAAAAGCAAACAACTAATGATACATGCTAGCAATAGGCAAAAGAGACATCATGTAAATCACCCTATGCTAACAAACATGTCAAGACCTCAACCGGGAAGAGCGGTGGCGTTTTCCAAATATGGTGACATCTTTTGAACCAACTCCATAAGATCATGTGTGGACTTGACCAAAAACTTCACTTGCTCGCAAATATGTGCAAACTCTCTATCATTATGTGCAAGCAAAGTATCATGAAAGGGTGCATGTGCGGGGACGTGTGAAGTGGCATGATATGGCACAAAACCCAACTTATAACAAAATTCCCTAAGATGTCCTCGCTTCTTGTAGTGGGAGCAAACATAAATCGGTCTAGGAATTAATTTATCAAGAATTTTGGGATGAGATTTCCTATACGAGCACCCATGAGACTCACTCACCAAAGTGGATATGGGCTCGGGCGCATTAAAAGTAGTGAATGCACCATCATTACCTTTTCCAACATCATTAAAAATGGGATAGGTAACTATCTTATCAACCTTATCAGATGCGTTCTCTAACGAGACTTGGACCTCCCGTGTTTGTTAGATATTATCCTCGAGATGGGATACACGTGTCGTCGGACTAGACACCGTGTTGGTCAAGTCACATTTTTCCCTTTTTAGCTCATCATTCTCTTCCTTAAACTCACAAATCCGAAGACCTAGGATCCTATTTGACCTTTTTATTTCCGTGGTCTCGATAAACTACTTTCTAAAAGCTTTTCGGATCACACTTTCATCTCCATTCTCATCCTCACTATCGCTTAGGGTCGCGGGCTTTATTTCCCTCTCTCCTAAGTCTAGTGGAACACTCAAATTTCTTATGCCCTGTACCATCGCACTCAAAACATCTTATCTTATCAAGTTTTTCCGTTCTCTCTTTTACTTTCTCACAACAACTCTCTCTCTCTCTCTCTCTCTCTCTCTCTCTTTCTTCAAACAGTCTTAAATATTTATCTAAAGTGGTGATCCTAAGAACTAACGCTTTGTTACGCTTTTTGGTTTCAAATGAATCATAATATAACTCAGCGTAGGTGCATTGAAGATCACTCTCGCTCTCACTTGCACTAACATCGTTCTCACTGTCGAGGTGTCCCTGTGAAGTAGAATCGTCATCATTGTGAGGAGCACTAGAGGTACTCACATGACTATCCATGAATGCAGTGAAGTTATACTCATGCGGTGACTCGTCTCTAGAGTCCACCGAATCGACCTCACTGTCATCACTAAGGGTAGCATTAAGGACAACTTTGCCCTTTTCTTTGGAAAGTTTGTTCAGCCTAGTAGAACACTCAAAAACTCTACGACCCTTACCGTCGCACTCATAGCATCTCTCACTGTCTTTCTTATGAGGGACTTTAAAATCTTTTTCGTTTTTCTTTTCAACCTTATTTTTCTCAAAATTCTTTTTATCTTTGAAATTACCATTTTTCTTGAATTTGAGAATTTTCTTGAATTTTTTTGCAAACAGAGCCAAATCATCTAAATGAAAGTCACACTCGGAATCAAACGTTTCTATCTCCCTTTTTCTAAATGACTTAACTCTCTTCCCTGTCGACCCCTCTCTCTTCCTATCATGGGCATTAAGTGCAATTCCCTTATCTTTAGGCTTGACAGATTTAGGAAACATATCAATTTCATACGTTCGTAAGTCTCCTAGAAGTTCCTATAATTTAAGCGTGTTTAAATTACCCATATAATTTAGCACAGTGACTTTTGGGATAAAACGCTTAGGCAGTGATCTTAGAATCTTTTTAACAACTCTAGAATTAGGAATGTGTTTACCAAGATTAAAGCTAGTGTTTACAATATCAGATAACCTAGCATAAAATTCATCAAAACATTTAGTTTGAAGCAAGGTGATAGTTTCAAATTGAGTTGTTAATATGTTTTATAGTTTTGATTCTTTCATAGCATTAGTTCCTTCATGGGTAAGTTGTAAAACATCCCATGCCTCTTTTGACGTGGTACACGTCATTATCCGTCGGAACTTATCAGGTGTGAACGATCCAGAAATAACACTTAAACCCTTAGAATTAAAAGATGGCAATTTAAATTCCTCTTCAGTCCATGCAGTCACAGATTTTAAATTAGTCATGTTATCAACAGTGAAAGAAGGAGGTGTCCACCCTCTTTCAACCAAAATCCAAACTCTTTCATCAATGGCTTTTAAAGCAGATTTCATGCGGGCTTTTCAGTAAGCATAGTTTGTCCCGTCAAAAACTGGCATTTTATTATATAATTTCTCCATTTTGAACACAGTCTTTTTCAAAAATCAAATTTTCAGAAAATTGATATCTTAGAAAAAATTTGCGGAAAATTACATGGTATAATTATGTAATTGGCTCTTATACTAATTTGAAGAGTGCGCTTTTGTTCAAATTAAGAAATTATTTAATTAAACTCAGTTTTTCAATTAAATCCTAAAACATGCATCTAGGTGTGATTAAAATCAATATGATCATGCAAGAACAGTCAATCACAAACAAAACACACAAATGAAGAAAAATCCCCCAAAGGGGCAAAACCTTTTTATTTTCACTATATTTTGTAAGAAACGATTACACGGATTACAATGAAAATAAGAGTGACATACGAAATATCCTCAGGCGTCGGTTTCAATGCCGTTGGCTGGAATCTCCCGCAAGAACTCCAAGTGGGCAGCAATGAAGAAGAGACGGCTTGTCCACAAATTACTCTAGATGAGTAAAACCGATCCTCTTGAAGGTTTAAAGATTCACATACATATATGGGAGTGTTTATGGATCGACTAAGTCAATTACACCTATAACGAATGACCAAGGTGAATTTATTGGTGTTAAATTAGCATTAAGTGCTTTATGAATGGAAAAGAACTTCTGTCACTTGTGACACCTTCTTGCAAAGGTGGTACAATCATCCCTCATAATTGGCCAGTAGTATTCCTGAGTGGTAATTCATTAGAGCAATGTTCGACCAGCGAAATGAGCACTACATGATCCTTTATGCACCTCTCTGATCAAATCTTCCACCTCCACTAGATGAACATAACACTACAAGGATATCATCAATCCCCTTTTATATAAAACTCCTTTGTCTAATACATACCTCGCTGCTTTATATCGGAGCTTTTGGGCCTCTTTATGATCAGGTGGTAGGGTTCCATCTTCAATATAAGATTTGATGGGGTCCATCCAGGAAGGTCCTAGATCTACATTAATGAAACTAACCATAAATTCCTCATCAATACTCTGATTAGCCAAAATTTCTATTGGGATTATCCTTTTGAGCTCAATTCTTATTGTTGACGCTAGTCGAGCAAGTGCATCAGCTTAGGCGTTCTGTATTCTTGGGATCATGTTTATCTGGATAGATAGAAACTTGGTGATCACCTCTATGGCTTTGGCAAGATATCTGATCATCAATTCTCCTTTGACTCTATATACACGAAGCACTTGGTTAACAATCAACTGTGAATCACTATGCATTGCTACTTACTTGGCACCTAATGAATGAGCTAAATTTCAACCCAACTATCAAGGCTTCGTGTTCCGCCTCATTGTTTAATGCCTTAAACTAAAACTTGAGAGAATACTCAATATCGATATCATCAGTAGTATTAAGTATTATACCTTCTCCACTGCCAGTAGTGTATGAATATCCATCCACGTATAGATTCCATAATGGGACATCATTATTTAAACTTTCTACTGTCAACGACCCATGCTAGAATATCTTCTTACTCTCCTCCATATATTTCTATGACATTTCTTGAATTCTAGATGACTAGGGTTGATCGATAACAATTTCATCTTGCTTTTGAGCTGAGCTCTCCTCTTTCGAAGTCTGCTCGGCATGCAAGTTTTATTGGTCATGAACCTTTAGATAGGTGAAGCCGATAATGATGTCCGCCAAAGTTTGGCCTTTTAGTGAAGACTGTGGCTCATAGATGATGTCATATTCTCCCAGCTCCACTGCCCAGTACATCAATCTTCCTGACTTCACAGGCTTGTGCAGTGCTTGCCGAAGAGGTAGGTCAGTATACACTACTATAGTATGTGCCTGGAAATATGGTTTAATATGCCTGGAAGCCTCAATAAGTGCTAAAGAAAACTTTTCCAAATGAGGATACCTGATCTCGGCTCTGCTGAATGCTTTGCTGGTGTAATAAACTGGTCTTTGGATCCCATTGTCCAATCTAACCAAAGCTGAGCTAATTGCCAATTCAGAAATAGCTAAATATAAGTAAAACCTTTCTCCCAAAACTAGTTGGAATAACAAATGAGGTGACCCCAGATACTTTTTTAACTCTTGGAATGCTTCTTTACATTCTTCATTCCACTCAAAAGTCTTTCCCAACACGTTAAAAAATGGTAAGCACCTGTTTGTTGCTCAGGAAACAAATATGTTTAAAGTTGCCACTCTACCGGTGAGCCTTTGCACATCTTTCTTACAAATTAGTGATGACATTTAGATCAAAGATTTTATCTTTACTGGATTAGATTTAATTTCCCTCGGATTAACTATGAAGCTGAGGAACATCCCTTCTTATACTCCGAACACACACTTGGTCGGATTCAGCTTCATCTGATGCTTTTCCAACTGATTAAAAGTCTGACTGAGGTAGGGTATGTGATCTGAGCCTTTTTCACTCTTTGTTAACATATCATCCACATAAACCTCCATGTTTTTGCCTATACGCTCTTCAAAGACATTGTTCACCAACCTCTGATATGTCGCTCCGACATTTTTGAGTCCAAAAGGCATTACGTAGTAGCAATAAGTTCCTCGATTGGTGATGAAGGTTATGCTTTCCCTGTATTTAGGTTTCATCTTTATCTAGTTATAATTAACCAAAATAACCATCCATAAGGCTCAAAATCTCATGTCTTGACGTAACATCCACAAGTTGATCAATCCCGGGCAAGGGAAAATGGTCCTTTGGGCAAGCTTTATTTAAGTCAGTGAAATCCACACACATCCTCCATTTATTATTATTCTTCTTGACCATTACAATGTTGGCGAACCATCTATATTTCATCTCGTGAATCTAAAGTTTCAACTTCAGATTCACAGTTAGGCTCAGTGGTTTCCACCTGGTAAGTGGTAATCTTCTTCTTCAATTCAATCAAGTTCACTTGCTCGGTTGAGCAGTAGTAACACTCTTTGGCTACCTTTTGGTCTCCTTTCACAACACCTACCCCAAAATGAGTTGGAAACTTCAAGCATTGATGAACTGTTGATGGCACAACTTCAAACTTCTTCAATCCTACCCTGACAAGGATCACATTATAGGCCGATTGAACATTTTTATCCATCACAAAGAAACGTATTTTTTCTATATGACTTCCAGGTACCTAATAACACTTCTAGCTTTATTTCTCCAAGAGGGTAAACTTTTTCACCTGAAAAACCTATCAACAGCCTGTGGTAGGGTTCTAGTTGGCTGAGCTTCAAGTCCAAACTCTGAAAATATGGATAAAACATAATATCTGCCAAGCACCCATTATCAATCAAATTTCTGGCGATGGAAATATCTTGGATTCTGATTTGACAACCAATGAATCATTATGGGGATAAATTATCCCAAAGAAGTTGTTTTTAGAAAAGCCAATCACCAGCTTGTCTTCATTGAACTTCCTCGACTGATCATCTTCATTCAGATTAATTCTCTTAATATAAGAGCAAGCCTGGGCCTCATTCAGGAAAGCTTTTGTTTCGACGATATGATCACCTCCTCTTGTATCGCCACCTATAATTACATGACAGTTAAGTGAACCAAATTTGATCATAAGTACCTCATGTTCTGGCTGCTTGGGCTTCTTTGGTAGGTCAGGATCATCCTCATAATCATCTTCATGATTTTTCTTCCTGTCATCTCTAGGGTTCAACGGATAATTCGACCTTCTTCTAGCCTCTCTACTTTCACTCCGATCAATAACTTTATTGAGTTTTCCTCGGCGAATGAGGGATTATATCTCATTTTGTAAAGTGACACGGTTATCCATTGTATGACAATGATCCTTAAGGAATTTATAATATTTGGATCTATCCCTCTTATTAGGGTGTGCCCTCAACTTCTCAAGACATCGTAAATCCTTATTGTGCTCGATTTCCTCTAGGATATGGTGAATGCTAACACTCAATGGAGTATATGTCTCATATTTTAGCTTGTCCTCTTTCTTCGGCTTCGGCCCCTTTTTCTCCTTCTTCTCGAACTTTGTATCAGGCTTTATGATTGGACTCTATTTTGCAGCCATCGCTTCCTCAACGTTCATTATTTTTCCTACTTTCTCAATGAGTTTAACCATAGTTTTAAGAGGATCTTTGTCTAGAGTATAGTATAGTTTTTCAGGGACTAAATAAATATTAGCTGTAGCTTGATATTGCTCAATGTGGAGAACTGATTAGTTTTACCGTCATATTTAGGGTGACCACAGGAGCTTTGAACTTAGATGGAGTAGGAAAATCCACAATTGTTCGAATAAAAGTTGATCCTTTAATGAAACTCCGTTGTAAATGATTCCTTGCTTTCACTATTTCACCCAATCGATCTTCTACCCTCAGGATTGATCCTTTCCATGAAGGATTGCGCGCATCAGATTTATGCGAAGCAATTTTGCTGTTCTGACCATGTGTTTGCGCTGAACTCTCCTCCTGAGAGGTCTACTTGGTGCGTACAGATCATCAGATGCTTGATCTTGATCTGACTGAAACTTCACGTTGGTCGGTCAAATATTGAGTGTTCCTGGATAATGCCTTGGGAGGGTTTCTATTTGCTCGGGGTCCCAGGCAGTCAAAGGTTGAAGCTCTACTTAGGCTTTCCAAGACACTTGGCCTTTCAGGAGAAAACAAATGGATATCATATAGTCCTGTGGACCTGAGTGATGAACTTACTCCTGGAGGTCAATCGTGTCTCCTGAAGATCTAGAATAACTATGTCTGCTGACTCTTGGAGGTGAAGGAGGGATTTCTCTTCTGGGTGAGGGAGCCAATTATTGTCGAGATAGGGATGGAGACCTAACTTGTAGTGACTGGTCAATTTGCCTCACCGTTTTGTGTATGGCCTTTGGCCCCTAGAAATGCTAACAAGGATTCCAGTTAAGTCGGTCGCCATAGGCGGAGCAGATGAAATAGGCGGATTATCGTCATTTCGGTCATTAGAATCAAGGTCAGTCATCTTGCCTTGCACAAGGGTATATAAGAGTGAGAACGGTAGTTCGAAAGACGTTCCCATAAACGACGATGATCTGTTGATGTAAAAAATTAGACTTGATCCAATTTTATAATCACAGATAAAAATAGATAATTGGACTTGATTCAATTCTTATAGCTCTTCCAGTGTATCTCTTGGTCTTTCCATTCATCGGAATTCCATGGCATAAGACTTTCCATCGGGCATTGGCCCTAGTTCCAGTCAAGCACCGCCATAATCTGAAATGGAAAAAGTCATAACAACACTGCTATCATTAACATCCAGTCAACTGAAGATGCATGAGCAGTTGGCTACCTTCAGCCAGGACATCATGACTAGGCCTGCTGGCACGATTATGGAGATGATAACTCCAGCCGCCAGGGAGGGTGGATATCAAGTGATAGGGGGACCACCCCTGGCCCCACAGAAGGATGCACATTTGCAGCAGAGATAGAGAGACATTACTAACCCCACGCATCTAAGTCTAGGGAGGCAAGGTGACGCGACTCAGAAAGTGTCTCTAATGTGCGTTCTCTCTAGGCTCAAGTGAAAGCCTGTCGCATTAGTAATAAACCCGGTAAGTCGGGATCGTATCCACAGGGAAATAGGACAACGGAGTTATAACGACGTTGGATAGACGAAGAAATTCTAACTTGACTCTAAGAAGAAATGAAAAGATGATTTCATTTGGGAATTGGCTACAACTAAATGCAATTTGGAAAATACTTAACTAATGGACTAATGAATGAATGTAATGCAATTACTCTAAATTACCTAACTTACTGATGATGATTAAACTAAAACTTGAACTATATGATGAAGAAAATAGGACGGGAATACAATCCCACAACCTTAGTGTATTGCAGATATAAAACTAATCGTAAATTTAAATGATTAATTAGACCCAGAATTTAGTACTCCCAAGCATTACATATATGAGGTTCAATCTTGCACCATACTTAATAAGAGAACGAGTAAATCAGTATTGCGATAGTTACACTCGAATTGTATTCTAAAGCATCCCGGTTATCCGTAAGCAAACAAGATCCAAAGATCTACAATTGTCGCGTTTCTACGCAATACGGTCGTAATCAAATCATTAAATTTAGAGGATTAATTTTATACGCATGCAACTACCACATCAGGTTGAGTTCATGTATCCCGACCTTAGAAAATCTAGCCTAACATGCTGAAACTAATGAAAATGATTTTTGAATTGCAGGATATCATGATTAAACTAAGAAAGAATTGTAGAATGATGTAAGAAGAAGATTAGACAGAAGAAATTAACCACTAATCTTACCAAAGAACCAATTCAAAATACTTGTAATCATAGAAATCTGAACAATCTTCAATCTTGGAATTAAAATTATAATCAATCTTCAAACTAGGGTTTTACTGAAAAGAATGGAAAATTAGATAAATTCTCCGTCCTTAAAAATGATAATAACTCGGGTTTAAATACCCTACAAGACGTCAAGAGTTTTATCTGAACTAGGACTCTCCATTAGAGGAAGAATAAAAAATCAAAATTCGACAGTCGGACTAGTCCGGTCGTCCTTCGATTCGGTCTGGCTTGAATCTGGATCGGTTCATTTATTTCTTGGCCGGATCAATTCGATACGGATCGATTCATTTATTTTATTTCAGCTTCGATCCGTCTTTGGTCCGGGGTTCTCTGAAACTTTGTATTTCGGATCGGTCTGAATTTCCTTTGACTTTTTCTTCAATCTTTGACTGTTCGTAACTTTGACACCGGGACTCCGATTAAGGTGTTGTCTCTTCCTACGTACTCATGAACTTGATATCTTCAACTTTTCTTTAGATGCCTCATCCGAATTTTGGGTAAAAATTATAACTTTTTCCCCTTTGGCTTTTCCTTCGTTTCTTTCTCGATTCTTCCGATTTCTTTCTTTCTTTATTGACATCAAATACCTGCAAATTTAGTACGAAATACCACAAACTCGGGGTACTCATTGGAATAAGTCAGTAACAAGATTATGAGATAAAATCAAATCGATTACGTTGATCGAGGTGCTAAAAGTCAAAGTAACTAAATTAAATGGATAAATTCGGAAGAATTTATGCCTAATCAAATCCCCCTAACTTAGAACTTTGCGCATCCCAAGCAGTGTATAAGAATCCTAGCAAGGCTCTACTCTTGAAAATCATTTTATTGGGATAAAATACTTTTTCGCGGGCAAGCGATTGCATTTAGCATATGAAACAAGCCTTTAAACCCCTACGGTACCCTAGTAGGACGAGTGGTGTCTCGTGAGGGTTTGCAGAGAATATACCCACAAAATTCGACTGAAAGAAACTCAAAATACGCAAAAATTATATAATTCAAACTTTCTCAGAAAATAGTCATCATCAAGTCATGTTCAAGAGTCTCAAATCATAGTGCGTGTGTACGAAGCCGAAAATTTAACCGCAAATTTCCACCGATTGACCATTATGTTATTTATCCAAAAATTCGTTTCAATTTCAAAATCTCACGGTATGCTCTCACAAACGAATCACTCGGAATGTGGCTATTCTCTCGATATGCGTGATAAAAAGAGTAAATATAATGGACGCAAAGTCATGCACACAAGTAGAAAGACGAAAATTTATAGTGATAGAATCTCATCAACGGAATACGGTTTTAAAAATGGGAACATTGTCTCTTATTTATCCATTCAATCTTTTTTTTATCTTTTGGTGTCTTAGCTCTCCACGCGGCAACCAATTTCGCAATTTGGACTCGGTTAGGACTTTTTCGGGTTTTAAGGTGTTTTGGGCAACATGGAAATGGTTGGGAAATTCGGAATTGGAAAATTTTGCTTATGATGTTCCTTAGTGCTTTTCCAGGATTTTGCTCATTTTATTCTTCTTTTTTTTTCTATTTTTACTCTTTTTTTTCCATGCTATTTTTTTTAGCATATCTATATTTTTTTTTCTCTTGCCCCTTTTTGTTGCACTTTTCGGACTTAATTCTGATTTTTTTTCCATTTTTCTCAATTTCGGGCTATTCGGATTTTTCGGGTTATCAAACGAAAGGAAAAAATATTCGGCTCAATTTTTGGGTTACAAAAGGGATGATTTTTCACAACTTTTTATGGCTAATATTTTGGGTAACAAATGATGGCCTACTTCATTGTCCGAGTTACTTATTAATTTACCATATGCATTTCGAGATGAACTTAATTTAGAGATTTGTAGCGCGCTTTTTAAGGCAATATCACACATGTTTATCAAAACCGGTCAAAATGTAAGGATTGAGATCCTCGACGACTTTTTAGGCGCTGAAAAGAACTTTGAGTTAATAATTAACTTGGATTGATTTATAAATTTCACAAAGATGAAAGGCTCGAATCTCACCGGGTTTGTTAATCTCCTCACTTATTCGTTAAGTCGTCAATTTTCGCTCAATTTCCATCTTTGGTCAATTGCGGCTTTGTGTATTTGAATTTTACAACATAAGACTTTACACCGACTTTTAATGATATTTTTGAAAATTTTGAATTCCAATTTTTATTTATTTTGAACAAAAATATTTTTGGGTTTTTCAAAATTTTATGATTTTTTTGGAAATTTCTAGGCATTTTTCAAAATTTTTGAAGTTTTAGAAATACTCACTTGTCAACCCCCTAACTTAGACTTTTGCATTGTCCTCAATCAAAAGAACGAAAAGGTAATCAAGGAAAAATAAGAAGTGCGATAAATAAAACAAACAAATGGAGAAAATGCAGATTTTTATATAACAGGACTGTAGTACAATAACAGGACAGAGCATACAACCATGTGAACAAGGGAAACAACTAAAAACTGTCACAAACCAACAAAGCTTCACTGGGGCGGTGGGTGGGAAGAGCTGGGCACTTCGAGGCCATAAGGGTAATAGAAGTAGGATGGCAATGGCTCGTTGGGATCGTCTTGGCGTCGGTACAAGTCCGCTTGGAAACGAAACATCATACTTGTATCGCTCTGGTAGTCGGTAATAAAGTTGTTGAATCTCGTCTCATGGGCCGACATACGATTAGTGAGGTCACTACCCGCCCATTCAAAATTTGGGTCGTTTTCTTCTTCGGCCGACTCTTCATCCACACCCACGTCTGCCATCTCCACATCATCACCTGCTACTTCTTCTTCCTCGTCCTCACTCGAGGCAACATCGTCCTCGTCATCACTGCCTCGCCTCACCCGAAGGATGGCTAGCTATTTGGCATTCCGAGTGCGGGTTCCCTGTCCAAAGGGATCGGGAAGGCGAGTACGATCAAGCGGCACCTCAATGCTAGAATCTTTGAGAATGTAGGTAATCAGGCGTGCATATGGAAGTGGTGTTGCACCTTTCTCATCCGTGGCTGCGACGATAATGTCAGCGTATAAGGTGCGAGCCAAGTTAATTGGAGTGTTGGGATCGAAGAGGTGGTATATCAATGTGTCTTGAAGGGGATGCATCGCGGAATCGTTGGATGTTTGCAAAATGTTAGCACACACAATTTGGAATGTGAGGCATGTTTTCTCATTAAGTCGACCGACAGCGACAGTCTCCCCCCCCCCCATGCAACGTCGAGGGCAATTCGCTCCATAATCAGTTCCTTGGCTACTGGGGCGACATTCCTTGGGTATGTGTAGTCTTAAACATCGGGAACGTCATATTCGCCCAACTTGGCAGTGAGAAGGGCCAAAGAAAAAGGGATGACGGTACCATCGACATAGGCTTGGGCCTCAAATTGTCCCGTGCGAACCAGGGATCCATAGAAATATCGTACTTCGGCGGCCCAAATTGCTTCGTACGGTTCATTAAGGAAACGGCACCAACCCCTAGGCATGAAGAGTGCGGTGACGGAATTGGGCAGACCTGTCCATTAGAATGTGCGCTCCATGTGGAGTTTGCGTTCCGGACCAAAGAAACGGTTGCACCAACGCTCTTCTTGGCGGGAACGGAATTCACCATGGCCAGAGTAGAGGGTAAGATTTCAGTGGAGTTCTATTTGACGGGGGCATATCGTTGGGCCATTATTGCAAGGAGAGGTTGCTGGAAAAAAATAGGTAGAGAAAAGAGAAGAGTGATGCAGTTGAAGGTGTGGGAGAAAATGAAGGGTTTTGGTGTGTATTTATAGGTGAGGGGTGGGTAGGGTTTTGTAAATGGAGGGAAAGGGTTTGAACGGAAAGAGGGGATGTATTGGGGAGGGAAATTAAAGGGTTGGGTATGGTGGGACGAATTGGGAGGGAAGGGAAGGGATTCGGGAGAAGGGGGTGCACCTAGGGAAAGAGGAAAGACTGTAGAAACCGGACCGATCCGGCTATTCCAAGACCGGATCGGCCCGGTCCTTTTAATTTTCAAGCCTTTTAATAATCGGATCAATCCGACTGTAAAAGAAACGAACTGATCCGGTCCGGATCGGTCCGACTCAAAAATAAAAGAACCGATCTGGTCCTTGCATTGAGCGGAATTTCTCCCCCTAACTTAATTTCGATCGCTCTTCTCTGAAAGTTTTCGACTCTCAGCACTGCTTCCTATCAATTTTGGCTCAACACCCTCTCGATTCCTATGATCAACGCAATTTGACTCAATTTCCCAAAACATGTGAATTCTCTCACCTTATTGTACCCTAATCCTAGGGGCTCTCACTACTCACACGACTCTCGTCTACTATACACAAGAATTCACCCCATACGCATCAGGGGTGCGACGACCTCACTGTAGCAGCTCACTCTACCCCGTAAATGGGGTTCGACAACCAAACAGTGTCGACTTCTTCCACACACACTTCTAGATATGGCTTTAGGCATTGTCCATTTACTTTGAATGTATTTCCCCCTTTTAAATCGTCGAACTCAACAGCTCCGTAAGGGAAAACATTCTTCACAATAAATGGGCTAGACCATCGTGACCACAACTTGCCCGGAAAGAGATGAAGCCGAGAGTTATAGAGAAGCACTTTTTATTCGGGAAGAAACTCTTTGCGTCGAATGATATTATCGTGTGCGAGTTTCATCCTTTCTTTGGAAATTTTTGCGTTCTCATACGCATCATTGCGTATCTCTTCTAACTCATTTAATTGAAGCATGTGAGCTTCACCAGCCTTATCCATGGCATATCTCAATTCCTTAATCGCCCAATACGCTTTGTGCTCTAATTCCACAGGAAGATGGCAAGGTTTTCCATACACAAAGAGGAAAGGGGACATGCCGAGCCGGTTTTTGTATGCGGTATGATAGGCCCATAGCGAATCGTTTAATCTAAGTGACCAATCTTTTCGGGTAGGATTGACGGTCTTTTCAAGAATGTTCTTGATTTCTCGATTCGCTAGTTCGACCTGCCCATTCGTTTGTGGGTGATAAGTCGTTCCAACCTTGTGAATGATGCCATACTTTCTCATGAGCTTCTCGAATGGCCTATTATAAAAGTGCGTGCCATTATCACTAATTATTGCTTTTGAAGCACCGAAGCGGGAAAGTATGTGTTCCTGTAGGAACTTAATCACCACTTTGTTTTCATTGGTCTTGGTAGCTATAGCTTCCACCCATTTAGAAACGTAGTCTACCACGACAAGGATGTATAGGAAACCAAAGGACAGGGGGAAAGGGCCCATGAAGTCAATACCCAACAATCAAAAATCTCTATAATGAGTATGGGGGTAAGAGGCATCATGTCTCAGTGGGTAATAGCTCCCATCCTTTGGCATCTATTGCAAGATTTACAAGCATCGTTCACATCACGGAATATTGTGGGCCAATAGAGGCCGCATTGAAGAATTTTAGCGGTCGTCTTTTTCGTCGAAAAATGGCCTCCACAAGCATTCGAATGACAAAATTGGATAACTTTTGGGATCTCGTCATCCGGTACGAATTGTCGGATGAGTTGGTCGGTGCAATATTTAAACAGGAAAGGATCGGCATAGAAAAATATGCGCGACCAAGTAATAAACCTCTTCTTATCTTGCGGTGTCCAGTCGGGAGGGACGGCTCCCGGGACAAGGTAGTCCACTATATCCGCAAACCAGGGCAAAGAAGAGGTAGCAATGAGTTTCTCATCCGGAAAGTATTCGTCTATGGGTATTGGATCACTAGGCACGTCAGACGAAAGTCGTGATAAGTGGTCGGCAATGACATTTTCTACTCCTTTTTTATCTTTAATGGAGAGATTAAACTCTTGTATGAGTAGGATCCACTATATGAGGCGCGGCTTTGCATCTTTCTTCACAAGTAGGTATTTTAATTCCGCGTGGTCGGTGAAGCAAGTGATGGGAGAATCAATAAGGTAGGACCAAAATTTATCTAGAGCAAAGACTACCGCTAGTAACTCCTTTGTGGTATAATAATTGAGTTGTGGTCCGATAAGAGTCCGGCTAGCATAGTAGATGACGTGAGCCTATTTGTCTTTTCTTTGGCCCAAAACATCCCCTATCGCATAATCGCAAGCATCACACATAATTTCGAATGGTCATGACCAATCTGCAACTTGCATGATGGGAGCGGATACAAGCATGGTTTTCAATTTTTCAAAAGCGCTATGGCATGCTTCCGTCCACTCAAATGGGGTGTCTTTCATGAGTAGGTTGCTTAAGGGTCTAATGATGGCGCTAAAGTCCTTAATGAACCTTCGATAAAACCCCACGTGGCCCAAGAAGGAGTGCACATCTTTGAACGATTTGGGTGGGGGAAGATCGGCTATGACATCTATCTTTTCTCTATCAACTTCTATCCCCTTGGATGAACCTATGTGGCCAAGAACGATTCCCTTAGTGACCACGAAATGGCATTTCTCCCAATTCAGCACTAAGTTTTTTTCCACACACCGAGCAAGTACTTTTTCCAGTTTTTCTAGACCAAGATCGAAAGAGGTGCAAAAAACTCTGAAATCGTCCATGAACACTTCGAGTCCTCTCTCGACCATGTCGCTAAATAGACTCAACATGCACCTTTGAAAGGTCGCGGGTGCATTACACAAGATGAATGGCATACGTTTGTAGGCAAACGTACCAAAAGGGCAAGTGAAGGTCATTTTCTCTTAGTCAAGTACATCTACCTCAATTTGGTTATATCCGGAATAGCCATCAAGGAAATAATAGTAAGGGTGGCCCGCTACTCTCTTAAGCATCTGATCAATAAATGGCAGTGGGAAATGGTCTTTCTAAGTTCCTGCATTGAGTTTCTGATAATCAATGCAAACACGCCACCCGATGGTGGTACGTTGGGGAACTAGCTCTCCCTTAGCATTTTCAATCACTGTCATTCCCGACTACTTCGGGACAACTTGAATAGGGCTCACCCACTTGCTATCCGAGATTGGGTAGATAATCTCGGCATCCAATAACTTGATAATTTCGATTCTCACCACTTCTTTCATATTGGGATTTAGCCTTCTTTGCATTTCTCTCAAAGTCTTGACATCTTCTTCGATATGGATCTTGTGAGTGAAAATCAAAGGACTTATCCCTTTCAAATCAGCAACGCACCAACCAAAAGCACCTTGGTTCTTTCTCAGAATTTTTAACAGTTTACCCTCCTGCTATTCATCTAGGCTAGAGGAGACAACAACAGGAAATGTTTCATCCTCTCCTAGGTATGCATATTTAATATGGGAGGGGAGTTTCTTCAATTCGGGGGTTGGAAATTTATGACTGGAGGGAACCATGCGTGTATCCCTCGATGGTAATTCCTCAAATCTAGAAACCCAACTTACATCTCTCGCATCCTCGTCTGATGCTCTCTCGTCAAGTAACTCTCTCAACTCCTCAACCTCCCTCTCTAATTCGGTGTACGCTCCCTCACTCTCGTGGTTC
Source organism: Sambucus nigra (assembly GCA_949130495.1). NCBI lineage: Eukaryota > Viridiplantae > Streptophyta > Magnoliopsida > Dipsacales > Adoxaceae > Sambucus > Sambucus nigra. The sequence goes on from OX422216.1 coordinate 22,621,265, forward strand.
GACACTAAATAGGACCCTAAGTCATCTCCATAATAATTTTTCTCAAAGTACTCCTCTACGATCTCATCTATGAAGCTCACCGCATGAAGATCATCTCCTTCCCCCGTATGTTGGGCTATATGGAAGATGTTAGTCTCTAAGGTCATGTTTCCAAAAGTGAGTTGCATCTGCCCATTCCGAGTGTTGATAATAGCATTAGCCGTAGCTAAGAATGGGCGCCCAAGAATGATGGGAACATGATTGCTCGAGGCGAAGGAAGGCTCCGTGTCCCAAATGACAAAGTCTACAGGGAAGTAGAAAGTGTCAACTTAGATGATCACGTCCTCAACTACACTTCGTGGGATCTTCACAGTTCGATTCGCTAATTAGAGAGTGATTCTTATGGGCTTAAGGTCGCCCAAATCAAGTTGCCTATAGATGGAGTAAGGGAGGATATTAACACTTGCTCCCAAGTAAAGTAAGGCTTTTTCAATTTTATTTTCTCCAATGATACAGGAAATGGTGGATGCACCGGGATCTTTGATTTTAGGCGGGAGATCATTAAGTAGAATGGAGCTCACGTTCGGTTCTAAAAAGACATTTTTCTTTACCTTCATCTTTCTCTTTATCGTCAGCAAGTCTTTGATTACTTTTGCATAAGCTGGAATTTGCTTAATGGCATTGAAGAAAGGTAAATTTAGCTTTACTTGCTTTAGCACGTCTAGCACTTCATCACGGGGGGTTCCTTTGTGGGAAGGAATCAATCTTTGAGGCGGCGATGGGTGGTTTCACTACTACCTCGGGCTCACTAGTGTCTTCTTTATCACTCTCATTCAATGGGACATCTTCGGCCTCTTTCGTACCGGGCGCAATCTCCTTGTCTTTCACTGTGTCATGTGGGGGAGGTGATAAATCAACGACTCTACCACTACGAAGAGTCGTCACTGCTTGACATTGCTCCTGATGTTCGATAGAGGTGGAGCTAACACTAGTTTGACCTTGGGGAGGTCTTTGGCCCTAGGCAGGAAACTTGCCTTTCTCTTGTATACTCAACGATGATTGCAACTGTGAAATGTTCACATTCATGTCGTTGATCATGCGCTCATGCCTAGCATTAGTTGCAGTCTGGGTATTGATAAATTGGTTGATCGTATCCTCGAGATATCTCTGCGGTGGAGTGATATATGCTCCTTGAGGTGGTGGTGCTTACACAAGTCCTTGCATGTGTGGAGCTTGTTGAAAGTGTGTGGTGGAGGAGGGGAAACGTGTGAATTAGGATTCATCGTAGCATGTTGTTGTCCATAGTTAAAACCAGGTTGGTTTTTCCACGAAGGGTTGTAAGAATTCCCGTGCGGTGCACAAAAATTATCCTTGAATCCTCCTATACCACTTACTTGTTCTTGAAGCATCACTTTGTAGGCGGGTATAGTCGTGCATTCCTCAGTTGAATGACCTGCCTCACAAATCGTACACACCTTCTCGACGATGTTTGGGATGGATCCAGTTGGTCCTCTTCCATATACCTCACGTAGGTCTCGCAGTCCTTTCTCAAGTATATCGAGTCGATTGTCCGTCATATAATTCTTTTCTACATGAAATTGGTCGGACGTCGATGGAGTGGTAGTCACTTGACGATTTCAATTTTGAGCATTAGGGTCAGATTTATCCCAGGATTGGGTAGTCTCGATGACATACCTCAGGTGAAGATCAGCATCGTGGGCGTCTAAGTCGACAAACGGACCACTACCCATGGTTTCAACGAGTTACTTGGAATTAATGTTCAGCCCATTATGGATAAAGGAAATGATTTGCGTTTTTATCAAAACTATGATAGGGAAACGAAGCAATTAACTCATTGAAACGCTCGTATCATCGATCGAATGACTCATTTTCTAATTGTCAAAAAGTTTGAATTTGAGCCTTGATGGAATTCGTTCGATGTGGAGGAAAGAACTTCTTGAGAAATTTGGATTGTAGCTCGTTCCATGATGAAATCGAATTTGGAGGTAAAGACCATAGCCATGTCTTAGCCTTATCTTTTAGCGAGAATGGGAGGAGTTTAAGGGGGAGCACATCTTTTGTGCAAGTTTGATCATTGAGAGTCTCGCACACCTCCTCAAATTCCATGATGTGGGCATATGGCTTTTCTGAATCCATTCCATAGTAAGTGGGAAGTATCTGGATCATCCCATTCCTAAAGAGAAATTGCCCTGCATTGTATGGGAGTAAAATGCATCCCGGAGTGACAGTGCACTCGGGATTAAGGTGTCTCTCAAAGGGCGATATGGGGCTTCTCTCTCGTCGGCGGCTGCACTACCGTGTTGTGACATATTTCTCTCACTCAAAGACTCTATGTCCTTACTTGGTATACTCGGAGCGCGCTCTGAAGTGCGTGCTAAGAAGGAAAATGGTGTGTTATTTGAGATTGAGTGTGACGGTGTGGGAGGTGGGACCTAAAATTGTGGAGCGTTAGGAGTGTGAGGGCTATCAGGGTCGTACTCAACTATTGGAGTGTTATGGGGAGTTGGAGTGAGTTCAGAATTTTGCATTAACTAGCTTATGAGAGATGATGATGAATATTTTTGTGCTTTTTCAAATTTTCATATGTTTTTAGATTTTCGGAAATTTTTGGTCAAAGTTTTGGATTGCCTTAATCTAATCCTAATCCTACCTAAGTCCCCGGCAACGGTGCCAAAAACATGACGCAACTCAGAAAGTGTCTCTAATGTGCGTTCTCTCTAAGCTCAAAGTGCAAGCCTGTCGCATTAGTAATAAACCCGGTAAGTCGGGATCGTATCCGCAGGGAAATAGGACAACGGAGTTGTAACGACGTTGGATAGACGAAGAAATCCTAACTTGAGTTTAAGAAGAAATGAAAAGATGATTTGGTTTAGGAGTTGGCTACAACTAAATGTAATTCGGAAAATACTTAACTAATGGACTAATGAATGAATGGAATGCAATTACTCTAAATTACCTAACTTACTGATGATGATTAAACTAAAACTTGAACTATATGATGAAGAAAATAAGACGGGAATACAATCCCTCAACCCTAGTGTATTACAGATATAAAACTAATCGTAAATTTAAATGAATAATTAGACCCAGAATTTAGTACTCCCAAGCATTACGTATATAAGGTTCAAGCCCGGACCATACTTAATCCGAGGACGAGCAAATCGGTATTGCGATAGTTACACTCGAATTGCATTCTGAAGCATCCCGGTTACCCGAAAGCAAACGAGTTCCAAAGATCTACAATTGTCGTGTTTCTACGTAATACGGTCGTAATCAAATCATTAAATTTGGAGGATTAATTTAATACACATGCAACTACCACATCAGGTTGAGTTCATGTATCCCGACCTTAGAAAATCTAGCCTAACATGCTGAAACTAATGAAAATGATTTTTGAATTATAGGAAATCATGATTAAACTAAGGAAGAATTGTAGAATGATGTAGAAAGAAGATTAGACAGAAGAAATTAACCACTAATTTTACCAAAGCACTAAAAGCATCTGAAAAGAATTAAAATTATAATCAATCTTCAAACTAGGGTTTTACTGAAAAGAATGGAAAATTAGATAAATTCTCCATCCTTAAAAATGATAATAACTCGGGTTTAAATACCCTACAAGACGTCAAGAGTTTTAGCTGAAGTAGGACTCTCCATTAGAGGAAGAATAAAAAATCAAAATTTGACAGTCGGACCGGTCCGGTCCTCCTTCGGTTCGGTCTGGCTTGAATCTAGATCGGTTCATTTATTTCTTGGCCAGATCTATCCGACACGGATTGGTTCATTTATTTCCTTTCAGCTTCGATCCGTCTTCGGTCTGGGGTTCTCTGGAAGTTTGTATTTCGGATCGGTCCGATCCGGATCAGTCCGAATTTCCTTTGACTTTTCTTCAATCTTTGACTATTCATAACTTTCACATCGAGACTTCGATTGAGGTTCCGTTTCTTCTTACGTACTCATGAACTTGATATCTTCAACTTTTCTTTAGATGCCTCATCCGAATTTTGGGTAAAAATTACAACTTCGCCCTTTTGACTTTTCCTTCTTTTCTTTCTCGATTCTTCCGATTTCTTCCTTTCTTTATTGACATCAAATACCTGTAAATTTAGCACGAAATACCAGAAACTCGGGGTACTCGTTGGAATAAGTCATTAACAAGATTATGAGATAAAATCAAATCGATTACGCTGATCGAGGTTCTAAAAGTAACTAAATTAAAGGGATAAATTTGGAAGAATTTATGCCTATTCACAAGGTCAAGAGTATAAAGGTAATGAGTATGATGATGATGAAGCAGAGTATTAGCGGTTATATAAAATTTCAAGAGATATTATGTGCCTTATCCAGGCCAGTAGGGGAAACACCGTAAGGCCAATATAAGAAGGACATTCTCATCCTTCAAAATTTGATTGACTCAGTGAGGGTTTCTCTTTTGGACGACTTGGCCCATCGGTGATCTTCGAGATCGACTGTCTAGGTCTCACAGCAGGGCAGCATCCAGGAGAAATAAAGGAATCCTTAACAGACGACCCTCTCATGGTCGAGACGAGGAGAAGGGAGAAGTTAGTAGTTGTGAGAGGATGGTCAGTCGAGAACTCGTCTAGTTCCAAGCCGAGAAGGAAGGGGCAGATGACAATGTTCTCTGGCCAAGGGAGATAATGCCATAGTTGCTACTACCGACAAACCATGGACTATCACTATTAAAAGACTATAAGACAATATTAAAGATTTACTGAAGCACTGGGACCCTCTACAGAGGAGGTATATGGAAGGGTCGCAATTTATTACTAGAATTGTGAGCTACCTTACACCGACTAAGTTTAAGCTGTCGGTGGTGACATCAAAATATGATAGGAGTACCAATCTAGTCCATCATGTGGAAATGTATCAATCTACAGTAGAAATCTTTTCGATGTGAGATGAGATGAGATGCAGAGCATTCTTAAGCACCCTGATCGATGCTGCGCTTTTTAGCTATATTTCTCTCACAAGAAACTCAACAGAGAACCTCAAGCTACTAGCTTAGAGGTTCATTCATAATTTTTTCTTTAGGGTTAAGCCGAGGAAGAAGACCACCCACTTTCTGTACGTAAAGCAAGGAATGAATGAGTCCCTGATGGACTACATTACCTGCTTCAACAAAGAGAAATTAGAAGTGGAAGATTATGACGAGAACATAGCTATGACTACTCTGATAGGAGGTTTATAAAAGGGCAAGCTCCTATGGAAGCTAGGTGAGGATCCTCCAAAGTCCATGGCTGAAATCTTAGCTATGGTGGGGAGGATCATGAACACGGAGGAGGCCATGGCGGCCAAAGGGGAAGATTAGAGGGGAGCCAGTGGGAGTATATACCAAAAATTCAAAGTCAAAGGAGATAAGAAAAGGTCGGCGGACAATAAGCTCACTAACTACACCCCATTGACCGTTAGCCATGAGATGATCTTAAATGAAATCAAGAATGATAGGTCCTTGAGATGGCCAGAGAAACTCAAAGCACCTCCTCACGAGAGGGATAAAAGTAAATGGTGTGAATTTCACTAGGACCACGACCACACCACAGGCAAATGCTTCGCTCTGAAAGATGAGATAGGGAAGATGTCGAAATAAGGGAAGCTAGGAAGTATCTGGACAAGAATGGTTCAAGGGGTGGCCAAGACGACACCTGGAAGAGAAGAAACGACAAGTGTAGACCAGATGCGCCAACAAATATAGACAATGATGCCTCGAATGATGATGACGAAGCCGACCTAGATCTCCCACCACCAATCATTGATCCCAAAGATCAGCTTCATATAACCTCTTTGGGGTAAAAATGATCTACAGGGGATTGGCAGGTGGTGGAAAGGATATTACTGATAGGAAGGCCCACGTTGTAGAGGCCAAGGCACTCCCAAAGACCGAAGTGGTGAACTCGACTGTTGTTGATTCAAAATCGGGTAAAAAATAAAGTATACATTAACACTCTAGTAATTGACTTTTTAAGGTTGGACTTTAACGGGATCCTATCCCCCCACGATGACCCTCTAGTGATCATCACTAGAGTACATGTGTAAGATGTCCCTAGGATATTGGTTGATGGTGGTAGTTCGGCTGATGTGATGTTCCGGGATTGTTTCAAGGGTGTGGGATTGAGCAAGAAGAGACTTGTCCCGCATCACGAACCTCTCATTGGCTTTAGTAAGTTAAAATTCCACCCTATCAGAATTTATGAAATGGAGGTCAGTATGGGAAACGTCTGGATGAGATGTCTCACAAAGAAGATCATTTTTTTGTAATGGAAAAAAATGTTTAATCAGCTTACAACATCATTATCGTACGAGTATCCCTCAAAAAGTTTGAGGCTATGCCTTCAACTGTTACCAAATGATAAAATTCCCAACTCCTTATAGAGTAGGGGAAGTTCAGGGTGACCAAGACGAGGCACGTGAATGCTACTTCAATTTGTATGAAGAAAGAGAGGCACATAAGAGGGCCACCGCCACTTATAACAAAAACACTCTCGTCCCTAGGGATGAGATGAAGCCGAAAAGGGTGAAATCGTTGAGGAGGTAGAATCCATCGTCCTCAACGAGGATGAGCCAGAAAAAACCGTCCAAGTTGGCAAAGCCTTAAAGAAGGAAATTAAAGATGAGCTGATAAAACTCCTGAGGGGGAGGTAGACCATTTTTATATGGAGTCATGAAGATATGCCGAGAATTGACCCAAAGATCCTTTGTCATAAATAAAACTTAGATAAGAGAGCTAAGATAGTCAGGCAAAGGTGAAGGATCTACTCCAGGGAAAAGTACGAGGTTATAAGAGATAAGGTGAAAAAGTTAGAGAAGGCTAACTTTATCAGAGAGGTAAACTATCCAGAATGGTTAACCAATGATGTCATTGTGCCTAAACCCAATGGAAAGTGGAGGATGTGTGTTAACTTCACAAATTTGAATAAGGTATGCCCCAAAGACAACTTCCCCCTGTCGAGAATAAATCAAATTGTTGATGCCAGGACTAGGCAAGAATTGATGAGTTTTATGGATGCTTACTCAGGCTATAATCAGATATTCATGGACCCATCCGATGCTGAAAATACCTCGTTCATCATAGATAAAGGCACATACTGCTACAAGGTCATGCCCTTCGGCCTCAAGAATGTCGAGGCTACATACCAGAGGATAGTGAATAAAATGTTATAAGATCAAATAGGCAAGCCTATGGAGGTATACATTGATGACATGCTAACCAAGAGCCTCAAGACCAAGACTCATATGGCCGACCTTGAGCGCACTTTCAATAAGATGGAGAGATATCCGATGAACCTAAATCTCTCAAAGTGTGTATTCGGGGTCGGAGCAGGAAAGTTTTCAGGGTTTATTGTCAATCAACGGGGGATAAAGTTTAACCTAGAAAAAATCAAAGCTTTGGTGGAGATGAAGACTCCAATAACAATAAAATACATCTAGAAGCACACTAAACGAGTGGCAGCACTGAATAGATTCGTGTTTAGGGCTATAGATAAGTGTCTGCCTTTCTTAAAGGTGTTAAGAAAGGCTTTCTAGTGGAATGATGAGTGTGAAAGAGCCTTTCAGGAGTTAACGGCTTACCTCGATTCCCTATTTTTATTGTCCTGGTCTATATAGAGAGAAAAGTTGTATTTATATCTGGTCATATCTGAGTCTATAATCAGCACAACAATTATAAGAGATGATGAAGGTGTCTAAAAGTAGTCTATTTTAACAGTAAGGCCCTTCAAAGGGCCGAGCAATGTTATCCAGCGATGGAAAAATTATCTTACACTTTGATTCACGTATTAAGGAAGATGAAAACCTACTTCTAAACTTACACAATGGTCTCCCTTACTGACTCCGTTCTCAGACAGGTCCCCCATAAACTCGAGAAATCGAGTAGGTTGATCTCTTGATCGATAGAGTTAGGGGAATACGACATTATTAACCAACCGAGAATAGCTATCAAAGGACACGCTTTGGTAGATTTTGTAGTGGAGTTCACCTGGGATGAGGCCGATAATGATGATTTTGCAGATCCAGTTAATGACCCAGAGCAAGCAAGTCCTAGCTCGGTTGGGGCCGAGATGAGTAATTCAAAATCTATTGTAGCCGAGAATTAAGAAAAAAAGTCTCTGGTCAAGTTTGGAGTCTTAGAAAAGGGTATCTTCTCTAGAGAAGGTAGATTTTGGAGCCTTTTTATTCTTGGCTCTTTATATGAGGCGGGGAGTGGAGCCTTCCAGATAATTTTGGCGTCAGACGAAACTGATATAGAGTACACTTTGAGATTCAACTTCAAGGCATCCAACAATGAATTTGAGTATGAAGCTCTACTGGATGGTCTCTCCCTCACCAAAGCACTAAACATCAGCCAGTTGTTGGTTCACAATTACTCCAGGCTGGTAGTAAATCAATTCCTAGGAGTATATAAAGCAAAAGACGAGAGGATAGCCAGATACCTAGCCATGGTAAAAGAAATGGTAATGTACTTCAATAAAGTGAAGCTGAAAAGGATCCCTCGACTAGATAATATCCGAGTTGATGCCTTAGCGAGATTAGCGTCAGCGACCAAAAAATAGATTAGAAGGTTGGTGCTTACGAAGATCTTACGTCGACCGACCATTGAGGCGGATGACAACACAATTGAGTTCTTCTTGAACCTATAGATAGGTGAATCTTGGATGGATCCTCTCACTCGATATATAATGGATGGTGAATTTCCTGAATCAACGCTGGAAAGGAAGAAAATGAGGTATAAGGAAACTAAGTTCTCAATCATTGGAGATGTTTTATACAAGAAATGATTCCTCCTCACTCTGCTCCGATGTTTCCATCCGATAAAGGTAGAACACATCTTGAAAGATATGCATGAGGATTTTTTCTCCAATCATATAAGAGGGAGATCTTTGGCGAAGCGGGTAGTCACACAGGGGTATTCGTGGTCGACCTTGGCTAGGGATACGACCAATTATGTAAAGAGAAGTGACAAATGCTAGAGGTATGCCAGCATCCCTCATCAGCCTCATCACCCTCTATCATATATTAACTCTATGTGGCTGTTTTCTATTTAGGGAATTGATTTGGTAGGACACCTGCCCAGGGCAACCTACAACTACAGGTATCTCATTGTGGCGGTCGACTATTTCTCTAAATAAGTTGAGGCAGAGGCCATGATAACCATAACTGAGATGAATACCTTCAAATTCATTTGGAGGAACATCATTTATATATATGGTCTACCCCACACCCTGATCTCGGATAATGGAAAATAGTTCAAAAACTCATCTTTGGAAGCCTATTGTAAGAGGGTCGAGATCAAGAAGTTTTATTCTACTCCACACTGACCTTAAGCGAATGGAAAAATGGAGGTAACTAACAGAACTATATTGGATGGTATCGAAAAGAAATTAGAAGACGCCAAGGGTCTTCGAACTAAAGAAGTGCATGCCGTCCTGTGGGCCTACAGGACGATAGAGAGAATGCAAAAATGCAAGACCCCTTTCATGCTTATTTATGGCTCAGACGCAGTGATACCTGTAGAGATCGACCTACCAAGTCATAGAGTTCAGACATACAACCCAAAAGAAAATACTGGCAAGCGGAGGTTGGATCTGGACCTCATTGAAGAAAGGAGAGAGGAGAAAAAATCCGACATACTGCCTATCAACAAAGGATTATTAGGTTCTACAACAAAAGGGTGAAGGCTAGGACATTATCCGTGGGAGACTTAGTTTTGAAGAAGGTTTGGCAAAAGTCGAATAAGGTCCAATTAAATTGGCATGGCCCCTACAAGGTTACTAAAGAAGTAGTTCCTGGAACATATCGACTCAAAAAGTTGGAGGGAGAGTCATTCTCCAACCCTTGGAATGCTGATTATTTAAAGAAATATTATCAATAGGACATTGTAAGAGTTTTCTTTTATCATTGTATCATTGTACGAGACATGTATTGAAAAAAATTAATGAATGAAAACTTGCAAGTGTTCTCTCCTATTGTTATTGTATGAATTAATGAAAATAATTAAAATTGTATGTTTCAACTCGTCCTAAGCTACAGATCATCACTCATGTGGGGCAATAGCATTAACTCACTCTCGATGACATGACAATATGGATGGGGTTGACCCTGTCCATAGATTATCAATAACACCAAGAAGGGGGGAACATTGTTATAACATCATCTTTTATGGTGGAAAACACAATGTTCATCTCAACATCATTATATTGATAAAAACTCTCTCGACCGAGACAACAGTGTAGGACGAGGTTCCACTCTTCCATACACTCAAAATGATGAGAGGGGACTTATGATTAAACACTGTAATTTGGTGGATTCAAATTCAAAAATCATTTAATTATGGTTGATACAAACTCTCTCGGATGAGATGACAATGTAGGGCGTGGCGTCACACGTCCATACACTCTCAAAATGACGAGAGGGGACTTATGATTAAACACCATAATTTGATGAATTCAAATTCAAAAATCATTTAATTATGGTTAATAAAAACTCTCTCGACCGAGACGACAGTGTAGGACGAGACGATGCTCATCCATACATTCTCAAAACGACGTGAGGGGACTTGTATTAAACACCATTAATTTGTGGGTTCAAATTTCAAAAATCATTTACCTGGTTACGCTCATCTTTTCCAAGGATGAGAGGAGATTTAAGAAGCACATCATTAACTTGATGATCTCAGATTAAAAACCATTTTGAAAAGGACAGGACCCCCCAATTTTTATAAATCTTATCAAATTTTATTTCCTTTTATAGAAAGATGCGGAAGCGATAAGATGATGGTTCAAATTAAAACAACTTAACAAAATTTTAATTTCTATTCAAATTAAAATTAAATCAAGTGAAATAAGATTTAAAACACAAACACAGTTTGATTTCACTTAAACACAATTAATTTACTCCAAGTCCTAGAAATTTGCCAGAGTCATATTTTTCATTTTTAACAAATTAGGCCAAACCAATTTTATCCAATTATATTAAATGACTTGAATTAAATTAACCAAACATTACCCAATATTTAATTTAGCACCAAATTAAACCTGTAGTAATTAAAACCAAATTTTATCTTGAATTACCTAAGCATGCGTTATAGTTGAGTATAGCAAGATAAAATAAACAATAAATCACCATGCCGCGATGTACGAGGAAAAACCCACAACGGGAAAAAACCTCGAACGGCCCTAGCCTTAAGTCCACTAAGTATGGATTTACAAATCACAAGACAGAAAGACTTACAACACTCGACTCGATCCCTCTCAAGCCCCAACGCTTCTTCTTGTAAACACCTCCGCCTAGTAGACAACCCCGAAGCTCCATCGGAATCTTGGCCTTCACCAATGAGATATAGGTACACCGTTAACCACACATGGTGCCTTTCATTACATGAGAATGCCACAGCAAAACAAACTATTCTTCTTTATGGGATTTATAAGCAAACCCAAACTTCTCTTCAAACAGATTTAGAGATAAACCGGTGCCAAACACTCCAAGCAAAGTATATATATATATATATATATATATATATATAGAACTTGGATTAAACAAACTTTTGGTGTAAACAAGTGTTTAAAAGATTTTTTCTTGAAGAATTGAACACTCAAAAACAATGAACTTTTTCCCTTTGAATATTGCTCTCAAAAACTCTCTATGAGATGGAAAGAAGCGAAAAAGTTAAACCAAAACGGTTGGTTTCCGCACAATTAAGTTCTGTCAAAAGTTAGTGGGATAAAGGAGTGGGAAACATGGGAAAAACTGCTCAAAACAGCCAAATACCTATTCCCGCCAAATTTCGTTCGAACGAGATTTTCGTTTGAACGAAGTCTCATTTGAACGATCCTTCTAACGAAGTTCTAGTGTGAACTCGTTAGAAATCTCGTTGGAAATCTCGTTCGAACAGCCATCTCGTTCGAACGACATTTCGAACGAAGTTCCAGTGGCCAATATGGGAACTCGTTGGCAAACTCGTTCGAACGAGATTATGGATCAAACGGCAAACTCGTTCGAACGACATTATGGTTCAAACGACAAACTCGTTTGAACGACAATTCGAACGAACTTCCAGAAAGTTTGAAAATTTTGATTTTTAGCCTAGAAACTTTATAAACTTGATTTTAAAGTTTTAATAAAATCTTTCCAAAATTAAACCACAGTTTTAAATAACCATACACCCAATATAAATTGTTCCAAGCTCCTATATATATATATATTAAAATGCATTCATACCTTAGGAGTACACGGAACATTGTTGATGACATAGAAACGAGGCACTTTAAACTCGGGATTTTGATGAAGCTTTAAACTTGGCCGCTACGTCTTCAACTTTAGTACGTCATAGGCTTGAAGGATGATCAATAACTCTATCCTATGACTCAAATGTTTTTGTCCGGAATTGAGCCAAAACTACAAAGGACTCAATTGGAAATTTGTGTCCTTACAAATCTCCCCCTTTGGCTATTTCGGGACAAAAACAAACAAAAATCCTAAAGGGCCGTCAAGCTCGACTAGACTGACAAAAGCCCCCCCCAAAAAAAAATTACAATGCTTGACTCAAACAACCCAAGGATTAAAATCTTTGCTGGTGAAAGTTGCCACTTAGAATATAATTCATGCACACTTAAGCAAACACATTAAACGCATAGGGAATATCAAAATATTAAAGACACTTAAAGTAATTAATCCCCCTAGATTATTTCTCCCCTTTATCAAACAAAGAACCTACTTAGAAAGACGTCTCCCCCTAAGATAAATCTCCTCCAAACTAAGATACGATTATAATAGGATTAGATACCATTTCTCCACCTATCATTCTCCCCCTTTTTGTTCAGGAATAGACAAAGGTTAAGAATTCAAACGTAACTTTTCTCCCCCAATAAAAGCATATGCACCCTCTAAACTAAACAAGGGATAAATGGAATGGAATAACAAGCTAAACATGCATTAGTGCATAAAGAGATGAGAAAATTAAAGTACATAGGCAACAAAATCATAACTAATCCAATAAATAATAACGGATACCAACTAGGATGCAAGAAACAGATACCAATATGATACATAAGCATTAATCATGTGATACCAACAAAGAATGCAACAAGATGGATACCAATTATGAATTAAAGTATAGATGGACTAGAAATCAAGGCAAAGACCAAATAAAAACATATCAAATATATGTATACATAATAAATACCAAATAGACTCAAGTACACATATATAGATATTGTAGAGGGGGATTGAAGGTAATCCTGAGATTAGAGATAATTACTTAATTTACAAAAGTGTTTGAGATTAAGCAACCGAAGCATCTCAAGCGTGGAAACTCAAGCGCGGCAACTCAACAAGGTAGCTTGGCTTGGCAACTCATACTTTAGCTTGTTGTATTAGTCATATTGTATTTCTATTTATGTTGATTGTAAGCTATAACGGTTCTAATGTTGTAACGAGAGTAATAACGAATTTGTGCGAGGTCAAACGTTACTTGCGAGAGACCAGGCTTGGCTGGGCCTGGGAGAGCTTTCATGCTCTATCGAATGACCTCGCCGTGGGAACTTTAGAGGGACCTGGTTTGGAGGATTAAGAAGTGAGGCACCGTTGGGAGATTGTCCTGACCATCTTAAATACACCTAGTAAAACATCGAAGGACCCTGACCGTGGAACCACGGATGGAGAAGCCTTGAGTTCCATCGAGCGTTGAGTTGTGAACCAAGCAACCTTCTACTTAATGTCACATCTACTGTAGGTGATGTCACTAGCCAGCTAAACAATGTCAGACCTACAGTTGAGTAAACCACCATGGTATTTGGGGCTGTCAGGCAGTTGCTGAGCTACCTCTGTGACAACAACCCCTGACACACAGTGGTTAGGCAAAAGGCATGTCTTGGCATTTAATGTTTATGACGTGGAGACAACTAGTGCATCAGACATTTAATGTTGTGACATAAAGTATGAGGGATGTCTTTCATAGTCTTAAATGACTGAGTTGCCTCGGGGGTGGTGTGAGGGGCTATTTAAGGACCTCAGCCACCTTTGAGGAGAGGATGATCTTTTGAGAGTTGAGGAGTTATTTCTAGAGAGAATACACATCAGAGAGAGTTATTGCAAAGAAGAGGGGTTTACTCACTCACCATTGTTATTTATTACGAAGATTTTAATACTTGACAGAGATTCTTGAGGGTTTTTGGTGTGTTTATACCTGCCTATCGAGGTGTATCTAGGGTGCTTACTTCAATCTCCCTCTAGCTAAGTTACTTCAAAGTTTCATTACTACTTTCTGATTTATACACGAGAGATTAGAGAGTTTAAACTGGGCTCATCTTCATTGGGTTTGTGTTTGTATGTCCTATCATTAATCCAAGGTCCTGGGCTAATTAACTTATCTTTGACATACTCAAATAGGGGTTACGCCTCCATCTATAATCTAAAGTACCCTCTTACAGATATAAACACACAAATGACACAAAATAAGAAAAGCTTTTCACACTCGTATGGCAAAAATGTGTCATATAGAAACGAAAAGGTTAGGGTGTGAACTAGCAACAGTTAAATTTAGACTTAATCACTTAAAAACATGTTCATGGAGATCTCAATTGAGTACAAACTTCATCACATTTGAATATAACCTCATGTGACAATATAGATTGAACTCAATGAACAAACATACAAAATGCATACAAGCCTAGCATGTTGATAATTCTATAAACCAATAGAGTCATGACATTGAAAGTACAACTAGGATAAACGGACATTGTGCAAACCGTTGATATACCATCCAATCTCCCTCAATAAGAATATATTATTCTTTCGAATGATAATATCAATGAAACATAGGCATTGGCAAATATTCTCTTTTAATGCCATTATTCTGTTTTTAGGCCTTTGGACCACGTATTTCTTTTAGGTCCAAACAAACGGTGGCTTACTATTCGCAAAGGATAATAAATCCTTTCGGAGCCCTTCCCCGTGCACATTTATATTTATTATTTTTTATATCTCACACATATCTCACGTGCAACGGATTTTAACATGCACTAGTCCTCCTAGGTCACAAATATGTAGATGAGAATATTGCTTGAAGAACACCTCACAAAGCTCAAATATACATATGAAGTTAAATTTCAAATGAGCTCGTGCATGTGTGAATAGAGGCATATAAAAATAGAATCCATTTAAACAACACAAAATCCAACTACTCCATGTAAGCATGGTAAAGAACATAATAAGGATTGACAATCTAAACCAAAAGTTCTAGCCACATGAGAGCGTAAAAGATGGGATTCAAACACAAGTATATGCCACATAAAGTGTGTCAAACTATAATACAAACAAAATAAAAATCTTTTTAAGTTTTTGAAATTTTTGACCAAAAAAAATATATACTTAAAAGGCAAACAAAACTCATTTGTATTTTTCATTAATCCTAAATTATCAAAAAGATGAAACACAAATGATAAACAAAAATCTTTTTGTATTTTTCATTTAATGCAAACAAAAATGAAAGAATTATAATACAAAAGATAAACAAGTCATGATTTCTAGCATAAGATATGAAATAAAGCAATGACTAGAAAATGACTAAACAAGCATACACTTAGCATGGGTGATATAACATGAAACACAAAGCTAAAGTATGCAAATAAAACTAACACATTCAACCTTTAGATTTTGCAAGGGAGGAAGCATGTGAAAGTAAATGAGAATCAAATACCCTATGTTGTTAAGCTACCAAGTCGGATCTCCTAACCCAAACTAATGATGAGTGACTATCTTGAGGTGTAGGAATCTTGACTACCTTGGTTTCTTTACGGTGGGATTTTCTAGGAACTCGTTTAAGATCAAAACAAAATTTCCTAAGATGAACTTTTCGACCACAATGAGCACAAGTAAAAACACGTCAAAAATTGGGACCTAAGGATTGATTTCGAAAGGCATTCCTAGGTGATTCTTTTAAAACATTGGTTTTGGCTTTTTGAGTTGATTCATTACAAGTATCGAAGCCTAAACCATAAGTGTCATTTTTTATTGGACCGTGCCTAAGATTTTATCATGTTTTTTGGACCTACACTCCAAATCAAATTTGACATTACTAGAGTCTTTTAACTGTTCTTCTAATTCTAAAATTCTAGACTCTAACAAACCATTTCTCTCTTCAAACTCGAGAATCTCCTTTTTCAAGGATTCCATTAAACCCCTAAGGTTGTCTCTCTCGCCTTCTATATATTCTAGCTTCTCTCGAAGAGATCTCTCTAGTGTCCTAAGGTCTTCCACTAACGTACTATCATCAACCACCTTGACATGCTCTCTTAAAATTTCTTCTAACTTCAAATTAGCCCTTTTTAATTTAATAGATTCTTCATAAAGTTCTTGAAAAGCATTTTGAAGTTCACTCACATTAACCTCTTCTTCATTTACACTCTCTCTTTCTTCTTCACTCTCACTACCATAAAAAATAAGGGAGTCATAAACTATGACCTTGGAAGTGTCATGTGTTAAAGTTTCATCAATAGACGAGTTCTCACTATCACTCACATGACTAGCCATAAAAGCCACAAAGTTGTGCTTAGTGGGGGAATCGAGTCCCTCTTCATTATCACTATCACTAAGGGTTGCATTAAACGCAATTGGTTTCTTACCATCTCTCCTTAGTTTAGTGGGACAATCAAAATCCCTATGGCCATACCCCTCACAACCAAAACATTTTTCGGACTCATCCCTATTTACATTTTCTTTAGAAGTTTTAAGGATCCTCTCGGCTTTGTCATGCTTAGAAGTTTCAAATTTCTTAAAGTCATTTTTAAATTTATCTTTGTTAATTTTAAGAAACTTTCGAAATTTCCTAGCAAACAAGGCCATATCTTCCAAGTCACTATCACTCTCGCTCTCTACTACTTTTTTTCCTCTTTCTAAGCTTTTAAAGCAATGCCCTTTTTAATTTTATTTTCGGTTTTAGAGGGAAACATGTCTAGTTCATAGCTTTGTAAATCACCTACGAGCTCTTCTAATTTCATAGAGGCTAAAGTTGGTAAAGAATTTAAAACGGTCACTTTTGGAATAAATCCATCAAGTAGGGACCTTAAAATTTTCTTTACAACTCGGTTGTCGGGTATTTTTTCTCCCAAGTTAAAAGATGAATTAACAATATCGAAAAGTCTATCATAAAATTCATCAAAAGTTTCATTTTCGTTTATTTTGATGGTTTCAAATTGAGTGGTGAGGTTTTGGAGTTTTGAAGCTTTAACAACACTTGTACCCTCATGAGTGAGTTGCAAAATATCCCATGCTTCTTTAGCAATCTCACACGTCATAATGCGCCGGAATTCATCCAGTGTGACAGCGCTAAACAAGGCGTTTAAACCTCAAGAATTAAAATTTGAAAGCTTAAACTCATTCTCACTCCATCTATCGGCCGATTTGGGAACACGTTCATTATGTACAAAATGAGTTGGTGGAGACCACCCGTTAACTACAGATAACCAAACCCTCTCATCGATAGATTTAAGTGCCGATTTCATTCGCGCTTTCCAATACGCGTAATTAGAACCATCAAAAATAGAAATTTTTTAGAATGGGGAAAATTTCATTTTAGCCAAAAATATTTAAAGGATCTTAACGAAATAATTTATCACTTTGGCTCTGATACCAATTGAAAAGGACAGGACCCCCCAATTTTTATAAATCTTATTAAAAATTATTTCCTTTTGTAGAAAGATGCGAAAGCGATAAGATAATGCTTCAAATTCAAACAACTTAACAAAATTTTAATTTCTATTAAAATTAAAATTAAATCAAGTGAAATAAGATTTAAAACACACACAGTTTGATTTCACTTAAACACAATTAATTTACTCCAAGTCCTAGAAATTTGCCTAAGTCATATTTTTCATTTTAAACAAATTAGGACAAACCAATTTTATCCAATTATATTAAATGACTTGAATTAAATTAACTAAACATTACCCAATATTTAATTTAGCACCAAATTAAACCTGTAGTGATTAAAACCAATTTTTATCTTGAATTACCTAAGCATGCGTTCTAGTTGAGTATAACAAGATAAAATAAACAATAAATCACTACGCCGCGATGTACGAGGAAAAACCCACAACGGGAAAAAACCTCGGACGGCCCTAGCCTTAAGTTCACTAAGTATGGATTTACAAATTACAAGATAGAAATACTTACAACACTCGACTCGATCCCTCTCAAGCCCCGACGCTTCTTTTTCTAAACACCTCCGCCTAGTAGACAACCCCGGAGCTCCGCCGGAATCTTGGCATTCACCAATGAGACATAGGTACATCGTCAACTACACATGGTGCCTTTCACCACATGAGAATGCCGCAGCAAAACAAGCTCTTCTTCTTTATGGTATTTAGAAGCAAACACAAACTTCTCTTCAAACAGATGTAGAGATTAACCGGTGCCAAACACTCCAAGAAAAGCAAAGTATACATATATATATATATATATATATATATAGAGAGAGAGAGAGAGAGAGAGAACTTGGATTAAACAAACTTTGGGTGTAAACAAGTGTTTAAAAGATTTTTTCTTGAAGAATTGAACATTCAAAAACAATGAACTTTTTCCCTTTGAATATTGCTCTCAAAAACTCTCTTTGAGATGGAAAGAAGTGAAAATTAAACCAAAAAGGTTAGTTCCTACACTATTAAGTTCTATCAAAAGTTAGTGGGGTAAAGGAGTGGGAAACATGGGAAAAACTACTCAAAACTTCCAAATACCTATTCCCACCAAATCTCGTTCGAACGATCCTTCTAACAAAGTTCCAGTGTGAACTCGTTAGAAATCTCGTTGGAACATCCATCTCGTTCGAACGAAGTTCCAGTGGCCAATATGGGAACTCGTTCGAACGACATTGTGGTTCGAATGACAAACTTGTTCGAACGACATTTTGAACAAACTTCCAGAAAGTTTGAAAATTTTGATTTTTAGCCTAGAAATTTTGTAAACTTGATTTTAAATTTTTAATAAAATCTTTCTAAAATTAAACCACAGTTTTAAATAACCGTATACCCAATATAAATTCCTCCAAGCTCCTATATATATATTAAAATGCATTCATACCTTAGGAGTAAACGAAACATTGTTGATGATGTAGAAATGAGGCACTTTAAACTCGGCATTTTGATGAAGCTTTAAACTTGGATGCTACGTCTTCAACTTTAGTACGTCATAGGCTTGAAGGATGATCAATAAATCTATCCTATGACTCAAACGTTTTTGTCCGGAATTGCGCCAAAACTACAAAGGACTCAATTAGAAATATATTTCCTTACACATTTCATTATGGTTACTTGATAAACATCATTAGCTTTCTGTTAAACAAACAAGTAGTGTAAAGTCAAGACAAGAAAACGTGACAAAGTAATAGGAGATAACAGAAACAAATGATACAAGCATTTGTCATTTAGGGATTTAAGCAAATTCTCCCCACAAAGCAATAAGAAACAACGTTACATACGTAAGATTAAACCATAAGAATTCAAAAAACAAAAAAAGTAATTGTTCAATATTACATCAGACAAGAGGCATCAGGCCACATGAGACCGCCATAATGAAGAATAAGGATTTAAGGTGCTTGGTTTTCCTCGAGATCCACTTCAGCCTACCCATCAGCAGTGTTATCTTTCTTAACCTCAGCATTGTCTTCATTCTAGGCTTGGGTTGTCTCACCCTCGTCCCCAACTAGCTCAACGTTACCTTCATCAGCTATTGCTTGGATGGTCGGATTAGGTTATGCCACCCTCTCAACCTCGTCTAAGGAAATAAGGACTAAGGGATCAGAGAAATTAAAGGATTCAATCTGTGAAGCTAAGTGTGAGAACTTAGGGAACTTGAGGGTTGGGATCCCCTCTCAAGGTACTGCATACTATACCCCAAGAACTCCTATGACAATTTGAAGTCCTTAACGGCATTTTTCTCGGTTTCTTCCAATTCCTTATCAATAATAGCCTTTATCTTCTCTTTCTCCTCGGACGTCTGCTTATCGACCTGTTCCTTTAGTCCATTTGCATGGTCGGTATTCAATTTATTAATGGCCTCAGTATGCTCCCTATTAAACTTTTCTATCGTCGTCTTATGGGATGAGATTTATTTTTTCAAATTCTTCTCATTTTTTATCGCCGCTCTGGCCTGCCGAATCTCATGATGTTTTTTAACTACCCAATGGTGGACCTTATTTATAGCCAGAAGAGTCTGCAAAAAATATGAGGCATCAGTATAAAATGAGATTACACATCAGCAAAAATCAGAATAAAGGTGCAAGGGTCTACCTGAACAACTCTATGCAAGCTAAAGTCATTCAAAAGGTTAACGTCCATAGATTCTAAGAAAAGATCATCCGCCGATGGTGTTATGGAATCCATCACTTCAAAAGCTTTCTTCTTGTTGACAATAAGGGGCCTAGGGCTGATGGATAGATTGGCTAGACGAGCTGAGAGGGAATCCTCGCTTGAGATAGGTATTGCTTGAGTCGATTGAGTCTTGGATGAGTTGTCCTTATGCTTCTTATATTGATGGGAAGTGTAAAGATCCTCACAGACATCTCTCATTCTTTTTTACACATCGTCTTGGGTACGGTTGACGACATTGTACTCCTTTGTCTGAGGTGGGGGCAGAGTCGTCTTCCCCACTAGCTTTAACATGCATGTAAGGATGGGAGAAGCCATTCTCCACATGACTTCAGGAGTATTGGGTGGATGATATGAAAAGTAAAGCTGAAGTCAGTAACCAAACCAAATTAAATACAACACAACAGTTGACAGGAAAAATACTTACATAATTTAGATAGGGGTCCACCCCCAAACCTTTCTGCTCCAAGAAGTAGGGGGTCCTCAATTGCTCAAACTGTATGAGACCCCCTCCTTACCCTGTTTCTTAACCTTCTTCACATCCTTGGTGGAATCAATGCTCAGGCTCAGATCTAATTTGGCTGATATATGAGCTTTTGTCCATCTATAATGAACCCTGGGCTCTGAGGTACTACTACAGGGAGCATCTGGGCCAAGTCCCCAAGCTCTAGGAATGAAGAAATAACGAGGCTTCC
Source organism: Sambucus nigra (assembly GCA_949130495.1). Classification (NCBI taxonomy): domain Eukaryota; kingdom Viridiplantae; phylum Streptophyta; class Magnoliopsida; order Dipsacales; family Adoxaceae; genus Sambucus; species Sambucus nigra. Next base: position 22,642,332 of record OX422216.1, read on the forward strand.
AATTATGGTTAGAAGTATGTTTTATAAGAAAAACTTTCTTTGTTGGTTTCCTGGCTATGAGATAATAGTAGACATGCTGAGTTTTTAGAAATGAGAGTGTATAGAATCCCATGAAGATACTGACTAGAAGGTGGGTATGATGAACTAACTTATACAGATAAATAAAGCAGGCATTGGGTAAAAGTTGAGAAAGGTCGAGACCTAAGCTTGTAAGAATAACTCGTATAGTTGGGTACATAAGTGGCCTAAAGTCGACCTTAAACATATGCTCGGAGACATAAATCTCGCCCTCTCGACCCTAAAATGATCTCTCATCCTCAGAAGGTACCCTCATGGTGATAGAGGGTCCTATGCCATAAAGATGTCTCCAGACCAGAAGATCTAATACTGTGGCTGAGATAATAAAATATTCAGCAAAAAAGTGTCAAGTGTGTCCTAGGCTGCATCATCATGGTCTCGATTTTCAGTCGGGATATTACTTGGATCACTATGAGTGAATTGATTAAAACGATCGATAACGGGACTGGCATGACAGGGGGAGGAATTACAACTTTAACCTTTAGCTCGTCCGAACCAGAGATGATTCGTAGAGAGGAGTCTGAATAATTGGAAGACTCAGAATGTTGAGAAGACGAAGCTCAATAAGAGACTTTTGACTCTTCAGAACAATTAGAAGGGAGTCTCATAGCTTCATCATAAGAGTCCACACTCTCGACGGTGTAAGAGATAGACGTATTGTCGTCTGCAGAGGCAGATGAATCAAAGATCGAGTCACTATGTTCTACAACAGGGGACGTATGACAGTTAAACCAATATGACAAATTGAATGTGTACGGAAGGCCTCGGCTTTACTCTTAGCGGCGTCCTTGACTTCGTACCTTCGTAGCTTCCTAAAACACCTCTCCCATAGGGTGGGAAACTCCTCGAATAATTTGTATAAGGGCCTTAACATTCAAACAAAAGTTTGGGTTGACCAAGTTGACTACAAGATTGAAAAGGGGTAGTTCAATTATTTTCAAAAGAAATGGAAAAAAAATATGTGAATGAGCTTTACCGGATATGGTGATTGGGGATGTATCGAAAAACCTAAGCTTTAACATCGAAGCCTGAAACCACCTAATGCTAAGCCTAGACACCACCCACGGTGTAAAAACCTCCATAAAATAGTAAGGGATTGACCCAAACACCACCAAACAAACTCACCGAAAAATAAACAAGCTGCCGAAAAATGAAAAACAAGCAAAACCACACTAATCCAAACTAAAATCAAAAGTATCTTGGTAAAAATGAGTCACCTGAATAAAAGGAAGCTCTTGGAGAGAAGAAGTAGATCAAAAAATGATCGGACATTGAGAATCGAGAAAAGATCAAGAATGTCAATGGCGATTTTTCTCCGAAAGTCTTAGGCAGGAACAAGTTTGCAAGAAAGAAAGAGAAAAGGGTGAAATCTTGGTTTTTAAACCAAGAAATAATTATGCACGCTTCTCAAAAAGAGTCATCATTTGGGCACTAAACCTTAAGTGCTTCAACTATCCCTTATGCTTGGGGAAGACGCTACCCAATGGAGATACATGTCCCATGAAGCTTGACAAGCCTTTAATTAACTGCGAACTGTCATAACAGGAACTATCATCAACTCAGACACTCTTACCCCTCAGCCTCCACTTAATATTGGAGACTAAAGGCTAGGGGTGATTAATATATCCAAGTGTAACCTCGTTTGAGGATAGGTCTTACTCAACCTAGCCGACATTACAAAGCACACTTATTATAAGGAGACCAACATCATCAGTCTTGGCCTCGTCCACCGTCTTAGGTCAAAACCTTCCAACAACCAGGCCTTTTTTGTCTAATCACATCTGCCATACTTGACAACCGAGACCTCGTGGGTCCTTTCTAGAACCTCATCTTGGCCTGATGCTTACCTAGCCGAGATCACATTCAGTACTCTTTAAATTGATTGAATAAGACTCTATGGGTCTCATACTCAGCCCAGTCGAAACAACTGTGGACGATAACTTCACCACGCGTAAGGCAAGGCTCATCATAATCAGCCCAAGCAGACAGTCAGTTATAACCAAATCCCATGTGCACCTGGGGGGAATATTAACTTCATTATTATTTAAATGCACTAAGGATAGGTGTCTTATTCTAGTTGGCTTGTGGATGATGTGCATCCCTATAACATGCTTGGGGTGCACACTGCACCACCCCAGCATTATATATACTCTTCACCTTCAACCATGAGAAGGATCCTTACCTAGCAAAACTCTATTGAAATTGTAGTAGAGAGATAAAGTTGAGTGCATGTAACCCAAGTCCATTAGAGTCTATTTTGATAGTAAACACGCACGGTGGAGTAGGCCTAAAAGGATGAACCACTTATATTAATGTCTTTCTCCTCATTGCCTCAACTCTCGCTTCATTTATATTATTGTATTTTCACCATTATTGCACACTTGAGGTTCTACCGGATTGAGCTCTTATTCATCTACTTCGTAGTTCCATATTTGGCACCATCACCTATAACATTTTACTTTCTCGATGGAGGGTGGATTATCACACCTTTGTTACCAGTTAGGGGTAATTTTCTATCACATTAAAAGACATTTGTGATTTAACTGGTTTTCCCATCTTGGGAAACCATGTATTTACTGATGGCTATAAGGACTCTATCAAACAAGAGATGTGCAAGAAGCTCCACCAATCCTTGGCAGATTGTACCCATTATATTGGTCTCACCTAAACTGGGGTAAGCAAGCATTCTTTTATGAAATACCAACACTACTTATTTAAGAACATTGAACCATAACCTAAAGAAGAGGCCCAAGCCAAAACGCCTAAGGGCCAAGATGGTCCAAAACTCCAATCGAGGACCCATTTGGTTGTTTTCTTTATCACCTTCCTAAGTCGGTTTTTATTTCAAGGAAGGCTAAATAATTCCCCTTGCTATTTACTTTTCTGTTTGGCTATCGTGATTGCTCACAGAAGGAGTGTGCCACTCGCTACTCTTAATTTGGGATCCATCTATACCTAGCTGGATCAAACTCGTGTTGATATGGAATACTCACATGGTTGCTTTGATGTGGTAAATTTTGTCAATTCCTTTGTGTTAATGGGTTTTTATTTTTGAGCGATTTCCCAATTAGGCTCCTAATCCCTGCTCCCTGGATAGTCAGGCTACTCGCATTGCTAGGTGGTATAAGAAGGGTCCTAAGTAATCACCTAATCTATTTTTGGACAATATCGATGAGTTTTATTTTTGTCCTTACTCGAAGAGAGTGTGTGGGATAATCTTTTGGTGCATTCATTTCGCTTCTCCTAAAACCTTTTTCTCTCCAGCCAATGCCAATTCGATGAGTGATCGCCCTCACATCTTTGTAATAGCATTTGTGCTCCCATGTATATTACCATTTTTGACTGAGATTGGACAGGGATTGAATTTTACCACTTTGACAAGGTGAGTAGGCAATTTAGATGTGACCAAGGCATTTATACTCTAGATTTTCCTACCAGCCTTTCACCTTCAGCTTTGTACTTGGAGGCCTACTCGAACTTTACTCTCGAGGGGATGGTACGGAGACCTGCCTATTTTGGGAACTTTTTTATACCCGCTAATGATTATTTTCCATCCTTCAGCCAATTGTGGTTTAGCCTATCGTAGCGCCAAGTCATGTTAATAAAAAAATGTATACATGATTCCCCTCATAAGTCTTTCATTGAGGGCATCCCCTCTTCTGACAAGTACATGACCAAGTTCACTGGCAAAGAAGTTTGGCATTACATCTAAGTTTTAAGAATCCTCTCGAGTAAGTTGTACCTATCCTTATGAATCTTCTACTCGAGGAGAGCATTTTTTCTAAACATCCTGAGGCAAAAACCCAACAAACCAGGGGCAAGAGCAAGGGGAAGGGAAAAGACAAGGTCCTCTCTAAGAGGAAGAACCCAGATGTTAATGCTTCATAGGGAATTTGCTTCCCCTCCCCCTCCAATTAAGACCCGAGTGACCATGCAAAAGAAGAAAACATCCAAGACCACTTCCCCCTCTACCATTAAAGAACAAGGTTCAGATACTGATACCTTTGGGGTTAAAGAGACTTTTTAGACCGTTCGTGAACAACAATACGAGGCTCTCGAAGCCACTATTTCTCAACCTTATGCTTTACTCTCCACTCCTTTAATGTAAGGTCCTCTGGCTTTTCCTTTTTTACTTAGTAAAAATATACGTAATAGAATTATGAGTGCTCGTTCCACGCCATGTTCATCTAAAGAGGATCTTATTTACTATGGAAGCACTCCTTATTATTATCATAGCTCTTCTTTAAATGACATTAACTTACTTAGCATCAACAAAGATCACTCGTTTGATGCTTCTCCTTTTTTATTAGCCACGAGGAGGTTGATTTTGGACCTGGAGGAACCTATCAATAACCATATGACACGATGATCTACTCACCCTCCTCCATTAGTCTAACTACTGAGCCTCTACTTGATTGGCAAGCTCGTCGTGATGAGCCTGTAAGTGCTTAACACAATTTCATACTTTTCTCTTTATTATGTTTTCATATGATTTGTAATTTAACTAATTATTAACTCCTCTAATTTTTTAGCACGCCTCTTCTGCAGGGTTGAGTGGCCTCTCCGGGATGAGGCTAGCTCCTTCACCTTCTTCTCTTGTCCTTCCTCGTACTCCCTTTTAATGCGACATGAACTCTATGAACTACACCAAAAAGGGTTTTTTTCATTTTTCACCCGAAAAAGTAATGATCAATTAAAGCCCAATAACCATGGGATAAGTTTCAATGACCCAAAGCTTCAGAAGAATCTTAAAAGGGAAAAGGAATTTTTTAAAGTTTAAATTCTCATGAAAAAAGAATAAGGAACAAACTTATGTGCAACAAGAGAAGAAGGTTAAACCTAATTCCAAGATAGAAAAGAAAATTATTCGTTGTAATTTTTATGGGAAAACAAATCATGTTGTGCAATTTTGTTTCAAACAGAAAAGACATGAGAAAATGAGTTAAAAGGCACAATTTGTGATAAAGAATTTGAGAAGAGGTGAGAGAAGGTTTGAAAAGAAAACTTATGAGTTTTTCACTTTTTTCCAAGTGCATGGACGTTCCAATCAAACATGTTGGTGCATGAAGAAAAGAAATCAAAAGTTTATTAAGAATAAGAGAAACACATTTCAAAGGAATCCTATAAATGAACTAAGAGTCCAAATAGATTTGTTAATGAGAAGAATGAATTTTTTTGTTTATGGTAAAGGTGAGGCTAGAGGAAACATTCCTCGACCTAGACACCAAGCTCAATTTATAAGGATTAGGCATAAAAATCCTAGGAAGGAAGAAAAATGTTTACCTAAAAACATTAGAGGTATGCCTAGGAAAGCATCAAAAGTCAAAGTTTCATTAGGAGGAAATAAAGATAAGGATTATATGAAAGTAATCAAGTTTGAGTATCCCATTTCCCCAAGAGGTGCAACACCTATCCCTACTTAGGTTAGTAATTTGGTTAGTATGACTAGGTTCTTATAGGGTTCCATTCCTAGTTCATTCTTAATTTATTGGTGGAACAATTCAATGTAGGTGAGAGATTTGATTGGATCTCATTTGATATCTTTTTTCATGGGTTAGTGATATTTTCATGCATATATGCATTTTTATGAATTTGCTTTCGATTAATTATTTTCTTATCTAAACATGATTTTGTAAATATTCATGCATCATTCTTATTCAAAAGATAAAAATATTTTACGTTTATTCTTTTTTTGTGATATATGTGGTTAAGCCCTTGATTCATGATGATTTGTTGATTGATTTAACCTGAATGATTATTAAAAAATTGAATTATAAACCACTTGATGTAAAATGCCTGATTAATTCAATTGTTGGTTTAAATTCATTTGATAAATCATGATTGCCAACTTATTCAGATCAATGGTATTTGACTTCACACTACTTTCACGTGCATATCACTTGTTGCATATGGTGTTTCATATGTTGATCATGCTTATAGTGTTTAATTTGATCATAATCAAATCCTTGAGATCTTATTGGTGATCATATGTGAGATATTATTATTCTTACTATATAAAGGATTTGAAAAAGAACCATTTTTAAAAAGAAATTGTAAGGGATACCACTAGGAGTGTTTAAACCCATTTTGGAAATTCAAATGTTTTCGGGTAGGTGACATCTAGGCGTGTGAAAAGCCAATCAATGGCAAAAACTAAAATATGTTGAAAATGAGCCATAAGCCAAGAGATTTAACATGCATGAAAAACAAGTTAGGGCTAACCATTTCTAAAATAAAATTCTTTTAGGTGGCATTTTAATATAATTTTATCAACATTTACTTGAGGGTGTTGAATTGATTGAAACTATCCTTTTCAACTCAAAGGGATATTGATAGAATGAATACCTTTTAATCATCATTTCTAATGTTTGCATGATTTCTTTATATGTTTTCATATATATTAGGTAATTTTAATTATCACATGAATCATACCTATAAGTACATTACATAGTTTGAAAAATATCCATTTGATGAGAATTTTATGCTATTGATAATGAGTTGACTAAAATTAATTTGAATATGTTTTTTAATTCATATTTTTAATCATGATTTAAATTAAATCTTTATGTCAAATCATTGAATCGTGTGTTCCTTAACCAATATCATATTTTAGAAGTTTTATAGTTTGCATTTGTATATATGTGTGTGTGTGTGTGAGTTGTTGATTTTTGCTATTTTATGCATTTTATATCAAATTGAAGCTATTAACGCAAAATTGAATGATTTTTTTGTGCATTTGCATTCATTCATAATACTGATTTCCTGAGAGTTAGGATTCTAGTATGTTTGTATAATTTTCTAAGAGTTTTATGGAATTTTTTGGTCATGCTCCATACTCTATTCGCACGACATGAAAGTGGTTCATTCGCACAGCTAATGCACATAGTTAAGAATAGTCATTCGAATGCCTGTCGATAGACTTAAATGGTTTTGTGTTGTTCATTTGTCAATTTCAATCCCCGATACTTATAGATCTCTAAACCCTAGTAAAAATCCTTACCAAACAGTTTTATTGGTGTTGAATGTTTGTTTGATCACATTTTTGGATATTATTAGATGCGTCTTGATATAAAGCCCCAAGATTGTCAGATTTTAATTTTCTTCAGTAGCATAAGTCATTGTTCCCCATTCATGTTCATTAATTTTCTTTAGTTTTGATATTCTTAGGTTGATTACATCATCTTAGGAGTTTATTGAGTGATTGAGTTAAGGATTGGGTGACTTTTGGGGAACTAAATGGGTTTTTATAATTTCGTCACTTTTTAGCGCTAGGTTTGTAGTTGTTGGTGTTATCCCACTTTTATCCCATTGTTCTACCTTTGTTATTGATGAGTAGACTGAAATCTCAAGATAGAGAGAGATCTGAGTGAAACCAGAGAGACTGTTAGAGCCTAAGCCTTTACGTCGTCACCTAGGAAGGATAGAAAATCATAACAATTGGCCCCGAGCACTACAGAAAAATTGGCAAATGGTCATAGTAAATTACTCACGATCCATAGTCGTGACCAGGTTGTTACGATCCAAAACCATGACCCCTTCCAAAATACCATGACCAATGACCTGACCAGGTGTAAGGGTGACCATAACTAAGTAGTGGTCACTGTTCGGAGTCGTGACAATAGGGGTCACGGTCCAAAATCATGACATAGTTGTAACCCTTTTTAGTGATAAACTTACTTCCATTATGGTCACAATGGTGGTCACAGTCCAAAATTGTAACCCACTCGTGACTAATATTAGGGAACACTGTCACGGTTCAGAACTGTGACCCACCAATCCTTATTTAAAATTGTCACATGAAATTGGTCATGGCCCAAAATCGTGACCCACCCGTAACTAATATCAGTGAACACTGTCACAGATCAGGGCTGTGACCCACCAATCCTTGTTTAGAATGGTCATACTAACTCTATCACGGTCCAAAGCCGTGACCATTTCTTGAGCTTTAATTGATCACAAAGGTGTTCACGATCATGAGCCATGGCCAAGATTAAGTAATTGATTGGTCACATGGGAGTCATAGTTTTGAACCGTGACCATATTTTATATATAAATTAAACCACTTCTTCCTTATGTCACTTCACCATCGAAACTCTTACTCTCACCCTCTATTATCAACAAAACCACTTCGTTTTGGCTGCCATCTCTCTCTTTCAACACAAGTACATCTCTATTTTTCTCTATTTGTTTCATTGCGCGTGTGTATTGCAGTACGTGTGTGAGGGTTTTAGTGCATGTGATTCAGTGTGTGTGAGTTTTAATGTGTGTTTCATTGTGTGTGTGTGTTGTAGTGTATGTGTGTGTAACAATGTGTATATGTTTGTGTTTCTAATTATATTTATGTGTGTGGGTTTCAGTGTGTGTGTGTGTGTGTGTGTTTCAATTTGTGTGCGTCTGTTTAATTGATGTAAAAAATAATTATTTACCAAATTGAAGATTACAAATTGTTTTCAACTATTTTCTTATATTTTCTTTTAAATTCACGACAACCTTTTTGGAAGATTACAAATTGAAGATAACCTTTTAAATTCCATACACAACCCAAATTGAAAATGGAAAACCTTTTTGGTTTCTCCCACACACAAAATAATATCCATTATATCTCAAAATATGCCCTCACACAAAATAAACCTCTTTGAAATGTTTGAAATTCACGAATTGAGTCAGAGTTTGAAATGCAAGAGAAATAATTTTAAAAAAAAAACTCAAGTTAGTTAAAAATGTTATATATAAACAGCTAAACATCAAATTTTCAAATATAGAAATCCTTATCAATGTAAATAACAAATGTGTGTATGTTTATGTATGTATGTGTGTGTGTTTGATTATTATCATATGTTCTTTATTGAAATATGGTCCTATTTATTATTAAAAATTGTATATGAAACCCTTGATGTAGAACTGACTTATTAAGATTTTAGATTTATTCTTGAATTTATGATAATTGGAATATATATTGAGTAATACCCTTGATACCAAATATTTTATTGACGAAACTCTAAGTATGAAAGTGTAAAATTGCTACCATGAGAAGATTTTATGTCTCAATACCCCGTGATATTATGTTCTTGTAACTATGTTCTTGGAAATCAATCAAGTGGGCAGTTTAGAAGGAGTACGGAATAAACTAGTGTTGGATTGTTGGGTTGATAGTTGTTGTGGCTTGTGTTGAATGATCATGGTTCGGTACGCATGATGGATACTTAAATCGCTCATTCTATTAATTCTTCATAATAAACCTTTAACTAATTGTTTGACTTAACGACTACCTTATCTTAACGACTACACACATGAACACAGATTCACATGTGTTCATATATACATTAAATGTTTAGAATAAAGTAATTTGTTTAACTTATTGTGGTCGTGTTCACCCCTTCCTTAAATGATGGGTTTTTTGGATGAAGACAAAGTGGTGGAAGGGCTTGCAGAATTGGTGGACATATAGTAATTTTAGATTTAATTAAATTAAAATGAACTTAAATTGGACTCGATGTGTCTGATTCATCAGATGGAAAACCATAATTTGTTTAGGATTAATTAGATCATTACCTCTACAACTCATATTCACACCCTTCGATATATTTTCTCAGGAAAATGAGTCATGGTAGTAATTACTAGAAATAAGAGTACGAGGGGGTACAACTTTACCGTACTAAAACATCTCTCATTAGTGCGTGTCATATAAAAGGAACTCCCATTTACAAGTATGGTAATAGGAAAATTGAACAATTTAATTACCTTATAATTCGTGGAGTTTATCTCTCACAAGAGCATTTGCTCAATCATATTCTATTTTGCTTGCAAAAATGCTTGGATGAAGCAGTAGAGAATACATTTCACCTGCATAATCCCGACAGGGACCTGACATTGGTGATACTGTTAGAAAAGGCGAAAAAAATATTCATCCTTTGTGGACATAATTTCGTAAAGAAATCTTTCACATTGATTGTGACGTCTTGCAACTTATGCATATTAAAAATTATCTTGCAAATAAGTTGAAGAATAAAGTATTCTGAGTTCATGTCACTTGCCAACCGCTTCCGCCCAGTTGGTCGCGTGAAAAATTTCATATATTTTTAAAAAGTGATACCGATTGGATGGAAATCAGACACGTCGAGCATGTTTTCAAAGTTTTTGAAAAGGTATATACATATATATAGTCGTAAATCGTACTTTCTGACATATATCTCTAATTTTTTTAATTGTAGAAAATGTCGAATAGAAACAAAAAATAATTAACCAAATAACGGAGATTCATTATACTCCATCTTTTAGTCATCAAACTCAAGAAACCCTTAGTAATCCAACACCCCCATGTCCTGCTGCTTAGGGATCCCAAGCTAACCCTAAGAAGTGCATTGGGTTCTTCATTGGTGGGGATAATCCACAAGTGATAAAGACGACCTTAAAATTTTTAAAAACCATTGTCCGTATCTCGAAAAGTTGACTATTGGGGGGGGGGGGGGGCGGGGGCATAGACAACTGGAAGAAGGTTAATACTACCATAAATGATGACATTTGGGAGAAACTTAATAAGTCATTTTCATTCCCATCTGGTTAAAATCCAAAGATTCCTTCCAAAATATCTAATGCTTTTATACTTATCGAAAGAACCTTCGGAAGAATTAGCTCCAAATATGTTGAGTTTGAATTTAGTAATTATATATATACGTGTTATAATATTGTTATTATTAAGATCATAGTCCTAAATATAATATTCTCTTTAGGAATTGATAGAAGGCATGTCGAGTAATCAGTCTGAGTGAAGCCCCTATGACATTTAAGTAGATGCCCTTACTAAGGTGCCTATGAGGGACGATTAGGGGAGGAAATCTCATGTATGCCAAGTAAAAAATTACAGCACATTGCACACCTCTATTGGACGAGATCTCTTTAGTGAGGGGTCAGGTGGCGAGAGTGGTGTAAGACCATGCAAAGACTAAAGGAGAGGTATCAGATCTTCGGAGGTCGGTGGCCAATGTTTGCAATGAAATCCACAGGTTGGTTTGACTCTTTACTCGACAATTAGGTTACATCCCTCAGATGACTCAAATATCTCCCTATCCCCTCTGGAACATTCCCCTCCTAAATGCCTCCTGCGGGAACATGTCATGCCTCCCCCTGGAAATTTCCCTCCTAAATGCCTCCGCTCGGTACATTCCCCTCACAAATGTGTACACATGGAATATTTTATTAATCATCCTCATCCACGCATAGTGACTTTGGTGAGTCATATCATATAAAGGACTTGACCAATAGCAGGGTTATTGGCACGTGCACTCTCATTTCCATGATTATCGGAACAAGTGACTAATGCTTTAGCTATATTTATGGATCTTATGAACCGGGTATTGCATCCTTTTGTTGATTCATTTGTGATAGTTTTATTGATGATATTCTGATATACTCACGTGATATGGTTGAACATGAAAAACATCGCATAACTATTTTGAATGTGTTAAAAGATAAGCAGTTGTATGCTAAATTTAGCAAATGTGAATTTTGGCTATCACAAGTTGCATTTTTAGGCCATGTTATTTCTGGAGATGGTATATGTGTTGATCCCAAAAAGGTAGAAGTTATTATAAAATGGGAGAGGCCCAATAATGTGACTGAGGTGAGGAGTTTTCTGGGTTTGGCTAGGTATTATAGAAGGTTTATAAAGGGATTTTCTTCGATTGCCTAGCCAATGACTAAATTAACCCGGAAGGATGTCAAGTTTGAATGGAATTCTGATTGTGAAAATAGTTTTGAAGAATTGAAAAAGAGTTTGATGATTGCACATGTTCTTACTATTCCACATGGTAAAGATGGTTTTGTTATTTATACCGATGCTTCATATCAGGGGCTGGGTTGTGTTTTAATTAAGCATGGTAAGGTTATTGCTTATGCTTCGAGGCAGTTGCGTACAGATGAACGTAATTATCCTACACATGATTTAGAACTTACTGCTATTGTGTTTGCTTTGAAATTCTAGCATCATTATTTATATGGTGAAGTATGTGAAATTCTTACTGACCATTTGAGTCTTAAGTATTGATTTACTCAGAATGATTTGAATTTGAGGCAGTGGCAGTGGATGGAGTTAATTAAAGATTATGATTGTACAATTCACTACCATCTAGGGAAGGCAAATGTAGTTGCAGATGCCTTGAGTAGAAAGGCATCGGGCAGGTTATCTTGTATTCGATGTGCTAGAGTTGCTCACATTACGAACTTAGGATTGATGGGAGTGGAATTGAAGCTAGCAAATGGGGATAGATTCCTTGCTCATGTAAACTTGAGGCCGCTGTTAGCAACTCGTATTCGTGATTTACAAAGTCAAGATCCTTTTCTTGAGAAGAAATGGCAAGATGTTAGAGAAAATAAGTCTGAAGATTTTTGTATTATTAATGATGGCACTTTATTGTATAAGCAGAGATTATGTGTGCCTAATGCGGATGGATTGAAAGCAGGAATTTTAGATGAGGCTCATAAATCCATTTATACTATGCATCCTGGTAGTACTAAAATGTATAGGGATTTAAAGGATCATTATTGGTGGAATAATATAAAGAAAGAAATAGCTAATTTTGTTGTTAGATGCCTTATATGTCAGCAAGTGAAAGTGGAGCATCAGAAACCTGTTAGTCTGCTTCAACCATTGCCAATACCAGAATGGAAATGGGATCATGTAATGATGGATTTTGTAGTTGGGCTTCCTCAATCTCAGAAGGGTTCTGATTCGATTTGGGTAGTGGTAGACAGGTTGATCAAGTCAGCTCATTTTCTAGCATTCAAGACTATATATACAGTTGATAGGTATGCTAGATTGTATGTTAATGAGATTATTTGATTGCATGGAGTGCCTGTGCCTATTGTTTCAGACAGGGATCCTACCTTTACATCCAGGTTTTAGGATAGTTTACAGTATGCTATGGGTACTAACTTAAAGTTTAGTACGTCTTTTCATCCTCAGACATATGGGCAGTCTGAGAGGACAATACAGATTTTAGAGGATATGCTTAGATCTTGTGTGCTTGACTTCAAAGGTAATTGGGATGAATATTTTCCTTTGATAGAATTCACATATAATAATAGTTTCCAATTTACTATTGGTATGGCTCCATATGAAGCATTGTAAGACGATGTCGGACACCAGTATGTTGGGATAAAGTTGGTGAAAGGAAGATAGAGGGTCCAGAGTTAATTGAAGTCACCACTGAAAAGGTAAAGATTATTCAAGATAGAATAAGAACAACTTAAAGCAGATAAAAAAAGTTTTGCTGATAAACGAAAAAGGATTTAGAATTTTAGAAAGAGGATTTTATTTTCCTTCGGATATCATCGTGGAAAGGAGTTATGAGGTTTGGAAAGAAAGGAAAGTTAAGTCCACGCTACATTAGACCCTATAAAATTCTTGAAAAAGTCGGGGTGGTTGCCTACAAGTTAGCATTACCCCCAGAGTTATCCCGATTACATGATGTTTTCCATGTTTCTATGTTAAGAACGTATGTAGCGGATCCTTCACATGTGTTGGTGGAACAACCTATTGAGTTTAAGGAAGACTTGAGTTATGTGGAAGAACCACTTGCTATCGTGGATAAGAAGGAACATATATTGAGATCCAAAGTGATCCCACTTGTTAACGTAGTGCGGGGAAGGCATTCCATGGAAGAAGTCACGTGGGAGATCGAGGATAGCATGAAGATGCGATATCCGTATTTGTTTGATTCGGATGACCAAGGTATGTTAATTTCGGGGATGAAATTTCCAAACGGGGGGAGAATTGTGACAATCTGAATATAATTATGATTAATTATGCTTAAATAATGATTAGATTATGTGATACGAGTAATGTGTTATTAATATATATGATGTTAAGTTATTATTTTTAGTATAATCCTACCTTCAGAAAGCATGAAATAATGAATTAGTTAAAAATACAAAATTTTAAAGTTTCGATAGGAATATTCAGGCTGGAGACTAGTTTTGACCCTTATAAAATAACAATTGACTTAAGGTAAAAACTAAATAGTTGTATATATATGAGTTAGGTCTGTAACACAACAAACTATGTGTTAAACGAAGGTCCGAGCAAGAAATTATGCTGGAATTACGAAGCAGGGGCAAATTTGTCCATTCGTTAAATGATATTTCGTTTTTTGGTATAACAAATGGTGGATTTTGATTGGTTAAAGAAGGAGGTGGGTTTTGGCCGACTTTAAAGACTTGAAATAATCTCATCCTTCAGTATATTTCATCCATGGGAGAGTTTTAGCCTAGGGAGAGAGAACCGTGAAGTTTGGTAAGGGAAAGGCGAGGAAAAGTTGGAGGAAATTTCATAAGAAATTACATAAAAGTCCCTGAGGTAATTCTAATCATAAATCTGGTTTTTTTCTTGTATTACTGATTAAAATGATATAAATCATTGATTTTTTATTAAACTTCCATGACTTGGTTTATATGTATGAATAGATGCAAGTTTACTCAAAAATTGAATGTGTAAACCCTTAAAATTGCTTCGGTTAGGAACCTTGTATAATCAAACTGCTATATATGTTTGTATACTTATTGGAATTGAATAATTCCAATTGTAGACGAAAATAGACTCATATATGTATAAAATATCCGAATATTATGTAAAAATACCAAGAAATCAATCTTGGGTTATAGTTGGAAGTTTGGGTATAAAATCTGCCCCAAAAGTGTAAGTACGCATACCATGTATTCGTTGTTTTGCCTGACATAGCAAATGAACTCTAAAAATTATAAAACTTTAATTTCATATTATTCAATATGTTTATGCACATTGGGTGGAATATTATAGAAATTTATGATGTAGAAAAATTATGAAAATTCCTGGAATTGACTGAACGATGGATGAGCCTATAGGGCAGATTTGCTATGTAATGAAGAGACATGCATAATTTGCTCTAGGAATGTTCAAATGATGTTTCATATATTCTATTGGAAACCTAATATTATAATAATTGGATTACCAATAAGAAATAAAATCATGTTTAGTATATGATTTGGATATGTTAACTATCTTAACATAAATTTAGATGGAACTTCATCGATGATACGTGATGTGAATGGAATCATTTAATGCTTATGATTTGAGTTAAGTTTAAGTTGATCTTTGGATTGTTGATATTCTTATGATGTTACTAATATTTTAATAATGATAGGAATGGAAGAAGAACTAGTCGAACAAGTTCCAGATAAAGGAAAAGGGAAAGCCTATTAAATTACCAAGGTGAGTGTACTTATGATTGTTCCATATATAAAGATATATGAATGATATGATGATGTGAATATTGCCAATGGGCAAACTTATTATTGACAATGGGCAGACTTATTATCGTCAATGGGCATATATATTATTGCCAATGGGAAAACTTATTATTGCGAATGGGCAAAATTACTTTTGCCAATGGGCAGAATTACTTGGGTCTTATGATCCAAGATTTTTTATTGCCAATGGGAAAGATTGTTTGAATTTTATATCCACGGATTTGATATATAGAACTGATATGTCATTTCAGGGAAAGAGTAACTCACTAAGCTTAATGCTTACAATTTATAATTTAACATTTTCAGGTTTGTATGCTGCCAACTAGGACACCATATGATCATAAATTTTGAGAGTTGCACCCTTAGAAAGAGTTGGGGTTTAAGTATTGGGATTTTGCCATTGTCACACTCAAGATTTTACTACACTCGTATTGTATATATTGAGTTAGCATGGGTTGAGTTGATTATTGGAATATTTAATCATAGATACTCATAGTATTGTATGTCCGCCTAATCATGACTCTAATGTTGATTATGTTATGGAAAAAATAATAGTATTATGTTCATTATGTACATTACACATGAAAATATTAATAAATGAATTACATTTCGAATGGACTGAAGATTATGATTTAATTATAATATAAATGAATTTATTAGAATAAAATTGAGTTTGGGGTGTGATAATTAGTGGTATCAGAGCGCCTAGGTTATTAATTCTGGACGTGTGTGGCGGTTAGATGGCAGTTATTGAGTTGATTTGATAATTATGAATTGTTTATGTACTAACCAATAATTTAGTTTTACATAATATTTATGTTGGTTGTTAGAATTATGTTATATTAAATATAATTACCGATGGAACCTGGGAATGAACAACATAGAGAAGAACGAGTAGCTTCTCATACAGAGGATACCGAAATAGAACAGAGTATTGCAGGAAGGGCCAGAGAGCATGAGCGACCTATAGAGATGCAGATAAAGGCACAAACAATGTTGAGGATGGCGGAACAATAGGAAAGGAATATAGCATTAACGGCATAACAACAAACGAGATATCTGGAATTAAAGACTATGGCCAAAATTGAGAAAGAGGCAAAGAAGGAAATGAAAGATTCCATGCATGAAAAGTTTTTGAAGATGAATCCTCCAGAATATTCAGGGTCAGTTGAACCTACAGAAGCCGAGATGTGGGTTAGAGATATATAGACTATCTTGGCAGTGATGAAATTTCCAGATAATCAGAAGGTGAATTTGGTTGTGTCTAGGCTGAAAGGAGAGGCCAAATATTGGTGGGAAGCTAGCAACCATTTGGTGCCTAGAATGAAAGGTACTGATGTTATTACTTAGGCTGAATTTATTAAATCCTTATATGTTAAGTATTTTCCTAAGGTTTATAGGAAGGAGAAGGTTGGGGAATTTATTAATTTGACCCAAGGGAAAATGTCTGTGAGGGAGTATGAGGCTAAATTCATAGCTTTGTCTAGATTTGCTACTAAATACGTGGAGGATGAAGGAGAGAAATGTAGAAAGTTCCAAGATGCACTAGTTTGGCCCATTCAAAATAGAGTGGCCACTTATGAGTTAGAATATTATGCTTCTCTGGTGAACAAAGCCACGATAACAGAAAGGCAAATGAAGGGGTGGCGAGCAGGGAGAGTTTTAAGAAAATTAAATTCGACTCATCTCAGTTTAAAGGAGGTTAGGGTGGAAGTCTTAAGGCGGAACCTCATAAATTTCAGAGAGGTGGTGGTAATAGACGTAGAGGTCAAGGGAGATGTGATAGAAATACCAGGGGTAGAGAATCTTCGAGTTTAATTAGAAAGCCAGAAAGGGGTGAGAGCCCAATGAGAGTTGTTATGTGTTTCTTTTTTAAAGAGGAAGGGCATTATAAATCTGAGTGTCCTAAGCTTAAAGGAATGGAATGCTACCATTGTCATCAAGTGGGGCATGTTAAGAAGATTTGTCCGCAATTGACAGAGAGTCCAACAACACCTAGTGAAACAACAAGGAAAATGTTACCCCCAGACAGTGGAGTGAAAAGTGTGGGCAAAGGACAAGCTACTGGCTCCAGGCCAGGTGAACGAGCCTTTACGATTAAAGAGGCTCATATTACTCCGGATGTGGTGACAGGTACACTTTTTCTTACTGATAGAATTACTTATGTCTTGATTGATCCCGGTTCCACACATTCTTTTGTGTCATATGCATTTGCTATATATCTTAATAGACCATGTACTCTTTTAGATGTGGTTTTGGGTATTTTCATGCCTATGGGGGATATGATCATAGCGGAATATGTTTTTTATGATTGTGTTTTAACTGTGGGGGTTAGAAATACAATTATAGACTTACTTCCATTGGGTATCTCTGATTTTGGCATAATTTTGGGAATGGATTGGTTATCCAAATACCATGCATCCATGGATTGTTTTCATAAAGAAGTTATTTTAAAAATGCCTGGTGAGTCTGAATTTAAATTTGTGGGGGAAAGGAAAATTGTTCCTAGTTGCATTATTTCTGCTATTCAGACAAGGAAATTGTTAAGTAAGGGTTGTGAGGGTTTTATTGCATACGTTCTTAACATTAAGAAGGGGGATTTACAATTAGTTGATGTTCATATTGTATGGGATTTTCCAAAAGTATTTCCTAGTGAGTTGTCTGGGTTACCTCCGGAGAGAGAAGTTGAGTTTAGTATTGAATTCACACCGGGGATAACCCCTATTTCTATGGCACCGTGTAGAATGGCACCTGTTGAATTGAAAGAACTCAAGATTCAGTTACAGGATTTACTTGATAGGGGGTTCATACAGCCTAGTGTATCTCCATGGGGTGCACCAGTTTTATTTGTGAAAAAGAAAGATGGTACTATGCGTTTGTGTATTGATTATAGGCAACTGAATAAAGCTACAGTTAAGAACTAATATCCTTTACCTCATATAGATGATTTATTTTATCAGTTATTGGTTGCTAAAGTGTTTTCAAAAATAGACTTACGATCAGGTTATCATCAGTTAAGGGTTAAAGAGAGTGATATTTCTAAAACTGTTTTTCGCACTCAGTATGGTCATTTTTGAATTTTTGGTGATGCCTTTTGGGGCGACTAATGTTAGGCCTCCAATACAAAAATCAAGCACCTAAAGAGAAAGTTGACACCAAGCAGAGTCAAGTACGCACCTACAAATAAAAAAATGCCTATATAGGAAAGTTAACATGAAGTGAAGAAACAATGACAACTAGTGGAGAAATATTAGCTCTTGCTGAAGAAAATTTGGCTCCATGTAGGATCGTCCAATGACTTTCCCATTCTAATTCTACATTACAGTTACGGAATGAATCAATTAGTTCACTAAAATCCCCATGAAAATTGTCAAATCAAGTTTTGTTATGTAAGATTTACCAATATCTTCCATTATCTATGCACTTCTTAGCAAAACAAAATATTATTTTGTTAATGTTATAATCGGAGGTATCAAACATGTGTGGATGCCCACAATACTCTCCAAATGTGGAAACACATTGTTGCAATGCTAGAAGCATGAGGTGTCAATAATGTAAAGGGGAATCAAGACAATGCAAAGCTACAATCAAGATAATGCTACAAGAACGACTAGGCAAAGATACACGAATAATAAAATGGCAAAGCTACAAGAACGACAAGGTGAAGCTAGTTGTTGACTCACCATCTTCAAAAACAAACTTACTTTTATTTATAATTAGTCGTATATGTTAGTACTTCATAAGACGCGCGTGAATTAAATACAACTAAATCCTGAAGATTTTTATTTATTTCGTGTATATTATATCAACATGTTATCAATGTAATTTTATTAGTTTTCTATTAGTTATTCATCTACATTGATGCTGAAATATTATATGAGCTTCATTTATAATACGGTTGGTAAAGTTTCCTTTATGTTATAAATTTATTAGTTCTAATTTACTTACATTTTATGAGATATATTAGATTAGTTTCACCATATCTTCATGTCGAATAAAACTATATATGATATTATCGAAAAAGAATCATATATGAACATGTTATATTTTTTCCTAATTATACAATATTTGTTTAGTTCTAATCAAAACTTATTGTTTTTATCTAAAGTCATTTATTATTATGTCGAATCTTATAAATTTTGAATTTATCATGCTAGACATG
This sequence comes from Sambucus nigra, assembly GCA_949130495.1. Lineage (NCBI taxonomy): Eukaryota > Viridiplantae > Streptophyta > Magnoliopsida > Dipsacales > Adoxaceae > Sambucus > Sambucus nigra. Next base: position 22,661,854 of record OX422216.1, read on the forward strand.
CTTGGAAAAAATTATTATCATAAATTACGGATGTAAAAATTCATCATGATGCCATGAATATTTGAGATACTATAAAGAAAAAAGTAACACATCCCTATAGGAACCACGCTAAATCCATGATATTTCTAGACCACCATATCCACTAAGGAATGATAGTTAATAAATCGCAGTCAAGGATGCGTGATTCTTTTAGAACATCTTGGGAGAGCGCTATCATCAAAGGACTATTATCCTCCCGAAAGCTCTCTATGAATGGTCACACTACAGTATCAAGAATTTATATATGTATGTGAGTATAACTCAGCATTATTTAGTACCACGTCATATCTAAAATTGTGTATAGTGTAGTAAGTGAAGAGCATATCATCAAGAAATAATATTCAACATTTTATAACGAGGATATCATTCTACAAGAACAATTTGGAAGGTTTCATTACCAAAAATAAATATAAAAATTTGATATATGTGATTCGTATCAAATATTGCATATTTTTGTCCTTTATCTTTATGCATTCTTGCACTTTTACGGTCCTTAATGACTATATTTATGCTCATTAACCAGACAACCTTGGATTTGGATATATACATGCTTTGCAGGGGTTAATACTTAATTGTGCTTTGTAGGTATTGGAACGCTAAAAGTGAGGATCCGTTGCATTTCGGAGAAGTTTCGTCATTGGACGCTACTTCAAGGGCATTTTAGTCAATTCACATTTCAACTTCAACTCATAAAAATTCCACAGATGCGTAGTTCATTGAGCAAGCTTCGCGTGGCCGCAAACAGTGCGTGATTTTGAGTCTGGACGATGAAGTTATGGTCGTTTCCGTAATGGACCTTTTCCCCCTCTTCATGGACCAAATAACGGCCAAAAACAGAGTACCGGTCGACCGCGATTTTGGATTTCGCCGTGGAAAGGAGACAGTGTTCTTTAAATTGAAGGCACATGCTACCGCACCCCTATGACCGGTCGACCGCGTATACCAGATATTTTGTGCTCTTTTCCTTTTATTTTCTTTTTCCTTTATTTCTTTTCCAACTTACAATATAAGCCAAATTTGGTTTTTATTTTCATTATCTTACATTTTACATTAGGTTTAGGGTTTGTAACGAGATTTTGCCCTACTCCATTTCCTTTGGGTGTTTTACCCACTTTGATGTATGTAAGCTTTCTAATTTAGTTGTCTTCCTTTAATTCTTGCTTTGTTTACTTGCTTCCATTAATCTCCATGCCTAGTTAATATTTATTTCTTGCTATTTATTGCTTTGATTAATTAGGTTTACTTGCTTTCTTTCAATACATTCTATTTACCATGCTTTCTAGCTAAGTTAGTTAGGTTGTGTCGGATTGAACTCACTCTGGGTTGACATGTTTCTTGGCTTTAGTGATGGTGTTTACGGGTCTATTTCGGGTGCGTTGTCCTAGTTATTATGCCTAGGGGATTTGACGGGGCATATCATGGATGCTTCGTGCTTATGACCTTGCGTGCGTAATTTTCGGGGTATTTATTGACACCAAAATCATATTAGGCTTTTATGCGAATTTAGGAGCGTGACAACCCTTGATTTAATTAACTGTCGAAACGAGACGCATTCGTAATAACTCGTCGACCCATGTAACCATTTTATACTAATTAACTCGGGTGAGGGACATTCGACGCAACCTATAGTTTTTACTCGCTTTCTTAATCTAGATTTATTTTCCCACGCCTAGATTAATATTTCCCTTTTTATGCATATTTTCCCTTTTTGTGTATAATCATCTTTTACACTTTTATTTAGGAATATTAAACCCTATAAATTCTAGCAACTCGTCTGTGTGAATTTTCGATACCCGACTTACCACTACACTTGTATCGCAAGTGCCGTCGTAATTTAGGTCTTTGTATTGAGGCGGCGAACATAAAACAACGATCGGCGCTTTGACGCAACGCCACTTTTCACCCTTAATCAATATGTTCATCATGTTGTTGGACCACATAACATACTTCTAGTTAAAAATCATGAATATCATTTGACCGTATCTCACCAGTGCCTAAACCATGTGCAAAAAAATTTGATGATCATGGATGAAGAGATGGACCTCGACGAGGTTCTAGTCATAATTGTGGATAACAAATCTATTATAACACTAAAGGTTTTTAAAAACATAATTCTAGTTATAAAATATCGTAAATAAATCATACCATCAGTAGTGTAATGATATTCATCAAATAATGATATATAAATATAATATGATATTATCTATCATTCGTGGCATGATAAAGTCCTTGCTAAAGAACATTTCGTGGACCAAAACATTTGGCTAGTATGTTGCATTAGGCCTTGCAAGTTTTTGGTTTTGTGAATAGTTAATGAAATAGTTTTTGGTTTTGTGAATATTATCTATCATTTGCAATGTTAACTATGCTATTTCAAAAATGAGTTCAATTTTAGCCCTAAATCACATATTGTAAAGATGCTTAACAGAGTAAATAATTGGGAATCATATTGCCTTATGACATTCATTATGTTAAGTCTTCTAACAAATATGTGGTGAAAGGCTAAAATTGCACAATTTTTAAAACAGTTGGGTTAACATTACAACTTTTGAAACATCGAGTTCAAAAATGAAAATGATTCAAAACTTCAGGACTAATTTTGTAATTTACCCATTTTTTATTTTCTATTTTACTCAACAGATAAAATGGGTGTCATTGTGTAATTTTGAACCTAGCAATTCATTCCATCTTAAGCACATTTAATTCAAGAGTAAATATATTAGTACTGTTTCATCATTTTTTAAGTTCTTAATGGATAAGCATACACATTTAGAGATTTTCGTAGAGAAATTATTTGCGATGAACTGCTTTTTACTTTCTAATTATTTTTAATAAGACACTTCCCTCCCCTCAAATTCTTCTTCAAGGAACACCTATGTTGCTATTACTCGCATACGTCTCTTTTGAGCTTTCTCAGATCTATAAAATCAAAACAAAGCAATAAAATTCATAGTGTCATGAGAAGAATTTAAAAGAAAACTATTTTTTTGTCAGAAACATAAGATTTATGGGGAATTCCCATTTAGATCCTATTAGACCTTTTTTAGACATTCTAGTCCCACCATGTTTTTCCCTCACATATAAGTCCTACTCCTAATTTGTTGGAACTTTTTGTCACAATTTACCCTTTTAAAACCAACCATCTGTAACTTCCTTGAGAAAGTTACATAAGTGGTTGATTTTTTTTTAATCTTCAAATGATCATAACTTTTAATTAACATATCCGTTTTTCGCAAAATTACTATTTTTGAAATCTGCTTGACGAGATCTATCAAACGAGATCCATGAAGCCTATATACTTTCAAAGAAAAAAATTACATAGATAGTAAACTCCACTGTATGCACCAGAAAGAGAAATAGGTTTATATCTGTAACATTTTCATAAAAAGTAACATTTACTGTGTTAATATTACACAGTATACACACACACACACACAGAGTGGATCCAAACCATTATTTTTCGAAATTATCTTATTTTTAAAGGTCCACGCTATCCAATAATTCTCATCAGAGCTTCGTTTTGGGGTGGGTGTGGTTGGCATTGGGTTAGGTTTATATCTGTAACATTTACTGTGTTAACATAGTATGTTTATATATATATATATACACGGTGGATCCAAACCTCTTTTGTCAGATATTGTCTTATTTTTAACGGTCCGCACTAGCGACATCCAGTCCCCACCACCACCCACCCACATTGTCGGAGCTACAACAACCTTCATCAGAGCTCTGATTTTGGGTGACATTGGGGCCGCTGGCACGGAGCTTAGAAAATAATAAAATATTGGATAAATGGGGTTTGAATCCATCGGAGCTCCGATTTGGGGTGGGTAAGTAGGGTTGGCATTGGGTTAGGTTTATATCTGTAATATTTTCGCAAATAGTAACATTTATTGTGTTATAACACAGTATATATATATATACACACACACACACACACACACACACAATGGATCCAAACCTCTTTTTTTTTTTTTTATATTGTCTTATTTTTAACGGTCCACGCTAACGGCATCTAATCCCCACCACCACCCACCCCCATTATCGGAGCTCCAACAACCTTCATCAGAGTTCTGATTTGGGGTGACATGGGGTGCCGTTGGCGCGGACCTTAGGAAATAAGAGAATATTGGATAAATGGGGTTTGGATCCACCGGAGCTCCGGTTTGGAGTGAGTAGAGGTAGCATTGGGTTAGGTTTATATCTGTAATATTTTCACAAATAATAAATGTTACTGTTTGTGGAAATGATACATCGGCATCCCATGCCACCTCAAATCAAAGCTCTGATGAAGGTTGTTGGAGCTCTGACAATGGGGTGGGTAGTGGTGGGGATGGGATGCTGCTAGCGCGGACCGTTAAAAATAAGATAATATCAGAAAAAAGAGGTTTGGATCCAATATATATATATACGGTGTTATATGAACATAGTAAATGTTAATGTTTGTGAAAATATTACAAATATAAACCTAACCCAATGCCACCCTACTGACCCCAAACCGGAGTTCCGGTGGATCCAAACCCCATTTATCTAATATTCTCTTAATTTCAGAGGATCGCGCCAGCAGCACCCTATGCCACTACTACCCACCCCAAATCGAGGTCGTTGAAGATCCGACAATGGGGGTGGATAGTGGTGGAGATTGAATGTCGCTAGCGCAAACCTTTAAAAATATGGTAATTTCAAAAAAAGAGGTTTGGATCTACCGTGTGTATATATATATTGTGTAATATTAACTCAGTAAATGTTACTGTTTCTGAAAATGTTATATATATATATATATATAACTATTTCATAAATATATTAACACAGTAAGTGTTATTGTTTGTGAAAATGTCACAGATATAAAACTATTTCATTTTTTGGTGTATATAGTAAAGATTAATATCTGTGACATTTTCACAAACAATAACATTTAATGTGTTATCACATTACACAGTATATATATATATAGAGAGAGAGAGAGAGGAAGGTTCCCCTACATCATGATGTATACATCACATCTAGTTCTAGTCCCTAAGAAACATTTTTTTCCAAAATTTGTATTTTTCCCTTGAAATTAACCTTCTAATCAACCCATATTCAAAAAATTAAGTTAAAATACATTTTGTAGCTATTTTTAAAAAAATCGCTCGCGCAGACCCTTATAAATAAAGTATTTTGAGAAGTTTTTTTGTGGATTTTTTAAAAATAGCTACAAAATATATTTTGACCTAATTTTTTTAACATGGATTTATTGGAAGGTTAATTTGAAAGAAAAAATAAAAAATTTAGATAGACTGATATGAATCCCTACACTAGGAATTCATATCTGAAATGAAATAACTGAATAAAACTGTGAGCGGTATGCTCGAGATAGACTGATATGAATCACTACACTAGGAATAAAAATAATAGACGCATCTATCCAAATCCCGCAACATCCACATATGTTGTAGTAGTGAATCCCTGGAATGAACTCGGTCTTGGCGTCCTTGTGGCTGAACACCCAAATGGTTTTGAAAATATTTAATAGCAAAGGTTAAAACCTAAAACATTTTGAAAATATTTAGCAAGTGATTAAATTGCAGTAATTTAAAATGCATGAATGCGCTTCATATTTAAGTTAGTGTGGCATTATCTTGAGGACATACTCACCCCTCAGCTAATGTGCACATCTAACGCTTTCTCTATAACTCACCTAGTCATCTATCCCGTAACAAGCTCTTGTTACAACTTTTTCCTGACACCCTACTCTAGCTCAAGTATGTTTAATAAATGATTTATAAGTTATTTATCACCTTAACGTAATTAATCATTTTCCTTGAAAGCCATATAACGTTCACTAGTTATATAAATAATACAATTTTCTCCGTGTATTAAATCACCCGTATATAATTATTTATCCCATTATATACTTAAATCCATATTACAACATTCACACATATGTTGACTATATATAGCCCATATATCATTAATACAATTAACTTCATTTACTTAATTTCCCGTATATAATTATTTATCCCATTATATATGTAGAACCATATCACAACATTCACACATATGTTGAATATATATATATATATATATATATATATATAACCCATCCTCCCGAGTAATATCTCTCCGGATGTATTCTCTAAAGTGCTATCATACCAGGTGTGCTCACTTAACCCAGTTACCCCAAGTCGGAATCGCTCACGAACTTGGCCAAAAATATAAACGTCGTAGAGGCATATTTCCTTCCTGAAAGTGAGATAAGCCCATCACCCATATGACGGATGCTATGACCTGGGGATATACTCTCCCTGCTCCTCAAGCTAGATGATTCACCCACATCGCGCAACCTCCCTTGATAGCACTATAGCATATAAATAAAACAAATATCTCGTCACTGATATTTAATAGCACACAAAATAATATATACGGTAAAGATGGGAACTAATTATTATATATATACGGTGTGGTGATAGTATATATATATATACAGAGAGAGAGAGAGAGAGAGAGAGAGAGAGAGAGAGGAAGGTTCACTTACATCATGATGTATACATCACATCAAGTTCTAGACCCTAACAAACTTTTTTTCCAAAATTTTTTATTTTTCCCTTGAAATTAACCTTCCAATAAACTCATATTCAAAAAATTAGGTCAAAATACATTTTGTAGCTATTTTTTAAAAAAAACGCTCGTGGAGACCCTTATAAATAAAGTATTTTGAGCAGTTTTGTGTAAACTTTTTAAAAATAGCTACAAAATGTATTTTGACCTAATTTTTTTAACATGGATTTATTGGAAGGTTAATTTCAAGGAAAAAATAAAAAAATTAGAAAAAATGGTTTTTAAGGGGCTACAACTAGGTGTGATGTATGGATGATGTATAGAGCATGATGTAGGGGAGTCTTCTCATATATATATCCAATATGCTCTTATTTTTAAAGGTTTGCACCACCGGCACCTAATGTCACCCCTACTCACCCCAAATCGGTTTGCGCCACACACTCTCTCTCTAGCAGCCCCACGTTCACCTCCACCCCCACCCCATCGGAGACTCGTCGGAGTGTTTCTCTCTCCTCCTTTTTCTCTCTCTCTCATCGTCTATTTCTTTGTTTTTCCGAGCTGGAAAAGAAGAGTTTACGCCGAAAAAAATGGAGGTTTTTTTGTTTCAATTTTTCTGTCAAATAAATATCGAATATGGGTGTTGTTTGATAGATCTTGACGAGTAGATTCCAAATATATAAATTTTGTGAATTCTGGATTTTGTAGATTTAAATTTGTGGACTTTTAACGATTTGATGATTTTTTTTGCAAAAAACGAGGTAACAATTGTCAAAAATATTTTAAGGGTGTATTTCGCATTTTAATGCACTGAGTTGTCAAAATATGACCTTTGATACCATTGAGTCGGTCAAAGAATTTCTTTCCTCATTGGACAAGTCAATAGGACTTGGTACCTATTCTCCCAAAAAAGTCAATTTTAAATTTTGAATCATGCCATTTTTACCATGTTCAATGCTAATCATACTACAAACCAACAAGTTACAGACAATTTTTCTGTTTCACATGGGAAACCTACAATCCAATTGACATAATATCGAGTGTCTTATTCAGACGACAGAGTATCTTTACTCTAGGCAATGACACAACCAATTGTATGCCACAGATAATTTATGGAAATTACGATATCAATATCTAGAAATTGATTTACAACATTTTATTAAAAGAACATGAACTGACTCGGCACGTGGTGATTAAGGATTTCAAATGACCAACTTGCGTGTCTAGATCCTAAGTAAAAGGCAATGAAAAAATCATATTATATGAGAAAACCCCCCAATTTACTGGCTGCATACATTCACAAGGCGGTAATTGTTTTCAGATGTTACAATGGTTAAGAACAGAGAAAAAATTTCTAAGTGCGTCAAATTGCCAAGATACGAATAATAGGATCATGGTAGGAGAAAAAATATGACAGGATCTAAACGAAGTATCATAAAATAAAGCGAATCGGGTATACTAACTTCTGGCCCCAACTCCATCGCAGCCTCGGTGATTTCAGTGCGTATAGGTTGCTGGTTGCCAGATAGTGTTACCTGAAGACAATACCAGTTACACAGTTTCAGCCAAATACTTGGCCATCAAATTTTCTACCAGATTTGTTTTCAGGGTGAGACAGGACGATATGACATTTACAGCATCAAAAATATCTGGAGGAAAGAAAACTGAAGTGAGTTGGCCAAGTCTAGTTAGATTTAGCCATTTTGGTGGTGGGGGGTTGGGGGGGGTCGAAGGAAGGCCATCCAACTATTCAATCAGTTTCAGTTCCAGAGTAGAGACAAAACAATGAATTATTTGTCTGCTGAGTCTACTTGTTTTAGAGGTAACGGTTCCGCTAGCTACCAAGACCAAGTTGATTCGACCAACTCGGCCTGGTTTCGGGTGAGTCACTGAACCATGCCTTAGTTTAATCTTTGCCAAAAAAATGTGTGTTCAGGGGGCGATGTAACGTATGCCCCCCAAGGGACACATATTAACAACCCATATTTTCCTGTGCCATATCTGATATGTGTCTAACCATTCTCTCTTCTATATATGGGTTGTATAAAGTAGTCAGAAATAATATCAGTAATCTAACAGAACTCTGTTGAAAAGGCATTTGTAGACTGAGAAAACACGCACACAATTCTTAAGATGTTATTTATCCTTCCTCCAATTCATTCCATATCTTCCCTGGATTGATTAGTAGCACAAATTATTTGTGTTTATAAGATTACAAGTTCTCTTCTATGCTCATTCAGCTTGTAATTTGATAGTCTCACGCATGTGTTTCCCATGTCATTTCACACTTCTGTTTCCCAGTTGGGTAACTATTTATTCAAAGTGAACCTAAGACCACATTAAATAATACTAAAATAAGAGCAAACTACGTACCTTTATTAATTCACCTTCACAGTAACCATCAAACTCAGCTCTGCGAAAAAAGAGAAAAAAATTAAACAAAAATTACCAATATATGGAAATCACATAAACACACACAATAATGTGTAGATTACAGTAAGACATACACTGCAAGTTCCTTTTGCACTTTAACTGCCTCAACCTGGACAACCATCTGTGCCTTCTTCACTGTTTCATACAAATTTTGCATGTTTCCGAGGAATCCAGCCTATCATCAACAATCATCAAACCTAGGATAGCGTAAGTGTGGGTAGTATAGAAATATTCAAACGTATATAGATTTATGTATGACAGATAGAAGATAGTTATTTAGAACAAGAAGCTTCAACTATTATGATAGTCCTTTTTGCCTTTCCAATGATTTAAGAGATCTTTATCTGCAATTGCCATCTCAGAAGTGTTCCACACACCTAATCACCAAGGGCCTTTTGAAGAAGTTGCCATAGCATCCACTAAATGTGGACTTTGGCTCCAATTCACTGTTGCCTTGTTTCTCTGCCCATACGCGCGACCAGCGAAGGCTCGGCTTCACCGCAGCGAAGGGGTGTTTGTGGGGGGCAGATCGAACCAGATTTTTGGGGCTTTTCATGTTGATAACTCGCGACCAGCAAAGATTGGGTTCGATGCAGCGAATGGGCGTCAATTTGTGCGAAAATGGGTTTTAAGTGAGGATTATTTTGAGCATTTCTCCCATTAGTTCTCCCCTGTATATATATAGAATATTTCATAGCGTCTAGCCCAAGTTAAGAGCATTTTTTATCATCACATTCATTGCTTGTATACACATCAAAGAGGATTATGAGAGTTGTAACCTAGGTTGATTAAATAAAAAATGAAAATCATCATCCGAGGACTTAGCCAAATTGGTGAACCACGTACATTTGTCTTGTGAAATTGTTGAAGTGTGATTTCTCTATACTTTTCCTTTACGTTGAATTTAGATTATATTTCTTTTGGTATCCCTTGAGATTTCTTCATTCTCATATCTTAGGCTTTCATGAATCCTATTGAATATCCACACAACAAATTGGTATCAAAACTTTGGCTTGTATGGTCTTTGCCTTGTGTACATCCAAGGTGTTCGATAAAATTTCTAAGTGGGAATTTGATCCAAGTCCGGTTGTTTCTTGTTGAAGACTTGTTTTGGAAATTAAAGAATGGCTACATGTAAGGTTGCAAAGCTGTCAACAGTGAAGTTTGACTTCAAGAAGTTACATGATAAATCCATTAATTTTGGCATGTGGCAATGTCAAATGAGAGGTGTTAATCCAACAAGGTTTACAAAAGGTGTTAAGGGGTACTTCGACTAAGCCCGAGGATTTGTCGAAGGATGATTGGAAGGAATATGCCTTGCAAGCATGTAGCAATATCCGGTTAAATCTTGCGCAAAATATGGTAATACTATGTGATGAAGGAGGAATCAGCGTAATCAATATGAAAGAAATTGGAAGACAAATATACAACGAAGAGCATAGAGAATCGTCTCTATCTCGAGAATATATTATTCCGATTTTGATTATATTTAAGATATGACAATGTTTGAACAATTTGATGAGTTTAATAAAATTCTCTCCAATTTATTAAGATTATGATGTGAATAAGAGCCCTTTGTCAATTTTTGCTATTTTTAGTCTTTCTTTTATTTTTAGTATTCTTTGTATTTTTCCTTTTTTTTAGTATTTATAGGAAGGAAGGTTATTGGCTCCTCGGGACATAATTGTAATTAGATTCTTAGCTTAGAGGTCAAGAAACCTCCTTCCTATAAATACCCATATGTAGCCTCATTTGAGGCATTCTTTCATTTTGAGATATAGTGATTTGAGAGAGTTTAGAGAGATTTATCTTTTCTTGCTCCCATTTGACATCATTTACGTCAATTGGCATCAAAGCCTAGTCAGTTCTACCCGATTGTTGTTGTTGTAAATCAAAAACTCGTAAACAATGTCACGTGGGTCCAAGAAAGATGAACACATCTGCGACAACTCCTCTCGATCAAATCATGGAAACCCTCAACCGATTGATGGCCCGAGTAGGTGATATCGAAGCAAGAAATCCTCCACCGGCAACCACCGTTGGCCGGCCCCACACTGCCCGGTAGCATCTCAAAACCCTAAACCTAATTCTCCAAAATAAATCCATTCTACACCCCTCCCATAAAAAAACCCTAATTCCGCAAACCCTAACCCCATACACATTCAAGAAAGCACCAACACCGAGAGTGGCACCCCACCACCCCAACCCGCTAGTCGAACCATCGAAAAATAAGTCGGCATCATTTCAGTTAAAAAAACCCGTACATTTTATAAATTAATAAAAAAATCTCTTGTTAAATATAGGACACTCCCGATTCAAGAGTTCGCCTCGAGCCCCTAAAATTTCGGGACTGGACCTACCAACTTTGTAATCAATACACGCCAAGGGGTCCACTTGGTATAGGGTATGGTAGTTGAGTAGGAGGTAAAAGATGATGGAAGGAAAGAGGAAGAAAAGCTTTATATTTGGGTTCGCTTGCCATACTTTTTCCTTGCAAAAATGGGAGGAAGGGAGTAGCTAATGTTGTTTTCATTGTGAGCGTGTGAATTCATGCACTCGCGTGTTTGTGAGTGTGTGTGTGTGAGTGAGAGAGAGAGAGAGAGAGAGAGAGAGACCAATAATGCCAAATATCTATCCTAGTCAAATAATCTGGATATCAAGCAGAATACTGATACCAACTGTACTGCAGGAAATATTTTTGCTGCACAGTGATATTCAATTTGCTATCAGCAGTAAACAAAGAGAGATCTAAATTTGCTAACCCTCGGGATCATAGCTAGAGTCGCTCCGAATTGGCTGAATCATTCATAGTATAATGTTTTAACCACCAAGTAGAGAAGGCCCTATCCCGAAGAGGGTCAACGAGTTTAAACTCATAAATAAAAACGTGATCATTTAAAAAAAATCAACGTAGTTTCCCAGAAAATGCTAGACTTTCAACTGTTTTGTACAAACTTTTATGACACCAATTATTTACAGACTTTTATCGAACAAAACGGGCAGCGGTGAGGAAATGACTGCAATTCAAAATGATAATTAACAAGCGAAACTTGCACCGGAATATGAATTTCATTATGGCGCACTGAGAAAGATCAATGGTACAAAACATCTTACTACGACTCAAAATATGACAGTCGAAATAACCTTAGTACATTGTAGAAAGGGGCCCTTTTCGGATAACTAGTATACAAAACTGAATCTATGTGATGGATGCCAGCATGATCTGGATGTATCACTGTTTAAATCCGTCGCCAAGGCCAGGTGGCATTCCTAAGCTCTGGGCAAGATCGCTCATCCTTTCCTTCATGCCCTGAAAAAATCGAAAATCAAAGATTCTCCATCAAGCAAAAATGATGGCACGAGAGAAAAAATACTTGTAGCAGAATTGAAAGATTCTAACCATGACGCTCTTTTGATGTGCATACTTGTATGTCTCTGTGATCAAAAGCGAGAGTTTCTGCAAGAAAAATAAATTTTTTGCGTCATTTTCAGGAAATCGTTCTCTATTATCTCTAATCAAGCCCAAGTCTCCAGATTCATACAACACCCATGATTGTTATTAGCAACTCTTGTTTAATTGTTTTCTACTATTAGAAGCTCAGTTTAACTTTTCACCTATTATGTCTCGAAAGATGAAAAAAATTATGATCCAACTACACAATTGATTTTTGCTCCAGTTCTCCTCAATTTTGAAATGGAGAAAAAGAAAGGGAATTATTATGGGCTAGTCCTATTTATTGGGTTAAAGATGCATCAAATCCCATTCACTTTTCTTTAATTCCTATTATGTCTCGAAAGATGAAAAGAAAATTATGATGTAACTACACAATTGATTTTTGCTCCAGTTCTCCTCAATTTGGAAATGGAGAAAAAGAAAGGGCATTATTATGTGCTAGTCTTATTTATTGGGTTAAAGATGCATCAAATCCCATTCACTTTTCTTTAATGCACGAAGTCATATTTCATTATAGAGTTCATATATTTAGACAAATGTATCCTCACATATACCCATTTTAAACCCACTTACTCTCTCTCAAAAAACAAACACATAACCCCACACACTCTCTCTCTAGCAGCCCCACTTTCACCTCCACCCCCACCCCATCGGAGACTCGTCGGAGTGTTTCTCTCTCCTCATTTATCTCTCTCTCTCTCTCTTCGTCTATTTCTTTCTTTTTCCTGGTCCGCGCCAGCGGCACGATCGCCTGAGCTGGAAAAGAAGAGTTTACACCGGAAAAAATGGAGGTTTTTTTGTTTCAATTTTTCCGTCAAAAAAATATCGAATATGGGTGTTTTTTGATAGATCTTGACGAGTAGATTCCAAATATATAAATTTTGTGAATTCTGGATTTTGTAGATTTAAATTTGTGGACTTTTAACGATTTGATGATTTTTTTTTGCAAAAAACGAGGTAACAATTGTCAAAGATATTTTAAGGGTGTATTTCGCATTTTAATGCACTGAGTTGTAGAAATATGACCTTTGATACCATTGGCTTGGTCAAAGAATTTATTTCCTCATTGGTCAAGTCAATAAGACTTGGTACCTATTATCCCAAAAAAAGTCAATTTTAAATTTTGAATCATGCCATTTCTACCATGTTCAATGCTAATCATACTACAGACCAACAAGTTACAGACAATTTTTCTGTTTCACATGGGAAACCTACAATCCAATTGACATGGTATCTGATGTCTTATTCATACGGCAGAGTATCTTGACTCTAGGCAATGACACAACCAATTGTATGCCACAGATAATTTATGGAAATTATGATATGAATATCTAGAAATTGATTTACTTCATTTTATTAAAAGAACATGAACTGACTCGGCACGTGATGATTAAGGATTTCAAATGACCAACTTGCGTTCCTAGATCCCAAGTAAAAGTCAATGAAAAAATAACATTATATGAGAAAACCCCCCAATTTACTGGCTGCATTCATTCACAAGGTTGTAATTGTTTTCAGATGTTACAATGGTTAAGAACAGAGACAAAATTTCTAAGTGCGTCAAATTGTCAAGATACGAGTAATAGGATCATGGCACGAGAACACATATGACAAAATTTAAACAAAGTATCATAAAATAAAGCGACATGGGTATACTCACTTCTGACCCCAACTCCATCACAGCCTTAGTGATTTCAGTGCGTATAGGTTTCTGGTTGCCAGATAGTGTTACCTGAAGACAATACCAGTTACACAGTTTCAGCCAAATACTCGGCCATCAAATTTTCTACCACATTTGTTTTCAGGGTGAGACAGGACGATATGACATTTATAGCATCAAAAATATCTGGAGGAAAAAAAATGAAGCGAGTTGGCTGAGTCTAGTTGGATTTAGCCATTTTGGTCGTGGAGGAAAAACAATTAATTATTTGTAGCATCAATTATATTTTGGGGAAAAAAGATCTCGCATGGCTGCCGAGTCTACTTGTTTTAGAGGTAACGGTTCTTCTAGCTACGAAGACCAAAAAAATATCTTTGCCAAAAAAATATGTGTGTGGAGAGGGGGCGATGTAACGTATGCCCCCCAAGGGACACATATTAACAACCCATATTTTCATCTTCCATATCTGATACGTGTCTATCCATTCTCTCTTCTATATATGGGTTGTATAAAGTAGTCAGAAATAATACCAGGAATCTAACAGAACTCGGTTCAAAAAGCAGGCGTACACTGAGAAAACACGCACACAATTCTTTAGATGTTATTTATCCTTCCTCCAATTCATTCCATATCTTCCCTGGATTGATTAGTGTAACACAAATTATTTGTGTTTATAAGATTACAAGCTCTCTTCTATGCTCATTCAGCTTGTAATTTGATAGTCTCACGCCTGTGTTTCCCATGTCATTTCACACTTCTGTTTCCCAGTTGGGTAACTATTTATCCAAAGTGAACCTAAGACCACGTTAAATAATACTAAAACAAGAGCAAACTACATCCCTTTATTAGTTCACCTTCACAGTAACCATCAAACTCAGCTCTGGGAAAAAAGAGAAAAAAATGAAACCAAAATTACCAATATATGGAAATCACATAAACAAACACAATAATGTATAGCTTATAGTAAGACATACACTGCAAGTTCCTTTTGCACTTTAACTGCCTCAACCTGGACAACCATTTGTGCCTTCTTCACTGTTTCATACAGATTTTGCATGTTTTCGAGGATTCCAGCCTATCATCAACAATCATCAAAGCTAGGATAGCGTAAGTATGGGTAGTATATAAATATTCAAACATATATGTAGATTATTTATGTATGACAGATAGAAGATAGTTATTTAGAACAAGAAGATTCAACTATTATGATAGTCCTTTTTGCCTTTCCAATGATTTAAGAGATCTTTATCTGCAATTGCCATCTCACAAGTGTTCCACACACCTAATCACCAAGGACCTTTTGAAGATGTTGCCATAGCACCCACTAAATGTGGAGTTTGGCTCCAATTCACTGTTTCCTTGTTTTTCTGCCCATATCCGAGACCAGCGAAGGCTGGGCTTCACTGCATTGAAGGGGTGTTCGTGGGGGGAAGATCGGACCATAATTTTTAGGGCTTTTCATGTTGGAAACTCACGGATAGCAAAGATCTGGGTCCGATGCAGCGAATGCACAGCCACTTGTACGAAAATGTGTTTTAAGTGAGGGTTATTTTGAGCATTTCTCCCATTAGTTCTCCCTTGTATATATAGAATAATTCAGAGCTGTTAACCCAAGTTAAGAGCAATTTTTATCATCACATTCATTGCTTGTATACACATCGAAGAGGATTGTGAGAGTTGTAACCCAGGTTTATTAAATGAAAGAATAAAAGCCATCATCCAAGGACTTAGCCAAATTGGTGAACCACGCACATTTGTCTTATGAAATTGTTGAAGTGTGATTTCTCTTTACTTTTGCTTTACTTGGCATTTAGATTATATTTCTTTTGGTATCCCTTGAGATTTCTTCATTCTTATATCTTAAGCATTCATGAATCACTCTATTGAATATCCACACAACAAATTGGTATCAAAACTTCGGCTTGTAAGGTCTTTGCTTTGTGTGCATTCAAGGAGTTCGATAAAATTTCTAAGTGGGAATTTGGTCTAAATCTGGTTCTTTCTTGTTGACTCATTTAGGAAATTAGAGAATGGCTACATCCAAGGTTGCAAGGTTGTCAACAATGAAGTTTGACTTCAAGAAGTTAGATGATAAATTCATTAACTTTGGCACTTGGCAATGTCAAATGAGAGATGTGTTAATCCAAGAAGGTTTGTATATGGCGTTGAGGAGCATTTCCACTAAGCCCGAGGATATGTCGGAGGATGATTGGAAGGAATACGCCTTGCAAGCACGTGGCACTATCCGGTTAAATCTTGCACAAAATAAGGTAATACTATGTGATGAAGGAGGAATCGACGTAATCAATATGGAAGAAATTGGAAGACAAATATACGACGAAGAGCATAGAGAATCGTCTCAACTAGAGAATATATTATTCCGATTTGATTATATTTAAGGTATGACAATGTTTGAACAATTTGATGAGTTTAATAAAATTCTCTCCAATTTATTAAGATTAGATGTTAATATTGATGATGAAGATGAAGCTTTGTTAATTCTAAATTCACTTTTAAATTCATATGAGCATTTGATCACCATATTGCTAAATGGGAAGGATGAACTGAAGCTTGATGATGTATCTTCAGCTTTGTTGGGAAGTGAGATGCAAAAAGAGAAGAGTGACTCTAAGCCTGATTCGTGATTACTCGGGGTAGGACCGATGAAAGGAGGCTCACGGTCCAAGTCTAGGACCAAGGGCATGGCTAATGTTTTTTGTTCCAAGTGAAAGAAGAAGGGGCATTTCAAGAAGGCCGGCTAGGCGAGAAACGATAAGAAACTAGTGACGGAGTTTTGCCAATTCTGTTACTTCAAAAGATGATGAATTTGGAAGTATGCTTATAGTTTCTTCACAAAAAAGCTATTCAAACAAGTGAATTCTTAACTGTGCCTGGAGAGAGATTTATTTCATACATTTAAAGAGATGGGTGGAGGGAATGTCTTTATAGGTGACGATCACGTTTATATGTGGAAGGGTATTAGCATAATCAAATTGAAGATGCATGATGGAGTAACTCTCACGAATGTTCGGTATTAATCGGAGCTGAAGAAGACCTTGATTTCTTTAGGTGATTTAGATTTCAACGTGCAAGATTGTACTCGAGGGCGGAATGCTAAAGGTTGTCTTGGATACCTTAGAGGTGATGAGAGGAAAGAAAGAGGGAAACCTTTATTTTCTTCGAGGAAGCACGATAGCATAGTATGCCCTGATCGTTGATGAAAAAGAAGAGGCAAAGCAGGACTCCACTAAGCTTTGGTATATGCGTTTCGGACATATCAGGTAGAAGGCCGTGACGTAGTTGTGTAACCAAGGGTGCGAAGCATTGCAAGTTGGATTTTTGTGAGCATTGTGTGCTTGGGAAGCAAACAAGGATCATGTTTAGCACAGCAATTCATTGCACAATGCGCACAGTTGATTATATGCACACGGATATTTCGGGTCCTTCGAAAATACCTTTGGAAGGTAGTCACTACTTTATGACTTCATTGATAACTACTATTGGCGGACTTGGGTCTATACTATGAAACACAAGGACAAGGTCGTTGGAGTGTTTCTTAAATGGAAGAAGATGGTAGAGAATTAGATTGACGGGAAGATCAAGGTGCTTAGATCAAATAATGATAGTGAGTACCGGTATGATCCGCACTTGAAGTATTATCAAGATAAGGGTATTATTCGCTATTTTTTAGTAACAAAAACGCCACAGAAAAATGGAGTAGCAAAATAGATGAACTAAATCTTACTTGAAAATGTGAGGTGTATGTTGTCTAATGCGAGTTTGCGGTAGCGTTTTTGGGCAAAGGCTTTATCCTATGCTTGCTTCATTGTCAACCATTTTCCATCTACCGCAATTGACTATAACAATCCTATGGAGGCTTGGTCAGGTTCACACCCTGATTACGAGGCGGTGCATGTATTTGGGTATTCGACGCATTTTCATGTAATGAGGGAAAAATTGATCCAGGAGCTCGAACGACAATTTTCATGGGTTTAAATAATGGGGACAAAGGATACAAGTTATAGTGCCCGAAAGATAAGAGAATGGTGGTGAGTAGGGATGTAACTTTTGATGAGGCGTATGTGCTCAAGATGCCAAAGGTAGAGAAAGATGATTCTCCAATGGAGAATGAGAGTGAAAAGGTGTAAGTGGAGGTGACTACTCCAATCGACTCTTCAAGTGAAGAGATGGAGGTTCCAAAAGGACCTAGTCAACAAGGGGAAGAATAATCGTGTTTGGCTAGCGGAAGAGAACCTAGGGATCTAAAAACTACGAGGAGAATTGGCTTCGATGATTATACGGTTGGATATGGATTTATGGCTGATGGTGATTAGTCGTCCACGTGCCGAGAAGTGATGAATGACACTCGTAACGAGTGTAAGGTTTCCATGAGTGAGGAGATTGATCCACTTCACAAGAACCAAACTTGGGAGCTTGTGAAGTTATCTAAGGGGAATAAGTCTATCGGGTTGTAAGTGGACTGATGCTACGAAAGATGGGGATCCAGATTTCGACGTACATTACAAGGCAAGGTTAGTAGCCAAGGGTTTTGCATAAAGGAACGATGTAAATTATAATGAAGTGTTTTATCCTATGGTGAAACACACTTCCATTCGGATGTTAATGGCTATGCTAGCGCATTTTGACTTAAACCTTGAACAAATCAACGTCAAAATGCCATTCTTGCATGGGGGTATAAGGCGGATATTTATGTCCCAACTAGAGGAATTCAAAAGTTGTTGGAAAGGAATATTATGCATGCAAATTGCGAAATTCTTTGTGTGGGTTAAAGCAATCACCTTGACAGTGGTACAAGTAATTTGACACGTTTATTGTGGGTCAGAGATTCACAGAGTGATTTTGATCATTGTGTCTATCTCAAGAGGCTCAAGGAAGGCAATTTATTTATTTACTTTTGTATGTTGAAGGCATGTTCATTGTTTGTTCGAACAAGGTGAAGGCTCAATTAACCACGATTTTGAGTTGAAAGACTTGGGTAAAGCCAATAAGATTTTTGACATGGAGATTAGTAGAGAGAGAAACATGGGAAGGTTGAATCTCACATAAAAGAAATTATCTAGAGAAGGTTGCGGCACTATTCAGGATGGAGGATACAAAGCATGTGAATACTTCCTTGGCTACACACTTCAAACTTCCGAATACGATAGAGCCGAGAACCGAGGATTGGGTGGAGTATATGGCTCAAGTTTCATATGCGAGTGTGGTGGGTAGCTCGATGTATGTCATGGTTTGTACCAGATCGGAAATAGCTCAACCAATGAGTGTTGTGAGTAGGTATATGGCGAGTCCAGGAAAAGAGCATTGGAACGCGGTGAATTGGATTTGGCGGTAATACGGGGATCACTTAATGTGATGCTTGTGTACCAAGGCGTGCAGAATTCACATTTGTGTGGGAATGTTGATTCAAACTATGCGGGTGATTTGGAAAATCATCGATCTACTTCGGGATATGTTTTTACATTAGCTAGTAGTTCGTTGAGCTAAAAGTTCATTTTGCAGGCGACGGTTTCTTTGTCTACTACAGAGGCGAGTATATGGCGAAAAGCCATTAAAAAGGCCTATGGCTTCAAGGCCTTATTGGTGATTTGAGGATTACACGTGATTGTGTGGAGGTGCATTATGACAGCCAAAGAGTTAATTCATTTGGCCAAGAAACAAGTTCATCATGGGAGCACCAAGCATATTAATGCTCGGTTCCATTTCATACGTGAGATTATCAATGGGAGTGGTGTTTTGAATAAATTTGGTGCTAAAGATAATTCGGTTAACATGTTGACGTAGATGGTACCATTAGTCAATTTTGAGCATTGATCGAACTTGATGAATATTCTACATTGTTGAGGCCTTTTGGGGTTGGTTGTTGGTGGTGTCCCTAATTGATCAAGTTGATGTATGGGGGTTGAACAATTCTTTCGCCAAGGTAGAAAATTGTGGAGTTTGGCCTAAATTCACTGCTACCATGTTTTTCTGCCTATATACGCGCCCAACGAATGTTTGGGTTCCCTGTAGAATGGGCATCAGTTTGTGCCAAAATGGATTTTTAAGTGAGGTTGATTTTGGGCATTACTCCCATTCGTTCTCCCTTGTATATGTAAAATATTTTAGAGCTTTTAACCCAAGTTAAGAGCAACTTGTATCATTGCATTCATTGCTTGTACACACATTGAAGAGGATTGTGAGTTTGTGAGAGTTGTAACCCTTGTTGATTGAATCAAAGAAAGGAAGTCATCAGCCAAGAATGTAGTCAAATTGGTGAACCACGTAAATCTTATCTTGTGAACTTGTTGATGTGTGATTTCTCTTTACTTTTCCTTTACTTTGCATTTAGATTGTATTTGTCTTGGTATCCCTTAAGATTTCTTCATTCTTGTATTTTAGGCGTGCATGAATCTCTCTATTAAGTGAGTATCCACACAACACTCATTTTCCCTTCTATTCATACAAGTGCCTTGTGCTCTCCTTCAAAACCTCAAATTGAGGAGTCCATCCCCTAATTATGTGTAACGTCTTGCTACTTATGAGAACTCACTCCATAGCACTCACCACCCTGGTGCAATTTGATATTCTAGTTGGGCGGCAAGACGAAAAACAAGCCAAGTCCTGGCACATAACCGCCAAGCTTTATCATTGCGAATTTTACTATGACACGAAATAAGGAGAGATCCTCCCATTCAAGAGAACGAGGAACAACAACTAGATACTTTCCAATCCCACTATGAAACAAAAAGAGAACCGTTAAGCCCTACCATCTAAAGTGATGGATCCATGATTTCATTAAGACAACGAATATACTATTAATTTGTTATTTAACCTAACATAATGTACTAAGAATTGTATAAAACTGTAGGCAATCAACTCCTCTTTCGTTTTACCCTCACCTCAAATCGAACTCACTTTAACAAGTCACAACTTGTCATATTAGCCTGCTTGCGGATATCTTGGACATTCAAACGAGATATTGTCAAGTCAAGCCAATTTAAGGTAGATTCGTCCATTGATCAACTCGCCTATTGAACTCGATTCAGCTACTGACAAATTGAGTTAACTCATCTAAAATCGGGTTAACTCAGTTGTTAATTTGAACCATCCAGTACTTCAAACAATTCAACCTTCCAACATAAATGTATCTTTATCCTTCTTTACTTATAGAGATTTAAAGCATAGCTTATCTGTCAGGCTATGCCTATCTTAAATTTCCTCACAATGATAAAAAGGGGGCCATGTGAACTTGTTAAGACGTTCATCAAAACTCTTGTAACCTATTAACTGCGACTACCACCTCAAGTAGAAGTGATTTTATAATCCCCCCAACCCACCACCATCACAGTTTTGATCAACTATTAGACATGGCACCAAAAAAATCACATAATGTCAGTCTGCTATAAATTTCTTTTTAACTTTTGTCCAAAATACCCTCATTCTCTTTCTTTTCCAATCCAAATACTCTAAATCTCACACCTCATCCCAAATTAAAACAACTCAAACCAAACCCAATCCAACCTCTCTCTTATATACCCAAACCCGCAAATTGCACACATATGCATATCCCACAATCCCACAATTAGTACGCAAAAAATCACAATTCAAATCTTCTGATATGCAACCAAATTAGTTGCAGTACTTTCGGGTTGTCAAAAATTTCCAATCCACGTATAAGAACAAAAACACCATCTTCCTTCATTGAGGTAGATGGGTCATCTGGCCCAAACCACTTCTTTAATAATTTGAAGTGAAACATAAATATTGTTAACATTTTGAGAGTAATAGGTTGTTTCTAGGGTTTAAAGTATTTAATTCAGCCATTGTGAGTAATTGATGGCCGAACAGCGAGACGTCGATGCATTGGAGAGTTGAAAAGACAATGATCTATGTCATTTTTAAAACTTTAATAAACCCTTATGGAAGTCTGTAAGCAATGTGTGCATAGTTAAACTAGGAATGAAGAAAGTGTTTGTGTAGTTAAACTAGGAATGAAGAAAAGGAGGTTTAAACAATGAAGAAGGGTTTTACAGATCATATGTGTGATTGAAACTTTAAAACATCCAAATACCGAACTATTGGATCATTAACCTTTTAGAACTAAGAAACAGTGGTTGAAACAAGTTCATGGACGCAGGGCATCAACTACGTTTAGCAAATTGTGTTCAATTTGTCCCCCTGTTTCCACAATTTCAGAAACAGTAGAGGAGAAGCATTGACGATGGCAGTGGATCTTAATTTGTACTCCTAATTTTGTTTTGGTTTATGTTCAGTGATTTTTTTTTGTGTGTGATGGTGATAGTGATGACAAATAGAAGGTGAGAAATGAGATGTGATAGGGGGAGGGAGACGGGAAAGTGGTGGTGGTGAGGAAAACAATGACGTTGTGGTAGTGGTGCTACATTTGGAGTTTTCAAGTTAGATGAGAAAAGAAAAAAGTTGAAAGTATTTTGGGCAAAAGTTAAAAGGAATTGACGGCAGACTAACTGAGTTAAATTTAAAATCCTATTTATCATTCACAATCCCAACCCAGCCAAATGAGCTACAGAGATCGTCATGCCTATAAACCAATGATCTAAAAAACACTAGGTGGTCCTCGGATAGACGAGGGCCTTCTAGGCTTGTAGGCGGCTAGGGGGCCTTCTAGATGGCCTTCTTCACATTTTTTTTAAATATGTTTTTAATATGCATACCCTGTAACAAAATTATTCAACTACTAGTAATGTCTTATGAGAACAAAATAAGTCCTAACATTAAAAAAAAAACTACTAAGCAACCATGAATAACAATAATATGCAGCGATTATAGTAATTATAAAGATAAAATAACTCTGGAAAAATAAAATAAAAACAAAAAAAACTGGTGTAAAAAAAAATTAAAAACAACTTCAAGAAAACATATTTTGGCCTTCCAACATATTAACCGCCTTTAAGAATATTAAACGGCAGTTCAAATCCAACACCGTTTTTTAGTCATTCTTAAAAAAAGTACAAGGTCTACCACCTTCTACCTTCGGGCGGCCTTCCAGGCCTTTATTTAGAACACTGCTATAAACTCACTACGATTCCTAGGACCCTGACATCAAAACTGGGGTATCACTTGTCTTTCCGCAACAAGCTTATTCAGACGCACCCATAGTAATAGTTTATGCAACCACGAACTCTTGAACCAGTTACCCACGGTAATGACCCTCTCGTCATATAGGGAGAAACTTAATCATTGGATCAATTTCATAGAGGTTGATCAGAAATTATTTTTTTTTTGGCAATTTCCCGCTATATGTCTACTAAAATGAGTGGTGTAGAATTTAGGCTTGCCTTGCTCCAAAGAGAGGAGCGTTTATGAACATTATGCCTCTCCGGGACCATATCTCACATGTCCCACAGTCCACATAACAGCAAATTCATGGAACCATATCCCCCAGTCTACACTAGTGTATAGGGCCTCAATACTCATCACATGCTCGTCCACGCTCGCAAAATTCGTGGAAACATGAGCCCCGCAGCAAAAATGTCTGCGGTCCGAAGAATCTATACGAGCTTGATGCCATACCCTCAGATGTAGTCACAATCTATTCCCTAAACTGATCAAGGACTCTTGAGAATATACAGTTTGGTGGGTCTCCCCAAAGTATCATCTCATGTAGCAGATGTACCTATGGCTTCCCTATGATGAAAGTAGGGCCGGCAAATGGGAGGGTGTGGGAGGATTTGGTTGGGTCGTTAACGGATTAGGGTCAGGTATGCGGGTCAACAGTGGGTTGATGGTTGTTGCGGCTTGGATTTGGGTAGGATTAACCGCCGACCTATTTTCTAAATTCAAAATTTTTAATTACAGATCCCTAGTTTATATGAGTAGGAAGGACAGCGGGTCATTTCTCAACCCGCCTAAACCCGCAAATAACTGGTGAGTTTTTAGTGACCCATATGCTACCCGCCTGAAACAAACATGATGATGTTCATTCTCAACTATTGCGGGTAGAAATGGATGGACGATACTGATTGGGTCCATTTTGCCGGCCCTAGCTGAAAGAAATTATGATACCTAACTGAAAGATCATCACTCGAATTGCTCACACGTCAACACTATGCATGTGCGCATGACATCTATTTTGCAACTACCCCCTTCAGCTAAGGCTATATTATAATTAGGAAATTGTCCTTTCCAGAAGGACTTTATCAATTCTAGTAATCCTTTTCGGTCATTAAGATGGATCTGTCAGTACTCCCCAATTCTTGGAATTACTTTGTCAGCTCTAAATCACCAAGGACCTTTAGACGAGATGCTGCCCTAGCATTCACAGAACTCCCATCTTGCACCATGACTAATCATTCATATCTGATTAGGTCTCTTAACGATTTTTTCAAGAGCAGCAACAAATTTTCTTTACATTAATTCAATGTGAAATCCCTTACCCATATTTATTTTTATCCATTATTCATTTTTAGGGAATATACTCTATTATCGATATGCACAAAACCTAAGCATCTCCCAGTTAAAGTACGAAACTGAAAAACTAACAAAAAAGCATGATAAAAACAAAATTCTTATTATATCATTAATAGAATAGCAGAATTTCTATTAACATGTCCATGGACAAACTGAAGTGTCATTAGACAACAGAGAAGATTGTAGCCATCGATAATGCAGAGCATATATTGTTAAACTATAAACAATAAGATATGATAACTCCCTGGCCTTTGCAGGTGCATCATCGCCTTTCTCGTCATTTTCCTTCTTTCCTCCAAATAGACCATAAACACAGAGATCTACGATTATGCACAAGCTTCTTACAACCAGACGGAGATGAATCCCACAATCCAACTGGATTTGTTTTTAGATTTAGCATGTCTGCAAAATAGCAAAAAAGTATACATAAGTCTTTTACAAATTCATTTGACATGCCAATAATCATCCACAGGCAGTCATCCTGCCAGAAATCAGTAGTCACCAGTGGAATATGATTAAATACACAAATAAAGCATTTTTCCAAAAGATATCCTCCTCATAATAAGATCTTGGACCTCAGTTTTTCTAAGATAATCTAGAGGCCTCATTGCATTTACAAATATAAATAAATAAATAAAGTGCAGAAAGCATTCTACGGTAGAAAATATTATAATATAGAGAGCAATTAACTGTAGTTTGTGCAAATTTATTTTTCCCAAAACTTTCAATTTGCATATTCTTTACACGGATTCAATCAACTCCAAGAATGATGTAGGAGATTTATCCTTGTATTTAATTTTATCTACTTCTGCTTGTACGAAGATATTTTGGTCATTGTTTGTCTTTTGGCTTCTTAGTACATAAGGAGCTCCTTTCCTTCGTATTTCATTAAATTTGAAGATTTTATTAATGTGATGTGGAGAAAAGTTCCATTCCTACTTGCTCCGGTTGTTGAGCAATTAATTTCAAGAATGATGCAGGAGCATAGTTATCCGTGTCTTTTCTTTTATCTTTTTCTTCTTGTATGAGGGTATCTAGTCTTTGTTTGGTATATAAGTAGCCCAATTTCCTTCGTATTTTATAACCTTTGGACAGATTATGAATGCGATATAGAGAAAAGTTCAAGTCCTAGACGCTCTTTCCGTTGTTGCGCGACTGATTTGCTTCTAATGATTTACATCAAATTTAATACATAGCATAGTTCGCTCTTGATACGTCATTCCATCCCTCGGTTTGCACTTTACACCATGGACGAATTTTGGAGTGATCGCTATTCCAGAGGCGCCTTCAGACAAGAGCCACCCAGCCGCCTCCCCTACCAGCGTCGCAGCCATCCAAGTCATTGCAGACCGCCACAAGACAAGGGTGAATCTTCCGTCTTGCATGATAAGAAAAAACCACTTGTCATGCCGTTCTTCCCCTCAAGTCATGTGACAAAGCTCAACCACCTCTTGCATGCCCTGTACCCACCTCGGCAGCAGCCACTCCAACCTCACTGATTTTCCCACCTGTCACATCCGACCTAATCACAGCAGCCCCATCCACGATGCGACCTTCGCCACGCGCTTCTTCTGCAACCCTCAAACTGCCTTCACGTTCACCAATTCATAGCAACATCGAGATTTCTCCCATGGATAACCCATTCCCAACAGCAGATTTGACGGACGGTCCAGCTGATACCACCTCTGCCTCCTACACCCAACTTGACTGCGGATGCGACCCTCCACTTTGTTGGTCTATCATCGCAATCTCGCGGCTCCATTTCTGGCAGCGTCTGACAAGGTTGTTTATGCATAGTGACCATCGACAAACGTGTCAGTGAGAACCTCATCAATATGGAGCAGCTCCGCATAATAATTGAGCCACCTCAGACCCTATGTAGCATTCGTTTGCTTGGAGGCGAGAGGCCCTAGTTTCGAGAAAATGATGTTATGAATGAACCCTTCTCAATCGGATCTTAGCCTGACATGATAATGTGTATCATGATCAACATGGACATTTGCACCACACTCTTCATGATGGATGGATGAAAACCCACACCCTTCCACCATGAGGGGGGGCACAAATTGAATTCCCCCAATTTGGGGACTGAGACCTGCTCTTACTACTGTTACCCAATTTCAACGACAACTTTAGTCCCTTTGTGAGTACTTAGACGATGCAACAACAAAGGTACCACCAGCCCTAAGGGCCTCTTAGACTCCCACAAGGATGTGGACACCCCTCTAATAGTGTCCCTCCACTCTACAATATACTGCATGTGATCGATTTTGTTTTTAGTGCTTCATCTCCGAAGCTTCCCCACTACCATATTGCACCAATAGAGCATGAGAAGCTTCAAAGGATTTGTGTACCCGTCGTTTGTTGTGTGAGAGTGTGTCCTCATATAATGTACCCACCATTCTCACTCCAAAGAAAGGATGGTAGGTAGAGGGTGTGTGTTGATAGGTGCGCTATCGTGAAATACCAATTTCTCATATACATATACAGCTTGGTGGACGTGCTCGACCAGTTGTACAAAGCTCAAGTTGTAGTGTGTATACCACTACATCTGTACAAGTTCAAGCGACAAGCATGTAAGATTGCCTTTAGAATGAAAGATGATCTTTACGAGTTCACATGAATCTATTGAAAGAGGCCCATTAGCCCGAACCTTTCATCGGCCATAACAAACTCCTATTCTTGACTCCGATGGTCTCTTCTATTCAAGTGCAAAATTTGCAGTATGCGGTCCCAAAATCCCTTCTGAAACTTATGCTTGACTGCCTTCTGAAGGGCCTCAACAATGCCTTTCGGCCTGTTCAACATCCCTCCAATCACATGATGACTCATGAGAATGATGATTGCCTCTTCCTAAGCAAGTTTATTGTGTATTTTGATGACATTCTCAATTATAGCTCTTCAGGAAAGGATCATTTAAATTACATTGCCTAGGTCCTCGAGCTTTTATGATCGTGAGTCACATTACGAGTACGCGATACGATACCTCCTCAGTGGGTAGCCTTAATTGGAAAGCTATTTCAGGTCATGGTTCGTTTTAGAGTTCTTAAGTCGGTCGGTTTGATATTAGGTGCAATGTTATACATTTGAGAGTTGAGTCTAATATTGGTTTAATATTAACATAGCCTAATAAATCTAAGATTACAAGTTTATAATTAATTAAATTAATATTTAAACAGAAAACTAAAGTCTCGTAACAAGAAGTTTATTTGTAAGACTATTATTATTTTGTTGTTGTTGTTCAATGTGAGTTGAAAATTCAATGGATGTGATTTTATAATCCAACGAGAAGATTTTCTAGTTGTTTGTAATTTTACTATTTGAGAAAAGTAATTTTATTTATAAACATGCGTCCCATGTACATTAAGAAGTCCACCATCCATTTTTTTTACTAATGACTTTTTGACACCTTGGATACTCAAAGGTCTTAAGACTCGACTAATTTTCGACTATCTTTATTAAAAAACTAAGAGCGGGTCCCATTTGCATTGAGAAGTCCCCATCCATTATATTTATATTTATTGTCTCTTTTTGTAACTGTAAACTCACAAAGCAAGCACCTATTAAGTATTTTCTCATTTTCTCATACAATCAGAAGAATTCAGAGACCCGTCCTTCCTTAAAGGTTATTGTCCACTTATACTGCACCCAAATTAGTTTTTTTTAAAGGAACTTTATTTAGATTCATAACTTCAAACGCCTTTCTTCCTCTCTTAATAGAAACTAGGGTTTTGATGAGTGACAATGAAGACGAAAATAGTCTACATGTGGTGACGAAAACAATGTACCAGTGGCGACGAAAAAGACATATGACCGCTTTCCTGTCTTTATTATAATGTAAGTGGATTTTTTCCTTTGCTCAGACTTGAGGTGAGAAATGGATCGCCATATTTGGCGAATGGGATCGTAAACGCATTCCGTTTAGGGTTGACCGATCTGGTTCATGGGACGGAGGGATAGGGAGCAAATTAGGTAGCTATATTGCGTACCCTTCACTTCTACCTTCAGATGAGGTAATATCCGTTTGTTCCTGTCAATCAGTGAGGTAATATCCGTTTGTTCCTGTCAATCAGTGAGGTAATATCCATTTGTTCCTGTCAATCAGTGAACTAGACGTAAGAGCATATTCTAGCTTGAATGGGACGAGGCTTTCTTGGCTAAACAAGGCTCGTTGAGCTCGAATGCTATAAAATATGTGACCTACTCGTAATACACCATATTCTAGCCTGAATCGATCGAGGTTTGCGCGGCTCAATTTACAGGCTTACTTTTTAGATGAGATGGCGTCCCCCGATCCTCTTTACATCAAGTGGTAACAAAGCAAGGTCGTGGATTCGAGTCACAACAACCAGTTGCAAGTGATAACCTATTCAAGTTGGGAGAATGATGCAAGAGCATCTTCTAGCCTGAATGTGTCGTGGCTTGTTAGGCACACCAAATCCCGTTGACATCGGGATTGTGTTATTAGGGCTTTATCAGTTGGTCAATTTTCAAGGCTTCGCGAGACTTTACCTCCAATTCATGTCAGAGTCTAGTGCCATTACGGCATCCATTACAGCACCTATGAACTCTTCGAACACCAACTACCACTAACTAATGAGCCCGACGAGGCACTTCGACTTATTAATCCACACACATCAATCCTCGCCCGCCCACCCTGAATTCTCTCATTTAATAGCTATCTTGCGACGCATCGAAAAAGGGGATTAGAGTTGTCTTGAGCCAAAACAATCAACCTGTCGCTTTTCTTAACTAGAAGCAATCTGGGCCCATGCTAAGCATTTATGCATACAATGTGGAATATTTAGTTGTAGTCCAGGACATTCGCCTTTTAAGGGTAGTTGATTCATCGGTAGTGTGTTATAAAATCAAACCATATGGCTCTTCGATTTTTACAGTATCCAAAAGAAGATTCAAGACAATTACTTTTAGCGTTATACATTTCATCCTCAATACCATCCGGGTTAGGAAAATCAGGTTGTCGATAACTTGAGTTGTCGATCTCACATCCTTACAGTTATTCGGGATCAATTTTTGGTTTAATGAAGTTTGATACTTGTACGCTTTAAACACTCACTGTGGGTTGATTGTGGAGGAGTGCACTCTTCGTATTGCATTTCAGGGGATTTTCTCTTCCAAGATGGGTTCCTTGTTCGTGATAAGGCTCTCTGCATCGCAATCTCTTCCCTATATGATGTCACTACCCGAGTGATTCTTTTGGCGTTCTGTTCTATGCAATGCGGTACAAAAGCCTTCATCGGGAGGTGATGTGTTTTGTCAGGCCAACATTCCAACACCTATTTATACACCTCGCTTCTTATTCTCGAGAAGACCTAGCAGATGTCTCCACGGATTTCATTGTAGGCCTACAATAAATACCACGAAACATGATTATATTTTTATGGGGCGGATTGATTCTCCAAGATGGCATGCTTTATGCCCTGTAGCAAAACATTTACTTCTCAATCTCATGTAGCCACTTTGTATTTCCTCTGAGGTTGTCCATATACACGATGTTCCCCACAGTATCACTTCTGATGAAGATGTTCACAATGGTAAATTTGGGGCACCCTTCGGAGTCATTTGATGCTCCCTCCAACTTTCCAATCTTCCACTTGAAAACATAAGATGATCAACCACAGTGTAAGTGATGATCTTCTCTAATGTCTAACCTCAAATTGCCTTAAGAGTTAGGGCATCATTGTGCAAACTGAGTTGGCCTTCAACAACATCTTTAAACGATGTCTTTTCCCTTTCAAGTGGGATCCTTAGAACTAGTCCATAGATGCCCATTGCATTGGTCAAGTTACCTTGGATTATGAGACCCGTATATGCTCTATCCAGTATGAAGTTCAAAAGTGTCTTCTCTACATGAAAAGCTCCTAAAAGCACATGGAACCTTGTTAATAACAAGTATTATTCCAGCCTGAGGCTTTGGTTACGATTTACCTCCAAAAGAAGAGGATTCGGGGAAGGGACAAAAGTTGTAGATGAGGCATTTCGGGTCGTTCCCCATTTTACATAATTGCTATGGGGCAAAGGTGTACAAGCTTGACCTTCACCAAATTTCCAATTTCACCACGCCTTTAACGTTGCAAACTTATCGTTATTACAAGGTTATCGCATAATTCCCATTGCGTTGTCCACATATGTACAATGGCCCGTACATTCCTATGTCAACAAGGTCGAGAGCAAGGGTATTGAGAATTCTACTTATTCATCGAACAATTGACGAAATATTTGATTTGTTTGGTGAGATTACATGGCTTTTAAAGGCCAAATTGGCCCAGACTTCTACAATCGCTTCATTTCTTTTCTCCCTCTCAAGAAGGGAGAATGATGTGGGAGCATCGTTATCCTTTTATCTTGACCTTCTTTTGCTTATTTTAGTCTTTATTTATCTTTTGGCTTCCGTTGTTCATTAAAATTGCAGATTACGAATGACATATAGAGAATTATATTCATAATTACCCTTTTAGCTGTGTTATTGTTATTGGACGATTGCTTTGCTTCCATTGATTTACATCAAATAAAGCCAGTATATGGGCATGTCTTTACTCACATAAAGTAATCAAAATGAACAAGAAATCCAGTATGTGTCTAATCATTTTAAGAACTAAAAAATAAATGGTAAAGAACCTGCCAAGGGGGCGGAGCCCCAAAAGCAAACGCTAAATGACCACTAAAAACTACCACAAAAATTTCCAAAGCGCACTCAAGTTTCTTTAGCTCTCTTACTATTGTAAGAATTTGATTTTAATTGTTTCTCACCAAGATGTTATATTTAGAAAGGAAAGATCTTCTTGAAACCTATTCATCAATTTGACAGATGTGTGTGCCTGCTCATAGAGAAATAATAATAGTCACAGAAGTAATAGGTTTTCTTATTCAACTATCCTCATATCCTAATGGGGTATAATCCCACAAGTATGTTCACTTGTACATCCTTTTATGCTTATCTTGTGTGCTTCCACCATTCTTCTCATTTCCCTTTCGTAAATTTCAACTAGAAAGTTAAGGTTTGTATGTTGCCACAATTCTTCTCCAATACCTTTGGTCAATTCAATCAAGAAAGGTAAAGTTCTTTTCCAAGTCAAGGCGTTTGTGTAGACTTTGATTCTCAACACCCAACATTAATGACTTGTTGCAAGTGCAAATGCATTATAAGGATTTGCCTCTAATTATTTGTTTTATGACTCCTCCCACACTCGCTTACTCTATAACACATACTTGTTTGGATGCTTTGGTCCATATTATAGGGGTTCATGAGGAAGTTTGGGTTTACCCATCTATTGAAAAGGTTGTTGGATTTTGGTGAAGAGTAATGGGAAGATTGTTCAAATATTTACATATTTGTGATTATTTTGAAGATTTGGAATGAGGAAAATGCCAGTGTTTTTCATCATCACCGTCTTCGTGTTTGCTAATTGGTATTTAAAAAGAATATATATCGACTTATCAAACAAAATTCATATTCAATATGAAATTGTGTAAAAAAATGATGAATAGGAAGGAGACCTTCACTGAAAATAACATTGGAAGCACCTTATTGGGCTCTTGTTTATGGGGAAAAAATATGCCAACATGTCGAGACTTCTTAAGAACCTTGACATAGGGAATACAAAAACCCTCATAAGTACATATATTGAGGGTGGGCGGTCTTAGCTTTTTTATGGTCTTCCTTCCTTGTCAATAAAAATATTATTTTAATAAAAAAAATGGCAAAATCAATTTAAAATTTGTTTGTTAATCAAAAACATTAGATATTTTATTAATAATAAGAGATGCAAAAATTAACGACTAGCAGTCTCTATATCTTAATTACAACGGAAAGGGAATTGAAGGATAAAAATAAAAATAGGAACTAAGATCTGAGCTGAACCCCTCAGATCACCTCTCGAAAGAAAAAAAAACGCATGATCTCTACTACAACACTGAATGTAAAAACAGAATTTCACCAAGCATCGACAATCACATCCCTTGAACTCATTTTATATCTGCAGCCCAGTCATACATAGTCACCCCATTCCTCCAAAAGATCAAAACAAACAAAGAATGATACCCACAAAGATGCCACAAGTTTTTCTATTTCCCCGCACATCCTCCATATCCTTGAAGATATCCTTGAAGAATATCACGTTTCTTTCAACCATATATTCCACGTGAAAAATAAAAAATACTCTCTAATACACCTCCAAACTCCCTAACCGTCCTTATCTCCTCCCAAACTCTAATGACAAGAAAATTGGCCAGAGATTGTAGAAGAGCCCCATCATTATACCAATCTCTTGAAAGGCCATGTTCTAAAATGATGTGCATAATAATGAAAAGGAGGTGGAGGTGGAGGTGGACATTCCTTAATTTTAGGAATATTATTTGATTATTATTTGTTTCCATGTTTAATTGTTATTCCTTTCATCATTATAAAAACTTAGCAAAATGACAATGCGAAAATGTTCTCCTTACTACTTTTACATAATAAACGAAGAAAGTGACCAACAAGAAAAAAATCTCTTTAATTAAGAAGTATCATATGTATTCCCGCTTTTGATCGCTTTTTGTGAATTCTTGGCTATAGAATGAATAAAATGAAAATTTTGAGAAGGGCAAAAGAACTGCAAATAGTAAAGGTCATACCCAGAGCATACGATATGCTCTCTCTTAACTGCAGGGTCTGGGAGAGGCGGATGTCGACTAGCCTTACCCCATATCTGGAGACGCTGCTCACATGTCTCAAACCCGAGACCAACCGTAGCTTGGTCGAGGGAACTTCCCATCGCACCAAGGTCCAACCTCTAATAATTGTTGTAAAAGACTCATGGTGCATCTCTCAATAGACCTTTTTAAGGATAACACATGCCCTATTCAAAGGTCTTCCAATTCTTTTTTTCGTTATTTAAAAGAACTGCATATAGAAAACAAGAAAAAAAATAAGAATTGGAAGACCTTTGAATAGGGCATGCTTTAACCCAAATAAATTCTATTGAGAGACACAACGTGAGTTTTTTACAGCAATTATTAGTTAAATAAACCCAAGTCACAAAATCAATCCTATTAAAATCAAAACGAGGAAAATACAAATTTAACCCCGAGGTTTGGGGTGACTTCGATTTTTAACCCATACTTTCAAAAGTTGCAAACTTAATGTGATTCAATTTCAACCCTCCGCCAGATGTCCATTTGGGGAACTAATAAAAAATCAATAAAACACATGCAATAAGACCTGCATCATGAACGCCGACGGAGGATTATAATTGTTTCACCAAATGTACAATGAGGTTAAGTTTTCAACTTTTGAAACTATAGGATACAAATCAAATTTACCTCAAACCTTGGGGTTAAATTTGAATTTTTCCCAATCAAATTTGTTAATTTAACATCTTCTCAAGGTGCTTGAAGCAAGACTAAAATGTTAAAGGTTAAAGTTGCTAACAGTGAGTACATGAAATGCACACCATCGGATAATGTCTAGTTTCTTTGTTCAAATTACCTTTGTATTTATATAAGAGAACATCAACCAAACAAACACAAATCCCCCTTCCAAAGATTTACATGGGTTAATGTGATTCATTCCTCTAAAACAAATAAGACCATAATTGGTTTTTTTTTTCAAAAAGATATTATAAGAAATTTAGCATACCAAACTAAGAGGGCGGCTCTCATACATACCCTGCGTGAGGACCACATTTGCGAAATAGTAAAAAAATACTAAGGTCAATTACTGTATAATCTCCAACATAAATACATACTTTGTTAAAAAGACATTTTTTTTAGTTTAATCTATTTAGTCCTTCAAATACACATTTACCCAATATTCTCTTATTTTTAAAAATCAGCGCAAGCGGCACCCCCTCCCCCCACCCCACTCGCCACTGCTGGAGCTTCAGCGCGGGGGGTGGGGGGGAGGGGGGGAGGGGGGAGGACGGTAAATGTGTTTGGGTGTATCCTTGTTTTGAGTGTTTTTACCGTGTGAAAGACTTTTTGAAACAAAAATAAATAATTTGGACTAATCATGTACTAATATTTATTTAAGGGACTAAATTGGTTAAAGCCCAAAAAAATATTATTGGACTGATTTTTTTATTTCAGGGTCTCCTAAAAAATTGATTCAAAATGAATTTTTTTACTATTTTAAAAAAATCGGTTAAAATTTGTCGGCTGATAAATTTTTACCGATTAATAAAAAAAACATTTTTAACCATTTTTTTATGAATTCCCTAAAATGCATAAAAAAATCAACCAACAAATATTTTTGTTACTATTTTAGAAAAATGATCCGCACATTTGGTATGTATACATTAGTCCTCACAGGAACCGCTCTCACCAAACCAATCTTGTATGTAATTGTTATATATATATATATATATATATATATATATATATATATATATATAGAGAGAGAGAGAGAGAGAGAGAGAGATACAGAAGGATGGTGTAGAGGGTGTGGGCCTTGTTCGTTGATTTGGTCGAGTCAAGTTGGAAATCTGAGTTGTGAAGGCACTGGTGGACGCCATTCTGATTCTAAAGAGGAAGAAATAATAGATTTTTTTTTTCTTTTTTCTAGAAGTAGGAGGGAGAGGATAAATTACGGTTGTCGTTTTGACCCGTTTGGATGAGAGAGATCTACAACCCTTTTAAGAAGAATGGATTATTATTAATCATTTCCTATGTTAAGAAATTACAAACAAAAATAAATTTAATAATTTCGGATTAATTTGGGGAATAAATTAAGGATCAAATACCAAAAAGTCCCTCAAATATTTTTTAATACACACTTAGTCCAAGCCTTTTATTTTGTACCAAAAAGTCACTTATTCTCTAATCTTTAAAGGTCCGCGCCAGCAGCATGGTAAAGCCTTTTTGTCATGGTGAAGGACTTTTTGGTGTAAAATAAAAAGACTTGGACTAAATGTGTATTAAAAAAAGTTTGAGGGACTATTTGGTATATGCCCCATAATTAGCACTTTCAAAATATTGGTGGGATAAAAATATATCCATTTACGCTAGTCGAGAAATTTTGGAAAAATTAGTAGGATAATATATTCATTGGGTTAGCTGGGAGTAGGATCCGCGATACGGGAACATGGGGGTTACGGTATAACTCAGGAAGACTAGTGACTAAGTAAATAAGGGGTAGAAATTCAATAACATTGAATAACTATTTAAATAGAGGAATTTATATTTAACGGGAAGGTTGGTAAACACCTAAATTAATTTGGGGATGAATCCTAGGAATATTGGGACAGTTAGCTAAATACAGAAACTAATAATTAACGCGATGGTTACTTAAATGGAAAATAAGAGTGGGTAAATCAATAATATATTGTAGGGGTAATTATATAAAAATTACCTATATACGTATCATGTGGTATAAATATGTAACTATTTATTTGTGTGGAACATACCTATGTTCGTGGACGGCTCTATCAATTGGGTTGCGCGCATTTGGGACCGGAGCACACATCGGCACAAGAGGGCTAGGCGTAGTGTTAGGCTATATTATAGGTACTACGTAGTAATGTCACTTACGAAAGGTAGGTGTAGATGCTGAGATCCTTTGTCACCGCTGGGTATGGGCCGTGAACTGGTGTACTTACTTGTGTTTTGTTTTGTTCATTTTGGATTAAAGATTCCTATGAAGTCACCGATATAGCATAAACGAGACATTATTGGTAGATGCCTTAGTGTCGCATATATAAGGACATATATATAAATTAATGGAAATGAATAAGAAGAATTCCCAGTTTAATGATGTAAACTATAAAATACATACCCAACACTACGTAGTATGCATGATAAATGATTATGTCACGTTATGGATAGTTTTACTTGATTATTCGAAAAATGGTAATACGAATGTAGACGAGTATACTTCAGCACGTAAATTATGGTAGACGCATCACATGCTTAACAATGCTCGTGTTATCTATATTGATTTTGGGATTTGTGGTTAGGATACGATTAGGATGGCACGCGGGTGAGAGGTGAGATACTTATCGCATGCGAGTGTCAATGGGAGTCTTTCATTTAAATTAACTGTATTCTTGCATTTCAATTTCACTAAGTTTATTCTTGCACACTATAGGGCGCTGACTCAAAATAAAAATGTTTCTCCCCCTCGCCCCCCTCCCCGGTTTGCTTAGACAGGGATAGTGGGATTAAGGGAATATCAGACTTGATGTCACGAGTTCCTTCATGAATATTCATTTATTGATTCTAGCTTAGGTTGCTACTTCTTCCTGTCTTTATTTATTTTCGATTATTGTAAGGGCATAAGCCCGGAGTCATTTAATTTATTTATCGAGGCAGTATTTGTTCATGTTGGTTTTTATTTTGTTGGACGTGGATGTTGGATTCATTATTACTTTATGTTCATTTATTTAATCCAGTTTGAATTCAAATGCGGTTTATTATATGAATGTTTATTGCGACCGATTCTAAGAATGATATAGGTTGTATAACAAGTCCCATCTTCGGCGTACTGTGTCTAGCCAACCTTTACGTGAGAAAATGGGGGTTGTTACAATATAGAGAAAAAATAGATTTTTTTCTTTCAATTAATTAAAAAATTAACAAAGAAAACAATATTTTTAATAAATAAAAATGAGATATAAAGAGGAAAAAAAGCATTTTTTTATTTTTAAAATTTAAATGAGAAGAAAAATGAAAAAATATTATATTAAAATAAAAAAAATATTATTAAATATTTTTTAAACAAAAACAGTTTAATAAAGTATTTTATTTAATTAACATATTAATTCAATAAAGTGACTTAAGTCAATAAACAAGATTGTACCTCAATAGCTTCAATGTGATTTTGTAAATGTTATCTCAATATTTTTTTTAATTGGATCGTGTATAAACATGATATTATCAATAAGTGGAAATGAATGTGATTTCGAAATCATATATAATTTAAAATTCAACTATTTAAACGTTTTAAATTTTTGTTGGAATGCTTGAGAAATTGATAAAGTAGAAATCTTGCCTCATAATCATTGAGGAAGGCATTTGGAAAACTCGCCCCACCTAGTGTTTATCTTTATATTTATTTTAAGGTAACCATATCAAAAAACATAAGGTTTATATATATATATATATATATATATATATATATATATATATATAGAGAGAGAGAGAGAGAGAGAGAGAGAGGGAGAGAGAGAGAGAGAGTTAGGCTCATGTACATCACTTATATACATCATTATTTAAACGACTTGGGTAAATGAACAAAACGACTTGTGCAAATAAAACACCCAAACTCTACTTTTAACTTTTAACTACACCTGACCTGTTCTCTATCTTCGTAAACCCAAACCAGCCGAAGCAAACACCACCACCCAACCCAGCCGGAGTAAACCCAAACTCATCCGGCGATTTGGGTTTCCAGGTAATCCCTTCCGTCCAGTTGCGTGTTTTTTTCTCTCAGTTGTTTATTTATTTTTTCAGTTCGCGGTTACTTGTAAATCAAGTTAGGTTTTTTTTTCAATTCGCGTCTACCTGTAATTGCTACCTGAGTTAACTGAGTTCAATGAATAATGAGTGATGTACCTGTAATTTCTTAGTTTTTAATTTATTTTGAGTTAAACAATATTCTTTTATTTTTAAAGGTCCGCGCCAGCGGCACACAATGCGACTCATTTGATTTTTCAAAAAAAAAAACTTCAATAAAAATTAATATACACTGTAATTAATTTATATTATCTAATTTGACGTTTTTCAGTAAAATGGAGACTTCTTCCGTTGGGAATAACAAAAACTTTGGGTAGGGGAAGATATGCAAATTGAATTTGAATTTGAGGACAATGGGAATGTGGAAATTGAAAAGGTTCAAGATGTTGAATCTGAACAAGACTATTTATTCAACCCTCATGTACAATTGGAAAAAACACCAAAGATTGAACAACAGTTTGAAAGTTTCGATGAGGTTTGGAACTTCTATAATGAATATGCTGAAAATGCGGGATTTGGTGTTCGAAATTCCACGGTTAA
Organism: Sambucus nigra; assembly: GCA_949130495.1. Classification (NCBI taxonomy): domain Eukaryota; kingdom Viridiplantae; phylum Streptophyta; class Magnoliopsida; order Dipsacales; family Adoxaceae; genus Sambucus; species Sambucus nigra. The sequence goes on from OX422216.1 coordinate 22,700,418, forward strand.
TAAGTATCGGGTGACGAGTGAGATCATTAGGAAGTCATTTGTACATTTCAAAGAAGGGAAGAGTACGCATGAAGCGAAACCGGGCACATCTAGACTCCGAGGGGCTATTAGAGAGAATTGCAAAGCTAAGCTTGTAGTGCTGCGGTCGAAAGATAACAAGTTTGTGGTTAGTATATTTGTGGAGGCTTATAGTCACCCATTGGCTACCCCAATAAAAACTCATTTTCTACGATCACATCGAGGTGTTTCCAATGCCCAAAAATGCTTGACTCAACAACTTGGTGTAGTTAACATACCAAAGCATCAACAATACAATCTATTGGGACTACAAGCGGGTGGATTTGAGAATCTTGGCTTCACTCAAAAAGATTTGTACAACCAAGGCGGGAATAAATGTAATGAGTTAGCTGGTCGTGATGGTGACATATTATTAGAATTTTTGAATTTAGAGCAACAAAAGAACCCATCCTTCTATTTTAAAATTGAGTCGAATGATGATAATAGCATTAAGCATTGTTTTGGGCGGATTCCACTTCTAGATGAGCTTATGGTTGTTATGGTGATGTGGTAATGTTTGATACGACATATAATACAAATAAATATAATTTGATATTTGCACCGCTTATGGGGGTTAACAATCACGGGCAAATAATTATATTTGGTTGTGCTTTTTTGAGTGACGAGATAATTGAATCATTCATTTGGCTCTCAAATCAGTTCTTGGAGGCGATGCCGGGTCATGCGCCCAAAATGATAATTACTGATCAAGATCCTGCTATGCCGAGGGCTATAACTGAAGTACTACCCCACACACATCATCGGTTATGTTCGTGGCACATTTTGATGAAGTTTTTGAAAAAAATAGAAGGGGTGAAGTATAGCAAGTATCGAGGTGAGATTTCCAATTGCATATGGAAATCGGAGACAACGAAAGAGTTTGATTTGAAATGTCTAGATCTTATGACAAGAAGCGGTTTAAGTGAAAATAAGTGGCTCAATTCATCGTATGAAATTCGTTCAAAGTGGGTTCCCGCATACGTGAATCATATCTTCTGCGCAAATATGTCAAGTAGTCAAAGAGCAGAAAGTGCGCATGCTTTTTTCAAGAAATATGTTTCGAATAATAATTCCCTTATTAAATTTATGATTCAATTTAGTCGGGGTATTATGCATCAACGTCATGAAGAGTACCTTTGCGATCACAACGACTACAATGAGAAGCCGAAATTGAGCCTTATGCCCTTTATTTTGGTACAAATGGTGGACATTTATACTAGAGAAATCTTCCACAAGTTTCACAACGAGAAGTGGGACATGTTGAATTATAAGTTTGATCTTAAGACCGAAGAGGGGCATAAAACTGTGTATGAGGTTCGAAAGATAATTGGTGATAACCAACGTATGCGACTAATAAGTTACAATCGAAGTTTGGATTTCGTATCTTGTAGTTGCAAGTTGTTTGATAGCGCGTGTATTCCATGTCAACACATGCTCTCATATTTGGTTAAGTTTTTTTATATTCATAGTTTACCGAGCAAGTACATCTTGAGTAGGTGGACCAAGAGAGCCAAAAGTTAACCGTTAGAGATTCTAGTGGGATGGTGATAACATGCGACAAATCATACTTCCTACAATGTAGTAGACTAATCCAAAGATCTTTAGATGTGGTGTAGAGGGCCCTTATTAGTCCGAAAGCTACAAAAATTTATGATGACTTTTTAGACGTGGCATGTGAAAAGATAAATTTACTCGCTAATCGTGTACAACCACCAATACCATTATTGCAAGGCCCAAGTGGGGGAGTTTTGGTAAACGTGGGGCTAAGTGGGGGAGTTTCAGTAAACGTGGGGCTAAGTGGGCGAGTTTCGATAAAAATGAGTACCAATTTCCAACACACCTATAATGAACAACAATAAATAAGGGCAATAGGATGTGGTAAGCGACTAAAAGGTGGAAAAGGGAAAGCGTTGAAAAGAGCAAAAAAAGTAAAGGAGCGACGTTGTAATGGGTGTGGATTGGTAGGCCAAGCTCATGACCAAAGAAATTGCCCGATATTGAATAACAGGTAATATTTTTGTTATGTGTTATTAATATTAACTAAAAATATAAAAATTTCTCATGTAGGGTCATGGATTGTAATTCGGAAGAAGCTCGGTTCCAAGTTCGTCCGAGGAGATATGAAGTTGAATGATTTTTTGAAGATGTACTTTGTTTCACTTAGGTGTTTCAAGCAGTGTGCTTCAAGTAGATGAACTTTGTTTCAAGTTGTGGACATTTTGAAGATGTACTTTGTTTCAATGAAATTAGAATGAAATTTTAAGCAGTGTGTTTCAATGAAATTTTAAGTAGTTTAGTCCAAATGAAATTTATAGCAACATTGTCCAAGCTATAGCAACACTGTCCAAGAAATTTGTAATAAAACATAAGCTATAAACTTATGTTTATAAACTTATGTTTATAGCAGTGTAATTTGTAATGAAACATAAGCTATAAACTTATGTTTATAAGCTATAAATTTACACCAGTGTACTTTTTTTATAAACTTATGTTTATAAACAGGTGCAAATATAAGCAGTGTGTCTCATAAGCAATTTGTAATGAAACATACCTTTGTTTATGGAAATTCCAACACAGTGCATAAACCTTCCATTTCAGCTCAAATGAACAAGACAGTGTATAAATCATACTTCTATTTCAAATTGCAACATCCATTCATTATAAATTCCAACATCCACTACATCCATTACAAATTTCAACATCCATTACAAATTAATTGGAAAATACACAGTAAATGAACAACACAAGTAGTCCAACAATAAGACATCTCCAATACACTTTAAACTGGTTGAATTCGCCTCGCAATGTTTTCAATTCCATCTCCAATGCATTGATCTTTATCGTTAACTCGTAGTTATCGTCACCCAGAGACTTTTTATCATCCAACCACTAAAAAAAATTACAAGACCCATCTTTATTATTTGGAAAACATAAAAAACGCAACAGCTGAGAGAACAAAAAAAAAAAGACAGGAAACCCAAATCACCGGCTGAGTTTGGGTTTACTCCGGCTGGGTTGGGTGTTGGTGTTTGTTCCGGCTGGTTTGGGTTTACGAATAGAGAGAATAGGTCAGGTGTAGTTAAAAGTTAAAAGTTAAAAGTCGAGTTTGGGTGTTTCATTTGCACAAGTCATTTTGTTCATTTGCCCAAGTCGTTTAAATAATGATGTATATAAGTGATGTATTTAAGTGATGTCCATGAGCCTAAATCTCTCTTTCTCTCCATATATATATATATATATATATATATATATATATATATATATATATATGGGGTGGATCCATTCAACATGGCACATGAGAGTAGCCGATTAACTCAGATTGATCAAAGCGCTGCCTGACCCAAATTAGGATTTAATTTACACACGAGTGTTTTAAATATACTAGAACACTTAAGGATATAGTCAAATCAGTTACCAATAATCTCATAAGCGATATCTATGTGCTTTTTGATATATTCACGTGTTAATTGAGTTCCTTCCACAACTCAATCTCTACTTTGGTGCACCTATAAATTGTAAACCCTAACCAGCGGCAAAGGGATGTGATCTCAAACATTTGAGAAACACTATAATCAACCATTAAACTTTTCGTGGACGTACGCAAGTTGTCAAACCACATATATCTGTTGTTGTGTGTGATCTTGCAATTCTACTATTTGTGATTATTTTCGTGGATTTCTTTATTGTGATATTTTTTGTACTCACAATTGGATCTATCTGTGGGAAACAACTTTTATTCCTGCGAAAACAATCATAACCAGAAAGAATATTATGTCTCACCATAACAACCTTCCTCAAATCGGCGATGTCCAGGACAACCCAGTTCCATCAAGGGTCGGGTCAGAGATTCGACAGCCACAGAATCACCGATTTCGCTTGGAAAGGTAACCTTCTGAAGAGAGTCAGGGGACACCTAGGTCTATATAGATCTCCAGGTTGGTCGATGCTTATAAAGCTAGTATTCAAGAACATGAATAGGCCATGCACCTCTAAATGGAAGAAAATACTCGCCTGCAGAGGCGAGTTGAGAGAATGGAGAGAGATCTCCACAGAGACACAAGGAAATGTCGTACAAGATCTTCTAGTCCTCAAGCAAGTAATACTCGCATCCAAGGAATGAGCTCCAGACGGGATGGAGATAGATCCGAACGTGAGCGGTCCCAGTGCAACCGATTCGATAGGCAGCACATAATCCACGATCGTCGTGATGAAGACCTCACGGTTTTAGTTCGTAGAGAAATGGACCAATACCCTGCTCATCGTGGGGCTAGATCGACCAGGGATCTGGTTAGGAGAGCTCTCAACACTCAAATGAAATCCCCTTTCTCAAGGGAGATTGAAGAGTAAGAACCGCCAAACAAATTTTCTATTTCCAGATTCAGGATTTACGATGGGAAGACAGATCCCATCGACCATGTTTGATAATACAAGTAGGCCATGACTCTATGGAGTCACAATGATGCTTCCATGTGTTGTGTTTTCCCCTCTAGCCTACATGATGTATCACATAAGTGGATTGAAAAGTTACCCCACAGATTGATAAGAAGCTTCAAGGCCCTGGTAGAGGCATTCACTACTCGCCTCTTTACAAGCAGCTCCCACCTGAAGCGGATGGATTCGTTGCTCACTATAAAGAAAAAACCGCAAGAAAGCCTTCACGACTATGCTAAGAGATATTAGGAAATTTTCAACGAAGTAGAGGACTGCTCAAGTTGCAGTTGCATCCTTCATAATTGGCCTGATGACCACCTCATTATTGCACCAATCCCTAACCAAGAAAGAGGTTAGTACCACCAATAATCTTATGGCTCATATTGAGAAAGACTTCAAGGTCGAGGATGTGGTCCACTCTAATACAGGGGATAATGGTTGAGCAAAAGCGAACAAGGGAGGAGACAAGAGAGATAGTCCTAGGAAAACAACCAAGAACGGGGGAAAAAACAATTCCAAGAATGGGAACAAAAAGGATCCAGCAGAAGCGTTCCAGGCCATGATCTATAAAATTCTGCACAAAATCAAGGATTAACCCTTCATCAAGTGGCCCAGGAAGATGGGTGGCGACCCCACTAAAATGAATATCGCACTGAGATGCGTATTTCACAAGGAGGGCAGCCACAGAACAGAAAGTTGTAAAGCCCTAAAATCACACCTAGAAGAATTGGCCCAAGTTGGGTATCTCGCTGAATACATAGACAAGAAAGTAGACAAGGTCGTAGCCAATGGCGATCAAATGCCAGGTAATATCCATAACGATTACATAGGATACGAGTTCGCAGTAATCTATGGAGCTTCCAACCTGAAACAAATCCAGGGGAACGCCGTTAGGATGTAGCTAAAGAATGTCACGACCATGATGGAGGAATTTCGAATTGATCCCATGAAGATTCAAGTTGACAAACCCCGATGACCAGAAGATGTCGACTATATCAATCATATAGTCTTTACCGAGTAAGATTTGATCGGAGTAAGGACCCCGCATCATGATGCTATCTTGATAGCCCTCAGGATTGTTAATTGGGACGTCGACAAGATATTGGTCGACCAGGGAAGCTCTTTCGAGGTAATGTACCTGGAACTATTTCACAAACTGAAGCTCGACTAAGCTGATCTCAAGGAGGCTACAGTCCATTTGGTTGTCTTTGTGAGGAAGATAACAATGCCCCTGGAAGATAGTCCTGCCTGTCAGGGCAAGAAACATCTCAAAACTCATAGAGTTATTAGTCGTGGATATAGAGTCCCCGTATCACTCCATTCTTGACAGGGGGTGGTTGCATACAATGATGGTGGTATCGTCCACTTACCATCAGAAGATCAAATGCATTACCGATCGGGGAGTGGTCGAAATTCATGGAGACCAAGCTACAGCAGGAAAATGCTTCATCGCAGACATTCGTTCAAAAGAACAAAATAAGGTGCCAAAGGATGCTCTGGAGGAAACCCGAGAGGGTGTTGTACCCATTAAATAAAAATTAAGGTACGACCGACCAGGGGTGAAAGAAACTGGGTTCCACCCCACTGACAGGGGCATCGAAGAGTTGAAGGAAGTTTTAGCTAATGACAACATTCCAGAAAGGAATTTTTTGATCGGAATCACACTTGTCGATCAAGAAAATAATTAACTTGTTGTGATATTAATTTGGGGATCTTTTGGAGATAAAGCAAGGAACGGATTGGGTGCTCATCATCAAGCTTGCCTCTACACCAATGGATCAGACCCTACGAACCCCAAAAGGCAAGTGGTTAACTTGGTGTGATGTTTATTTATGATATCCAATTCATATTTTTATGATGTGTAAATCAAAATTCATTTTGGGTGTAAAAGGGTACAAAAAAGGGGTTTGTATATAGATCACTTGAATGAAATTAATGGGAAATTAATGTGGGAATTCATTGTGTTACATAGTTTTGAGATAATTTATTCAGATGTGAAAACCCAGTAGAAATTTATGAACGAATTTGGGATAAACAGATGAAATTGAGACTGAACGAGTAAACACTCGAAAATTCCCCAAATTAGGAAAAGTAGAGATTTGTGAAATTTAATTTGTGTTTAAGGTTCTAGGGGAGGTGCTGATCACGTTCCCATATAGTTATAATGTTTTCTGTGCTTGATATGAACCAAATACGAGCTTAGAGAATGGAGGTTTTCGTTAATGGCAGAAATAGGAGGTCGGAGAAGAAGAGGACATGTTCGATCGATCGATCGATGGTTGGGGATCGATCGATCCATGGCTGGAGATTTTTGGCAGTTTGGCATTGGGAGTTTTAGGGGGAATTTCCCCACAATTTATATCCCCACAATTATCAGATACTTTGGGATTATTGTTATCTGTCTTTACTTTTGTATTGTATTTTAGCCGATGGTTTATTCGGTCAGATTATTATCGGTTGGTGATGGTTGGATCCAATTAATTGTGATTGTTTAAATTATTTATTTCCGCATGAGTATTTCATTTAATTAATGAAAGATAAAACTTGACACCAGTCTAATTTTCACTTAGGTGGTTAGTAATTAAAAAGTCGACAGTGATGCTAAGAATGAACCAACTGAGAAACCTATTCTAATTTAATTTAGAACTGATCACCTGGAGTTTAATTAGGCAGGGTGTCACATTACCTTAAGGAAGCTAAAGCAATACTTTGAGTACCACTCGATAACAATTATCACCTCCTATCCCTCCAAAGTTGTTCTACGAAAGCCCGACCTCTCTGGACAACTCTTCAAGTGGTCGATGGAGCTTGGTAGATTTGATATCCACTCTCAACCAAGAACAACAATTAAAGGAAAAATTCTTGCTGACTTTATTATCGATATTACAAGTGGTAAACCCATCGTCCCACCAAAAGTGGAGCAATCAATAGATGAAGCAGCAAAGTTTAAGGGCTGGACCCTATACGTTGATGGTGCCTCCAACTCCAAGGGGGCAGGAGTGGGCATTGTCCTCGTTCCATTAAAAAACACTATCATTGAACAGGAAATCAGGTTGGGATTTTAAGCCTCCAGTAACGAAGCTGAGTACGAGGCAATAATTGCTAGTTTGTATCAGCCCAAGACACTAGGGGCAAGGCACCTCAACGTGTTCGGCAATTCAAATCTAGTCTTCAAGTAAGTAAGTGGGGACTTCAACGCAAAAGATAATAGGATGGATGCCTACTTAGATGTAATAAGAGAGTTGATAACAGGCTTTGAGAGGGTTGATGTTCAATAATTTCCCAGGATAGAACAACCATGTTGACGCCTTAGCAGCCTTGAGCACAACCGTGGACTCCGATTTTAGAAGAACTATCGAAATAGAGTTCCTCGCCCAGTCAAGTATAAAGCTGGAAACAACCATTGAATAGATCATCTTTACAGAGAAGGCTCCCAGTTGGATGGATACTATCATTGCTTTCCTACAAAGTGGTGTACTCCCCGACGATAAGAGATTGGCCCATCAAGTCAGAGTAAAGGCAACTCGATTTTACCTAGATCCGGGAGGAAAGATCTATGAGAGATCATTCACAGGCCCTTACCTCAAGTGCATCAACCCATATGAGGCTGAGAAGGTTCTCAGCGAACTACACGAAGGCATTTATGGGAGTCACACAGGAGAAAGGTCTTTAGCTTTTCGAGCAATAAAGGAGTGATAGTGGTGGCCTCATATGCAAAGAGACGTAAGTGCCTATGTTCGTAAGTGTGAGAAATGTCAAAAATTCTCTCCTATGGTTCACTAGTCAGCTAGAGATCTCAAATTCCTCATAAGTCCTTGGCCATTTACATAGTAGGCGATAGATATTATGGGACTACTACCTACCACACTTGGAAATCATAAGTATCTGCTAGTAGGTACAGATTATTTCAACAACTGGGTAGAGGCAGAACCACTAGCCAATATACGCGATGCAGACATGATTAGGTTTATCTAGAAAAATAGCATCACACGCTTTGGGATTACAAGAACTCTCATCACTGATAATGGCACGCAATTTTAAAGTAGTCTCTTTAAAGTTTTTTGTGATGAACATGGTATCAAATCAAGCACCACTTCAGTTCAGTCACATATCCCCAAAGAAAAGGGCAGGTAGAAGCCTCCAACAAAACCATGCTCGACGGCCTGAAGAAAAGATTGGAAAGGGCAAAGGGTACCTGGGTGGACGAACTCCCCCATGTTCTCTGGGCTTAACATACCACTCCCAAGAGATAAATTGGAGAAATACCTTTTGCACTTGCTTATGGAATGAAAGCAACCATCCCACTCGAAGCTGGTTTCCCAACCATGAGGACTGCCCTGGTCGACCAAGGTCTAAATAATAAAACATTACACACTGAATTTGACTTATCTGACGAACGAAGGGAGCAGGCCATGATCAAACTGGCCTTTTATCAATAGCAACTGGCCATATAATATAACAAACATGTCAATCCAAAGAAGTTCCAAGTAGGAGACTATATCCAAAGAAAAGTTCTCGGCAGTGTCGTAAAACCATCAAATGGAAAGCTTGGGCCGAACTAGGAAGGACCACTCAAGATAACAAGGGATGACCTTCGAGGAGATTATCATTTAGAAACACTGGAGAGTAGGGAGATACCAAGAGCAGGGAACGCAGCCAACCTTAAGAAGTTTTATTTCTAGTTTTCTTTAATCAGCACATTTAGTTTATGCAAGTTTTTATTTTCAGACTTATGTCGCTTGGAATTTTCATTTCAATAAATAAAGGCCAATTGGCCCTTACACTCCAATATTATTTATTCGCTACTTAGTCTTTTTTTATCGCAGCTCATCATTACGCACCTTTTCCAATTGAAAGCTCACTCTCGCGTGGTGAAACTCCCAATGATTATAACGAGTTGTTCAACTCACTACAATCAAGGAATCTCGTATGTTGAGCAAAGTTGACAGTAATTATGATAAGTTAGTTAAAGTTTTACCATTACTGTTAGCCTCGAGTTTTTGTTAACACAATAGACCTCATGAGTTGCCCTGACAACAACAAAAGCCCTACAGGGGATCCTTAGGCAGTAAAGCCAACTAAGGTTGGGTGTTAAAAACCTGGTCGGGCAGACGGCCCGTTAGTCAGGTGAATTCTCGCCATCATCTTACTTAGGCCTAAGGAAATGTCATTACAAAAAAAGTTGGATATAACGACGTTTTTTTCGTGACACTTTTACAAATGCCAATATATATTGTATATGTCGACGTTTATGTAACAACGTGGGAAAGTTATCGATGTTTTATAGAAAGTGTCAAAATGTTATTGACGTTTATTAAAAATGTCAAAAAATTGCGACGTTTTATTGAAAAACGTGGGCTATTTCCTCATGTTTTGAAATAAAAATGTCAGCTTCTAATTTTTTTCTCCCACTCTGCGAATCCTTCTTATTTTCGGTTTCCCTTTAATGATACGCTCCTTTCCCTCTTTCACAAAATAATCCAACAAACTCTCACTATAGCCGTCGCTATGGTGAGTCCGCAAATCATCAAGAGGTAACAACAAGAAATAACGAACTTCGATGGCCCAATTGCTTCTCATCAAAAGGTAACAACAGGTAACAACAAACTCCTTTCCCTCTTGATGATACCAAAATCATCAAGAGGCAACAATAGAACCAGAAAAATGACCTGAGTTCGCAAATTGGCCTCTGCACTCGATGATGTTAGAGAGCCTAGAACTTCTATGGTCCAATTGCTTCTCACCATAGTCGTCGTTGCCGTTGTCGTTACCTACATATCGTCACCCATTTCTTTGTTTACACCTGTGTAGGCTTGGCGATCTATATGGTTCGTAAGTTTATTTTCTTCCTTTCTTTGTATCTTTTATAATCCAATTGTTGTTATAATTGATTTGTTTGTGGCGGTTTTATTCCCGATTAATTATCTACTTCTTGGGCTGCTTACGGTGGCTATTTCTCTTGTAATTGGTTTGACTAGTGGAAAGCTTAGCTTCCCATCAATTGGTTTCAACTTTCACATTGTTGAGTGAGTGTATATTTTATGCACCTGTTTATACACGTTATTAAAGTCTCACTGGATATTAACACAACAATTTTGGAATTTCAAAAATTGAGCACGACTGAATTTTGGAAGATAGGCCATCAATCTCAATTGGCCATGACTGAATTTGAGCACGACGGTTAGTTTTTTTTTCGATTCTTGAAATAGTTTGATTGTTATTATACCTTTTCTGACTTCAGGATATGGAATCCACACACCGAATGTTGTAAGAAAATTGATAGGCCGTGGACTTGGTTACAATTTTAGCCTTGATAATTACAAATTGGTGCTGGCTTTTCCCAGAGGTTATGCATAAAATTTTAGTTTTAAATCCAATTCTTGGGCACCAATTGATACTATAGCAGATAAATAAATATGGGTATCAGTTGGGTATTAGTTGATTCAGACACTAATGTTGGGTATCAGTTGGGTTTTATTTTTATGTTAGGTATCAGTTGATTCATACACGAATTTTGTTCATCTAATGAGGAACGCTGGGAAAATTATCCCCAACGAGTCAAGAAACATCAGTGGAAAATGCTCGTCTATAACTGGAACTCTGCCTGAGCACATGTACATACTAGTTGTTGAGTCTAGTCATGAATTACGTGTACAGACTATGATTATCTCGCCTATAAAGAACATCAAGAAATGAATTAATTTATTAAAAATATTAATATTACGACTTAATCAAAATTTGTTATATGATTAACTGTATTTCCATTATATTAGACCACAAGTAAGAAGAACAAAGCCATCTGTGTGCTTTTGCAAATGCCGCACACATCTGGTAGAAAAACTCATGCTCAAGTTAGACATATGTTAAAAATTTTGTACTTACTAATTCATTATTATTATTGTATTGTTATGTTATGCTTTGACAATTAATATATTGTACTTACTATAGGTCCCAATAAATAACCAAGTGCAAAAAAAAGTGTGTTTTCAAACCAAACCAATTTTACTTAGCCAATTTTATCTTGTTAAGTCCTAAACATGCAACTAGATGATAGGCAAGTAAAATAAAGTAAGGATACTCATAACGCCGGATGTACGAGGAAAAACCCAAAACGGAAAAAAAAAACTCGGACGACCCAAGTTAGACAATCACTATAAACAAAAGTTTTACAAAGACAGATTAGCCTTACACACAGACTCGATCCCCACGGGTCTTGATGGTCCTTTTGATCTTCTACCATTCTTCAATAGTGCCCACACAGAAATTTCGTCTTCCATGATGCTCGTCCACAACACTCGACTCCACGAATGTCTTAGTGTCCATCGATACGGCTTGATTCGTCTACGATGTTGAACACGATGTCCGTCGCTTCTCCACCGTAGAATCAGTAATTATAAGTGTTCAAAGATGAACAACCTCAGCTTGGTGCATCAAAGATCACATAAACATATGGTAATGAAAAGCTCGGATATTTGTAAACTCTAAGGATGTGCTTAAGCCTTTAAAACCTTAGAAAACATATGCAAACAGGTTCCTAGATCGTAAAATATTTTTCCAGAATGCACACACTTCGAGGAAACTGGAACACACCTTTTATAGAAATTTTAAGGTGGTTCAGAATCTCGTTCGAGCGAAACTCTATGTCGTTCAAACGACATGAGTTTTCGTTCGAACGACATCTACAGTCGTTAGAACGACGTCGTCAGATAGATTTTTTAAATGAAACCAATTTTAAAACCAGAGTTTTATTACAAACAAACTCTTCTCTAACTCTTAGACGTCCTTATCCGATATAAACAAAATGTAAACAATTAAACCTTTTTTAAAAACATTTTCTTTTAAAAATAACATCCTTATTTTTATAAAATGAATTATGAGTTTCATTAACATAATGCATTCATACATGTGTGATCTTGGAATGCAAAATTAACCTCGAAGACGAGAAATTGCACCAATTAAACTTCGGCATGATTAATTCCTTGTAGCTTAAGTCGCAACGTCTTCAATTAATCTTCGACACGTCGTAGACTCGTGGGATCGGACAATAAAAAACTATATATAACTCAAACGTGTTTTGTTCCGAGAATAAGTCAATATTACATTAAGACTCAATTGGAAATTTGGTCCTTACACTTACAGATAACTAAAGCGATGGGATTCTAACCAACTCGTAGGATGGTGTACAAGGAGACACATGTAACCAAAGGGAAGGGGGCATGTTAATGAAGTTGACCGAGTGATTGTATGTATCTTTTGTGCTGTGATTTGTTTTTAGATAACTGTACATAACCCCTTCGTTAATTTATTATGTTTCGTATATTTGCTCTCTAAATACCTTCATATTTGTTATTAGATGTAGAACATAATAAATTCATTATAATTTCATTGTTTTCTCTCATAAAAACAAACTCGAAGGAATAAATATTAATATATTTTTCGGATCACTATTTTAATGTAATGAATCATAATAAATTATGGTGTTCTTCATGCAACAGAGCATCCATTGAAAATGACTCCCTACTCACATGAGCCCCTTCCTCAAGCATCAGGCACAATCAATCGTTCTTAGAAGTATACTCATTTAGACCTGCTCGAGGAATTTGATACCATGATACTCATATCTTGGCGGATGGCCTTTGGCCACTTCACCAAGGTTGGATGGAATAGAAGTTGACACCTCTCCTTTTACGTTTTCTTCTCTCATTTGTAATATGTTTTATGATATTAGTTTGGATTTTTTAAGAATATATTAAATTTGGTACCGAACACAATTATTTTCAATATAATCTCTGATTTCCATCATCTTTATTTTTAAATATGAACATCACATGTTTGAATGTACATCTACGAAGGATTTTTTTATAACTGTTACTATATAGAACAATGCATTTCAAAATTTTATTCACGGCAGTTTGGAAACTTCTTACATGACTTATGTACAGGTATCTTATTCATTTACTTCCATATTTGAATTTCAATTTTGCAGCTCTCCTTTATGACCGTTAGCTTCACCATATCCAGGTCACAAATTCTACTTAACACTTTTTTGCCAAAATCTAAGTATGTTGTTTTAGATCTTACGGAGAGCTTATTTCTTTATTATATTAGATGTAGTATTGAGCAGTTAACTTATTTCATTATTCTAATAGATGTGGTATTTCTTTATTCTATTACGGAGAGAGAGAAAGAAATTTTATTAATTCATGTAGTCCACATATATACTCCACTTCTCTTATTAAACGCTTCCCAGTCCCACCAAAATTTTTATTGAATTAGTAAAGAAATTTTATTCGAGGAGAATGATAAATTATTTATTTGAGATCTCTTCAAATCTTTTGTTGGTTAGCCTTGAGGAGAATGTAAAACCGACTAATTTGAGTTCTTTTAGAACTTTCTTTAGTGATACACTTTAGGCTAATGAAAAGTTCCATATGCACCATCGCTGTTGTTGCTGTAAATGATATAAAATAGCAGTTGATCATTTCTTTTAAGCATTAATCTAGAGTGGATTAGGTCAAGTGTACTGATTTGATAAAATAACAGTTGATAAAAAAGGAATCAACGCCAATGTTGGTCTTGTAGCATCACCACAGTTGCAACTATTAACATCTGAGGTTCAATCGCAACGTCGATCATAATCCTCAACGAAGGCACCGCCACAAATCATATCACGAACTCAACTTCATAACTATTGTGGGGTTAGTACTTTTTCCTCTAAAATTATTCATAGCACATTTTAAAGCAAGACCGTTGATATATTCATTGTTTGATGCGCATAAGATCCATTATGTATATGATAGTTATACTCGTTTCGATGTCAATTCGTTGACATGTGTTGATGGAACTAATTTATGAGGTTATATATGTTGAAATTGGTGAAAGGGATTTATTTGTGGTTTGATTTGGTGGTTTTTGCTGTTGTTGAGTTAATTTTAAATGTTAAAACAAGTTGGTTTTCATGAATAAACAAGGGAAACTCTACTGATTTTTTTTTAAAATAATAAGCGCGTTAAACATGTTTTCCTACTATATAACTATTTACTTTATCAACATCCACATGTTTTTTTCACTTCACTTATTCAAATGAATGGAAGAAAATAGAATATATTATAGTAGCCAATAATGAAAAAAAGTAATTTACAAAATGTTACGTCTTTTTTTTTTATAAATTTTATAATAATGTGTTGGCCACAATTTGTGATAAAAAATGTTAAAACTTTAAGGATCCCTTTTGGAAATTAATCTTTTAACTTGGACATACAAAATGTCTCCAGACCTAGATTGTGTGGCTTACGATTTTTATTTAGGTCGGGTCACAAACTTCATAAGCTATATGAGAATATTATTTCTAACATATTACATTTTTTTGGTTCTTTTACATTTGAAAATATATTTTAAAGTTATATACATCACTATTTTTATGTTTGATCGTACAACTTGTAAGTTTTCATTATTACTATAAAAGTTATTGATTTGAAAGCATTGAAGCTAATTAATATCCCTCTTCCAACTATTTTCTTATTCAAATTTTAGGAGAAGATGAAGAAGGAAAAAAATACTAACTAATTGAAAAGTTTGAATTGAGAAGTAAGTTCCTAACCGCCTTTTATTTTTCTTTTGTGCTTCACTTTTATATTGACTTATTTTTTGATACTCACTTTCTTTCTTTTTACAGGTGGTTTTGTCATGCCCATGGTCGTGGAGACATCGCATTGACTATTTTCAACATTACTCTTGCGTTTTTTTTATGATAATATATGTTTCATATTTTATTTGGAATACTTGGGTACAAATTTTTGACTTATTAGTAGACTACTTTGGGATGTTTGAAGATACACTTTCTTCATTTTATTTTGGGATGATTATATATTGTTTTATATAATTTTCCTTTGGTTGAAAGAGAATTTCTTTGAAGGATCCATTATAATATTAATGATGTCTACTTGGATATTATATGACACTTAAAATACTTACGCTTTACAAAAAAATGTTGGAATATAGTATGGGAAAAGTTAGTTAACATTATGATGTTTTTAAGTAAATGATTAATATCTTAAGTTAATATTTCTGACGCTTTTGGGAAAACGTTGAGACAAAACCCGACGCTTTTTAAAAAAAATTGCATTTATAGCAGAAGGCAGGGACAGTTGCCGACGTTTAATAAACGTAGTGTCGGGAAATGTGTATCCGACATTGTTGACAAACGACGCTTATTTCCCAGCTATAGATATGCCGAAGTTTTTCAAAAATGGTGTCCAAACGTCGGGATTTTTATTCCCCACATTTTTGAGTTTATTCCGACATTTATAAAACGTCGCTTAAATCAAGTTTCTTGTAGTGGTGACGACACAACCTAAAAGGTAAAGTAGATGGAATGATACTGCTAAGGGGTATTGGACTGGGGGAATATCCGTGCAAACAGAAATAAAGGGCTAACACTTGTACTTAAAATTATTTAGTCGGCTTGAAAAACCCAAAATGATTAAGAAGCAATTCCATTTAGGTAGCAAAAGGCCTTGAATGGTCATTCAGCACTATGTGACCCACAAAGCAATAATTACTAACACATGTTTAGTCAGCATCAGGCTCAAAACATCGAAAATTCAATAAATAAATCTTCATTTATTACTAAAGGTACAAGATTACAATTACACCGAAGACCAAAAATGCACAGAGACTTAAGATGGCCCAGGATGGCGAGCAAGATATTCAGCAACAATCGCCCTTTGACCATTAGCTGGCTTGGGATGAAACTCTTCTACATCACTATTAAGATCGTGCTCCAAGAGATGAGAAGGGATGGCATCAGCTGGGATCCATTTATTATCCTTTGAGAAAAGATTATGACAGTAGACAGCACACTCTTCCTAGTATTTATACCATAAGCTGGACTCTATGGGTATCTTATTCTCCCTAAGGGCGCTCAACCATCCACGAGAAAAGGCCACATTTTCTGCCTCTTTGAGATTTACTGGGGCATCTGCCTAGCCTATATTGTTGGTGTCTAACCATGCTTCTCGAGGACCCATTTTCAATGCATTCCTCAGTCTCTCAACATGTACCTCAAGCCCAGTAACCTTTATTTTCAGTTCGATAACCTCCCTCCTCAGAGTATCATTTTTTATCTAAATAACTTCACCCACTTGGCTAACTTTAGTGTTCTCCAAGAGTTTGTCCCTCAAAGAGTTTACCTCTTCTTGAACTCAGGTACCTATCTCCTCCGTCTCTTAAATATTTTCTTTCAATTTAGCGACCAACTCAGATTGGTTCTTATATTGCTCATTTCTCTCCCTTAGAGTCTTTAGATCTTTACAAAAGGATTTTTGAGCCTCTAAACCAATATTTGGTTTAAGGATCTTCCCCAGACTAGAGCTAGGAGGAATGTATTTGTCTAAATTAACACACTACAAATAACACACACCAGATCAGGAGCAAAATATTAGCACACGAAGATCAAGAAAACACATACACAAAAAGAAAAATTCCATCTTCATTAATATACAAAGGGAGGGGGCCAATAGCCAATAGAGTTAGTACAGTCAAGATGATTATAAGCTTTCAAAGGAGAAATCGTATAAGGCAAAAAAAATTCGAGTCTACGAGCCTTGATCCTTCACCTGATCAGCTTCAGCAATGGCTTTTCCCTCGTTGGTAATAAGCCACTCCTTTCCAACATCATCATCAGCATGAACTTAACATGAATGATCTCAGTGCGACCACTAAGTTTACCATCACCCTCTTCATCCACCTCGAAAGGGTCAGGACCGGGGGATAAAGGCCGAAGATCTCAGATTCAATAGGAGTCCCAATAACTTTTAAGGCCTGGTCCCAACACTTCTTAAAGGCCACCTTTCATCCATAATACAGCTGTAGCTCGGCATCATCATACACTTTATATAAATTCTCGTGATAGCAAACATCCTCCTCTTGGGGAAGTTCCCCCTCCAGCTTAACAATATTATCGAAAAAAGTTTCATTTGCCTCGGTCGGCTTTGCCTTCTCAGTGACCACCGCCTTTTGGGATTCACCAAGTTCATCATAAGCATTGGTCAAATTATCTCTCTCTCTTGATCCCACGCCAAATGAGCCTCAACTAAGGGCTTTCTCTCAAATTCTAGAGCGTCTTTTAGCTTTTGTTTATTTTTATATTTGTTGGCATGGTCGTCAAAGAGAGTTACAAAATCAGATAATAACTGTGCGGAAATAGAAAAAAAATAATGATTCAGTACAGAGATAAGGAAAGTGCAAGAAAATAAATGGTGAAGAACAGTTACCAGGGCCATCCCCATAACAGTTTTAAGGGTGATCTTGGATAATCCCAACCTCGAGGAGCGCTCATGATCAGCAGCGAGCACTGACCTTTCAGCAGGTTAGGGGCAAGATAAGGGACCTTACCCACGCTATCCCCCTCAGCATCTACAGCAAGAGGAGGAGATCTAAAGGCTTTTAGGGCTAACTTTCTCTTGGTCTCCTCCTCTCTCTTCTTTTTTGCTTCTTTATTCTTCTCTCTCTCCCTCCTCTTCTCCTCCTCTTCTGCCTTCTTCTCTTTTTCCTTCTCTTTCCCTTTGTCTATGGGCTAGAACCACTAGCCCTGGGGGATTCAGCCTCAGACATCTTCAAAGACTTGAGCCGATCAGACATGATTATCTGATCATTATCTTCAGGTAGCCTTAACTTTCTTCTCTTTACAAGGGGAGCCATGTATTCTTCTTCTTTTTCTTCTTCTTCTTCTTCTTCTTCTTTTCATTTTCCTCCTTCTCCTTATGAATCTTCTTCTTCTTCTTCCTCTTCTTACCTTTATCCTTCCTCCTCTAGCACAATTAGATCAGAAATACCAACCTCAGAAGCTTGCAAGTCTGGAACCTTATCGATCGGACGTGCAATAAAACTGGTGGTAGTATTCTTAAATTGCAGTAAATAAGTTGTCGATCTTGAGTGCTCATCGTCGGGTAACCTCTCATTGATGTTTCGGACCTTCAAAAGCTCATCAACCTTGATCTCACTGATGTCTGGCTCAAGACTCTTATCACGAGCTGCAGAATAAAGGAAGAAGAACAATTATTAGAAAACAAAACATCACAGGAGAGAAATAAATTGAAAATGGAATTATAAAGAAAAAAGATAACAAGCAGCAACCTATACGCTCCTCCCCAAAGTCTGAAATTACTGGACCCCTCTGTCTCTCGCCCTCGTGAGGAAGAAGATGTTTCCAATCTCTGGTAATAAAATCATGGTCCCAGGAATCTTTGTGAGAGTCTAGAAGGTTGACCACTAGGACTCGATCACCTCTCCCGGTCTTCAAATACAAAAGTCCATCTGTAGTTCGCGGCTAGACATAACACCAACATATCTCAGCAAGACCCAATTTTATCCCATATAGGATATTAATTCTATGTACCCCATTATTATTTTCCAGACACTAGGTTCACATTGGGCGGGGACTATTTCAAAATACCTAAAGAATCTAAGGAAAATACGGTTTGGGGGAAATATCAAACCCCCATGTGTTATCATAAGGGTGTGAATTTAGTGCCCTCCTTCAATGTCACGAACATTTTTAGGAAAGGGGGCACTGTCGATGATCCCCCAATCCGGAATATTGTTACATCACCTAACCTTAGCTACCATTTTATTATCTAGCATTGCCATAATTGTACAAACAAGAAGAAAACCGTATCTATAACTACACAATAAGTTCCAAGAAAAGCTTAAGAAAGGTGAACTATACTTAAAGGATTAATGGATCTCTGAAAGAAAAGAGGATGCTGAAGAAGGGGAACAAGCAAAGCTTAGCAACCAAGGATTGGAGTGAACTAAACAGATCTGACGCAAAGGACTGTATCTCCGGTTTGAAGCCCAACGTCAATGATGAACACAATCTATAAAAATGATTTTTGGCGATTCAGATGCAATTATAAGTATGCCATGAAGATTTGATCTAGACGAGTGTACCCTTGCAGATCCATCAGATATACAAAAGTGCCATTCAAACTCAAAATGTGAAGACTTCGAGTTATAGGCCTTTTAAAATTTATCGGCCCAAAGCTCGCCAAGCCCAATTTTTTTAAGGGCAATTGTCGGGACTCATTCAACATAGCCCATGAGAGTAGCCGACCATCCCGGATTGATCAAAGCACTGCCTGACCCAAATCAGGATTTAATTTACATACGATTATTTCAAATATACTAGAACAATTACGAATATAGTCAAATCAGTTACCAATAATCTCGAAAGAAATAGTCAGGTGCTCCTTGATATATTCATGTTTTAATTGCATTCCTTCCACAACTCAATATCTACTTTGATGCAACTATAAATTGTAAACCCTGGCTCGGGGCAAAGGGGCGTGATCTTGACCATTTTGAGAAACACTATAATTAAACATTAAACTCTCTGTGGACATAGGCAAGTTGCCGAACCACGTATATTTGTTGTTGTGTGTGATCTTGCAATTCTGCTCTTTGTGATTGTTTTCATTGATTTCTTTATTATAATATTTCTTTTACTCACAATGTATATATACACACACGATCAGGCTCTCAAACATACCTCACTTAACATATCTATAAACATACCCATTTTTGTACAATAGTAAAAAAAATGTATTTTTAACGAAACTCGATGTATATGACCTACATAATAAGGAGATCATCTAAAAAATCATTAAAAAAATCAATCTGGAAGTGGATGAGTTGATGGAAAAAATTTGAACGACCGAAAAATGCTCATACCCACTTTTCATTTCACCCATTTTCGGGTTGAATTTTTATTATTATTTTTGTAGATGATCTCCTCACTATATAGATCATGTATACCGACTTTGGTTAGAAAATACATTTTTTTTTACTATTTTGATAAAATGGGTATGTTCATAGGTATGTTTCTAGGAGGTATGTTGGAGAGCCCGACTATATATATACCTTAAACTGAAAATATTATTTTAATTTTTGTCTATATAATTTAACGGGTCATAATTGGTAATAACAGGAACAGTATTTGGGTTTTAACGGCTTGCTATTGAGCCAGACAAATTTAACCAACCCGATTTGTTATTATCAACAGGTTTATCATATTGACCCGATAGTGACCCATGCCCGATAAGAATTGAGCCATTAACTATTAATTTCGTGTCGTGTCACATTTTGTCGAGTTTTATCTAATGATAGGCACTCCAAATTTTTCTCCCCAACACTACATTAAAAGTAGCTCATTTTTTTTATAAATGTACTAAAATACCCCTAAAAAAATAAGAAATGACCTAAAAAAGATTTTCCCACTTAAACCAAAGAAACAAAATTCTTTCCCTTCTCATTTAAAAAAATACCCACCATGAAACAGGCACCTACGTGGCCATAAAGACCACACCACTCTCACCTTTAACCACCAACATCCACCTTCATTGTTATATTGTGCATTTACATTACTTTCTCTATCGCGTTGCAGCTTTTTGCAAGGAGAACCCTAGTTTTCTTCTATGGAACCTCAAAAACTCATTAAAGAAGAAGATCACCAAAATAAATATTAAATGCTCTCTCAGTACGTTTGAGGTGTATTTTCATCCTTGTTATCATTTTTTTAATCATTTGAGCACCAAGAATAAAAAAAATGCACACGTAAAAACCTAGTACGTGTACCCTGCAATTGTGGTAACGACTCACCGCAGGAGATGAAGTCTCATGGTGACCCGTAGTCATGGGAGTGGCATTGATAACTTGATTCCCCATGGTCACTTGTGACCATAGAGTAGCTCAAAAACCATATCAACTTGATTTCCTCACGAGAATCCCATATCTACTTGTGACCGTGCTTGGTGTGACCGTAGTATCTCACAAACCACAACTACAACTCATCATGGGGAAATGATTTTTGCTCTTATTTTACCACGGCTACTTATGACCGTGCTCTCTCATAAATTACGGCTATAAGTCACCGTGTGTAAGTAACTAATCCTATTGTACCATTGATACTATAAGAAAATTATGAATTGATTAATACAAACTACATTTCAGTTTGATAAGGGAGTTCTCAATGATGCCAAATTTTGATTGAACATTGACAATTTGTGCATCCCTATCGCTAGTAATGGTGGTAGATTCTTTGATAACCAGAAAATTGACAATCTGAGCACTGATGATTGCACGGGCAATGAACCTAATTACCCAAGTGTGTCGGATGAAGGTAATCGCAATAACAATGAAGATAGGATATGAGGACCTAATTTGAGGGATGACTTCCCCAATTTGGAAATTATAATAACCATATCTCACAACCTTACTTCCATTTTATTACTAATTCTATCAACTTAACACATTTACTTTTTGGTGATTTGTGATAAGATATATAAATATCGAAGAGAATAGCAAGATCATTCAAAAGATTTCACCATGAACAAGGTACAAACAATTTTCTTATGACTTTGATCACCTATTTTTGGTATTTTTTTGTTATTGACAACAATTAATTATTGTGTATCTTTATTTCAAGATTTTTTTTTCTCATGAATCAATGATAGACTTGGTGCAGCAATGTCGTAAAAAGCTCAACGTCATTGTAATTACATTGAATTTAGATTGCCCTATGCATGGGAGAAAGTCGCGTATCATATTGGGATATGAAATAAGTGACGTACATAGGAATCGTTGTAAAAAGGAAGATGTTAATGAGGAGAAAGGAAAAGAATTACATGCATTAAGAAATGCGATTGTCCTTTCAGATTAAAAGGTAATTCTTTGGATGGTGGGCGATGGAAATTATCAGTCGTATGTGGGTTGCACAACCTTGAATTGATAAGGACATTGGTTGGTCACTTGTATATCAACCGATTAACTCGAGAGGATTTTTTTAAAAATCCTAAGAGTTTTCCTTGACAAATGTGCAACCATCTTTTTGAATTTTTCTATAAATACCATGGTTGACAAGGTTATTTTGTGGCGAGGCTTTGCGAAAATGAACTTCCAAGATAAATCTAAAGCCTCCCAAACCCTAATTTACACCCATAGTTTGATATCCAAGCCTTAACATCATCTGTGTACTTGCGATCTCATATGTGCTGCACTAAGATTATTTGCTCTACATCTTTATAGTGTTTTGAACGGTGGATACCATATTTTCATTAAAAAACTATTACAACCAGTCAAAAAGTAAGTAAAATCTATGAGACATCGAGACGTAGCAGGAGCATGTGTTGTGATTGTCATTGGAAGGCGTCCATAGGTGGTTGTGAATAAGGTAGTAAGGAGAAATGAAGCGCATCAAGGCTCAAAGGCTTCTAGTTTGTGAGTAAGTCTAATTTGTCCTTGTAATAAGACCTATATCATAGTGAACTTAAGTAGTTGGGTCGTCTAAGGTTTTTCCCGTCGTGGGTCTTCCTCGTATATCGTCATGTTGTGTGAATGTTTATTTTACGATTGTAATATCACCAAGATGCGTGTCTTAGGTAAGATAAAACTGGACTAATTGATTACACACTTCGGTTTAATCAGTGCAAAGATAAAATTGGATTGATTGTTTATTCTGTTAATTAATTTGGAAAATTAAAATTGCTGGTGTTGAGAATCAACATCACTAATAGCACGTATATCAGTTTACAAGGATAATCCTGAAATAATCCTACGGGATAATGCACTTGGAATGCTTAGATCATCACAATCAACCTATTAATTGATTTTTGATTAATTTAAATTAATATTGGTCTTAAGATGAAATGGAGGTTCTTTATATCGACTTGGGTTTTCAATTGTGTACATGGGTACTTTGCCCTTAAAAGCAGTTTAAATGTGTGACAAGTAGTCGACGCGAAAATTTTGTAAAGAAAAAATTAGACCATTTTGAAATCACCATGTTCGAGGTCAGTAGTTAATTCCTTAAACCGTCAGTATGATATGTAGTTTTCCTTTAGAATACACCTCGCACAGGGAATTCAATCATATTTCTGGAATATAAGAAAGATTGGTATGTTAACTTCCAACCTTCCTCTTCCTCTTGTATTATAGATTACCAATCAATGTTCAAATAGTTTAATTACAACAATAACAAATTTCACTAGGAATATTTTCTTATAAAATCCATTTTGGCTTATTTAGAAACATAAGGTAAGATGAAGTTTACTTAAAATCGAAGCAGTTAGGAAGTGTTATGCTCCTGAATTAACTAAACCAAAAAGGCTGTAAAGAGGAAGGAGATCAAATCTTTATGCTACTATTTGCCAATATTATTTTGGGTGGGGTGGGGGGCTGGGGGATTTTTATGGACCCAGTGAGGTGTCAAGCACACATTGGGTGCTCTTTGTAATGACCCTTATGTAAATTACATACACCACCCAATATCCACTTGACATATTACCAAATCTAAAAAAGGGTTTAAAAAGCCCCCTAGTATTACTCACTCTCTGTTTATTGGTTAAATAAGACTATCATTACAATTGTAATTTGGCCTAACAAGTGCACACGTCTTGTGTGAAGAATGTATTTATATGATAATTAATTGTAAATATTTATTCACTTTACCTTTAAAAAGTTTACAATGTTTACCCTAAAGCCTTAAAAAAAACTAAATAAGTGAATAAAGTTTTGTTGCTATTAATGAACCAATACATATAAAACGAGGTTAAAATCATTGCTTTTTTTTCTTTACTAAAGTCAAGTATCAACACACTTTATTCAAAAACAAACTATGTTATGTCTTTGATCGATGGATATAGCATTTGATTACGGTTGCAGACATTAGTTTTGTTGGGGTTGGCATCTCGGTGGTCTACACTAATATATACGCCAATGATAACATTTACTGTGAAACCATGCCTATTCTAATAACCGGTGGCCAATCCTCCATTAAAACAAAATAGGAATATCAGTACGGTTCAGTCTTACCATCACTGTTAAAAACCAATTAATTACTAAAAACCTATTAAGCATAGTGTCAAATTTTAATACTTATTAACATGATTGTTAAACCATTCACCCATATGAGATATACATCAACCACAATATAACATAATGAGGACTGATAGCATAATTAAATAAATAACCAAATAAACATTTAGAAAATCTCAAGTAGAATCATGCAACTCATAAATGAAATAATATAAACAAAGTTTGATAATAAAAGTTGTCCAATTGTGGGTGACATGCCCAAAAGAAATACTGGAATAACCATCCTAACAAGATATAATAGAAAGAGGCGTTTATGCAAATCCTGTAAGCATCCACAGCTGCTGCAGCATCATATGACTGGAATGACAAGTTAACCCTGACATCCCTATAGTTGAGCACTTAAAACATTTTGAAAATATTTTTAATATGGGTCAATGTCCAAAACATTTAAAAAATAGTTGTAAGTATTTAGATGCATTAATAAATATGCAACAAGACTTATTCATGTTCATCTGGTGTCGGACTCACATAAGATTATCCTCACCTCTCATCTATAGTGCACACCTACTCCATGTATTTTAATTACCTATTTATGCTCCCCCGCCTAACTAGTCCATCTATTTCTAACATAATCTAATATGCTAAACTTCTAGTCCAAATGTGCTACTCATATTTTACTTTACTTTTCTTATTATATAGCTACCACATAAGGTACAACCTTGTTTTTCTCAATTATGCTCATACCATTATATAATCAACGTAACTGTACATTAGTTATAATTTAATGTTCACACATTCAATTGAGTACACATATACATATAACTCTCTTTTATACTTATATACATAGCATCCCCGAGTTGTCCTCCTAGATGCATTCCCTAGTATGCTATCAGGTTTTAGGTACATTACGTACCACTCAGGGCCACCGGGTCGGAATCTCACCACCGATCCCAAAGCGTAAAGAAAGACTGGAGCGATCATAGACATACATCTGTGGGACCGCCCACTACGCGCAACCTCCAACGATAGCATAACTAGAGTAATTATGTTCACATATACATCAATTACACACACACACACACACACACACACACACACACACACACACACATATATATATATATATATATATATAGGTATTACTTGATATGTATATATATAAAATTATCTAAGATGCATAATGTCTCTCGTAGCACTAGCCCACCAATCCTAAAGTCTATCCCGACTTCTCAATCTTTATCAAGTATTCACTTAATTATGCTTAATTCTCTAACTTCACGTTTCTGGCGAGCATGATATTCTACCTAAGCACTTACCCGAATCCTTTCTGAAATCCTAACCCAATTTCACGATTATTACCTGAGTACTTGCACTCTAGTATAGCCACCCACAATTTCTTACCCAAAATTCACCTTCCCTCTAGTATAACCAAAGGTAATTCTCAAATTCCCTCTATATAAGTCAAATTCCATGTCCCCGACTCCATAACCCATGCTAAACCCCAAACGGTCCATAAAAAACAACAAAAGGCAAGGGAGACCAGCACAGCAAACCGAACCAATTCACTGGCTGGACTGAGCCGATTCGGTGAGCAAATCAGTTCGCTCCCCTAACAAATCGATTTGGTTTGTTGGGCTGCCATGACGAACTTAAGATATGATTTTCCCTTTCCCCTTCAACCTTAAGAGTTCTAACCTTTATGTAAACCCAAAATATGATTACCAAACTAATCCCAAATATAAATTAACAAGTTTCTACGTACGATTCATCCCTAATAACATTTAATTTATGAGATCACCCATTTTACATCAAAATTCATGCATGGTTTAAAACCCTAATTCAAGATTCAATCTTTTATCTCTTAAATCAAAAAGGAACTCATCTTTCTCATTCTAATCATATTAGATCTAAAATATTATCATTATAAGATTCCTTTTCGATGATTTCTTTAATCAAAACCCCGTTTTACATGGTTCATCTAACCCAAAAATTGTGTTCTTTCTACACCCTTTTTTCACGAATATTTGAAACTACAAATAAGATTGAAGCAAGTTAAATACTTGCCTTCAGAGCTATGAATTTATGAGGTTTCCTTATTGTATTCCATTCTCGACAACGATCTTTAACCTGAATGAGCCTGATCTCCACCCCATATTCCTTTTCACTTCACTTTTCTCTCTTTTCTTCTTCTCTTTTCTTTCCTCTCTCAAAATCCTAGCCTCTCAAATTGTTGGAACCTTACCTAAATATAAACCTAAACACTTCAAATCCCAAAATTAAGTTAGCCCTTATATGTAAATCACTCGAATACCCTTTTACGACTTCCATTTAGCCTAGAAAGCCCCGAAACCCAATTATAATATTAGGTACCTATTTCTGACTATTTCGATCTATTTCGGACCATTGGCACACTCAAAATACCATCCGAGTTAACATAAATTTGCATCTCTTGCCCAACACGACTCTATCTGTATGTCTCGAAAGAGATACCGTTTAACCCGCCGCTTCTACTCACTTATAACGTAACATAATTTAACATGGTTTCATTTACTTCTCACGCAAGTAAATATAATTACACATAAATATTAATCCTTTATTCGCTGATTAATAGTTATTTAAGTCACTTTATTTCTCAATTTAATTAAATTACGTGAAACCATGTAATTATAATGCTTTAAAAATACGGGGTGTTACATACTTTCCCCTAACAGCGAAATTCCATCCTCATAATTCGGACATACCTAGCACAAAGATCCCCGTATACTTTTCTCGCATGTTATCCTCACGCTCTCATGTGGACTCATTGTCATTGTGATGCCTTGGTGAACACGAATTAATAGTATCACCTTCGGACGACGCTTACGCTTGTTACGTTCCGAGATGGAAACCAGTATCTCCTCATACCTGATGTCTGGCTATAAATCAATCTCCTCCAATGAAATATGCCAGTAAGTCATGTCACTCCTATGGTACTTCTTTAGGGATGACACATGAAACACGTCATGAATCCTCTATAAACACGTTGAAGAGCCAATATGCAACTAGACATATCCTCTCAATAATCGCAAATGGCACCACATATCTCAGTGCCAACTTTCCCCTCTTCCCAAATCACATAACTCCTTTCGTGGGAGACACCTGTAATAACACCTGGTCGCCCACCTCAATCTCCAAGTGTCTTCAATCTACATCTACGTAACTCTTATGCCTACCCTAAGCTATTCGTATACGACCTCGAATTAGCTCGATTTTTACAGAAGTGTCTTGGATCATCTTCAGTCCATAGAGCTTGTTATACCCCTCCTATAACCACCAAACAGGCGAACGATAAGGTCGATCATACAATGCCTCAAAAGGGGCCATGCCCATCGTGAACTAGTATCAGTTATCATACGCGAACTCTACCAGTGAGAGATACTGCTCCCAACCTCCCCTGAAATATGGTATGCATATCCTTATTATATCCTCCATCATCTGATTAACTTTTTTAGTTTGCCTATTTGCCTATAGTTACTAAGTCGTACTCAACCATAATTCAGTCCCCATAGCCTTCTGAAAACTCTGCCAAAAATAAAACACGAAGAGCTTCTTCCGGTCGGACACAATATTAATCAGCACCCCATGCAACTTCATTATTTTGGCTATGAAAAGCTAGGCATACTGCCCCATTGTATAATCTGTCTGAACTGGGAAGAAGTGGGCCACCTTGGTCAGGCGATCCACAATGACCCATATGGAATCATGACCCCTCTGTGATGTCGGTAGCCCTGTGATGAAGTCCATCGAAATGCTCTCCCATTTGCATACTTAAATCTCCAATGGATGTAAAATTCTGGCTGGACTCTAGTGGTCTACCTTCACCAACTAACAAGTGTAGCACTTTGAGACAAACTCAACAATGTGTCATTTCATCCCATCCCACTAATATTATCTCTTCATTTTGGTACAGCTTATCCCTTTCGAGATGTACCAAAAACTTCGATCCATAAGACTATGTCATCACTGCATGCCATAGGTCCCCATTCTCTTGGAGTATCAGTCTCCCATTGAAGCATAAGTCTCCCTCTAATTTGATCGAGTAAGACTTTGCTCCCTCTACTAGTAAGTGGCACACGTTATCCTGACAAAATGGATCCCCTACCTATACCTTCACAACCTTCGTGACGATCTCAGGTGTAATAGTCAAGATTGTTATAAAAGCTGTAAGGACAAATTTCTAATCGAGTCATTTGTAGTATTGGCTATATTCCGTTGGAAAAACCTATTCTTGGTCATTTCTAGTCAATCTTCATACAACCTTGGAGAATTGGACATTCAGAGTTCGCTACATCATTTAAGGCACACGCTACATTAAAATGCACTTCAATTCCATTTTCCTAAAAAGGTATAGGACCAAAATAATTTTTAAGTGTTGGAGTAATTTTAGTTTACTTAAAATATTTATAAAAGCTCTTGAAATTAACTTTAAATCTTTTTAAAAGAAAAAAAAATTATGAAAATTTTTGAAATTAATTTTTAAACCTTTTTTTAAGGAAAAAGAAATATCGTTCGAAGTTTTTCGAGGTCGTTCAAACCACCTGGATCTAGCTATCCAGTTTAGCCTTACTGGCATCTCGTTAGAAGTTCATTAGAAATGTCATTCGATTTGTTCGAACGAACTCATTCGAATGAGATTTCTAACGACTTATCTAACAATTGTATTGGGATATCGTAAGATGTCTCGTTCGAACCAAGGTCATTCGAATGACCTCGTTCGAACGAGATTCGTCAGTTTTGATTTTTTTTTAACTTCTTTCCAGCAGTTAATTTAATTAACTGCTCATGTCCACTCTTTTCCCGCTTTCATATCATGGACAAAAATAAGATTTTGAGATAAGGAAGTTGCACATTTTTTAGAGAAAAAAAAATTCATATCTTCCCTTTTGAAGAAAAATCATTCTCCAACACAAAGTTACTTTTGAACCAAAACCCCATGCCATCAATTTGAAATACAACAAGTACACTTGCGGTGGATTTCTGCGTTCAAGCTTATTGGAGACGGTAGTTTGGGCTTCGATGGATACCAAGACATGAGCAGTGTCGTGCTACGCGTTGGAGCTTCGCGTACTATAATTTCGGAGGTAGAGGACGGTATCAACAAGTATTTTTGAGTCAAAGTCTGTAAGTCTTTTGAGTCCTTTATAAAACCTATTTTTTAGTGGATTTGTCTAGGCCCAGCCGTCCGAGGTTTTTCCCATTTGGGTTTCCTCGTACATCGGCGCGTTGTGGTTGTGATTTTCGCATTTTACTTTATTGAATCACCTAGATGTATGTGTAGGATAAAAAGATAAAATTGGCAAATTTATATTCCTTAATTTAGTGGTCTATTGCATCATTTTCTATTTGTTACCTCTAGAATTTGAAATGAAATTTAAAATAGGAATAATTCTTTATTTTGCAATTTTTAATATTGTAAGTGTGCATATTCAACGAAATATTCGGTATCTATATAAGCATGCAACTTCAAATTGGTATCAGAGCTAGACTTTATAAGTTATTTAGATGAATCTTGGAGGTTATATGGATGGTTTTTCATCAAATAGGCATCATATATTTGATGGAACTAATTATACTTATTGGAAAGCACGTATGAAAACTTCGTTAAAATCTATAGATGAACGTGTTTGGGTAGCTATTGAAAAGGGGTGGTCTCCACCTACTACTGTTGTAGGAGAATAAACTATTTTAAAACCCGTTAAAAGAGTGGAGTAAGGATGAATTAAAATTATGCAATTTTAACTCTAAAGCTCTAAATGATTTATTTAATGTCGTAACTCCCGATGAATTTCGTTATATAATGACGTGTGAGACGTCAAAGGAGGCTTGGAATATTCTCCAAGTTACTTATGATGGAACAAGTGTTGTGAAAGCGTCAAAACTCCAAAACTTAACAACCCAATTTTAAACCATCACCATGAAAGAAACTAAAACCTTTGATGAGTTTTATGCTTGTATATCAGATATTATTAATTCCTATTTTAACTTAGGTGATAAAATCCCTGAAGATCGTGTTGTTAAGAAAATTCTTGGGTGTCTTCCTAAGAGGTTCATCCCTAAAGTCACAGTCCTTAATTCTTTAGGAAAACTAAACACTTTAAAACTTGAAGAACCTGCTGGTGATCTTCAAACATATGAATTAGATATGATTCCTAAGGATAACAAAACCAAAGATAAGGGTGTAGCCTTGAAAGTTAAGAAAGAATAAGTGTCTGAGTCCGATGAATCTGATATCGATCCTGATGATATATCTCTTTTTGCTAAAAAGTTTAAAAAATTTCTCAAGTTGAAAAACCAAAATTCAAAATTTAAAAAACCAAAATTTAAGAAAGAAAAGAACAAGGCTAATAGGAATTTTAATAATCAGGATCCCAAAAAGTTTAAGAAAGACAATCCTAAACGGATGATTCTGAGAGATGCTTTAAGTGTGAGGGACGTGGTCATAGAGCTTATGAGTGCCTCACTAAACTTAAAAGACAAGGTAAAGAAAAGGCCGTGTATAATGCTACTCTTAGCGACAATGAAGTTGAGTTGAAAGACTCAAATGATTATGTTCCTTCTAGGAATAATTTTAGTGCTTTTATGGAAAGTATTGCTAGTGATTCCAGTGAATCACGTTCTAAAGTTGATAATTTAGAGCATGATCTTGAGGGATTATCCACTAAATCTGAAAATAGTGATATGGAAGAAAATAAAAGTGAAGTTGATAAAAGTGAATTACAATTCGCCTATACCAAGATGTACACCGAATCTATGTGTATCCAAAAGGTAAATAAGAGATTAACACTTAAAGTATTAAAACTTGAAAAAGAGTTAAAATTCCTGAAGGAGAAGGAGGCTTTAGTGAGTCAACTCGAGGCTATTAAGATATCTCTTTCTGTAAAGATTTTTCTGGTAGGTAAAGAAAAATGTGACTTAGTTAACTCCTTAGATTGTGTCAAAAAGGATCTTCTTGAGTCATTAGAGATTAGAAAATCTCTTGAAGCTACTATTGTCAAACTTGAGAAAGATCTCGAGTCTTGTCGTGAAGTCAAAGTCACTCTTGAAGATAATTCAGGAAGAATGGGAAAACTATTTCTAGGTCTCGTTTTAGGATACAAGGAGAAAGGTTATCAAGAGAGAAAGGGAATAGGTTATGAGGAAGGTGCGTCCTCCAACGTTAAATACGAACCCGTAGCCAAGTTTTTTACTAAATCAAACCCTCAAAAACCTAATCTTCCAAAAAGAAACCCTCCTAAGCAATATGCTAATGTGACTCCAAAACAACCTTATGTGTGTACTTACTGTCACAAAAGGGGTCATCTTAGAGATTTTTGTTACAAGCTTGGAAATAATTCCTATTATTCTACTCCTAATCCACACTATAGCTCATTTGCTAGCCTTAAAAGCCAAGTTAAAAATCTAGTTAACACTTCGAAAGATTTAATGGAAAATTTTCTAAGGTTATCTATGGATCGAGAAAATAATTCTAATCAAAAGACTAGAATCAACAAAAGGAAATACACAACTCAATCATGGGTTAAGAAAGATAATACCAATAAAGCTTTTGTTGTCCATGTTGCGCTTAAGGCTCAAAATACCTCCCAATGGTATTTGTATAGTGGTTGTTCGAGACATATGACCGGTGATAAATCTTTGTTTACCACACTTGAAAGCTATAAAGATGGTAAGGTCACTATTGGAGACGGAAGTAAATCTCAAATTATGGGTAGGGGGTCTTAGAAATTTTCGAGTTTCCTAAACTTGAAAATGTCCTTTATGTTGATGGTCTTAAGGCTAATTTGATAAGTATTAGCCCATTATGTGATGATAACCTCGATGTCAAATTTAGTCAATCAGAGTGTACCGTGTATGATAAATCGGGTGAGGTTATTTTACAAGGTGTGAGAACTAGTGACAATTATTATGGAATAGTTCCTAAGTCCTTGTTAGTTTGCAATAGTGCGAAAGTCTCGTCTGCCGATCTATGGAATCAACGGTTAGGTCATGTTCACTTTATAGATCTCGATCGGTTAGTGAGAAAAGAGCTAGTTCAAGGTCTACAATCTCTAGAAAAATCAACCTCCACAATTTGTGAGCCTTGTCAATTAGGAAAGAAAATTAAGAATCCTCATAGAGAGTTAAACTCAATTACTACTTCTTATGTCTTATAATTGATACACATGGACCTTATGGGTCCGAGTTGTACCGAGAGCATAGGAGGAAAGAGATACATTTCAGTGATGGTGGATGATTATTCAAGATAAGATACTCGATTGTAGGTTTCTTAAGAGAAAAATATGAGACTGTTGATTTTCTCACGGTAAAATGTAGAGTTCTTCAAAACCAACATGGTGTTACCGTATATCGCTTTAAGAGTGATAATGGAACTAAATTCACGGAATTCAGTGTTATGGCCTTTTATGATGAAATAAAAATCAAACATGAATTCTCGGCCGTTCGAACCCCACAACAAAATGGGATAGCTGAGAGAAAAAATCGAACGATCCAAGAAATGGCTAGATCTATGCTCCTAGGTAGGAATGTGCCTAGTAGATTTTGGGCCAAAGCGATTAACACTGCATGACATACCGTAAATAGGGTTTATTTGCATCCTAATACTAATAAGACTCCTTATGAATTGTGGACTAACAAGAAACCCAATATGGCCTATTTTAGAGTGTTCGGTAGTCCATGTTGTATTCTTAGGGATAGAGAGCTCCTAGGTAAATTTGATTCAAGAAGTGATGAAGGTATCTTTCTAGGATACTCTCAAAATAGTAGAGCTTTTAGAGTATACAATTTAAGTAGTCTCAAAGTTATGGAATCAATAAATGTTGTCATAAAAGACGATGCTCCAGCAACACTTATTGAAAATGGGGAAGATTATCCTTTTGAGTGTGATGTTATTCCCTGTGTAGAAAATATTGAGTCTCACACTGAGTTACTTTTCCCACTACTGAGAAAAAGGATACTTCTTCTTGGGTTCGAAAAATTCATGACCCTACTAAAATTATATAAAATCCTGAAGTAGGTGTCAAAACTAGAGCTCAATTAGAAATTAAAGTTACTTATTTGTGCTACAATTCTAAAATTGAATCTAAGAATGTTAAGGAAGCTCTAAATGATGAATTTTGGATCAATGCTAAGCAGGAAGAATTTTTACAATTTAAAGTGATACAAATATTATTGGCACAAAATGGATATTTAAAAATAAAATGGATGAAAATGGTGTCATTATTCGAAATAAATCTAGGTTGGCTGCACAAGGATACACTCAAATAGAGGGTGTTGACTTTGAATAAACTTTCACTCCTATTGCTAGGTTAGAATCGGTTCGCCTTTTGCTAGCTATAGGTTGTCATCTTAAATTTACATTGTATCAAATGGATGTTAAAAGTGCTTTTTTAAATGGTATCCTTCAAGAATAATTTTATGTTGAACAACCCAAAGGGTTTGAGGACCCGAAGCATCCTAATCATGTCTTATTTCTAAATAAAGCACTTTATGGTTTGAAACAAGCACCCCGTGCTTAGTATGAAAGACTCACTTCTTATCTCCTTTTTCGTGGCTTTTTGAGAGGGGGAGTAGACATGACATTATTTGTCCGACGTGATGAGAAAGCTATCTTAGTTGCACAAGTATACGTAGACGACATATTGTTTGGTTCTACTAGTGATAAACATACTCAATTTTTTTCAAAGAAATGCAAGATGACTTTGAGATGAGTATGGTATATGAGCTTACCTTCTTTTAAGGTCTTCATGTTAGGCAAATCGATCACGGGATATTCTTGTCCCAAACCAAGTATGCTAAAGAACTTGTTAAGAAATTCAATTTATAATCCGCTAAGCATGCATATACTCATATGAGCTCATCGATTAAACTTAGCAAAGATACGGAAGGCAAGGATGTAGAGCACATTCTTTTTAGGAGTATAATAGGAATTTTACTCCATTTAACTGTTAGTCGTCCTGATATTTCCTTTAGTGTAGGAGTTTTTGCTTGCCATCAAGAAACTCCAAAAGATTCCCATATTCTTGCTATAAAGTGTATCATAAAATATATTATTGGAACATTATCTTATGGGATTTGGTACTCATTCGACACTAATGATTGTCTATCGGTCTATTCCGATACCGATTGTACAGGAGATGTTGATGGTTGCAAAAGTACTTCTGGAGGTTATTTTTATTTTGGTAGTGCACTCGTTTTTTGGATGATCAAGAAACAAAATTCTATCTCTTTGTCCACGACGGAGGCTGCATACATTGCCGCCGGGTATTGTTGCACTCAACACATATGGATGAAGCAAATGTTGGAAGATTACGGTATCCCTCAAGGCACTATGACCATTTATTGTGACAATACTAGTGCAATCCATATATCCCGTAATCCTGTTCAACATTCTCAAACAAAGCATTCGTGAACATTTTATTCGTGAATTAGTTGAAGAGAAAATCATTTCCTTAAGATTTATTGGCTCCGATCAACAATTGGCCGATATATTCACAAAACCTCTAGATGCCCTTAGGTTTGAACACCTTAGGAAATCGATTGGGGTTTTCTCCATTGATTGAGATCGCAGTCGTCTATCTAGTTTAGGTTGTGTTTTTTGTCTATCTTTTACCTATGAACTAGATTATTTTTTGTAAATAGTTTATTCAAAATCTCAAAAATATTTTAATCTTCTTTTCAAGGGAAACGGGAAAGGTTAGAAAATCTTTCATAAATTTTTGTTCATTTGGTTTTGTGTTCGATGTGTTTGAATCACTATTCCATTACATGTCCACGTGACTTTCGATGAGTAGTTAATCCGATTTCATCTCAGTTGTGCGCAATAATGCTCGTTTATGATATGTATTTCTGTAATTGCCTCATATATTTTCCTTATTGCACACACTCCTCATGAAATATTGATTATATCTTCTTCGTATTGCACTCGTGTGGTGAGATTTGATGTTGTCTTTTCAATCTTAGTCACCTCCCTTATAAGCAATCGAAATTGTGCATGATCATCCATTGCCCGAATTTTAAAAAAAATGTAACACTTTTATCCGGTTGTTTGTTGTAGTTTGCAATGGACTCGGGCTGCGAAAAAAAAAATTGCGTGAATAGCATCCATTTTCAATATATACAAAAAGGGCCTAATTATATTTGAGCATTAAAAAAATGATATATACAATGCAAAGGCCAAATTTATTTAGCTTGATTGATCTATGAAAAGAAAATTTTCAATATAATGTTGTTGATGGGAGATATAAGTTGAAGATCAATGGGCATGCACATTTACTCGATTTATTGCTTTTTACTTGTGACAATAGTGGCGAGAGAATCATCGATATTGTATGCGTGTTGCTTTAGTGTTTTAGTGTCCTACGGTATTTCCTTCTTGACACAAGGCAGATGTGAGTGCATATTTCGCATATATATTGTTTTGCATTTTGCACTTGTGCATTGTCTTAGGTAAAAGCGCTCAATTGTATTAATCACTCCCCTTCATTTTCGCTCCCACGGTTTGGGCATGTCGTCACAACCTACTCCTTCTTCTATGTTATTTTGGGCATGACGTCACAAAACTTTAATTTTGGGCATGTCGTCACAAAACTTTAATTTTGGCAAGTTTATGGCTTTCCCTACTCCTTATTCTATGTTATTTTCAATTTATTTTATTTTTTTCTTGAGTTTTAATATTTTGAAGTTCGTCAGAAAATCTCATTCAAAAGAG
The DNA here is from genome assembly GCA_949130495.1 of Sambucus nigra. NCBI lineage: Eukaryota > Viridiplantae > Streptophyta > Magnoliopsida > Dipsacales > Adoxaceae > Sambucus > Sambucus nigra. Next base: position 22,736,521 of record OX422216.1, read on the forward strand.
ACCTTTGAATGAAATTCACATTTTCTGTACTGACATGTCAGTCGTAGTCTCGTTCAAATGAATTCTTTATGTCGTTCGAACGACCTTCCAATAAAATTTCCAACGACCATCATTTATCTGTACTGGCTTCTCATTCGAAAGAAGTTCGAATGACCTGGGTTTAATTTTGGTAATTTACCCTATTTCATTAATGTCGATTCATTTAACCCTAACTTTTTCTCTCTCTTCCCCACGATTTATCCTCTCTCTCTCTCTTGCTTAACCCACGATTTCCCCCAATCTCTCTTACCCCCTCTCTCGTACACTCTAACCGTCTAACCATCTCACCCTCTTCCCCCTCTACTCCATTAAGTCTTTTCTACCCTCGAACCCTCTCTTCCCCACCTCCTCTCACCTATTTCTTACTCCCTCAACCTCCATTTCTCCTCCAACTCCCTTTTACAGCTAGGGTTTTGAGGTTTCTTCTTCAGGTATTATATTTCTCTTTTTTTCTTTTTATGTATGTATATGTATCTCTCTCTCTCTCTCTCTCTCTCTCTCTCTCTCTCTCTGTATATATATATATATATATATATATATATATATATATATATATATGTGTGTGTGTGTGTGTGTGTATGTGGGTATGTGATATTGGGTATACATTATCAACATGCTTTAAACCTTTATTTGTCACCCAATTTCATATACATATATACATTTATATATAAATATACATTTTTTTTGGGGGGGGGGGGGGGGGGGGGGGGCTGGGCTATTTATATCTTTAATTTTTTTGCCCCTAATTAAGTTGGGTTCCCTGCATTTTATCCATTATTTTTCTCAAGTTATTTTTTTAAAAATAGTGAGATAATTACAGGAACTTCACTTAATTATTTTGATTTATTCTCATTTTTTTCTTCTAATTGGAGGATTGGAATTTTTGTTGCGGTTTTGGTTTATTGGTGTTGATTGGCGGTTCAGATGGATTTTTCTTGGGTAGGTTCTTAGCTTAGTTCTCATAGAATGGCACCCCATAGTCGTCGCACTTGTCGCACAGTCGACTCACCTGAGGAACGTTCTTCCTCATCCGATGAGGAATCAAATGCTAATGCGTCAATTCCGAACCTTGAATTGCGTTGGAGGATGCCCGATAATTACACCCAATATCATACTCAAGGTTTTTCAACTAGATCATATGTTAGAGAAAAAGTTGTCAACCTCTCCTCTCTAGATGGCACCACAATTCACTCATGGATAGCTGATTTAGATTGGGACCCTCTATTTGACCTCACTGACACGATTTATCCCGATCTTATTCTGGAATTTTACTTTGGGATGCATGTTAGTGAGAATCGTATTTTATCTAAAGTGCGAGGTCGTGATGTATTCGTATCTTCTGAATCCATAGCCCGACTTGTCACCTTACCCCGAGTAATAAATCCCTATTATCCATGGGCACATAATTCTCGTCCGGAGTCTAGTCGTATTACGAACACAGTTTGTAGGATTCTTCAATCCGGTGTCTCCATTTTCCATAAAAATTTACATCCGAATATTATGGTCCTAAATTAGATTGTGTGTGCCTCCTTTCTTCCACATGCCAACTCCACACAAATATCCAAGTGGCATGTGGATTTTATGTTTTCCATTAGTATTAGGGCTGCCATCGACCTACCCACTTTCATTTATCTTGTGATTTTGTCTATTAGCATTAACCCATCCCGTCCAGTTAGGCAAGCTCTTCCTTTTGTCGTTATTATCACACGTCACTTTCTTGATGAGGGCTGCCCTCTTCTTCCCACTGGTGTCCCAGTGAACCGCTACCAAACCATTGATATGTACTCCATGGGTCGTTCCCGTGGTCACGTACCCCCCGATATTCCGCAACTCACCACCTCTTAATCCGCATCCACACAATCCTCCACTACCTCAACTCCTGCTCACACTAGACCATCTTCCTCTCGTTCTACCACTAGACCGTCATCTTCTCATGCTCCCCTATCCCTTGTCTCGGAGGATCATAGGGTTGTTCGTACTCAGGTGGAGAAGATTCAGGATGATCAACGCCGAGACAGGGCGATTATGCTGAAATTATTACTTTCTATGCAGCGGGATAGGGAGGCTCAGGCACGCTGCAAAGAGGCTCAGGCATGTCACGAGAAGGCTCAAGAACGTCGAGATGAAGCTCAAGGACACCGTGACTCTATTCTTCTTGAGCATCTTCAGGTTATTCATCACTATGAGAAGGAACGTGGAGCTGGCTCATTCAGTACCGGGAACCTTCCAGGTGATTCTAATGATGCCCCTCCAGCTCCATGAATTACTTTATGTTTCATTTATTTCATCTTCTGTACTTGTGAGGACGAGCGACTCATTGTATTTACCTTATCTCACTTCTACATGTTTCTTTACTTTGGTTGGATACTCACGTTTATGTATTGATCTTTGATTTTCCCCTTTTGATTAATGATATCACTATCCCGGTTCATTAGTTTATTGCATATGTGGATATTGATTTTGGTTGGATACTTTCCTATTATTTTATTCCTTGTATCCTTTTTACTAACCATGTAGGTTTATTTTTATCCCTTTGTCTTTTCCGGACAAAAAAGGGTAAAAACATTTTATTAAGGGGGAGTTTAATTAAGGGGAAGTTTAAAAAATTTTAAGTTTAAAAATTTTAAACATTTGATATTTAGGGGGAGTAAAGATTAAACATTTTATATTTAAGGGAAGTTTAACATATGTTGAGTTAACTTGATTTACATTATACTGCGTTAACTTGATTTATATTTATATTCTCTATTTCCCCATGCGTTTTATGTATTTGTTGTTTCATGTATGTAGGATATATCGCCTACTTCTTTGCATCCATAGTCACTCGAGTCATTTTTAGTCTGTCTTTTTCTTTGGGGTTTTGGGACGGTCTTTAGAATCGGCTTGACGGCTGGCTTAGCAAATTCATTCTTTTTAATTATTTTTTATTTATTTTTGTTTTGTCACAGAATAGCCAAACGGGGAGATTTGTATAAACAAATTTCCAATCGATTCATTTGTAGTATTGACTACATTCCGTTGGACCAAACAATTTGGGGTCATTTCTAGTCAAGCTTCATACAACCTTGGAGAATTGGACATTGAGAGTTCGCTACATCATTTAAGGCGCACGCTATATCAAAATGCATTTCAATTCCATTTTCCTAAAAAGGTATATGACCAAAATCATTTTTAAGTGTTGGAGTAATTTTAGTTTACATAAAATATTTATAAAAGTTCTTGAAATAAATTTTAAATCTTTTTAAAAGAAAAAAAAAATTATGAAAATTTTTTAAATTAATTTTTTAACCTTTTTTTAAGGAAAAATAAATTTCGTTCGAAGTTTTTCGAGGTCGTTCGAATGACCTGGATCTAACGATCCAGTTTAGCCTTACTGGCATCTCGTTAAAAGTTAATTAGAAATGTCGTTTGAATGAACTCATTCGAACGAGACTTCTAACGACTTATCTAACAATTGTACTGGGATATCGTTAGATATATCGTTCAAATCATGGTCGTTCGAACGAGATTCAGTTTTGAATTATTTTAACTTCTTTCTAGCAGTTATTTTAAATAACTGCACATGTCCACTCTTTTCCTGCTTTCATATCATGGACTAAAATTAGTTTTTGAGATAAGGAAGTTTCACATTTTTTAGAGCAAAAAAAATTCATATCTTCCCTTTTTGAAGAAAAATCATTCTCCAAGACAAAGTTACTTTTGAGCCAAAATCCCATGCCATCAATTTGAAATTCAACAAGTACACTTGCGGCGGATTTCTGCATTCAAGCTTATTGGAGATGGTAGTTTGGGCTTCGGTGGATACCGAGACACGAACAGTGTCGTGCAACGCGTTGGAGCTTCGTGTACTATGATTTTGGAGGTAGAGGACTGCATCAGCAAGTCTTTTTGAGTCAAAGTCTGTAAGTCTTTTGAGTCATTTGTAAAACCTGTTTTGTAGTGAATTTTTCTAGGCCCAGCCGTCCGAGGTTTTTCCCATTTGGGTTTTCTCGTACATCGGCCCGTTGTGGTTGTGATTTTCATATTTTATTTTATTGAATCACCAAGATGTATGTGTAGACCAAGATGTATGTGTAGGATAAAAAGATAAAATTGGCAAATTTTACATTCCTTAATTTAGTGGTCTATTGCATCATTCTCTATTTGTTAACTCTATAATTTGCAAAGAAAATTAAAATAGGAATAATTCCCTATTTTGCAATTTTTCATATTAGAAGTGTGCTTATTCAACGAAATATCCAGCATGTATATAACCATACAACTTCAAAAGCCCTGGCCACTGCATCATCCTATTGAAGTTCACTTCATTTCATTTTCCAAACCGTTGCTAACTCCCCTATTGGCCTTCGGCCTAATGCATCAGTCACCACGTTAGCCTTCCACATGTGATACTCGATGTTGAACTGATAGTCTTTCACGAAATCGAGCCACCTACACTGCCTCATGTTAAGATCCTTCTATGTGAACAGATACTGCAGTGACTTGTGATCCGTGAATATACCGAACTTCATCCCCATAAGATAGTGCCTCCATATCCTCAAGGCAGAAACCATTGGTGTAAGCTTTAGATTGTGCATAAGGTAGTTCCTTTCATGGGGCATAAGCTTGCGAGAAGCATAAGCTATAGTCGAGTTCTCCTGCTTTATACACCCACAAATCCTTATAACGACACATTTGTAAAAACAAAGTACTCCACTCCTCCCCTACATAGTGCGAGTGCTGGTGCCGAAGTCGATTTATCTTTTATCTCATCAAAAGCTAGTTGACACTGATCATCCCAAATAATGCCCCCTGATTAGGCATAAATTATTTCATAATTATCCCCTAATTCAATATCTTTTAGCACCTCGAATAATGTAATTCATACGGATTTATCTCATTTATAAGCTACTGACCTTTCTACACAGTATCTCGAGTTTTGTATCTTCTTCATGATATTTATAGGTATTTATTACTAAGTAAAGAGAGGAAGGAGCCAAAGCAGAAGAATGAATCAAGGAAGGAAAGACAAAGGGCACAACGGTCAAGTTACATCAAGAATTCGGAAGAGGGTCCAACACGAAAGATGAAGATTGGACTTCTACGAGCGCGTAGGAAGAAACAACATCTCAATCCGATCATTAAGCAAGAAGATATGAGGCCTTGAAGATGGGATAATGAAGCTGGAATAATTCTAGTATTGGACCGATCCAGCTAAAGTAAAAAACGAATCGGTCCGGATGAGCTAAAACACCCTGGTCACTTTTAGGTATCGGACCGATCCGATTATGAGAGAAAACGAACTAGTCCAGAAAGGGAAATGCACTCTGGCCAGTTTTAGACCCTGAACCGATCCGTTTATTGTAGAAAATGAACCGATCCGGCCAGCTGCGAACCGATCCGATATTACCTGTCAGACCGGTCGGGTAGAGATAAATCCTGATTTTCAGCTCCGATTTTAGAGTTTGATTCAGCTACAACCCCTGATTTTTGGTGATGTATTTTAATTTTACTTATTGTTAGACATAAGGGGAGTTCGAAGAATTTTACTTTTTAGTTAAGTTTTTTTAGAGAGAGAAAGCTCTCCCCCTGTATTGAAAACCCCAGTTTGAAGATTAATTGCAAGATTCAGATTTAATTCTCGGATTCATTGAATGCAAGTAATTTCATTTCATCACTTTGATTTATTCCTTAATTAGTTAATTAATTCTCAATTCTTAGTTGCAATCTCAAAATAAAAATTGCAAGCTCTTCCATAGCAGTCATGATTTCAATTATTTCTAGAATTAATGTTTTTCTTCATTTAATGATGTATGGCTAAACTTTTAAGGGTAAGGGTGCATGAACCCCACCCGATATAATTTATCATGATAGGAAATAGATATCTGAATTGAATCTTAACGAAATCGTGTTGCGTAACTATTACAACCATTATAGGACTTTTGATCTTGTTTGCCCTAGGTAATCGGGATGCTTAAGAGTGCGACGGGCGTGTTAGTTAATGCGACACCGCTCTATTCTTACCTTTGACTTCGTATGGCAAGGGCTTAGTTCCTTTATAAACGTAATGCTTAGGATTAATAAAGGTCAGGTTCATTTAAAATTCTAATTTCGAAATCTATGTTCCAACGAGGTGAATTACTTGGGTGTGGGGGAGTGTAACCCAACCTACTGTTCTTATTTGGAGTTAAGTCTTTTATACACTTGTCATCTGCTCTTAGGGTAAATAGATTTGTTTCATTGCATTAGTACTTAGTTTAGTTAGTCGTTAATTTAAATATGCATTTAGTTCGTAGTTAAACTCCCATTCAAAGCATCTTTTCGTTTCTTTTTAGAGTCAAGTTAGGATTTTCTATCTCTCCAATGTCGTCACGTCTCCACGTCCTATTTCCCTAAGGATCGATACCCCGTCTTACCGAGTTTATTACTTCTATGAACGATTTGCACTTGAATCGTAATTAGCACGCACTTTAGACACAAATTGAGTCAAGTTCATCAATGGACTCGCAATCTTCAAAAACCCCTTTATGACTTGACAATAGTACTAAACCAAACCCACAAGGTTACAAACCTCCGTCAATGTCGTGGGATGACCCCACTGCTTCACCGCTGCTACCTTACTCGGGTTCTGTCCAGGGGCAGATCCACCCCTGGCCAAAGCGGGGCGGTCGCCCCAGTTCAATTTAAAAAATATATATATGTGTTTTTGGTAAAAATTCAAACTTTGAGGTTGTTACTAATTATTTTCAAAAAACAAGGGTATAAATGTGTAATAAACTAAAAAAACACGTTTATTAAACTTTACTCTCTCTCTCTCTCTCTCTCTCTCTCTCTCTCTCTTTCTTTCTCTCTATCTATCTATCTTGCCTAAAAAAAGACTCATAAGTGAGGACCTCACTCGTCTCTTCTCTCTCTCAGACGCATCTTAGTCGACCGCCCTCACCCCTGCTCGTCGGACAATGCTCCAACCTTCACCCCTGTTCGCCGAGTCGCCCTCACCACCATTCTCCCCTGCTGCTTCTCGACCTCACCCCTCCGCCGTCATTCCTATCCTCAGTCCTCAGGTATATTTTGAGAATTTGTTTGTTTATATGTGGAAAATGAGAGAGAGATTAAATAAATTGCAGATGAATTTTCACATCACAGATTATGAATAACATATATATGTATGAATCTTTGCATAATTTTGAGTGAATAAAAACAAAAATACCTTAGATTTCAAAAGATGGGACTTTTTTGGGTAAATAAATATGTATTAGATCTCACATAGAGACAATCTAAGAAGTTAAAATCCATAGAATCTATTATGCAAAACAGTTTGAGGAAACCCCCAATTCTTGCATACCATATAAACAAACAGAGCAATGAATTTTTAAATTAAAATCCCTATAATCCAATAGTCTGAAATTATATTTATAATGTATGCTTATAATGTAAATTAAATTTGTTGTAAATATAGGAAGTAAATGGAGAAAAATTTTAAACGAAAAAGAGGAGACAACACACCAACCGTATCCAAACCTGAGGTTCAATCATCCCCCAATGCGGAATCCGACAATCTTCTCCATCAAGAAGTTCTACCCCAAATTATGGCACAAACCTCACAAATCCCAACACTTACCTAATATCGGGGTCAATTTGGATGAACTACAATTGGATCCCGGTTGAGGAAATCGATATCAGAATATGGTGATTCTAAACAATTGGAGTTAGTTCATCGAGACTATCTTACTAGGGGTCCTTGCCAACCAAAAAATCACAATTTTCCATGGATACGAATTGAAAATGATAGACGTAGATTTATTCCATCATGATTTGAGGAGTTTAGGATATGGTTAGAATATAGTGTGGCGAAGGAGGTTGCATTTTGTTTGTTTTGCTAATTGTTCCGACCAAACACGAGGGAGGGGTGTATTTGTTAATGGTGGTTTTTCAAATTGGAAAAAGAAACAAATGTTTGAAGATAATGTTGGTCCACACTCAAGTATTCATAACAAATGTATGAATGCTTGTGATGATTTGATGAAACAAGATCAACACGTCAAAGTGCCTTTGTTTAACCATTCAGATAACACAAGAGTTGATTATCGTATTCATCTGACTGCATCATTGGATTGCCTCAAGTACTTACTATGCCAAGGTTTGACGATGCGAGGACATGATGAATATGTGGGGTCATCTAACCGGGATAATTTTCTGCAACTTTTATAGTTCCCTGCCGAGAAAAATGAAACTATAAACAAAGTTATCTGAAAAATGCCCCCGAAAACCAGCAAATGATAGCTCCATCAATTCAGAAAGAGCTCATTAATGCCTTTACCTCTTTGAACACCAAAGTCATAATTAAAGATATTGGGGATGAGGTATTCTCCATACTAGTTGACGAGTCTCGTGACAACTCTGTGAAGGAGCAAATGACCGTGACTTTACGTTATGTGAATAAAAAAGGCTATGTGGTTGAATGTTTTCTTTGCATCGTACACGTTCTTGACACTACATCTTTAACACTTTAGGCAAGCCTTGAGTCACTTCTCTTGAAACATGGGTTGAGTATTTCAAGTATTCGTGGTCAAGGTTATGATGGGGCGAGCAATATTAATGGGGAGTTCAATGGGCTGAAGACTTTGATGTTAAGGGAAAATATTTTAGCTTATTACATTCATTATTTTGATCATCAGTTACAGTTGGCATTGGTAGTGGTCGCAAATAATCATAACGCAATTAGTTCTTTATTTCTCAATGTTTCAATTTTGTTAAATGTTGTTGGAACATCTTGTAAGCACAGAGATATCTTTTTGATGAAACAATATGATTATATACTTGAAGGAATATACAATCATGATCGGGAGACGTGTTGTGGTTTAAACCAAGAAGAAGCATTCACATTGGCAGAGGACATAAGATGGGGTTCACATTATGGTACACTTTTGGGTTTAGATCATTTTTTCTCTGCTGTGATTGGTGTACTTGAGGTGGTTCAAGTTGATGGTAATGTAGGTTCTCAGAGAATAGAAGCATATGATATGATTAGCTATTTATAGTGATTTGATTTTGTTTTCAAATTGCAATTAATGAAAGAAATTTTGGGGATTACCAATGACTCGTCGCAATCACTACAACAGAGGAATCAGGATAGTATGAATGCAATGGATCTTGCTAGAATAGCTAAGATGCGTTTATAAAAAATGAGCGAGCATGGATGGGATACATTATTGAAAGTAGTTTCTTCATTTTGTAGTAGACATGACAATGTAATCATAAATATGGAAGATTGTTTTGTGACTGGTGAAAGATCACGTCGAAACATCGAAGAGAGGACAAATCTTCATCACTATCATATTGAATTGTATTATTCGGTGATAGATATGCAACTTCAAGAGTTGAACCATTGGTTTAATGAAGTGAATACAAAGTTACTTTTATGTATAACATTCCTTGATCCAAGTATGAACTTCTCGAAATTTGATGCAGAAAGATTAGTTCAATTTGTGAAGTTTTATCCGAATGATTTTGATCCAATTTAACTCATAGTCATTGGGGAATAACTCGAAAATTATATATATAGTGTGCGTGATAATGATGAATTCAAAGATTTCAAAGGGATTGGTGCTCTTGCTCAAAAAATGGTTGAAACGCAAAGGGATCATTTATTTTCATTAGTGTACTTGCTTATAAAACTTGCCTTAACATTGTCGGTTGCAACTGTAAGTGTGGAAAGAGAATTCTCCGCCATGAAAATCGTTAATAGTACATTACGTAATCGAATGGGAGATGATTTTACAAATGATTGCTTGGTGATGTACATTGAACATGATATTTTCAAAAATGTTAATACGAAAGATATCATTCAATATTTTCTAAATATGAAGCCACGTAGGGGAATATTGTAAACAATCTCTTTGTATTTGCAATTTCTTGTTATGTATGGATCAATTAATATGAAATTTTGGCATATTCAGTATTTATGTTTTATCGGTTGTTAGTTTTTATGAGTTGATTATTTATTAGTATCGTTAAAAAAAATTGAATCGATTTCTCCCCAGTTGGACTAAAATCCTGGATCTGCCACTACCTCTGTCTCACATAATGTGACCCAAGAACTGCACCTCTCACAACCAAAGCCCGCATTTCTTGAACTTGGCATACAACTGATGGTCCCATAAAGTCTGAAGAACCATACGCAAGTGCTCCGCATGCTTGCCATTTATTCGAAAATAGACTAAAATTTCGTTTATGAATATAATAACGAGTTGGTCTAAGAAATCTCTTAACACCCTATTCATAAGATCAGTAAATACAACTCGTAAATTGGTTAGCCCAAATGGCATAACCCTCAACTCGTACGACCGATAGTTCGTTAGGAATAAGATCTTATGGACATCCTGCTCCCTGATACGTAACTAATGGTACCCCGGCCTCAAGTCAATCTTTGAGAAGTAGGTTAATCATCTCAATTGATCGAACATGTCATCGATATAACGCAACGGGTATTTGTTCCAGATCGTGACCTTGTTCAAATGTCTGTAGTTAATACATAATTTCAACGATCCATCATTTTTCTTCACAAATAATACAGGAGCACCCCACGATGATGTACTCCGACAGATAAAGCCCTTCCCCAATAGCTGTTCAATCTGACCCCTCAACTCTCGTATCTCCACTTGAGCGATGTGATAAGGCGCACGTGTTATCGTCCTAGTCCCCAGCGCTAAGTCAATAACATACTCAATCTCTCGGCTCAACGGTACAATCGATATCTCTTGGAAATATTTTCAAACTCCCTCACCACTAGGATCGAATCTAATGAGATGACCACTCCCTACAAAGTCTCCTCCTCAATTTAATAAAGGTTCATGCTCGACCCTCCCTCCGGAAGAGGCATTTCCACTAAAACATCTCATGCCCTATAATGGAGAACATGATGGTCCTACTAATATAGTATACCATCGATTTATATCCTACCAACCAGTCCATACCAAGAATGAAGTCATACCCTATCATATCCAACATAAGTAAATCGATGACCAAGCATAGTCTCCCTACATCTATACCCACTCCTCTACAAATAGAATGGATAAGGTCCCCGCTAACCAATGGCGAATCAATACACAGAATAATACAATTAGTTGTATATAATAAATCGACTGCTCTTGCAAATCTAGTAGCTATAAATGAATGTGAGGCCCAGTGTCAAATAAAAAATGACCCATATGCTCATGGATAGGAAACATACTGCTTACAGTTGCCGATTCTTATGAAACCCTAACATTCTAGACGTTGTCCACACGCCCATACTATATATGTCCCTGCTGAAGTAGGACTACTAGAACTGGTGGTGCTGGTGGTAATAATGGCACATTTGGCCCTTGCTGGGCACCCTGTTGCTGTCCTCTGGCCTGCTACAGGCAAGCTCGTCACATGTGGCCATGATCTCCATATAGAAAGTACCTACTCATGACCCTCTCCCCCGTCTCTGTCCTTGTTAAACATGTTGGGGCTGCCTTAGTGGCCTCGGCCCTGACATCCACCCCCATTGTTTAATTGGCTATACTGGCCTCGAGGAACAAATTGTTGACCCTGTCCGAGTCCACCATCTAATGATCGAAATCCCTCTGATCCGAATCTCTTAACGGGATCCCCATACTGGGTATCCCATTTATGCTGTCTACTGGGCTGCTACTGTGTTATCCCACTAGCATCGTTACCTCCAATCTTACCCTGCTGACTAGACTCCTCAATTATCTTCGCTCCCTTCAAATGGAAACAACGATCCTAGTAGTGTAGAAGTGCGACATTGACGATATCAGGATAAGTCTTCAATGTCGGATTACACAGAAAATGTTGTCGGATCCTCCATGTGAGTCCATCAATTAGCTTCACTATCTTCTTCTCCTCCGTATTCACCTCGTCTGGCACGAAGTTCATCAAACGGGTGAATTCCTCCTCATATTCGTCCACTGTCCGACCCTCATATGACAGGTCTAGAAATTTCATCTGCATCTCTGTCTGAATAGCAAATGGAAAGAACTTGTGATTGAACCTCACCCAAAACTCCCCTATAGTCATGGTATTTATCTCATCATATGTGGTGACTAACTCCCACCACTGCAACAATGCTCCCACAAGCTTAGAAGTGGCCAAAATATGTTTTCGAGTTTCACTACATTCAACCATGTGTAGATGTCGCTGGATGTCTTTCTTCCATTGGTTGGAAGAAACAACATCCCGCGCTCCCCCGAAACTCTAACAGATGGCCATTTTGAAAATCCTCTTTAACTTTTTCCTACCCCAACGGCAATGGGTGTGTAACACCCTATAATTTTTAATGATTTTTATATGGAGATTAATTAAATTAAATTGGAAAATTAATCTGAATTCAAATAAATATTAAATAGCATGATAAGGTTTGATATTTATTTCTATGAATTATATTGATTATTACTTAGAGAACGAGTAATAAATTAGTAAGAACGCATTATGATTGTCGTGAGTGATAAATACGACAGTTACGGTAAATTAGTCGGGATGCGCGTGTCAGTTGTGTCGGAACTTAAATTTATGAGATAAAGTGAGATTTATTTGTGGGTCATCCAAATTGTCATTTTGAGTACACTAATGTGTCCTCAAGGGTCGAGATAGTCAGAAAAGTGTACTCAGGGGTTTGGATTGGGTCCCGGGGCATTTTTAGGCCAAACCGGTACCCCGAAAGGTTATGTTGGTCTTTTGGCTTTTTAGAGTAAAGGGACGAATGAATTTACTAGGACTACATCATCATGTATGTTGAGGGTGCTAGGGTTAGCAGTTAGAAAAATAGAGAGAGTCCATTAGAGGAGTAAAGTGAAGGATTCCAATGCTCCACACACCACTTTTTCACCCCCGCCCCCACTGGAGTTTAGATCGGAAGGAGAGGAAGACAACTCCACCATTTTCCTGCACAAATCAGACCTACGAGGGTCAAGGCAAGTATTTATCTTGCATGTTTCTAAAATGTTATAATACACATGTAGTGTAGGGTTTTATATTTGATGATAAATTGGTGTTCTTGGGGTTTTTGAGAATTAAACACATGAATCTTTGGTAGGATGTGCATGTAGATTAAATCTCGATGTGAATAGAAAATGAGAATTGAATATATTTCATGATAATAGTGGAAGAAATTTGGATTTTGGATGGAAAGAGATGAAGAACAATGAAAAGTAGGGTTTGAAGGATTTTTGAAGAAAAAATGGTTCTTGGATTGAATTCGTGATAATTTAACGTTAGATTTTTGTTGGAAATCATTCCTATAAACTTATATTATGCTTAGTAATGTTGGTTGAAATTTTGGTTAAGTTTCATGCAGATTTGAGAAAGTTATGAGGATGAGAAATTGCAAAAAGCAAAAGCGTGGAGACATGTTACATTTCGAATCGATTAGGCCCAAGGGCAAATCAATTCGGTAAGGAAAATCGATTCGGTCCTTGGGCGAATCGATTCAGTTTCCAAGATTTTGATAATTTTTCCCTTTTTAGACTAAAACTTGTGAATAATTATCGGGTGGACTTTTGAGGTAACTTTAAAACATAGTGAGAGATGTTTTGATTACCAGTAGGCTAATGGCAAGGTTGAGGCTTAGTTATATGAAAAGAATTAAGGATACAGTTGATTGGGCATAATTTGTAATGGAAGTAAATTTGAGAGAATGAGATCGAGTCACGGGGATTTTGATTGAGCCTATGACTTAGACCAGTAAAGTATGAGTGTAGTCGCTACCAAAATAACTTAAGGGGTAACTAGGGCCCTTTGGGTAGAGATTAATACTTGGGAAAATGCTACAATGAGTTATAATTGTATGTTGATAGTACGTTGACTATTCGAGAGATATACTACGTAGAGGTTATATTTATAGGTTGAGTGCATACCTATACGGATTATATTATAGGTTGAGTGTATACTTGTACGGATTATATTTATAGGTTGAGTGTATACCTATACGGATTATATTATAGCTTAAGTGTATACCTATACGGATTATATTTATAGGTTGAGTGTATACTTATACGAATTATATTATAGGTTGACTGTATACTATACAGATTATATTGATCAGTTGTGATTATGCTTATATGTGACATATGGATAGGTTGTGTGTATGCCTATTATGTGATTTCTTATGTGTGAACATACCTACGTTGCTTGAGATCACGGGAGATTCCGCATCGTGGACAGTCTTATCCTGATGAGCCCATTGGGGGGATTTTAGACTTGTGCCCCAGAACATAGAACTTAGAGTTGAGCACTACTTGTGTGTATGATAGTGTGACCATTTTAGGTGTGTGCGTAGCCCAAATACATAGAACTATGTTCGCCTCCATTGTATATTGTTTGATTCATTGTTCGAGAGTAATATCCGAACCGATAGTCCTTAATTGGGTTCGAGAGGTACATGAACTTGATAGCATAGTATGCAGACTCACATCGCGGTTCTTAGCCTGGGGATGCTGGAGTTATGTATATAGATTAAGTGATATATCTATACATACATGTGTATTTATCCTACTTATGTGTGAAAGTAGTAGTTGTAAATAGCGTATATCTAAACGTGTTGTAATTACGAGATAATTTACTTAGCGTACAACAGTAGTAAAGTTAGCTAGCGTATATCTAAAAGATCATTTAAGTAGAGCAACTTAATGAAATGTTAATGATGGTTTAATGTTACATTACGAGGAATGTTAATTATTAGTGTGGCGATAACATACTGTATGGGCGGTACGGGGAAGTTAAAAACATATTTAACTAAGGACTGAATGAGTAAAGATGAGAATACTGTGGCGTACTGTATAGGCGGTACGGGGAGCTAGACTTGTTGGTGGTTGGATAGTTATTGATGAGACCTAGTTTGGGATAGGTAGCATAGCTATGTAGAGGACGTTAGGCGTGCGTATTAGTTGAGAGGTGAGGAACTCAAGGGAGCGTACGTTGAATTAACATGTGTAATCAATAAGTTCTTTTAAACTGTGCTAAATACTTGCTAAATATTTCAAAAGTTTTGGGCTCTGACCCATTTACAAAATATTTTTAAAACCTTTTAGGTGTCCAGCCTCAGGGATGCCAAGCTTGATGATCTATTCCAGGGATGCATAGCTATAGCACTTGTGGATGCATGCAGGATTTGGATTAGATGCTTCAGTTACTTCCTTCCTAGAGTGGGATTCAGTTTTAGATATTTCATTTGGGCATGCCGTCCTTTAGCTATTTCAATTATTCACTTGTATCAGACAATGTATTAGTGGATTCAGTTTTATTTCATAGACTCATAGTTGAGCTTTTGTATTGTAAATCGATGATTTATTTGATTTTATTTATCTGGATATTTATCTTGTGATGGATTCATATTGTTATTACTATTTGGATGGTTTGGTCATTGTATTTAGTTTTCGAATGTTATTATTAATGAAAGATAAAATTTGTCACACGCTTGATTTAACATTGGTGATTAGTGATTAAAAAGTTTTTCAACGGTGATGCTGAGAATGAACGAGATGGGATTCCTGTTTGATTTAATGAAGGACTGATCACCCGTGGTTAAAATAAGCGGGGTGTCACAGGGTGGGCCTGGACGACTGGTGCCACTGGGTGCTGTAGCTGGGCCTAGAAAAACTGCTGCACTATGGCAGCCATTACGTCATTAACCGCTTGTGCAAGTATGGTGGTAACCTCGTCAGCTATCACCATCCCCTGAGCTACCTATGGCTTTGGCTGAGCCTCTTCTCCTGCGGCTCTCCTAATAGCCTGAGCTAGTCATCCTCTCCTATTTGGCAATTGAAACCAAGCCAAACTTGTATGAGATCATAAGTAAAAATACATATAATAAGATAATATAGGAACGTAAATACGCAAAGGTGAATGCAACAATCCTAATCACCGGGCCCTATATCAAAGGACGTTAAGCTAGAAACGTAATGAAGTTGCATAGATCCTAAGGACACTAGAACACTATGCTCTAATACCATCAGTGACATCCTTCCTATTCTAATAATGAGTGGCCAATCCTCTACTAAAATAAAATAGGAATTTCAGTATGGTTCATTCGTAGCATCACTATCGAAAACTAATTAATTACTAATAACATATTAAGCTCGGTGTCAAATTTTAAAACTTATTAACATGTTTGTTAAATCATTCACCCATATTAGATAAACATTCACCACAATATAACATAATGAGGGTTGATAGCATAATTAAATAAATAACGGAATAAACTCTCGATAAATCTCAAGTATAATCATCCAATTGATAGCGAGTTTGTAATGTCATTCGAATGATTACATGAGGTCGTTAGAATGACCTCCCGCAATTTTTGTCATTCACTAGAATATCGTTCAATAGATTATTGGGAGCTGGTTCAAATGAAAATGGGTACGCTGTTCGAACGAGGTACCAAGCCATTCGAACAAACGCGCGAAAATTTGTTTTTTAATGAAATATGATCCAAATCTCTTATGTGTATCTTTTTATAACAAACTTCCTTTCATATAAAAAGATATGCAGGATTAGAATCTACAATAACCTTTTATAAGATTTTACATACCCTTTTAGAGTTCCATTTGTGATCAAACTCTTCCAAATATCAGCCAAAACCCTTGGAAATTTACAGATCACTTTATCAAATAAAGAAGAACAATTTCATACTCAAGAAACCTTGTAGAGTTTATCTCTACTAACTGATTTGTGGAGCTGAGGCTCTACTGCAGAAGAAGAAGGTTGATCGGTGGATATCGAGGGAAGACCGCTCTTGGCGGGCGGTGCTGGATTGTACCGTTGCTGTAGAAGATTTGAAAAACTGGCCGTCATACCTAGTGAACTAAGTAGTTTGTAAGTCGTACTATGTCTGTCAAATCTTGTATAGTGTTCAAATAAAGATTTTTCCCGAAAGTTTTTTTTTTACTTCTTTGCATGTTTGTCTACTTGGTTTGATTTATTTAATTTGGAACACTAAATTAATTTAAAGATAAAATTTGTTAAAATTGAATTTGTGTGTGGTTGGCCTAATATACGAATCAATCCACGTAATCCCACTTTCTCACATTTGTTAGCAACACTTGGCCTTAGTTCTGTAAAAAGTACTAGAGTTTGAAAATTATAACTATAGATAGGTAATATAGGGTAGAGGTCTCCTTCGGGATGGGATGCGGCGAAGCGTTGGGTAGGTTAGATCTATTTATCTGTATGAATGTACCACCATCCTAAAACTCCTGACTATACTTCCATTAGTAGTGGTTTCGTTCTAAATTTAGGAAATAAATTGGCATTATGTGATTCAAACTCTTAACATGGACTATGAGACGACATACGTGAATTTACCAATTTGGGATTTTGGAAACAACATTAATCTTGGCTATATTGATTAATGTGGTGATGATTAATCTTTTTAAATCATTAGTTCTATTCGACACAATGTATGCTTAAAACCATGACCCCCCTCTTCCTTAATTTCGTAGTTTTAGTATTATGGTCAGTTTGTACACAATCTTAGTTTTAATCCAAGAAAAAGACATGGCTTAGTATCTCCCAGCTTATAGAGTTACGAATCTCAAACCATATTAAGTATAACCTTACAAATCTCCTAGCTTATAACCTTACATTATATTATTGGGCCTTAAGCCAATTTTCGAAAGAATCTTCTTTACATTTCCATGGAGGTTTACTATTATGACGTAAAATGTTTACAAAATAATTTGATTATATGAGAGAGATGGAATATCCATTTCAGATACAAAAGGACCAAACTTCTTAACAAAGTTTGGGTTTCCACCTCACTATTTGAGCCAATCTGATAAGCAATACTAAAATAAAATACACAATTACGGATATCTAAAAATACCTCCAACTCTTATTTGACTCGGGTTACCCTTTGAAGAAACGTCGACATATAGTTTGAAACTCAACGGTTTACTCTATATGACTTAAATGCAACTTTTGATCTTTGGCACTATTACTTTACTGCTGCTAAGCTTCCTCTTTCTTTATCACCGGATGAATCATTGGAAATAATTTCTCGATTATTCATTAGACAACCTTCAAAGATATGTTTATTCTTTCTTTTTCATTTTTCTCATATATATAATCGGAGGCAGAACTTGATAAAGAGTTGCAGTAAATGAAGAGCTCTTACCTCTAGTAAACCAAGACATAAGAAAATAAGAATTAGATTATGTGTCCAGTTGAATCGTTGTAATAACAGCATAATAAAGCCAAATTGATTTGGCAATCTCAAAATAAATGAACAAATGCAAAAATTCTTCTTGACTAGAAACCTATAGCGTATAAAGCCTCATCCATTGGAAGTTTAAATTGAAGTGACCTCTGCTAAAATCAACTATCTTTTAGGGAACCAACTTATGCCACAAATTTTTTAGATAAACGATCGGACCTTTTTTTACGAACTTGACTTTAAGATGTTGTCGAAAATGCTCTATATTCTGTCAACTTCCAAACTGAATTGGATCCAACAAAAATTGCATTTTCTTCTACCTCCTCCCCACAATTTATCATTCCTTCCACTTATAAGAATCCAAAAATTCCCCAATGAACCGTAAACGGATCCATTCTGCAACAGTATTTATCAAGCATGAATTATGCCTGTAGAGAATTTGAGGACTAAACTTCCACCATAATTTATCCCCATAGCTTGAAAAACATATTGGATAGACCTCAAACCCAATATCCTCTGTTGGAACACAAATGTCTTCCCACGAGGACCAATGATATTTCAATGATTGGTGATATAATAACTATGCTTAGCTTCGCCCAAAGTAAAACCAACTTACATTACCGTTATATTGTATAAATATCATCCACCACACAACATGAACTTTAAGACTCATATATATGAAATTTGCAGCCAAATTTTTCATTTAATGGCCAATTTATTATATGTTCTTTTTCAAGTTACAAATAGCACATCGCTGATATCTTCATTGTTCTTTATTGGGGATATCTTCACCTCTCCATCTAGGTACACATCGTTGCAACTGAGTTTTTGATTCTATTGATGTTGGTGAGAGGATATTTCATACCTATTTTATCCAGTATCGGTCATTATTTAAAATATTAACTGTGTAATCTATGATTGGCATGTGCTTTTCCGTTTTGGGTTTGAGATAAAGATTTAGAATTTGGAATTTTTGTGTCCACGTTAGGGTCCTCCGTCATTAATATTTGCGGGATTTGCGGCTAGGAAATTATGGTTTGATTTATATTTGTCCTATCTACATTTTTTCTTGGAGTTTTGGTGCCAATGTAGTGTGTTTGGCTTCAAAGTAATATTTTTTTACTTATGTTGGGTCGTTGTTATTTGGACTGTAATATGATATTAAGGTTTTCCTATCATATCTAAGGTAAATTTTGTTTTTCCTTTTGAAACCCTAATTTAATTTGTGTTGGTTTCAATCTAATTTATTTTTATTACTTTGTTAAGCCGAAGAATGTATTATATTTTTTGTGTCAGGTGGTTGCTAATAACTGCGTGAAAAAGGCAAGTATAGAAATGAATTTTCTTTTCAAGAAAGATGGAAAATATGCCATGTTATTATATAGTAAATTCAAATTTATCTACTTTTCCTTTGCAATTTAGGTGTGTACCGATCAACAAACTAGAATACAGCAATACGTTATGATATTTTGACATTCCTTTAAGCTTAGTTATAGATAAGGTAATTTATTTTCTTCAGTGGATTTGACTTGT
This sequence comes from Sambucus nigra, assembly GCA_949130495.1. Taxonomy (NCBI): domain Eukaryota; kingdom Viridiplantae; phylum Streptophyta; class Magnoliopsida; order Dipsacales; family Adoxaceae; genus Sambucus; species Sambucus nigra. The sequence continues at coordinate 22,756,268 of OX422216.1, forward strand.
ACAACTAATAAGTGAGTTTATTTCTAATTTATAACTAGCATATAACCCGCGCGATGCGCGGGCACATTATAATTTTTTTTGTAATACAAATGTAATACCTATAGACATATTCAAATTTACAATTATAAATACATAGAGAATAATTCATAACAGGAACATATTCTTGCATAAAACATTTCGCGTGGCGTATATATATGGGGATGAAAATTGTACATAATGCATTTTTCTCTCCATCGTCACTTTCAAACAAAAGTAATGTCTGGAAAAAATAGAAAGTATGGGTTAAGAAAAATAGAAGAAGATTCAACTATACCCTGTAACAAATCATTTATTAAATTTTTACGCACATCCATTAAATACTGCGGGTTTGCGTCAGCGACATTAACCAATCGACATTAAAAAAATATTTTTATATGAAACATTTTCTACCCGTATCCATTTAATGATGTGGGTCCGCGCCAACGGCACTAACCAATCTTAACCTAAGATATATAAAAATATTTTTTAACAAAAAAAAATCTTACCTCAAAATAGTTATTAAAAAATAATTTCTAAAAATATAATTAGAGAAAGAATTGTAACCCCCCGGTTAATTGTTCAACGTACAACACTCATTAATAAATATAATTATCATTTTTTTAAATAAGTTATATCCAACTATTTTTTTTAGTATGTCCATTTAAAAAAAATAATGATTTAAAAAAAAACTGTTTTACAATTTGTTTTTTTTTTAAATGTCCAATTTTATATAATAAAAAACATCTATTTTTTTAACTTTGTAATCAAATAGTGTTTGTAATTATTTAATTAATTTTTTTTTAGAATACTTGGAACTTGTTTGATTTTAGGATAAAGGATAATTTTTTTTAAAATTGGTGTGTTTAAAGAATCCCAGAAGTGGCATTAGATGCGCCATATACAATATATATATATATATATCATCCTCCCGATTGAATTTATGAAGACGGTATAAAGAGAGGATATGTTAATGAATCTAGAAAAAATCATATGAAAAGGGTTTGAGAGGAAAAGGAATCTCTGGGAAGATTTATTTTTTGGACAATGAAAACACCAAAATGCAAACAAAAAAGATAGTACATAAAAACATTAAAAAGCCTATTGAACTTCTACTTCACATAGACTATAAATGTCATCACAGTCGTCCTTTGAGATCGAGAAAATAATTTACAGTGGGTTAATAGTGGATGACGCCTCCTGACACATTCAACATCCATCAAACTTTATTCAACGACTTTACATATTTAGTCCAGAAAAAAACTTGACATAAATCTATTTATAAAATTACTCAAAATTACCCAGATTATCTCCTGGCCACCCAGTCCGTCATGGTTGGACCTGCTTAATCATTCAGATCGGAGTTAAGAGACTCCCCGAGGCGAATATCCAAATATCTCTCTCCGGAGATGGGTAACTCCTCATAATTTTACGAAACTATGGACATGAAGAAAATATATGAAGAAGAGAAAAAACCCAAATCAATAAACAAAGGAAACCCATTATTCCTCAAACTATCTGAGCTGAGATTTGCGTTGGTGTTGGTAGACCTAAAACTGGACGTTTGTTTAAGTTCACTCATCATCATCTTCACCCCCTCCCCATCACTTTTCTTTACATACATTCTTCTTTTCAAAGGTGACAACAATTTGTTAGCCAATCTCGACGGCAAAAAAGATCGCTGGAGTTTCGCTGTCGTCGAGACCTTCAACGGAGATACTTTTTTACCCCAATTTTTGGATCTTGTGGGAGAAACAAACACAACTTTGAAACTTCCTCTCTATCTCTATCTCTATCTCTATCTCTATCTCTATCTTTGGGCCTCTAAGTGGGTGGTTGGACCCGAGTGGAGCTGAAAAGCCTCCAAAACCACATCCTCGTCTTTCTGATTTGAAGAATAAGATCAATAAGAAGTATGCCATTTCACTGGAACCGTTATTGTTGATCTAATCTAATTTGGATTTTGACCTTGAGAAATGAGTGGGTTATGAGATGTAGGAAAGTGCCTTTTTAAAGAAAATAGGAAGAGGTGGGAGAGAGTGGAAAGGGCGGAAGAGGAAGGGATAAGAGAGATGAATAGGTGGAAAGGGCGGAAAACGTCTAGGTTTCTTCATCTGATTTCGTGGGTTAGTGTAATGAATTTCAAAGTGGCAATAAATGATCTTCATTAAACTCATTTTCTATTATTTTAGAAGTATAATATAGATTTAAACAAGTGTGTTTATTGGCAAGGATTGTGTATGTTACATCAGAAAGTTCTTTAAATTTCAACTACTTCATCGAATTTGTTGTTGCTCCTATAACGTTCACTGAAAGCTGGTGGCGCTGTTAGGATGACCCCACAACATTAATGAAAACCGCAAGCTACTCTATCTGGGAGGATGATACTAGTTCAAAACCATTTATTTTGAAGAAAATGTAAGGTAAATTGCATAAAAACTTGAACTATCACATTAGTTTCAAATACATCTCCAAATTCAACCAAAAACGATTTGAACAGTGTAGAATACATCTCCAACTCCCACAATATATAAACACACAAAATAAATGTAATGTCATTTTTTCATCGTTTTGTTTTCACAAACCCATAACAAATCTCCACATCATGATCAATCTTTTGTTTCTCAATAAGTTTACAAAGGGGTACAAACATGCACATTACATGTCCATTTTTTTATGTCCAGCAGAGTGAGTGATTTTTTTTTCCTAAAATAGACATCTTAGGTTTCAACATCCACAACCACATACATTAGGGGTTGGGTAGCACCGATTGAATATATTGAACGTTTAAGACAGATTAAAAAAGGTTATGTAAGTGGCTAAAAATAGGGATATAAATGTATGGTTTTCAAATATTTCAAGTCATTAGCTTGAGGTTAGTTATAAAGAGAGGGAGAAACATGTATAATGACCTGATCATATACCCAAAGATCAAGCTACTTAATTTTTTTGTTTTATTTTCTTACATAAATTCTCTCAACATATAAAATAGCATATGAGGATACAACATAATTAAAGTTTCAGGAGATGATAAAAGGGCATTAAAAAGGTTTGATAAGAGAGTTTTGTTATCGGCAATAACTAAAACATCCAATAAATTAACAAACAAGCTTTGCAATAACATAACTTCCCGAGTAAACAACACAATATAAATATTTTTTAGGCTTAATCAAGGTTTATGACTCAAAAGAGGATTAACCATACTTTAACTCATCATTACAAACCAAAGATAAGGCAAATAATAATAAACACTATCTTCACACACAATCATCTAACTCCGATACATAACATCACAGAAATCAAATAATTCTAGAAACTAACATCTAAAGAGCAATTTATAATTCTCTACAAAATTAACAAAATGGCTACTTAAACATAGTTTCTCTTTCATTCATCTATCTACATTGTAAACAAACAACCAAAGTGATAGGGGTAATCTCATTATGTGTTATAGTATATAATTCGGAAGTGGGGGTTGAGGAATCTAGTTTCATTATTTTTCTCTTGAATGCCTATGGGTGTGGCAGTGAGGTGAAATCAATAATAGTCACCTAATTGAATATAACACTTTCCTCTATTTGGAAATAACATCCATCTTTCAAACAGTGATTCTAGGTCTAAAAATGTGAAGAAACTTATATCCATAATCAAAGGCAATTAAATACTTTCAAACATAAGAACAGGATTTCCATTGAGTTCAACTACTGAATAGGGCAATATATCGTTTTAAAAAACATAAAGTTTTTATTCATCTTTGTATAAAAATTCTCTTATTCTGAGAATAATTCTTTTTAGCTAAAAGAAATAAAATAATATAAAAGAACACGCTCAATAAGATTTATTTTACAATCTAACCGGTATTAAATGAAGAGCAGTTAGTGATTCGAAGAAATTATACAACTCAACATATAAAAATTTGATGGTTAATATTCACTTATAATTTGAAAGAACAGTGGGGAAATACTAAGTGCGAACAACAGTGGGTTGAAAGCATATGTAATAATGAGTCAACACTTATTCCAGCTATATTACTCTTTTTTCTTGTGTATGATGATTCAAACATATACTTAATTATTAGCCATCCTCCAATATATATGAATTCTCTTAAATAGCGAATGAGTGGACTTCAGCAGCATGGTTATGAATCCTCTAAGGTCTTACAGTGATAAATGGAAGGGGGAGTATGGGTGAAAGGCTTTGTAGGTGGTGTAAGATAATTGATGAATGCATTTAATATAGATGGGAGTCATCACTGCAAGCAGAAATGAGTGGTGGAGGTGTGTGAAGCATCACCATACTTTTCATCTACCTACCAGTTAAGTTGTAGTGACTCAATCAGACATTTGAGAGGTTAAGAATGAGCAAAGGTTCCTCTTTAGGTGGCCAATGGGGTATTATACCAATATATTTTTGGTAGAGGGGTTAAATTAGATATGTATGACATTTCTCCTTAGATTGAGGTCCGTTGTACGAGTCAGAGACAGAGAGACGCATGTATTGAGGTCTTTGAGCTTGGTTATAGAGATGTATTGGAAGGACTGAGTATTTGGGGAGATCTAGAGTAAGGAAGTCGTTGAGTCCAGTGGAACTACTGTGGTTATTTCTTAGAACCATTGTTGGTCTTGAGAGATTGAAAGTGGTCCAATAGAGGTCAGAGGTTGACTGAAGAACTTATTCTCTAACATAAGTGAAGTTTAAGGGGCTAAGGAGCCTCAAAATGCCAAGTCAAATATGGTAACATTAGTAATAATGATGAACTATGGGAATAAAACAAGCTATCCAAACATCAGGATTGACAAGTAGGTTTCTCTAGTAGATACTTCATGGGATCCATTCGAGACACTAATTTGTTAGGGAATGCAAGTACGTAGTGTCTGAGTTTTTGAGTAACCCAAACAAAGGCGCAATAAGACTTTTCCAATGATGTGTAATTTTCTTTATGTTGTGCCAGTTTTTTACTGACATAGTAGATATCTTTATCTTTATGTGACTCATATATGCAATGGGCTAGCCTGGTCCCAACTGTAGTGTCATGGTTAAGTACAAGAGGAGGGTTAGGCCAGTTTGTGGTGGCATTTTATGGGTAGATGGGTAAAGTAGCGTTTGATTTTTCTGAAGGGTTCTTTTCATGCATCATTCTCAACCTCCGTTGAGTCCTTTCACATGAGTTTGAAGATGGGTTCCCACGTGGAAATGAGTTAATTTGTAATACCCCTATGCCCCATATACCTCGTATATTAAACCTACAATAAGTATCTTCATATCGTTAGACGTCTTATGAAAAATAAATAGTGGTATTTTGAAATATAAGACTTGAGAAAACAAATGGTATTATAAATATCCAATTAAACCCTGGGAAAAATATCCTTCCATAGTCCCCAAGTGTGAAATTTTCCAATTTTTCTCCTAAAAGTTTCCAAAGTTCCTTATAGAACCCTTGAACTCTCTTGAAGACCAAGCCCCACATCCAAAATTCACCATATTAATTATGATTATCATATTTCCCATAAACCATCATTGAAGTTTACAAAATTTTAGTTTACCACCACCTCAACTTTCTTATAAGAATGCATTACACGTTGAATTTAAGTACCAAAGCATCCAAGGAACAAAAACTAAATTTTGAACCTTTCATAAATAACCCTAGTTATTCTTGGACCTACTGGAAGACATGTGAGGAGCTTGCACACATGACCATACATAAATATGACAAACCAACACAATTCTCTAAACAAAAATCAAATGAAACCAAGATCAAATCCGCCTATTTTTACACCAATCAAAACCTTACCTTAACTATTATATAAACCCCAACTGATATCTATAAAAATCACACAGTTACGAAGTTACAAATAAAACTTTAGTTTGAGTAAAAATTGGTACACTATGGTCTTATGTAGTTTTCTTAATTTTAAGTAACTACTAAGTTCCTTCACTAGCATAACTTCATTTTATGCATTTATATTATATATATATAGCATTAAAAAGGGTTGAATACCAAAAATGGCCATTAAACCATAAGCTTCAAGGGTGAATTTCGCACTTTTATTCTTGAACTAGTTTTAAGAATAGAGTGTAAGGACATATTTTCATAGGTCCGTTATCAATTGATTATGTCATATATCGCTACACCGTTGAAGAGCATTCATGAGTCATCTACATCTAAGACGGATCCGGATTATTCAAGTTCTTCATCATTTCAGGCTCCGCGAAGTTTACTTTGGTAAGGTTATGTTTTAAATACCTTTACTTTTCTCTTAGAGATTTTGGGAGGTATTTACAAAATATTTTCTAAGTGTTGGAGAGGACGTCAATTATTGAGAATGAGTATTTTTTTCTAAGTTTTGAAGCGGACCTCAATTTTGACGCCCATGTCGTTCGCGCAAGATCAGCATCTCGTTCGAACGAGATTGGAAGTCGCGCGATGTCATTTAAACGACATGCGTACTTCGTTCGAGCGACATGTGCTTCTCGTTCGAACGAGCTCGAATTTGGAGGCGGTGCATTTTTGTATAAATACTCATTAAATGGTAACGTTTTCATCAAGAACTCCATACGTTTTCCAGAACAAAAACACTGTCAAAGCAGTAATCTTTAGGCTTCTTCTTTTAGGGGTTTAATCCCTTTTTGATTTACAATTCACAAAACTCCCATCTTGCTTTAATGAATTGTTTTGGTGTTCAAGAACACATCTTTGTCTTTGTTCATCTTTTGTGGAGTGCATCTCTACACCGTATGGCTGTGTGTCATTAAGGATCTTGTTGCGTGAAGATTCTTTGTTGAAGATAGGACTGCGAGTCCTTGGAGGCTGCTACGGGTATTCTCTTGCTGAGTTCAAGACTGCGAGTCTTTGTGGGTTGGTTGCGCGTTGATCCATTGCAGATTTCTCTATGTAATTGTAAGTTGCGATTTATAGATTCATAGTGAAATAAAGGTTTTACCCGAAAGGTTTTTTTTCCCTAGAATCTGTGTCTCAGCATATTTGTTGTGTCGCATGCGTTATTTGTTTATGATTTGACACACGCACCATAGATGCATGTTTAGGGGATGGATTAATTTGATTTAAAAATAGACTCTAATTAAATAAGTGTGCCGTATTGGGAAGTTGCGAATAAATTTAATCAATTATCACACAGTCGCACTTTACAAATTGGTATCAGAGTAGGTTACGCTAATTTATCGCGTATTCCTTTTTTCCGTAAAATCGTGTGATATTGGTTTTTTTGAAAAATCAGTTTTGTGAAAATTCGCATTATTTTCTATGGAGCACTTCTATAATAAGATGCCTATTTTTGACGGGTCTAATTATGCCTACTGGAAAGCTCGCATGAAATCTGGTTTAAAAGCCATTGACGAGCGTGTTTGGTACCTTTGCGAAAATGGGTGGACTCCTCCCATGGTCACCATTGATAATATCACCTCTTTAAAACCCGTATCAGCCTGGACTGAAGATGATCATAAAATGTCTAAATATAATTCACGTGGTTTGAGTGCTATTTCTGGAGCTATCACTCCTGATGAGTTTCGCCGAATTATGACGTGCACCATGTCTAAAGAGGCATGGGATGTTTTGAAATCGACACATGAGGGTACGAACGCGGTTAAAGAATCTAAGTTACAAAATTTGGCCATCCAATTTGAGACTATCACCATGTCTGAATCTGAATGCTTTGATGATTTTTATGCACGTTTGTCGGACATTATTAACACCAGTTTTAATTTGGGTGAAGTGATTGATAACACGCGTGTCGTTAAAAAGATTTTGAGATCTCTCCCAAAACGCTTTATTCCTGAAGTCACTGTTTTGAACTCTTTGGGAAATTTGAAATCACTTAAGTTGGAAGAACTTGTAGGAGATCTTCAAACCTATGAGATTGACATGTTTCCCAAAACAATTAAGGGCTAAGGATAATGGCATTGCTTTAAAGACTCATTGTAAGAAAAAGAAAGAAAAAGTTTGTGAGTCCAATTCTGAGGTAGACTTTGATTTTAATGATATGCCCTTGTTTGCAAAAAATTTAAAAAATTTCTCAACATGAACAAAAATAATTCTTCCAATAAAAAGAATTTTTTTGAGAAAAATAAAAAGAAAGGAAAGGCCAAAGAAAGCGGTGAGAGAGAAAAAGAGAATGACTCAGACGAGGAGTGTGAGGAAGATCTTGAGAACGTGACTTGTTTTGAATGTGGGGGTAAGGGACATAAGTCGTTTGAGTGTCCAACATGGCTTAGAAAGAAAGGGAAGAAATTAGCCATGCATGCCACACTTAGTGATAGTGAGGATGATGAGGGAGATGAGTCCGATAAAGGTTTAGCTCATTGGATGGTTGTCACTTTTTCTAGTCGTGTGAGCACACCCACTTTGTCTCACGAGAGCACGCACGAGAGCGATGATAGTGAGGATGAGAGATAGGAAGAAAGTGGAGATGAAAGTGAGCTCAAAAATGCTTTTAGGGATTTGTACACCGAGGCCTTAAAAACTAAAAAGTATAATCGGGATTTAGGTCGTCGGGTTTTAGATTTTGAGAGAGACAAGGAGGTTTTAAGAAAGGATAAGTGTGATTTGACCAACACGTTGTCTAGTCTGACGACACGTGTATCCCAACTCGAGAGTGATCTCGAACGTTCTAGGGAGGCCAAAGTCATTTTTAAGAACGCACCTAAGAAGGTTGAAAAGGTGGTTCTTAAGGGTAAAGGTGAGAAGTTAGGAATAAGTCCCGACGGTGCTTCTATTTGCCAATTAGCACACAAGCCGGTTCCCACTTTAGTGTCTAATTCACGTGAGTCTCACCTTAACCCACCTAGGCGTCCCATTCCTATTAGGAGAGCGCGTCCTAGAGTTTTTGAGAGAGGTGTTCCTAGGCCTATTTATGTTTTTCACATTGCAAAAGGAGAGGTCACCTTAAGGAATTTTATTTTTAGTTGGGTTATGTGTCACGTTTTGCTTCTAGACGTGTTTCTGATGCACATGCACCCACACATGATTCTTTACATGCTCCCGGAGACTATATGAGAGAGTTTTCACATTTAGGTGAGCAAGTTAAGTTTTTAGTCAAAACTTCACAAGAATTGATGGAGGTTTTTCATAAGTTTTCACCACCTTTGGAAAGCCCCTCCGCACCTAATGATTGAGGTTTGACTTGTTTACTAGCATAGGATGATTTTCATGATGACTCTGTTTGCCTATTGCTAGTATGTATCATTTTTGTATATTTTTTTTTTAAAAAAAATTGAAAAATACAAAAAGATTTTATTTTGATAAAATCTTTAGAAAAATCCATTTTTTTTTTATTTTGTTTGCACCGTTTATGGATGAAGACTTAGGATGACCGAGTCACAATATCATTCCATTTTTCATGTGACTATTTGATAGTGTTTTGAGACAATAGGTCAATTCAACCTTGTGTTTTATAATGTTTGGAGTCAGTAGGATGTAATTAAGTGTCACTTCCTACACGTTTGACTCATGATTTCCTTTATTGCACACATGCACGGATTCGTTTGATTATTGTGCTTGTCTTATCACATGTTGGTTGGGTGTTTTCACTTCAATCCTGTCCTTAAAATGAACCAAGCGCGATAAATTTTGATAAGGAAATTGTGCATATAAGAACCGTTTTGTGAGTTTGTGTGCTTTGTTTGAAAATGGGGAAGGGCTGCGAAAGGTTCATTTTGCCTTTGCGAATACTAAGACACTGTTAAATTGGACCTAAAAAATGGAGGAATTTTATTATCCGGGGTCCAAAGAGGTTTAAAAGAGCCCAAAAAAATTTAAGGACAATAAAAATAAATTCATGCCAATTATGGGCCATTTAGGTTTTGCACCAATTCTCCAAAGTTTGAGAATTTAGTTTATGTAACACCCCAAGACTTTTGAGATTGAGAAATTAAATTTTGGGAAAATAAAATTGAATTGAATTGGAGAATTTCAAAATTTGGGAATTTAGGCCCAAAAATAGAGAATAATTTTAAAGTATTCCGGATGATATTTTTTAAGGTACCATCGATCCCGAAAGGGTCGAGATAGTCAAAATGACTGTCATTGGGTCTTATTCCGGCTCCGGAATGTTTTTAAGTTGTTTTGACTTGAATTGGAGTAAACGAGTCATTTAAAGTGTGTATTAACATTTAAAATTGGGTTTATTGTTTTAAGGGATTTAAGGCTTACGGATCAAGCCTCTCTCATTTTGAGAGAAAGAGAGAAAAGCCGTAGAGAGAGAAGAAGAAAGGAAAGAAGAAGAAAAGAAGAGAGAGAGGAAGAAATCTTGGAGATTCCCGGCCTAACCGCGACATCGAGGACGATCCAACCTCTACAAATCTGAAGCAAGTGTTTAATCTTGCTAAATAGCTATTTGTGTATTTTATTTCATAATTTGTGGGGTAAAGAAATAGATTTTTGGGTATGAACATCAAAACCTAGATTTTCAGGTTTAATCTTGAAATTAATGTGTAAAATGGATTTAATGGATTAGAAATGGTTGGGATCAACTTTGGGTTGATTAATGGGCTTAAAATCATGATTTGATGAAGGTTTGGGGGTTAGGATGAGAAATTTAGGGTTTAGAATTCGTGGGTTTCGATGAAGAGGAAGAACCTTCAAAATTTGCAGGCCCGAATCGATTCGCCCCCTCAAGCGAATCGATTCGGTGAAGGGAAATTGGCAGGTCTGCATTGACCGAATCGATTCGGACCCAAGCCGAATCGATTCGGCCTGTGGCCGAAGCCCAGGTCTTCGGTCCCGAATCGATTCGCCTTGGAGGCCGAATCGATTCGCTAGGCCGAATCGATTCGGAATAGGGCCGAATCGATTCGGAAATAGGGTATTTTGAGGTGTTTTCTCCGTAGTGATTCCAAACCCTTTTTGGTTGGGTTTATTGATTTGGGGCCTTCTCTTATGATGTAAGAGATATGCTCTTGGAGACATATAAGAAGTTTCCCACACATTAGAATTTTGGGGACTCCTTAGGGTAATTTGGGAGGAATGTATCCATGTATGTATTTGGAGTTGTGTATGGAGATTTTGGGTAAACCCTTTGGGATTTAGCATCCTAATTATGGATTAAAAGTAAGTATAGATGTGATGTGAGGCTAAGAACTCTTAGATAGAATGGTGAGGGTATGTTGTGAAATTCTAGGCCAACTTTTATGTCAAATCCTTATAAGGATAGGATATCTTTAAGATACGATTTGGGGAAAAATGGAAGAGTGTAGTTGCACACCCTTAGTGATGATAAAATTTAACAAATAAATCCGAGAGATCTTAAACTAGGAGATTCACAAAAGTGATGGAACCGTAGTCGAAATCGAAAGCAAGGGGATTTCTTGATGAAGATAAGATTGAACTTGGGGCTTATAGACTATTAGTTATGTGCATACCAATAGTCAAAATGATTACTAGATTATTTAATGTACTCTCAGATATAGATGAAATGTGTAGTGATGGATTCCTACGCAAACTCTTGGGTGATAGCCCTAATGTTGAATAAATAGGTATAGATATATACATACGGTTTTGGGAGACTATTCATCATAGGAAAATGATCGAATATGTTTCAAGTATGGGATTATATTCACATATCGAGGTAAATTAAAGGAATTGTGGTGACGGCTTGTATAATGAGGATTAAGTATACTTATAGCCGGGTATATATATATATCTTATTCTTATGAACGAGAATTAATATATATATATATATAGAGATATATGGATTATGTGAATATATGTATATTTATGTATCTATATAGATATGACTATATGGATATATTTATGTTGTGGGCATACATGATATGGATATTTAAACCGTATATGATGGTTTATTATTTGATCATATGATTGGATCATATGGATTATATATATTATGCATGTGAATGATATATATACTTATTTGGTTAAGCATACCCCGCTCATGCTATCATTGGGACGTTGCGCGCGTAGAGGGTGAGCATCCTGGCTAGAAAAACAGGGTGTGGATATTCCCCAGCTCATAGTCGTCCCGTGTGTTATTATATGATATATATATATATATATTTATTTTGGGATGAGACGTGGTGGATATGTTTCGTCTCATTGCCGGTTTGGAGCTATGACCGCTTCCCGGGACGTCGTGTGCGTGAGTTTACCACGAGATGGGTGTCATTTAGTCCCACCATGGTGGCCCCAGTTTTTCTACGTGAGCCGGGCACTGGGAAGATGATAGCATTGATGCAGTTTTATCGGCGCTATATATATAGCCGGGTATTCTTTGTGCATGGCCACTGTACATCATATACGGTATGTACACTTGGTCATGGGTATGGATGATGGTATGTATATATATATGGTTGGAATAAAATACCTATATATATATTTATATATATCCTATAGATGAGAGGATATGGTAATTCTACGGGGTACATCTTGGATGATTATGGTCTGCCAGATTATTGGGGGCTGATGTATCGTACTTAAGGAATATTTCGGTTACATCATCCCAAGGATAATATTGTAGATTCTTTTATTTTATTTTATTTGTTTTGTTTTCCTTTTTATTTCTTTCTTTCTTTTTCTCTTGTAGTTTAAAGTTTAATAGTAATGGTAGTATTAAATTGTATGCTATGGATTATGGATCTCTAGGATCAACATTGTCAGGAGTAGTGTAACGAGGTGGTTCCTTGATTGGATTTCGCTTTGCGAGACACCTCACGCACGAAACGCAATGCCATGTCGAGATTTGAGAGAAGTAATTCCCTTTGTGGCATCTCGGATCTCTGGTCTTGACCTTGTCAGGAGTAGTGTAACGGGGCGGTTCCTTGTTTGGATTTCACTTTGCGAGACTCCCCACGCACGAAACGTAGTACAATTTTGAGGCTAGAGAGAAGTTTTGCCAATATTCCATGTACATGATATTAAGGATATTAATTCTTATACTTTAGCCTATATATGTATATATATATATATATATATATATATATGTATATAGGGGTAAGGTTTTAAGAATTATGATATTTTAATTCGTGATATTATAAATAGGAATTCATTAAGCCTATTATGGCATAATTGTTGTAATCATAATCTAGTGGGTTTAGAAATGGGTGGATCCTTAGATTATGACGGGAAGGTAGCTCTCGTGGATATAGGCTAGGCCTGATAAGTTAGGTTGTCCTAAAATCAATGGGGGTAATTTAACTAAAATTTGAGGACGCGAATAGGGCGCGCCTTTAGATGAGAGGTGAGTTGGGGTTCCACGAGAGCGCGGTCTCACTTTAATCATGAAATAAAGTGCACCGGTATTTATTATGCACGGTTAACACACTTGCTAAATATTTTCATAATTCGGGGCTCTGACCCGTTTACTTTTCTCTCCTGCCTGTATATATATATTATTACAGGTATCCTATCGCATGGATGCCGGATGACCTTCTGTCCAGAGTCTTGGGAGCCGTGACAGATGCAGACTGTTGCGGGATGTAGCTTGTAGCCGCTTCTTACTTCTTTAAAATTCTAGGTAAGGATTCATGTTGTATATCGGGTTTGTACCCAAGGGATATTTTTAGATGTTTATATTTATTCCATTCCAGTTATTGTATTAGCTGTGACCCGACAACTTATTCGGGTCTACTTTCGTACATTCAGTTGTAGTTATTTATTTTGTTTTAATATAGCATTTCGTTTATCCTAGTTCTTTCTTGCATCTCTCTTATTTATTAGAAATTTTGTAGTGTTGGGTTGTGTTATGCTGCATGTTTTAATTTATTTAACATATCGCTTATATGATATCGGGTAGTTAGTCCTATATTATATAGTACCGATAGTTGATGTTGAGACTGGACCATCTGAAATTCCTGATTTAATATAGTATAGGGCTGGCCACCCGTTATTATTTTAAGCGGGGTGTTACATATGGTATCAGAGCATCAGGTTCTAGAGTCTTTAGGATCTGTGCGAGTTTCTGAGTTCTTCCCTTAACGTTCTTGACATAAAGCCCTATAATTAGGACTGTTGTGTTCACTGCGTTGTTCTCTTCTGTGAAGTATATTCACTTGATTGGCGTTCTGATAACAGTTGCTCTTGTTTCGTTTCAGACGTCGCCTAGATTTTTGTCGTCTAGGAAAGGATAGGATTAGAAGTACAATACCCATAGTATATTTTGGGTATGCTTTACTCGGGGGTATTTGTTTTTCCTGGTTTTGGAGGAGATTTTTAGCAGTGGTTCGAGGTGATTTATCGGCAGTTGAGTAAGAAAGGAAATTTACTCGAATGGAGAATCCTGGTTTTAGTAAGGAAAGTCCGAGGAGGGGCATGTAGTGTAGTCCTTGGGAGGTTTAGATTGAGAATCTGTTAACCTTAGTTAAGAAACCTGATGTTGGTGACCTTTCCCGACGTGAGGTGTGTGGAGTTATCCCAATATTGGGAATATTGCCTTCTGAGAAGTGGGAGTAAGAAATTTGGAGACTCAGTTTCGTTGTGTAGGTCTGAGGGAGTTTTCGGTTGTCTCCATCGTGTTTATCCTTCAAAATGGTTAGGAAGGATTTTAAGGAAGATGTTTCTCTTGTGAAGAAATAGGCTTAGGGATAATGATTTTCCTGGAAGGAGTTGAGGACCCTGAGTTTAGATTCTAGGTTGAGGGGAAACCATTAGGTTATGAAAATGCAAGGTAGAATACCTTTCTTTGGGTTTAAGTTACGCTTGTTGCGATATTGGGAACGTCGCGTATGAGGGGTGGTGAGTAGCTAGCCGCTACACCGCTAGGGTGTATGGAATTTTCCTAGAAGAGGATGTGAGCAAGTGTGGCCTTGGTATGGCATCTTTGGAGATGATACACCTTTTCATAACTGAGAGGTTCAGAGTTTGGTAGATTTATGAGGAGCGGATGGTTTAGCTCATAGTTGCACTAGTTTTGAGAACTAGGCTTTGGCTAGAGTATTGTATTTGTTGAGGCCTTGTGTTCTAAACATAAGGTGTTTGTTAGGCGTGTCGAAAGACGCGGGATATATTTATATTGTATTGTTGTATAGGCCCTGGGGCAATATCTAAAATATGGAAAATCCTCTTTTTATAAAACCTTAACCCTGGTTCGACTAATCTCAATCCCCGACCTAGCTACACAGTAGTGTATTGGGAGGATTCCTTGTTTGGATTTCTCTTGCGAGACCTCCCCCGCACGAAGATAGCTAGCGTCAGGAATTGAGGAGAGTTCAACCATTGGGAATTTTCAAACTTTTATATATTTAGTATATTGTTATAGATTATATTACCGAGGGCTATCTTACAATTTGAGGCTAATGGAGCCTGATTATGATTTTACGAGTGGAAACTCGGGTACAGGGTGTATGGCCGCCCTGGGTAGCTAGTTGATTTTAAGGATCGGTAAGGATATATATAGTTCGACGTGAGAACTAGAAAGGATCGGCATAGTGATCTTGAGGATTGATGTAAGGACTAGATGATATTGATGTCCTAGGCTCATCTTAAATTTCGCGGACGAAATTTTTGTAAGGGGGGAAGAATGTAACACCTCAAGACTTTTGAGATTGAGAAATTAAATTTTGGGAAAATAAAATTGAATTGAATTGGAGAATTTCAAAATTTGGGAATTTAGGCCCAAAAATAGAGAATAATTTTAAAGTATTCCGGATGATATTTTTTAGGGTACCATCGATCCCGAAAGGGTCGAGATAGTCAAAATGACTGTCATTGGGTCTTATTCCGGCTCCGGAATGTTTTTAAGTTGTTTTGACTTCAATTGGAGTAAACGAGTCATTTAAAGTGTGTATTAACATTTAAAATTGGGTTTATTGTTTTAAGGGATTTAAGGCTTACGGATCAAGCCTCTCTCATTTTAAGAGAAAGAGAGAAAAGCCCTAGAGAGAGAAGAAGAAAGGAAAGAAGAAGAAAAGAAGAGAGAGAGGAAGAAATCTTGAAGATTCCCGGCCCAACCGCGACATCGAGGACGATCCAACCTCTACAAATCTGAAGCAAGTGTTTAATCTTGCTAAATAGCTATTTGTGTATTTTATTTCATAATTTATGGGGTAAAGAAATGGATTTTTGGGTATTAACATCAAAACCTAGATTTTCAGGTTTAATCTTGAAATCAATGTGTAAAATGGATTTAATGGATTAGAAATGGTTGGGATCAACATTGGGTTGATTAATGGGCTTAAAATCATGATTTGATGAAGGTTTGGGGGTTAGGATGAGAAATTTAGGGTTTAGAATTCATGGGTTTTGATGAAGAGGAAGAACCTTCAAAATTTGCAGGCCCGAATCGATTCTCCCCCTTAAGCGAATCGATTCGGTGTAGGGAAATAGGCAGGTCTGCATTGACCGAATCGATTCGGACCCAAGCCGAATCGATTCGGCCTGTGGCAGAAGCCCAGGTCTTTGGTCCCGAATCGATTCGCCTTGGAGGCCGAATCGATTCGCTAGGCCGAATCGATTCGGAATAGGGCCGAATCGATTCGGAAATTGGGTATTTTGAGGTGTTTTCTCCATAGTGATTCCAAACCCTTTTTGGTTGGGTTTATTGATTTGGGGCCTTCTCTTATGATGTAAGAGATATGCTCTTGGAGACATATAAGAAGTTTCCCACACATTAGAATTTTGGGGACTCCTTAGGGTAATTTAGGAGGAATGTATCCATGTATGTATTTGGAGTTGTGTATGGAGATTTTGGGGAAACCCTTTGGGATTTAGGATCCTAATTATGGATTAAAAGTAAGTATAGATGTGATGTGAGGCTAAGAACTCTTAGATATAATGGTGAGGGTATGTTGTGAAATTCTAGGCCAACTTTTATGTCAAATCCTTATAAGGATAGGATATCTTTAAGATACGATTTGGGGAAAAATGGAAGAGTGTAGTTGCACACCCTTAGTGATGATAAAATTTAACAAATAAATCCGAGAGATCTTAAACTAGGAGATTCACAAAAGTGATGGAACCGTAGTCGAAATCGAAAGCAAGGGGATTTCTTGATGAAGATAAGATTGAACTTGGGGCTTATAGACTATTAGTTATGTGCATACCAATAGTCAAAATGATTACTAGATTCTTTAATGTACTCTCAGATATAGATGAAATGTGTAGTGATGGATTCCGAGGCAAACTCTTGGGTGATGGCCCTAATGTTGAATATATATGTATAGATATATACTTACGGTTTTGGGAGACTATTCATCATAGGAAAATGATCGAATATGTTTCAAGTATGGGATTATATTCACATATCGAGGTAAATTAAAGGAATTGTGGTGACGGCTTGTATAATGAGGATTAAGTATACTTATAGCCGGGTATATATATATATATCTTATTCTTATGAACGAGAATTAATATATATATATATATATATATATATATATATATATATATATATATATATATATATATGTATATATATATATGGACTATGTGAATATATGTATATTTATGTATCTATATAGATATGACTATATGGATATATTTATGTTGTGGGCGTACATGATATGGATATTTAAACCCTATATGATGGTTTATTATTTGATCATATGATTGGATCATATGAATTATATATATTATGCATGTGAATGATATATATACTTATTTGGTTAAGCATACCCCGCTCATGCTATCATTGGGAAGTTGCGCGCGTAGAGGGTGAGCATCCTGGCTAGAAAAGCAGGGTGTGGATATTCCCCAGGTCATAGTCGTCCCGTGTGTTATTATATGATATATATATATATATATATTTATTTTGGGATGAGATGTGGTGGGTATGTTTCGTCTCATTGCCGGTTTGGAGCTATGACCGCTTCCCGGGACGTCGTGTGCGTGAGTTTACCACGAGATGGGTGTTGTTTAGTCCCACCATGGTGGCCCCAGTTTTGCTACGTGAGCCGGGCACTGGGAAGATGATAGCATTGATGCAGTTTTATCGGCGCTATATATATAGACGGGTATTCTTTGTGCATGGCCACTGTACATCATATATGGTATGTACACTTGGTCATGGGTATGGATGATGGTATGTATATATATATGGTTGGAATAAAATACCTATATATATATTTATATATATGCTATAGATGAGAGGATATGGTAATTCTATGGGGTACATCTTGGATGATTATGGTGTGCCAGATTATTGGGGGCTGATGTATCGTACTTAAGGAATATTTCGGTTACATCATCCCAAGGATAATATTGTAGATTCTTTTATTTTATTTTATTTATTTTGTTTTCCTTTTTCTTTCTTTCTTTCTTTTTCTCTTGTAGTTTAAAGTTTAATAGTAATGGTAGTATTAAATTGTATGCTATGGATTATGGATCTCTAGGATCGACATTGTCAGGAGTAGTGTAACGAGGTGGTTCCTTGTTTGGATTTCTCTTTGCGAGACACCTCACGCACGAAACGCAATGCCATGTCGAGATTTGAGAGAAGTAATTCCCTTTGTGGCATCTCGGATCTCTGGTCTTGACCTTGTCAGGAGTAGTGTAACGGGGCGGTTCCTTGTTTGGATTTCGCTTTGCGAGACTCCCCACGCACGAAACGTAGTACAATTTTGAGGCTATAAAGAAGTTTTGCCAATATTCCATGTACATGATATTAAGGATATTAATTCTTATACTTTAGCCTATATATGTATATATATATATATATATATATATATATATATATATATATATATATATATATATATATATATATGTATATGTATATGTATATAGGGGTAAGGTTTTAAGAATTATGATATTTTAATTCGTGATATTATAAATAGGAATTCATTAAGCCTATTATGGCATAATTGTTGTAATCATAATCTAGTGGGTTTAGAAATGGGTGGATCCTTAGATTATGACGGGAAGGTAGCTCTCGTGGATATACGCTAGGCCTGATAAGTTAGGTTGTCCTAAAATCAATGGGGGTAATTTACCTAAAATTTGAGGACGCGAATAGGGCGCGCCTTTAGATGAGAGGTGAGTTGGGGTTCCACGAGAGTGCGGTCTCACTTTAATTATGAAATAAAGTGCACCAGTATTTATTATGAACGGTTAACACACTTGCTAAATATTTTCATAATTCGGGGCTTTGACCCGTTTACTTTTCTCTCCTGCCTGTATATATATATTATTACAGGTATCCTACCGCATGGATGCCGGATGACCTTCTGTCCAGAGTCTTGGGAGCCGTGACAGATGCGGACTGTTGCGGGATGTAGCTTGTATCCGCTTCTTACTACTTTTAAATTCTAGGTAAGGATTCATGTTGTATATCGGGTTTGTACCCAAGGGATATTTTTAGATGTTTATATTTATTCCATTCCAGTTATTATATTAGCTGTGACCCGACAGCTTATTCGGGTCTACTTTCGTACATTCAGTTGTAGTTATTTATTTTGTTTTAATATAGCATTTCGTTTATCCTAGTTCTTTCTTGCATCTCTCTTATTTATTAGAAATTTTGTAGTGTTGGGTTGTGTTATGTTGCATGTCTTAATTTATTTAACATCTCGCTTATATGATATTGGGTAGTTAGTCCTATATTATACAGTACCGATAGTTGATGTTGAGACTGGACCATCTGAAATTCCTGATTTAATATAGTATAGGGCTGGCCACCCGTTATTATTTTAAGCGGGGTGTTATAGTTTATTCACCTCTAAAAGAAAATATATATGAAGGTGTTTGGTTAGAGAATTAAAACGGGTTTTCACGTCCTTAATAGTCTTGAAAATGCGCTAAATAGTTTTGGACGTTATTGGTGTGGAAATCATTTGACTTTGATTTGTTGATTTGTATAAGACGATGTCATTTAAATTCAACAATTTTTTTACGCCTAAGGATACTTTTGATGTTCATTCGTTAGGAGTACACATATGCATCGTGCACATATGATTGATTGAGTTGATTTATCTATCGAATGTGTTCACACCCATTCATTCCATTTCCATGACTTGGTTGTTTGAGTTTAAATCCATGGTGTGATTTTTGGTATCTTATTTTTGTATGAAAAATTGAAAAATTCAAAAATAGTTTGTGATATTTTTGAGATACTCCTTTGCATGCGCATAGTTTGATCCTTGTTTGCTATGCATTTTTATCATGACACTCCATGTTTTGATTGTTTCTTCTTACCTGTCTATTTGGGGACATCATAAAAAGGGGGAGAAAGAATTATCAGTTATGGGGGAGTTTTTGCATTATGAGGGAGATTTGATTATTAATGGTTTATTCTTATATCATTTCAAACTCGATGCGTCACGAAGGTTTTTACTTTATCTCATGTGTGTAGGTACAAAGATTGAAGATCATAATATTTCACACCCTGATGAGAAAAGCTTTGAGATTTGACGAAGATGATTGAAGAACAGTTTTGACGTCTTGCAAATTTATTCATGGGAGGGTAGATTTGTATAGGCATTTTTGGTTTTTGATAATTCGAATTTTTTATGTATGTACCGGCATAGACATTGGGGAGATTTGTAAGGACATATTTTCATAGGTCCGTTATCAATTGATTATGTCATATACCGCTACACCGTCGAAGAGCATTCATGAGTCATCTACATCTAAGACGGATCCGAATTATTCAAGTTCTTCATCATTTCAGGCTCCGCGAAGTTTACTTTGGTAAGGTTATATTTTAAATACCTTTACTTTTCTCTTAGATCTTTTGGGAGATATTTACAAAATATTTTCTAAGTGTTGGAGCGTACTTTTTCGTCAAATATTGAAAATGAGTATTTTTTTTAAGTTTTGAAGCGGACCTCGATTTTGACGCCCATGTCGTTCGCGCGAGATCAGCATCTCGTTCGAACGAGATTAGAAGTCGCGCGATGTTTTTTGAACGACATGCGTACTTCGTTCGAGCGACATATGCTTCTCGTTCGAACGAGCTCGAATTTCGAGGCGGTGCATTTTTGTATAAATACTCATTAAATGGTAACGTTTTCATCAAGAAGTCCATACGTTTTCCAGAATAAAACACTTCCTAAGTAGTAATCTTTAGGCTTCTTCTTTTAGGGGTTTAATCCCTTTTTGATTTACAATTCACAAAAATCCCATCTTGCTTTAGTGAATTGTTTTGGTGTTCAAGAACACATCTTTGTCTTTGTTCCTCTTTTGCGGAGTGCGTCTCTACACCGTATGGCTGCGTGTCATTAAGGATCTTGCTACGTGAAGAATCATTGTTGAATATAGGACTGCGAGTCCTTAGAGGGTGATGCGGGTATTCTCTTACTGAGTTCAAGACTGCGAGTCTTTGTGGGTTGGTTGCGCGTTGCTCCATTGCAGATTTCTCTATGTAATTGTAAGTTGCGATTTATAGATTCATAGTGAAATAAAGGTTTTACCCGAAAGGTTTTTTTTCCCTGGAATCTGTGTCTCAGCATATTTGTTGTGTCGCATGCATTATTTGTTTATGATTTGACATACG
Source organism: Sambucus nigra (assembly GCA_949130495.1). NCBI lineage: Eukaryota > Viridiplantae > Streptophyta > Magnoliopsida > Dipsacales > Adoxaceae > Sambucus > Sambucus nigra. The sequence continues at coordinate 22,777,675 of OX422216.1, forward strand.
CACCATAGATGCATGTTTAGGGGCTGGATTAATTTGGTTTAAAAATAGACTCTAATTAAATAAGTGTGCCGAATTGGAAACTTGCGAATAAATTTAATCAATTATCACACAGTCGCACTTTACATAGAGAACTCTATCCCTGGATCTAAGGAACCTAGGTTCAATCCTTAATTTCAGTTATATTCAAGTTTAGTACGCCAAATCAAATATTTAAAGTTTCTGAATAAAAAATTTCAAAAAGCAAAATCAGATATTTTAGAACATAATCAATGTAAAAAACAATGTAGTTTGTTTCAATAAACATCTTGAAACTAATTATATCAAAGTCGTTGGTCAAATTCAAACTCAGAATCTCAAAACCTTTGGTCAAATTTCTTCAATTGTCTAGAAAATCAATATCTCAATATAGACCACCTCAATTATTAAAAATACATTTGTTAGATTCCTCTTAAAATTTTAAATAAGTTTCGTTAAGGAATCAAATCCAAAGATGTTCTGTAACTCGAGATATTTACAGTCAAAGTCAGGTCAATCCATAACTCAAAGTCAAGAGTTTTAAAATTAAGGCTACCAACCCATTAAACCCAATCTATTTTACACGTATGCCATTCTACTTAAATATTATTTCTTATACATGCTCTGTCATACATCAATTGTTCATATCATTATGGCATATCCCCTGGACTCTGGTTCTCATTCTATATTGTGAAGTACACAATATTTTGAACATTAGATTCAATCTTTTTGCGAAGTCCATGGATTTTATACGTTTTATTGCATACATTGTAATTTGGGAAATATACTATCGGAAAGCCCACGAGAAATCTATTTGGCCTTAGGATTCATGGTTTTAAATGCCTAGTTTTGCTTAGCATATGGATGACTCTCTTTGGAGTTATGCTTAATAGTTGTTACTTTATCTCGAAAGGTTTTAGATTGATTAATTATATGTATTTCCACGTAATTTCAGCCTCTATAACCGATAATTATAGGTCCTCTTGTTAGAAAAAAAATTTTGAACCCTTATCTTTATGACTTGATATCAAAATCATTAGATCTCTTTATGCCATTGTCTATTACATTTGATATTTATATTATTTTCAGTATATTTGTATTAACTTCAAATTATCATAATCTATTATTCATCATCTTATATTATCACTATTATTCTCCAAAATTTTAATTGTGATAGATTTAAAATTATCTACTTGCAAAATTTTTCTTATTATTTCCCATTTGAAATGTAAACTGAGCTAGAGGAAGGAGAAATACCCCTACCCTTTGGATTTTCTATCACGAATGTCAGAGAAGTTACTATATTTTAATTATGTATGGGAAGTTATAGGCAAGGACGGTGACATAGTGTGGAATATATTACTACTACATATCAGCTTACTTAGTCACAGTTTGAACTTACCCTTTTATTTATGTAATATGAGACGTATAAATAAAATAAAATAAGAAGCCTTAGCATCAAGGTTTGAATAAAGTTATCGTTCTTCCGCCATTAACTTTTTATTTTATTAGTTCTCTTTATATTATCATCTCGTACACTGCATAGAATATTATGTGGCATAACTAATGCACTTACTGAAGTACTGGAAATTTCCCAAGAAACCTCATTATTGCTTCTCATTTTGAGGCGGTGGCATATCAATGATTGCCTTAAGTTTGTTGGGGTCTTCTTCAATTCCTTTATCACTGATCGTGAAGCCTAAGAGTTTGCTTTTGTGATACTATAGACAATTTTTTATGGGTTAAGACACATTTGAAATTACTAGATCCATTCAAATAATTTCCTTGGGGACAGGATGCGACCTTCCCGAATTTCAAACTCAATGATCATGTTATCAACGTAAACTTTTACTTCATTATGGATAAGATCATGTATGATAGCTTTAGTCACTCTGTTATATAGCCCCTACATTTTTAGACCCTAAGGTATGATAGAGTAGCAGAAGGTTCCCAAAGGGGAATTAAAATAAGTCTTCTATTGGCGACCATGGTGTATTTGAATCTGATTATACCCGGTGAACCATTGATGAATGACTTGAGGGTGTGATTGGTCGTGTTGTCGATGATTATATTGATGTTGTGCAGAAGATAACCATACTTTATGGAAGCTTTGTTCTGATCTCAATAGTCGATACACATGCGGACTTTGCCTCCTGATTTTATCACAGGGACTATGTTGGTCAGCCAAATAGGGTACTCGACTACACGGATGAAACCCACATTCAATTGTTTGGTAATATATTACCAAACAACACACAAAATATCAGGTGTAACGACGTGGTGTCAGAGTGAGCGCTAGGTTTATTACTCCTATGCAAGACTTAAGATAATATGTTTTTCATTTTACTTTAGTAACTTCTTTGTTACATTGCCAAAGATAATTCCTATGTTGTTGATATGTATATCCGGGATGAGATATACTTGGATGTTAACAACATTAATAGAGAGAGGTTTAACCAAACTATAAAAGATATTACTCAAAGTTTTATCCACTCAAAACATTGATAGATAATGGGCAATATACACCCTTGAGATTAATCATTGTCTCTTAGCCAACTATTTGATCGGAGAGGAACAAGCTATTAAACAAGCTCGCAAGTATGCAGATGATCATGAGATGCTACCACAAGCAATCTATTTGGCTTGGAATGTTTCCCCAGAAGAATATCTTTTTCCAACTCCCCCACCATCTCCTGTCGACTATGTTCTTACCGAACTATCCCTGGATATGCGTACCTCATCATCAAGCTCAAAATTTGTAGTGTCCGAGAGTGAGAATAACCAAGTGGTACCCCATATTTTTCTGAATAATTGTCTAAACGAAACGAGATTGTATATAGATAAATAAATGAATTATAAATGTTATTTTTCATTATGTGAGGATTGTAAAAGTTAGGTTATACTATACTGTGATACTTAGAATGAGTGGGAAGGTTATGCTCAATATGGAGGTATAATATGTTACTCTTTTAGTTATATAGTTCCTCTTTTTTTATTGTATGACAGTAGGAACAGTTCTAGCATACTTCTCTTTCTCTCTCTCTCTCTCTCTCTCTCTCTCTCTATATATATATATATATATATATATATATATAAGTCTGTTGTGTTATTTATAAGTATTTTTATATATCTTGTTGTACAGTATATAGTATGGTAAGCACACTAAAAAACTGGGAATGGATCACATCCCCAATAAGATCATCTAGCTAAACAAATTTATCCTCCTACTACCATGAATGGTATATGACAGTGCCTACAAGATTAAACCGCATTAACACAACTACAATAAGATGTACCTCCTCAATGTCCGAAAAATATTGAAATAATAGAAGAAATGTGAAGGATGAACACATTTAAGGAATTCCTACGAAAGAGACCACCATAATTCCATGGGAAACTGAGTGCAAGTGAGGTAGATAAGTGGTTATGTTAAACACTTAAGGTACTAAATTAAGTAGGCATAGCACCTGAGCTTAGGGTAGTTTTGAAACTTGTCATATTTAGGGAGAGTAAGATTATTAGTGGCAATCCATTGGTCATATTAGAAGCATTGAAGGATTGACTTGGGGACGATTTGAAGAGATATTATTCCGAAAGAATTTTTCTGAATCAGTGAGCAATCAAATGGTAGTTGATTTCTTGGGTCTATAAAAACAACAATGAATGTAGAAAAGTATGGAGCCCGATTCACTAAACTTTCTCATTACGCAAAAGAGTATAGGAATATAGAGGGCAAGAAATGTAAGTACTTTGAGTGAGGATTGAAATTTAGTATCAATACCTCCCTTATGCCATTAAAAATTAAAGATTTGAGTACGATGATAATAGTATTATACTTAGCAGACAAAGTCTGGCATCAATCGAATTTACCCAAAACATAAACCCAATTCCAAATAATAATTACGTAACCCATAACCAAAATAATTAAAGGGACCACCCCTATTCCAAACCAAAGAATGGTTGAGTGTTTAGTCAGATTAATCATGGTAATAGTGGATCCCGTGATGTCACAAGTGTGACGAACCTGGTCATATTAGGACTCAATGCCTACGATTCCGCCAATCCAATTCCAATATTTTATACCCACCAGAAGTAAAATCGAATAAACCCACCAATTTTCTTAGACCCCCATTTCTAGGACCAAATGGGAAACCTAACAATCGACAACAGAAATAATTCTTGCATGGAAAGCAACATGAGCATGGGAATATAACTCAAGGTAAAACTTTTTCAATTTTGCCAACTGAGAATCCGAATAACTTTGTGGTAGAAGGTCACATATATTTTTACACTTTTTGTCACATATACTCTTTGGCTCTTGATCCATGCATTCATTTATTAGTAATGACTTTTTAACTTTGTTAAAGGCATCCACAATTCATTTAGATTACCCTTTATTCATCGGAAGGCCAACTAGAGACACAGTAATAACCAACCAAGTTTGTAATAATTTTACCACGTGAGTTGGAATCGGAATTCTTACAATACACTCTGTAGTTTTGGAGATAAAAGGGAATTGGAATGGACATTCTTTCATCAATTTTTCTCATATTGATTGTAATAAGGAAATGGTTCTTTTTAGGAATCCCCAAAAGACTGCATTTTATTTTCAAGTAAAAGATGTCCAAATTTTGATGTTGTCCAAATTACAAGGAAAGTTTTCCTCTTCATCTCCTCGAGTTTTAGATAGTTACGAAGACGTTTTCCCTAAAGAATTACTTAATACCCCAATCCAGAAAATTTTAATTTGTGTTAGAACTCCTACTCAATACATCCACTGTTTACATACCTCCTGATTAGGCATAAATTCTTCAAAAATTTCCCCCTAATTTAGCATCTTTTAGCCTTCCGGATAATGTAATTCCATGTGATTTATCTCGTTTCTATGCTACTGACCTTCCAAGATAGTACTCCGAGTTTTGTGCATTTTCCAGGATATTTACAGGTATTTATTGCCAAAGAAAGAGAGGACAAAGTCAAAGCTAAGGAATGAATCAATGAAGGAAAGTCAAAAGGGCAAAAACATAATTTCCATCAGGAATTCGAAAGAAAACCCAACATGAAAGTTGAAGATCTCAATTCAAGAAGTTCATAGGAACAAATGGCGTCCAATTCTGAGTTCCAGAGAAGAAGTTACGAGGTTTCAAAGATGCGAGAAAATGAAAAGAAAACAAAGAGAAATTAACCCTGACGACCGGACTGATCCGTTTTCTTAAGAAACATGACCGGTCCAGACCAATTTACTGCCAAAATTTACTTTCGGGACCGATTCGGTTTCAAATAAAAAAGGATCGGTCCGGATTTGGGACCAGACCGATCCGGATGAATTAAGCAGACCGGTTCGACGAGGATAAATTTGTTTCTCTTGTTATGATTTTAGAGTTTGATTCAGCTACAACTTCGGATTTCTCGTGATGTATTTATTCTCTAGCTATTGTTAGACAAAGGGTTCGACTCTTTTTAGTTCTATTATTATATTAGAGAGCTTTTGGTAGAGGAAAAAGAACCCTAGATTTCTATAAAAGTTTGCTGTAAGGATGTCCAGTTTTGAATTTATCAATAAAAGTAATTTCTTTTCAATTGTTGCTTTCTTCTAATTGATTTGGTTTGTTGATTATTAATTCTGCATCTTCTAGTTCTAAATCTTTACTTGTTAAGATGTTATTTTCTCTTAAATCAATGCTTTCTTTTAACTTTAACATGTTCGGCTAATTTTCTAAGGGTTGGGATGCGTGAATCCAACCCGAGGTTATTTATGAATGCGTAAAATTTGACTTTGAATTAAATAACTGAGTTAATCGTGTTATGTGGTTATCATAACCGTTATAGGACTTTTGATCTCGTTTACCCTAGGTAATCGGGATGCTTAAGAGTGCAACGCGAGTGTAGCTACAACCACACCGCTTTATTCTTACTCTTGAAAATGTTTGGTGCGGGCTTGAACCTCATATATGTAATGCTTGAGATTAATAAAGATCGGGTTTTCTCAATTATTTCAATTCAGAATTTAGTTTTAACATTGATGAATGAACTAGGGTTGGAGGAGTGTATCCTAACTCGTGTTTTTCTCACTTGCAAACTTTTCATTACAATTTCAATTTCTTAAGTAGTTTAAAAAGATATTAATTTGTTTCTTAACTCTGTTGGTAATTTTCCTTCTTACTTTCACTTGTAGTTAGTCCATCCCCCTAAATCATCTTTTCGCTTCTTTTAGAGTCAAGTTAGGATTTCTCCGTCTTTCCACGCCGTTACGTTTATTTGTCCTATTTCCATGTGGAGACGATCCCGACTTACCGGGTTTATTACTAACGCGACAGGCTTGCACTTGAGCCTATATCAGCACGAACACTAGATACACATTTATTGTCGCGTCACCTCCTTATCGTATGGCTCCTTTAGAGTTACGAGAACTTATAACCCAATTGGATGAGTTGTTAAGGAAAGGATCCATTCGACTTGGCACATCTCCATAGGTAGACCCAATATTATTTATGAAAAATAAGGATGAAATATTTCCTTTATGTATGGATTATCGGAAACTTAATAAGGGGATTATAAAAGAAAATAGACATCATTTCCCTATTATAGGGGATTTATTTGATCGATTACGAGGATCTCGAGTATTTAAAAAAAATTATTTATGATTTGGTTATCATGAACTTTGAGTTAGGGAAGAAGATATACCAAAAACCATTTTCCTAACTCGATACGGTCATTTTAATTCGTAGTTATGTCTTTTGGATTTATAAATGCACCTTCAACCTTTATGGATTTAATGCATCGAGTATTTCGCCCCTTCCTAGATTATTTTGTAATTATATTCACTAATTATATTTTGATATATTCTAATACTAGGGAAAATTATGAAAGAAATTTACATATAGTTCTAGAGACTTTACGTCAACGTCAACTTTATGCGAAAAGAAGGAAATGTGATTTTCTCTGGATAGAAGTAAAATTTCTAGGCCACGTCCGACAAAAACTGCAATCATTATGGAATGGCAGCGACCATCAAATGCTACCAAAATTCAATGTTTCGGAGAACCTGCTGGATATGATCAGTGTTTTATTAAAGTATTCTCCAAAAATGGCATTATCATTAATGAAATTATCCCGGAAGGAGGCACGAATTGAATGGACTAAATAATGAGATCAATCCTTATAAACCTTGAAGGAAAAATTGACCACTACCCCCAGACTTACTATACCTTCTATTAATGCAGGCTATGATGTACAAACTGATGCATCATTGAAGGATAAATATGTGCACTCATGAAACTTTGAAAGGCTGTATAATATGGTTTTCGTCAATTAAAATATCATGAACGCAATTAAACAATCCATGATTTAGAGCTTACAGCATTTGTTTTTGAAATAAAAATTTGGAGATGTTATTTGTACGGAGAAATATTTCAAGTATTTTTATATCAAAATAGTCTTACATATATATTTACCCAAAAGGATCTAAATCTTGGCAGTGGCGATGGCTAGAATTTGTGAAAGATTATGAATTTAGACTATAGTATCATCCTATAAAGGGGAATATAGTTGCAAATGCTTTGAGTTGAAAGCCAAGAGTAAAATTCCGTGGAATATTCACTTACAATGTTGAGAAGTCAAATGACTGTGTGATAATTGATTAACTTTGAAAATTTCTAATTTGGCACACTTATTTAATTTCAGCCCCTAATCATGCATCTAAAAAGCAAGAGTCAACCCATAAATAAATAAATCATGCGACATAAATTTAAGGAAAAAATCCCCGCAGGGAAAAACCTTTTATTTCTAGAACTTTGAAAAATTTACAAGACCATTGACTTACATACAACCTGATAGTCACCCACAAGTGTAACGCACGGAGTATTCGTCAAAATTTCAAAGAAACGGCTAGAAACAGTGTCGGCTGGAATCTCCCGCAGGAACTCCAAGTGGTCAGCAATGAAGAAGAGAGACGGCTTCTTCACAAAGGGTTGAACAAATACAAGAATGTGTTCTTGGGCTGAAAAAAGGATTCACAAAGATATATCAATGATATGTGAATCAAAACATGAGTTTGGGAACTCAAAAAGAATGAAGACTTGAGGAAAAAGGAGTCTCAAAATTGTCTCAAAAGTCATTAAAAAACAAATCCCCGAAGTTGGTTTAAATAAGAAAACCTTGTCCGGAAAAATCTCTAACAGATCTGCTCGATTTTATCCCAGGCGGACCGGTCTGCATCTGAGGCCGGATCTGTCCGGGGTTGGACCGATTCGTTTTCTCAAGGAGCTTCTTCACTTTGTAATCTATCCGGGGTATACTGGTTTGGTGCAAAGTGGATCGTTCCGATATAGGGGCGTACCAGTCCGTATACGAATCGGTTCATTTTTAAATCCGGCGGACCGGTTCGATATTTCAGAAACCAGATTCTACCTTCGAGCTTTGATATTCGAATCCGATGATGTAGATGATCTTGAATTTCTTTAACGGTGTAACGGCGTATGACATACAAATAGATAATGGACAAAATGTCCTTACAAATCTCCCCTATGTCTATGCCGATACAAACATAAAAAATCCGAATTATCAAATATCAAATTGCCTATACAAATCTACCCTTCCATGAACCCAAAACTGAAAAGGTACAAATGAATAAGACTTCATCGTTTGATCTTCAACTCTTCAGGAATCTCAACGCTTTTCTCATCAGGGTGTGCAATTCAGAGATCATCAAAGAAGTATCTACACACATGACACAAAGCAAATGCCAAGTGACGTATCAAGTTTGAAATGAGATAAACATAGATACCAAATTATGATGAAAGCATACTTTATCAAATCTCAAAAACTCAAAACTCCTCCATAATATGATAATTCTTTTTCCCCCCTTTTATGATGTCCGCAAATAGACAAATGAGAAGAATAAATCAAACAAGCAAAGCCAGGGTGCCACAAGGAATAAACTACTATTTTTGAAAGTTTTCAAAAATTTTCAAACAAAAATCACACCATGAATTAAAACTCAAACAACCAAGTAATGAAAATGGAATGAAGGGGTGTGAACACATTCGATAGGTAAATCAACTCAATCAATCATATGTGCATGATGCATATGCGAACCCCTAACGAATGAACATCAAAAGTATTCTTAGGTGAAAAGATTGTTGAATTTAGATGACATCGTCTTATGCAAATCAACAAATCAAAGTCAAAATGATTTCCACACCAATAACGTCCAAAACTATGTAGCGCATTTTCAAGCATATCAAGGACGTGCAAACCCGTTTTAAATTCTCAAACCAAACTGTCTCATGCATATTTTCTTTTAGAGGTGTATAAACTAAATTCTCAAACTTTGAAGAATTGGTGCAAAAACCTAAATGGGCCCACTTTTGGCATGAATATCTTTTTATTGCCTTTTAATTTTTTCGAGCTCTTTTAACCTCTTTGGACCTCGGATAATAAAATTCCTCCATTTTTTAGGTCCAATTTAACGGTGTCTTAGTATTCGCAAAGGCAAAATGAACCTTTCGCAGCCCTTCCCCGTTTTCAAACAAATCACACAAACTCACAAAACGGTTCTTATATGCACAATTTCCTTATTAAATTTTATCGCGCTTGGTTCATGTTAAGGACAAGATTGAAGTGAAAACACCCAACCAACATGTGATCAGACAAGCACAATAATCAAACAAATCCGTGCATGTGTGCAATAAAGGAAACATGAGTCAAACATGTAGGAAGAAACACTTAATTACATCATAATGACTCCAAAAATTATAAAGCACAAGGATGAATTGACCTATTGTCTCAAAACACTATCAAATAGTCACATGAAAAATGGAATGAGGTTATGACTTGGTCATCCTAAGTGTTCATCCATAAAAGGTGCAAAACAAAGAAAAAAAAATCTTTTTGGATTTTTAAAAAAGTTTATAAAAAAATCTTTTTGTATTTTCAAAAATTTTCAAAAGCAAAAATTTATACAAAAAGTACATGTCACAACGCTAGCAAAAATATATCAAAAAGCATAACTGGCGTATGACAAACATGCAAATACAATCATCTATATGATATGGCAAGCGACGAATCATGTGCAAGCAAACGGGAATCAACTTGTCTAAAATCTAGTGTCTCTAAAAGTGATTTTCTAACCCAAATAGATGTGAAACGTCGTGTGGGGGATTTAGGAACCAAGGGAACACGAGATATAAACTTCCTAGGACATTTTCTAAGATCAAAACAGAAATGCCTAATGTGACCTTTCCTACCACAATGTGAACATGTGTAAACGGGTGGAACGACACCTATGGGTTGACCTTTTCTAAAATCCTTGAAATTGGTTGACCCTTTAAAACAAATAATGGTTTTGGATTTAGCACTAGAAGAATGAGAACAAGATGAGCCATTACCATCACTATCAAACCTACTTGAGCCTGTCAAATTATTTTTAACTTCAAAATTTTTTACTCAATCAAACAATTAGACTCTTCCAATCTGAGGGATTTCTTTTTCAAATTATCAATTAAACTTAACAATTTATCACGCTCCCCCTCAATTAAAACAAACTTATCCCTAAGAGTCTTTTCACATGCCGTAAAATCATCGATTAATTTTTTATCCTCGACGGCACAAACGGGAACCGTAGAATTTTTTAAGTCCTTTAATTCCTTCTCTAAAACTAGGACTTTCTCATCACTCTTCTTTTTGGAAATTTTCAAATAATCAAAATCAATACACAAATTACCAAAGTGCTCACGACAAATATTACTTTGAATTTGAAACGCTTGCAAATATTCAATCTTACTTTTCAAGAGAGAATTTTATTTATTCAAAACTTTAATTCTTTTGCAAAGTTTCAAATTCAAACTTTTTAAAATTTCATCATGGTCGTGAACTTTTTCAAAAATAGGCTCCTCATTAAATGGGCATTTCATTGAAAAAATTGCAATTTTTCACAAAACTGTTTTTTCAATAAAAAAAACCAATATCACACGATTTTGCGAAAAATAGGAATATGCAAAAAATTAGCGTAACCTGCTTTGATACCAATTTGAGAAGTCGAATGCCTGTGTGATAATTGATTAACTTTGCAAATTTCTAATTTGGCACACTTATTTAATTTCAACCCCTAATCATGCATCTAAAAAGCAAGAGTCAACCCATAAATAAATAAAGCATGCGACACAAATTTAAGGAAAAAATCCCCGTAGGGGAAAACATTTTATTTCTAGAACTTTGAAAAATTTACAAGACCATTGACTTATATACAACCTGATAATCGCCCACAAGTGTAACGCGCGGGGTCTTCGTCAAACCTTCAAAGCAACGGCTAGAAACAGTGTCGGCTGGAATCTCCCGCAGGAACTCTAGGTGGTCAGCAATGAAGAAGAGAGACGACTTCTTCACAAAGTGTTGAACAAATACAAGAATGTGTTCTTGGGTTGCAAAAAGGATTCACAAAGATATATCAATGATATGTGAATAAAAACATGAGTTTGGGAACTCAAAAAGAATGAAGACTTGAGGAAAAAGGACTCTCAAAATCGTCTCAAAAGTCTTGAAAAAACAAATCTCCGAAGTTGGTTTAAATAAGAAAACCTTGTCCGGAAAAATCTCTAACAGATCTGCTCGATTTTATCCCAGGCGGACCGGTCTGCATCTGAGGCCGGATCGGTCTGGGGTCGGACCGGTTCATTTTCTCAAGGAGCTTCTTTGGTTTGCAATCGATCCGGGGTATACTGGTTTGGTGCAAAGCGGATTCGTCCGATATAGGGGCGGATCGGTCCGTATGCGAATCGGTTCTTTTTTAAATCAGGCGGACCGGTCCGGTTTTTCAGAAACCAGATTCCACCTTCGAGCTTTGATATTCGGATCCGATGATGTAGATGATCTTGAATTTCTTCAACAGTGTAACGGCGTATGACATACAAATAGATAATGGAAAAATGTCCTTACAAAGGTTATAAAGACAATAAGAGAATATAATCTTCAATGAAAAACTTTGACAGTTCCAATTATTCATTGAAATATTATTGTATACCCAACACTTCAGAAAAGGTTTTTGGAATAAAAATTAGATGATTATTTCCTAAACAACCAATAACAATTCCTAGAGAATAGAGAAAAAGAGAAAGATTGGTCTTATAACAAAAAAACATCATTAAGATTTAAAATTCTATTATGTATTCACTCAGAAACCTTTTTATAGAATGAATTTTTTGGAGAAGCTCATCATTCTAAATTTATCATTAATCTAGGAAGTAAGAAGATGCATCATGATCTTAAAAGACAATATTGGAGGCAAAGAATGAAACGAAATGTAGTTAATGTTATGGCAAGATGCGTAACGTGTAAATAAGTAAGAACTAAACATCAATATCTTGCAGGATTATTACAATACCTTTTTATCCCAAAATTTCTTAGTGAACTTTATATTCAAGAAATTATTAGACTCGATGGAGTACTTTTATCCATTGTATCCAATCGTGACCCTTGATTTATTGGGCGATTTTGGCAGCCGTGAAAAGTTCGGTAGGAACCAAACAGATGGTGCATTAGAAAGATTAATTCAAAAACTAGAAGATATGTTCACATATTGTGCTTTAGATTTATCGAGAAGTTGGAGTAATTATTTATCTTTAATTGAAATCTCATACAACAACAACTATTAAACTAGAATTAAGGCATCCCCTTACAAAGCCTTATATGGAAGATAATTCCTTTCACTATTATACTAGAATTATTCGGGAGAAACTAATATCTTTAGGCCAAAGATCATAAAAAAAATTCAGAAAAGATACAATTGATAACAAACAGGTTACACACAAGTCAAAGTTGTCAAAATAAATATGCCGACAATTAAAGGAGGCCTTTAGAACTCCAGGCAAATGATAAAGTCCTCTTAAAAATATCCCCACGATAAGGAATTATATAATTTGTAAGAAAGTTAGAACCTCGATACATCAGACCTTTTGAAATCAAATAACGTGTAGGACCGGTAGCTTATCATTTAGAACTACCCTCGGAGCTATCTAATATAGGCGATGTTTTCCATGTATCACATTTAGGAAAGTATAAACCAAACCCTAACCATATTATTACATGGAAAGGAATATTCGTACTACCAAACCATGATTTTAAGAAACAACCTATAAAATTCTTGACTTTTAGAACAAAGGTTTTCTCCATAAAACTATTCATTTAGTAAAGATTATTTGGCAAGACCATGGAAAAGAATAAGAAACTTGGGAACCAGTTTATTCTATGAGACAAGGGTACCTTGGACTCTTATAATCGTGTGAACAAAATGTTTTTAGGTAGGTAGGTAGAATATAATACTATGTATGCCCGTATATCTCGTATGCCCCACATAACTAACCTATCGCAAGTATTTTCACATCATTAAACGTCTTACGAAAAATAAAAAGTGGTATTTTAAAATATAAGATCGAGGAAACAAAAAGTATTATAAATATATAATTAAACTATGGAAATAATAGCCTTACCTAATCCCCAAGTTGGGAAATTTAAAATTTTGCCCTTGAAAGTTTCCAAAGTTTCTTACAGAACCCTTAAACTCTCTTAAAGAACAAACCCAATATCCAAACTTCACCATATTCATCATGATTATTATATTAACTATAATCCATCATTAAAGTTTATTCAATTACACTTCCCCCTAAATTTTCTTATAAGAATTCATAACACATTGAATTTAAGTACAAAAAAATCCAAGGGCCAAAAAATAATTTTCGAACCTTAAACAAACACCCTCATTAGTCTTGGACTTGATGGAAGCCGTGTGAGTTGCTTGAACACATAACCACATATGAAAATCACAAACGAACATAATTTTCTAAAGCAAAAGCCAAGTGAAACAAAGATCAAATCCACCACTTTTTATACCAATAAAATTCTTGCATATGTACTATATGAACCCCAGTTGATAGCAGTAAAAATCGCATAGTCACAGAGTTAAAACTCAAAGCTTAGTTTGAGAAAAAAATGGTAGACAATGATTTTATGTTGTTTTCTTGCTTTTAAGCTTTTTGTTAAGTTCATGCACTAGCATAGCTTCATAAAATGAATTAATATTACGTTTTTATTAGGGATATAGCACTAAAAAAGCTGTAACGCCAAAAAATAGCATTAAACCTGGAGCTTCAATGATGAATTATGTATTATGGATCTTGAACTAGTTTCAAGATGATAGAACTTAAGATTAGGGTTTAAGCAACCTAGGTGTAATGTTTAATTATAGTTATATTCAAGTTTAGTATGCCAAATTAAACATTTATAGTTTTGGCATGAAAATTTTCAAAAAGCAAAATTTGAAGTCTTAGAAGATAACTAAAGTAAAAACCAACGTAGTTTGATTTAGTAAACATCTTATAATCAATTTATATAATAGTCGTTGTTCAAATTCAACCTTAGAATCTCAAAAAATTCAATCAAATTTTGTCATTTTTCCAGAAAACTAATACCTCGATATAAACCTCCTCGATCCTTAAAAATACATTTGTAGTATGCCTCTTAAAATATTAAACAAGTTTCGTTAAGGAATTGAAGCCAAAGTTTTTCTACAACTTGATATATTTGCAATTAAAGTCGGTTTAAACCCTTGTTCAAAGTCGAGAAGTTGGAGATGAAGAGTATGCCAAGCATAGGCGTGTGAGGTAGTGGGGGCATGCATGAGATTTAAATCAGCGCGTGAGGGTGCTGTGGAACCCTGCCCAATTAAATACCGGGTGATCAGTGCTTTCTTAAATTAAAATAGGATTCTCATTTGGTTCATTATTAGCATTAATGTCGAAAACCATATAATTACTAACCACCTAATAGTTAATTAGTCAAGTGACAAATTTTATCTTTCCTTAAACAGATAACAAATGCGGAAACAAAATAAACTAAACCATATACACAATCACTGTCTAAAAATGATACTAAATATTAAAAGACTTGCCGAATAAACCATCGGCTACAAAATCTAAAACCAAATATATCCAACAGCTAATAATAAATCTCAATACAAAATCTGAACTGAAATAAAATCTGAATAAGTCTTGAAGGTAACACGCCCAAAAATAAAATACTGAGATAGGATTCCTAATCTAGGAATGAAACAAAAGAAGTGTCTACTCTAATATCCTGCATGTATCACATATGCCTCACCTGTGTATCCCAGGAATAGATAATCAAGTATGGCGTCCATGTGGCTGGACACCTAAAAGTTTTTGAAAATATGTGCAGCAAGGGTTAGAACCCAAAATATTTATCAAGTGATTAATGTTGAAGTAAATAAAGTGCATGAATGCTCTTCATATTTAAGTTAGTACCGCACTCCCTTGAGACAAATCTCATCCCTTATCTAAAGTGCACACCTAATGCTTATTTCTAACTCTCCTAGTTGTACTACCCCATCTAACTAGCATTGTCACGCATACTTCTTGCTACACTACTCTAACCCGAGTAATCTTACAGTTGATCCCTGAGTTATTTATCTCATTAACTTAATTACTCATCTTTAAGTAATTCTATATAATATTCTCAGTCTTAGACCTTTTTCCCCATCTAATATTTACTATGCCCACCTGTATTGCTCATACAATACGATTCCAAATTTCCAATTATGATTTATTTAGTGTCACTAACTAATTATCAAATTCTCACATACTGAACTTAATTTAGATAACACTATCTACAATGCCCAATCCCTTATTATGTATTTAGTATCACTAACTAATTATCAAATTCTCACAAACCTAAATTAATTTAGATATCACTATCTACAATGTCTACTAAAGCACCCGTAGTAGAATAAATAACACGTATATATATATATATATTCACATCACTATCATAATATATACATATACGACATCCCTAGGTGGAGACTTACGGTGCCGGCATACTCTGCTATCAAGTTTTAATACATAACGTACTAAACAAGGACATCAGTTCGGATATCACCCTCAAACCATAAAATCAATCACACATATTGGAGGCGAACATAGTTCCAAGTCGATGGGTCACGCACAAACCAAACATGCACAATTGACCGTCGAAACTATCATGCACTCAGATAGCACGTACCTAGGTTATATATTTTGGGGCACAAGTCTATATCTCCCCAATGGGCTCATCGGGATAGGACTGTCCACGACGCAGAACATCCCATGATAACAAGTAGCCTAGGTATGTTTACACATAATCAATCAACCAATAGGTAATCACACAACCTATGCATGTATATGTATATAACATCAATATAGGTATACCCTTAACCTATAGTATTTGTATCGTACGTAGTTGATGCGACTCAAAATGTGTCTCTAATGCATGCTAATTACGATTCAAGTGCAAATCGGTCGCGTAAGTAATAAATCCGAAAAGACGAGGTCGAATCCTCAGGAAAATAGGACGTAGAACGTGACGACAAATAGGAAAGATGTGTAATCCTAAAGTAACTCAGAAAAGGAAAGGAAAAGGTGATGAGATTTAAATTTTATCTACGAACTAAATGCAAATTAAATTAAATTAAATTAAATAGTTAAACTACACATGCAGAAGTAAACTAATTGTGATTAACTAAATATGAATGAGAAAATTAGGTTGGACTACAATCCCCCAAACCCTAGTAAGTTTGCCAAATATAAAAGCAATCGTGAATTGGATAATTGATGAAACCCATACTTTATTAATTTCAAGCATTACATATATAAGGGTACAAGATAGCATCATACATAATCAAGAATAGAAATAAAGCAGTGTCAGAATAGATGACAGGTGCATCGCACTCTTAAACACCCCGGTTACCTATGGAAAATGAGGTTAAAAGTCCTACGATGATTACAACAACAAATTTACACGATCCAATCATTTATTTAATTTAGAAAATTATTTTTACATCCATGCGAACCACATCGGGTTTGGTTCCTGCATCCCAACCCTTGAAAATCTAGTCGAACATGGTGTAACTATGATTAATCAAAAAATCTACGTAGAATGGAATCCTTCTTACACTAAAAGTCTAATAAATCATGAGAAACAATAATAAAAGTGCTGGAAATAAAAGTTACCAAGAATGAAGATCAAGAACATCCAAGAAGAAATCAAATCTTGAAGAAAAACTAGAAAAACTCTTAATTAAAGGTGCAAAATATGTAAATTCTTCTCCTAGATGATCATCCTTGATTAGGAGATTTTACATGAATGAAATCCATCTTAAAAGAGTCCAAATATTAGTATATATAAGTATTGGGTCATTTAGAAGGGTCCCCAAAGCATAAAACTCTTCTGACTAAAAGATAAGGACAAAATAAAAATCCCGCTTCTGAAAATTTGTCACCCTTTAAAAGCGTGACTAATATTTATAATGGTTCCTGAGTGTGACTAAAGAGAATCGGTTCTACTTTAGCCCAACCGATTCGCTTTTTTGCCTTCCTTAGTTTCGCCTCTTTGATTATTCTCATCTTCAAACGGGTATAACTTCTTCACCGTAACTCAGATTGAGGTGTCGTTTTTTCTAGTGTTCTTGTAATTTCAAGATCTTCAACTTTCTAGTTGGCCCCAGTTCGGAATAAGGATGTAAAATTTTGAAAATGCACTTCAACTTCCCGTTTATTGGTTTTTTTCACTTTTTTGAGGTCTCTCCCACACTTTCTTGCATTAAATACCCATAAAACACATAAGAGATGCACAAAACAAGAAATACTTGCCAAAAAGGTTTGTAGCATAAATATGAGACAAAACCAAGTCAATTACAATACACGGGATCATAAAAATACGAAAATTAAGGGGATAAATATGAAGAATTTATGCCTAATTAGTAGTGTATATAAAGCACCTGAATACATTACGTATTATTATTAATTCACTATTTAACTTCTCATCGTATTTTTCTCGAGCGTTTTCCTCCACTATTCAAAAAGTCATAGCCATTCCATTATATTATTTCATTAGTTAAACTACGATACCCGGACACATCCACACGGTCCGTTATTTGAATCCAATGAATTCCATTTCTCGTACTTTATTAATAAAGATCAATCACTAATTAATTTTCAACTCGTAATAACTTCCCTCCTACATTCCCCTTCTTATCGAGGTAAAATAACCCAATACATTATTTTCAGCAAGTTTCCTATTCCTTACAATTACCAATTTACCTTGGAACCCCTCTAATTTAACCCTAAAATTCACTCGGCAATTCAAACCCCCAGAACCAGTTCGTTGTACGTGGGTCGTGGTTCTTCTTCCTCACGATGTTAGTTCAACCATTTTCAAACCCTTAAGCTTTTATTCATCAAATCCAGAACTCCAACAATACTTCCCATCATATTTTTACTCCCAAAACAAGTTTTAAGCATCCTGCCGATCATCAAACATAATTAATTTATATCCTTCCCTAATATTTCTCGAATCGGGTTTATAACAATTTATACGAAAATCATCCTCGATTCAATTCTATCAATCCACATTACACGAATTTAACTACTGGTTACCCAATAAAAATCAGATTCTAATAATCTTATATATTAATCCATCATCAATCTGTGATTATTCTACAAAATTTACTACAATTATCAAAACCCAAATTTCGTATCAACACCCTACCAAAAACAGGCTTTGAGTTACACTTCTATGATATGACTTGATTATCAAAGATTTATATTGAAATACAAATTAATCACTTGCCTCTACTGATACGTAAGCTCTTATCCTTCGACGTAGACGGCGATTTGACGAAGAACACCCTCAATCCTTCTTAGTTCGGCTCCCAAAAATCCCCCTACTTTCTGCCTCTTTTCTTCTATGCAGCTCTAGAGTTTTCTAAAGGAGTTATGGATGCACCTAATTCCTTAATTTAGGTTAAAAATGTTAATCCTATTTTTAGGCTAATGGGCCAAACCCAAATGACCCGAACACTCCCGTGCGAGCTCAGATATGCCTAAAAATGTCCAGAGACCCAATTACTACCCTCGGGTACTCGTTTTCGACTATATCTACCTATTCAGAATCAACCGTGACCTCTAAATTATCATCCAAGTTACTTTACATAACTTTTCTTATTTTCACTTAAAAATATGTTCCACGTGAAAATAAATATCATCTTGAATTAATTAAATCAAAATAGCCGAATTAAATAGATTCTCCAACGTAAATAAATTATCTGAATTAAATAAACTCTTCTATTAAATAAATTGTCCAAATTAAAATAAATTCTTCAAATAACTTATTTAACTTAAATTTTATTTTCTCATAAATACGGGTGTTACATACTTCTCCCCTTACAAACGAATTTCATCCCTGAAATTCGGATAGGTCTATAACTCCAAGTCTCAAATATACCTGTATTCACATACTGTTAAGATCGCTACTTATATTCCTACCCCTTGTAATCGCGGATTATAATAAAATTAAATTAATTATCAGGGCGCACGTACACCATGTACCCAGGCTTCTCATAGCATAAATGTTAACCGGATCCACTAGCCTTACATCATAATATAACTTTAAAATCACAATTATAACTACATATATGTATAAAAACCAAGGTACCCAAACCCATTCCTAATAACCAAAACTCTCCCAACTTCTAACGTTGTGCTAAGTTTCATGCGTGGGATGTCTCGTAAGAAAAATCCAAATAAGGAAGCCCCCGATACACTACTACACAATATTATCGGTCATTGACATCCGTTAGGCCCTCAGTTCACAATACGTACCCCCAATTCCCCGTCTCCCGACGTAAAAGTATACTCGTCCACTCTCATATTACAAGAGACAACATGCAATACGACGCCCGTACAATCACTAGTTTCTCTGCGCTGAGCACTAACGAGTTATATCTCTCCGCTGATAATAAGCTAATATGTCCTGAATCACATCAACAAATGTCCTTACTTACCGGGATCACGTATAGCAATATAACATATTCTTATAAGTTTACTATGCAACACACCATAACATATATATATAGGATAACCCCTCTTTCAGGTAATACCTAGCAAAATACTCATAACATAGCCCTTCTTTCAGGTAATACCTAGCAAAATACTCATACTTTGGAACAACGAATACCAAGTCTCACTATGCCATATACCATAACCTAAACATCCTAGCATAATTATCAATAACGTCTCGTACGTGACATACTTATCTCAAGATTTGCTCCGCACTCTCAGCGTGGCTATATCATACATGTACTCTAGATTACCCTACAAATGGTAACTTAATTCTTCTCGATACTGCCCCACCCATTAACGTGTGGTACATAAGTTTCCTCGGTGCTTCCTTCGTAGCACTCCCTGGCTCTACTGTCCATATATCGTAATAGCTCTAAACTTAAAGTGTTTTCTCAATACGTTCAATAATTTAACATTTAAAATCGATGCACTAGCATCCAACAACGTCTCATTACCCTCGACGTTTATTAAGGTCCATACATGTAATATCCCGTAATGAATCTCAAAAGAACTTTCTCCAATGCACTACTCCTTAGCATTGTCGATTATTAAATTTGTGGATCCAAAGCACATGACTAAGACATCACTAATTCTGTCTCTCGACACATAAATCAAATTTTCCATACCCATGTCTCTCAAAGCATCACACAATACGATATTATCACTATCACGAAGTTCTCAGCACGTAACAACTATGAGTTAAAAAACTCTCCGCTCAACGGTGAACCCGATATACCCTGAATCATATCCATAAAAGTCCTTATGCACTGGAATCAAATGTAACTAGACAACTGTACTCTTTGAAGTATACTTCATAAAAATATCGCCACAAGCTCGACCCTATTTTAAATGAGACATCGCAAACATATAAATCCTTCCCCGGAACAACAAATACGATAGTCTTGCTATAATCGTCCACCATCGCTCAACAGTATGTACCCAAGATAAAACAATACCTCGATTATCACCTCTAAAAAATGAGTTATCCTCATAAAGTATATCCCCCCAGTGTTCACACCCGCTCCCTTGAAGATGAACCTAAAGAGAGCCTCATTGACTCAATGGTGAATATATACTACTATAGCCCCAAACCATTGTTAATCAGTCGAAACTTGGAAAATCATCTACCCTACTCCCGTAACTCTCGAAAGTAGTAAAATTGCACGTAATGCAAACATTCTCTTAGTGTTCACCCCCACTCTCTAGTGGGTAAGACCAAAGAACCCCACTACCCCGCGGTAATTATATATACACCATATTAATATTATCTATACCTCTACTAAACTCGTTTCACATGCGAATCTAGTATTAACAAACTATCGTGACTCACTCCTGTCACACAAAACAGACCCCAATCAACCCGGAATAAAACTTATACCTTCAATTGTTAATATAACTGGCAATTCAAATGGTTCCTAGACATAACACCCTCATCCCAACCGAACCAAAAACTTCTTATAATTATTGCCTCTACTGGGCACCCCGTTCATGTCCCCCCAATTCGCTACAGATAAGATCTACGCATGTGTTCCTACTCTTCAACCATAAGACACCTCTCGATGTCATATGCCTCGTCCGATCATCAGGTCCTCGAATGTAACACTAATATAAAGATTGATCCACGATCTGCTGTAAGGGTTGTACATCTAGGATCTCATCCTGTAGTTGCCCACTGTCTCGTTTCGAGAAAGATTTCTTCATGTGACCCATATATTCACATCTGAGACAATTGCCAGAGAACCCCTGGCTCTATTGTCCTCTCGCACCTTTCCCTTGGCTTGGTAGACCCTGAAGAACGAAAATCTACTACTGTTGAGGAGCCTACTGGTCCTGACTAAACCCACCATTTTTGGGTTATAAAAATCTACACTTAATTCTCTTAGCGTGATTCCTCTACCAGAAAACTCGCTCCTCCGGCGGCTGTACCCCACTGGCACCGTTTCCATCTACTTCCCAATCTGACTTGTCTCACTTTCTTACTGTGGACATGTTCAATACAAGTGGCCCTGCACTCCACACATAGAACACATTGTTGTGTCTTCCCCTTGTCCTTGTCCCCTACTGTCCATATCGGGGTGTCCTTCTCTCGAACCTGGTAGTCTTGTCCTCAATTGCTACCCACGTTGCCCTTTTTGGCTCCACTAGACCTATGGGACTCGTTGCTGGCCTCGATGGCCCTGACTGAATTCACCATCACTAGGTATGAATTTACTTGATCTGAATCATATAACTGGGTCCTGTACTAGGTATACCCTCCCATGGTGCTTCAATAGTACCATTTAATCTAGTAATCCACATGGGTTATAATCTTCAACCCTCTTAGCTCCCTTCACATGGAAGCGATGATCTACACTCGTAAACGTACGACCTTGACGACATCAACACTAGTCATTCTATATAGACCTATCATCCATGCTTGTGCTATCTATTGACGAGTCCATTATAAACTTATGAACCCCTTTGTTCTGTTCGATTCCCTCCTTCGAATACGAAGTTCGTTAGACAAGTCAACTTCTCTCTAGCAATCGATCTTCACCTGGCACACTAATAAAAATTTATGAAACTCCGTTTGCATCTCAGTCTAAATAGTATATGGAAAGTCTTATATTTACTCATACCCAAATATCTCATTTAATTCCATATCCACATTTTTATATGTAGTGACTGACTCTTATCACTTTATGTTGTTCTTATTAGCTAAAAATTTCGCTTTAAATTTTAATCGTGGGTGTGAGTCCACTACACCCTACACAATTTTCTTTTGATTATCCCTTTCCATTGTCCCATCACACTTCCTCACTTTCCCATATCCTTATAATCACCCATAATATTCCTTATATAGCCCCTCTCTCAAACCCTAGCTTGGAGCCTAAGCGAACGCATTTTATTATATTGCCCTTTAATTTAAAATTATCAACTTTACATATTTACACCATTACAAAATGTCCAAAAGCCAATTAAATTTTATAAGTGTCTCCTCGAAAGAGTCCTTTCGACTTCCCCACCCTTTGTCGACTACATTGGATGAGTTTGCAATTTGCACCATCGTCATCTAAGGCAATGCTTGGGGAAACTACTATTCCCGTATAATTATCTTATCATCATATACCCATACAATAATCATGGTGACTTCTATCGCATTCACTGATCGCAAAATACTCTATGGCTTTCGTCGAGCCTCTCCTCATGCTGTCCTTCCAGTGGCCTTTGTTGGTCGTCCTATATTGTTCGGTGTACGAAGCCCAACCAAACTCGTATGTGAATCACATTAAACATAATTAATTTATATCTTTCCCCAATATTTCCCGAATCAGGTTTATAACAATTTCTACAAATCTCATCCTTGATTAAATTTTATCAATCTAAATTACACGAATTTAACTAGTGGTTATCCAATAAAAACCAAATTCTAACCATCTCTTATATTAATCCATCATCAGTCTGCGATTATTCTAAACGATTTACTCCAACTATCAAAACCCCAAATTTCATATTAACACCCTCCCAAAAATAAGTTTTTTATTACACTACTATGATATGAATCAATTATCACAGATTTATATTGAAAGAAAAATTAACCACTTGCCTATGTTGATACATAGGGTCTAATCCTTCTACGTAGACGATGATTCGATGAATAACACCCTCAATCCTTCTTGGTTCGGCTCCCAAAAATTCCCCTACTTTCTCCCTTTTTTTTTCTCTGCGGCTCTAGGGTTTTTTAAACGAGTATGGTTGCTCCTAATTCCTTAACTTAGGTTAAAAATATTAATCCCATTTTTAGGCTAATGGGCCAAGCCCAAATGGCCCGGAC
This sequence comes from Sambucus nigra, assembly GCA_949130495.1. Taxonomy (NCBI): domain Eukaryota; kingdom Viridiplantae; phylum Streptophyta; class Magnoliopsida; order Dipsacales; family Adoxaceae; genus Sambucus; species Sambucus nigra. Next base: position 22,801,450 of record OX422216.1, read on the forward strand.
ACCTCCGTGCAAGCCCGGCTATGCCTAAAAATGTCCCGAGACCCAATTACTACCCCCATATACTCTTTTTCGACTATCTCAACCTATTCAGAATCAACCTTGACCTTTAAATTATCATCAAAGTTACTCTAAATAACTTTTCTCATTTTCACTTCAAAATATGTTCCACGTGAAAATAAGTATCATCTCGAATTAATTAAATTGAAATCACCGAATTAAATAAATTCTCCAAAGTAAATAAATTCTCCGAATTAAATAAACTCTCCAAATTAAAATAAATTCTCCAAGTCACTTATTTAACTTAATTTCTATTTCCTCATAAATACGCGGTGTTACAGGTGTGTGGTTGATCCAACATTCCTAAAATTTGTTCCAAATTTTTTTTTTATTTTTCTGGTCAAAATGGTATTTTACAACAGCCTATTTAGTCACCTATAAAGTATTTTCTGTAGAAACTTAAATAGTAAATGGAATTTAAGTTTTAAAATTTGCACATAAACCACTTGAGTTTCTGACTTTTATATTTTTGACCCAAAACTCAAACTAGGTTATAAAACTTAAATATAATCAATATCCCACTCTTATAATGTCCAAAAGTTTTCAAATTTAATATGCAAATAAAAAAACTTTTGATAATGGTTATTACATCCACATTAAATCTCGAATTAAATTTATACATATTTATCCCTTCCATTTTACATACCTAATGTATACATCCGTTTCCTAAGGTTTACAATTTGTTTCCTTATTTCAGACATCCCGGGATCAAAGCCTTTACTCGAAGTCCAAATAAACCCAAGCTATAATAAAAATAGGTCATCTACTTCAATACTATTTTGTATATGTGCTTTGTCACACAAGAATTGTTAATATTACGTGATAGCCCTTAAACTCTAGTTCCCATTCTATATTGAGAAGTTCACAATCTTTTGAATTCAATCTTTTTTAGAAACCTATGATTTACATTTTATCGCACACATTATAATACACGGAATATAATACTATAAACCCCACAATAAATCTATTTGGCCTTGGGACTAGGAGTATTAAGTGCCATGTTTTACTTACCATACGGATGCCTATATTAGAAGTTGTGCTCATCAATTTCTTGCTTTATATCCAAAGGTTATGGATGGATAGATTATATATATTCCTCATCACATGAAGCCTTTATGACCAATAATTGTGCATCATCTTATGATTGAAAAATCTGAACCCTTAGCTTTATGACTTTAATCACGAAATATCCGGTTACAATAACCATACTTTATTTACAATCTCAACTCATCTTTTTGCCATTATCTATTACACTTGATATTTATATTATTTTTAATACATTTATATTATTTGTAAATTATCATAATCTGTTATTCAGCATCTTATATTGTCATTATTATTCTCAAAACTTTTAATTATGATAGATTTTAAATTATCCACCTAGCAAAATTGTGATTATTCTTTCCCCTTACAGATGGAAAGTAACTTAGATGGAGGAGAAATACCCACGACCCCATTGATTTTCTATCACCAATGTCAAGGAAGTTACTATTCATTACTTATGTATGGGAAGTGTTAGTTAAGGATGGTGACAAAGTGTGGACTATATTTAATACTACTTATCAGCTTATGTAGTTTCCCCTTTTATTTTTGTACTATGAGATAAATAAATGAAATGTAATAAGATGCCTTAGCATAAGTGTTTGAATAAATTTTAAGTTCATCCTTTAGAAACTTTTATATTTATTAGTTCTCTTTTTATTATCATCTCGTAAAATGCACAAAATATCAGGTGTGACATGGCTAATGAATTTGCTTATGTATCGAAGCTTTGTAAAAAAACTTCATACTTCCTTCTCAGTCCAAGGTGGTGACATATCAATGATTACCTTGAGTTTGGCGGGTTCTTCTTCGATTCCATTATCACTGACCATGAAGCCTAGGAGTTTCCCTTTCGTGACACCGAAGAGACATTTTTTAGGGTTAGGTACTGACTCAGTTATTCAAAGGATCTCCGTAAGATAGAGATGTAACCTTCTCAAATTTTGGACTTGATGAAATGTTGTCAATATAGACTTCGACTTCCTTGTGGATAAGATCATGTAGGATAGTTATGAGTGATTTTTGGTACGTAGACCTCATTTTTTTAAGACCATAGTCATGGCAGCGTAGCAAAAGGTTTTCCAAGGAGTAGTGAAAGCAGTCTCCTTTTAGTGACCAGGGTGCATCTTAATCAGATTATACTCGACGAATCCATCGAAGAATGACCTTAGGGACTTATTAGAAGTGTTTTCGATGATCATATCCATTTTAGGCAAGGGATAGCCATCCTTTGGGGAAGATTTGTTCAGATCTCGATAGTTGACACACATGTGGACTTTCCCTCCTGAATTCGGCACAGGACTATATTGCCAAGCGAAGTCGAATACTGAACTACATGGATGAAACCTACATTTAGTTATTTGAACATTTAGTCTTTGACCTTTAGGGACCATTTGGGTTGAAGCTTCCTCAGTTTTTGCTTGAGTTTATTAAGGTTATGTAGGGATCTCATGTTGCATGATTTACGGGTCAATGCCAGACATGCACCAAGCGAAGAAGTCTATGAACTTCTTTAGAATCTCTTTAAATTGCAATCGCTTTCCTCATAGATGGTTGATCCAATCATAATCTTGTGCGAAATTCTACTGGAACCAAGATTAATGACAATAGTTTTCTCATCAATGGTTTGAAGGTGATTATGTTGTTTTAGTTTTTCCTTATTGAGATCAATTAAGAATAGTTCATTCATTAAATCATCATCATCATCAACTTTTTATTATTATAATCAATAAAATTATTATAAGGCAAAAAAAGATACTTAAAATCTTCATCTATTTCATTGACATCATTTTTAAAAAACATAACAGTGAGGACCTGAGGAGGTCTCCTTTACATTGACATCTGAAACTAGAAAAAAGTAAAAAGAAGTTCAGTCTTGAGTTGGTAAATATCAAATTTCTTGGTTAGCAGGGTCGGGTCTGCCGAGATGCTCCACCAATTGAGGAGATTTTTGTTAGCAGGAAAGATCTCCTTAGTAGTGTCGAATGACTCTGATTCAGCGTAGAGCATGCGTATATCCAATCCCAGTTTAGCGGGGACAAAAGATTAATAAATGACTGAGCTTTTGGTGCTTTCACTACTAGATGAGCTAAAATCATAAATCTTTATTGTCAATGCATTTACCTTGTGCTTGGATCCCTCGGTCCAAATGATTTTATCCTCGAATAATATTTTAAAACCTCGATTTATCTTCTTTTTGACAGCATCATACCATGGCACAGGGAAACCATGGTAAGGGAATTATTCACCCTTTTTGATTATGTGACCATTTAGGGAGTCCTCAGTGTTGACTTCCTTACTTTTCATCACGCTCTTTGTGCATGGTTGACGGACGACCACGAGTGTCGTTGGGGGAGGCTAATATCCCGGACTGTGCAATGGATAACAAGTTTTTAGAAAAATTGTCTCAAGAATCCCCTGTTGCCTGAGACCGAGACCCACTGCGAAAATAAAGTTCATTTTATTGAACATTTGAATTACCTTAACATTTCCATGTGGATAGTGAGAGTATGTGTGCACGAAACAGAGATGGACAAAAAATACCCAATGAAATCGCTTGTCAAGTTGTGACCAGGTTTACTTTACAAGTTTGATTTGGGATATAAAATGCAAGCTCCAAGTAAATGTGATAAATTATGTACCAATTAGATTACACAAAATTTTATCCTCAACATTCAAGTTACCCAATTTAAGTGCATAAAGATAAATAATATACCATAATACCAAGGAGTACGACCTCGGGTCGACAGAAGGACAAATGTACTATGGTAGAGTTTTATAACTAGAAGATATAAACTTACAACCCTCACGAAGCTATAATCGACTAGACACTCTTTCCCACCATATCCTCTATAGAAACTGCCTACGACTGGAGAATGCCACACAACTGCGATCGATTTTGGTCTTCAACTAATATCACCAAGTCCTCTGGCCGAAACAATCTTCTTCAAACTATAAGAAACTTTCTTTAAATAAAGTTTGAAGAAAAACTATGTGCTTCAAGATGGATTAAGGTGAGAATCCTACTTGGAGTGTTGTACCAAATTTTAGGTGTGTGATTACCTAAGGTGGAAGTTTTTCTAAAAATATGGCTTGACTCACAAAATATAAATTTGAGATATATGACATCTAAAAGAAACTCAAGAACAAATTAAAAAGATATTTTTTCAATCTTTAAAAAAGTTTTTAGAAGAAAACAAGTTCACTTCAAAATAATTGTACATTTCATAAATATTTCAACATAAAGATATCTTATATATGTGTGTGTGTGTGTGTGTGTGTGTGTGTGTGTGTGTAAGAGAAACAAGACTTCAAACTTGGATGAATACCAGATTCTAAAAAAAGTTAGGATTTTTTTTTTCTCTCCTTTGAAAAATGATTCTTGTGGCAAGAAGGTTTTTGGCAAAAATATTTTATCCATAAAGAAATCACAAAATCACACTTACACTCTCTTCTTCAAAATGAAGTTTATCCCACTTACATATATCACCGAGCTTGCAAGAGACATTAGGAACATACAATTAGGTAAGTAAACTTGACTAGGGTGAAAGAGAAATGATATGGAAATAAGTTTGATGTTTATGTGACTTGCTCAAAAAGTAACTTTCAGCATTTGTTAGACATGCATCATCTCAAGATTGATGCAATGAGATATATCATCATTGTGGTGAACCGGCAATTCAGGTGCACACTTATTCAAACTTTTTGTACGAGGCATAAGACAACCAGTGAGATAGTGTCATAGCAGTGAGCTTTCGCAGCGCTGCGACATTCCTACAACGAGCATACAATGCAAGCAAAAGATAAAAATCTATGAACAAAGGCACAACCAACGAGATAGTGCTTATGCGACGAATGTCTCCTGTAACAAACCTCAACATCCTTTATGAAATGAAAATTGTAATCTTTTCAAAATAGTTTTATTTGTATATCATAGAAATGTCCAAATATCAATATAAAACACACACACACAAATGAGTATTTTATTTAAAGAGAACACATATGAGTAAAATGTATATGAGTCCATCTGTCCATTTACCTTCCTAATAGTATTATAAAAAGGATACACATGAAGATGAGGATGATATTTCAATGATTTGCATGAAGTTTTTCCCGAATGCCCTCAAGAACAACACTTAAAGTATATTTGGTCAATGGAATAAGGAAATTTAGTCATATTGGAGAATATGAGTAAAATTCATACTCTTACAAACTATATTCAAGACTTATGCTTTCTTTTAAATTGTTTCCTATTAGGAGAGGGAGTGAATCAACCTTGAATCCTGAGAGGAACATGTCAGTAGTATTTCCAAGATTAGGTTACAGGTGCCAATGCCATCTCAATTATCATCATACCCAATGATAGTGATGTCTCGATTATCTGTGAAGAACTTTAGTTTCTAGCAGAGAGAATAAGTGCAATGTCCCTTTTCTTATGTTTTCTTTTCGCAAATTTAATTTTCTCAAAATATTCAATTTTAATTAAGCACCAAGTGTGTGAACCAAATTTTATTTAATCCAATTTTATTTTGTTAAACCTAAACATGCATCTAACGTGATTTAAGCAAGTAAAATAAATCAAGTCCACAATACCGATGTACGAGGAAACCACTAAGGGAAAAAACATCAGACGACCCAAGCCAGACAATCACTGTGATATGGTCTTACAAAGTACAGACATTATACTTATTCAACGACTCAACTCCACAAGACTTGACGCTATCTATGCTTTAACTACTACTCTACTGTGCCACGTAGAATTCCTCCTATGGAAAGTCCACAACACACGAGTCCATGCGTACCTTAGTATCCATCGATATAGCTTCAGCAATCGTCTACGATTCGGAACACGGAGTCCATCGTTTCTTCACCGCAAAACTCGACGAATCAATTATTCAATATGGATGAACAAACTTCATATGGTACAAACACAAGATCTCTATTGAATATGGTTATGAAAGTTAGGATGTTGAAACTATAAGGATGGTTTTATGCTTTGGAATGCTTTGTAAACAAACTACAGAAAATGTATAGGTTTTGTTCTGCGTTTTATATATTGCATCATTATTTTTCTTAATGAAAGACGCCTTAAATAATAAACTTGAGGCAAATCATTGTTAGAACATTATTGCCATGTCGTTCGAACGATATATACATCTTATTAGAATGAGAGGTCCATGTCGTTTGAACGACTTTCTCATGTCGTTTAAACGAATGTCAAAGACGTTTGATCCATTCAAACTAAAGGAGGTGTTTCATACGATTCTAAACATGAGATAAACTCAAAAACACATTTTAAAAAATATCATCCTTAGAAAATATTTTTGAATCCCATAAACATTATGCGTTCATACCTGAGAGATTATCGGAACATGATATAAAGACGTGAAGCGTGCACCATAAACACGACATGATCTATCTTTGAAGCTTTGCCGCTATGTCTTCAACATAACGTCATAGGCTTAATGGAATCATGATAAGTAAAATCTATCCTATGACTCAAACTTGTTTTATTTCGAAATTAAGCCAATTACAAACAAATTAACTTGATTAGAATTTTGTTCCTACAAATCTCACCATTTGTCTATTCTGGGACAAAACCAAACTAGTGAATGCTGAGTTTGGTCGTCAAGCCGAAAGACACCCAAATCCCATCCCATAAACCCAAATTCAAAAATTACAGGACACGAATCTGTATATGTAGGACCGATAAGCATGAGCTGTATAAATGTACTGTAGTAACAAAATCTTGAATCTCTGAAGAATACCTACACACATGAAACAGACAAATACCAAGTGAAGTATGGAGGAACAAATGATATATAAAATAATATGATATCAATACATACCAATTTGAAAAACTAATTTGAACGTACGATCCCATTTGTTAAACATATGAACAAATCACAATATGATACAAATTTTTTAAATATATCCCAAATCAATCATGACTCCCCCCTACATCACATATCTGTCTCCCCCCCTTTTTGTATCGGATAGACAACCAGTGAAAAATATAAATAAACAACAATAGTATCTAGTATGAATATAATATATGGAGCATATCTTGATAAACAAGAGTAACCAGTTAATAAGAACCAGAATATCAAATAGTAGCGAGAAAACAGTCATGTAGTATGAAATCAATATCAGGAATGATGTTACTAAATAAAATCAATGCAGTATAAGAATCAGACATGAATAATAAACATAAACTGCATATAAACTGTCCAAAATAACCCAGAAGTACCAAATCAGTGTAAAATCAGAATATAGATCAAGCAAGTATTGAAACAAATCGAATGACAAAAATATAATAGGGTCGTTCGAACGATTGAAGAATATTGTTCGATCCATGTATCTAAAGATCTAAAACAGTGTGATGTAGTTTGAAAGGTTCTTCTAACGACCATACTAATGACTTATCTAACGACTATACCTGATGTCAATTGTAGCTCATTTAATATGCTGTTTAATCCATTTAGCTAATGACAGGGATATGTCATTCGAACAACAACCCATAGTCATTTTATAGACTTATGAAACCCTCAATTCCATCTCTAAAAGTATGTAGGATATGCCCAGTGAAAAAATTATCTGATAAAAGCAACTGGAAGTACGAAAAATAGTTGCAAAACTGACTCAAAATAGTAAAGATGAGTTACATGCTAACATACAACTTTTATGCACTTACGAATATTGTTCCATCTTTCTAAGTCTAGAGTTAGGTAAATAATATCAACAAGGTTCATACTCTCTCCAACAAGACAACACCGACAAAGTTTCATTCTAGGCGGTCAACGATCCCTCACCCAAAGGTTTCGAACTAACCCAAGATCTTGTACACCCCTACTTCTCACGATTTGGTCGCTCTAACCCAAGGCGACAGACCCTCGCTAGATACGACTTACCGCTCTTTTGTTAAAAACAAATATAGGAATTCAACATATCCGATAGTATTTTCCTTAAATTGTGAGTATATTAGAATTTTCTCACCGAACATGAAATGAACTTGGTTCTTCAAACCAAGAATAAGGCTTGTAGATTTTCCAAGCAACGAGGTAAGACCCAAAATTCCCACTTATCATACCAAATCAGAATACCGAATTTAGCACACTCACCATCCGGATACTCATCTTCCAGCACCCCAACGCTACCTGATATTTATGAAGAATGGTGTGCTATCCAACAGGTCAAAGGTCGTAATTACAAGTTAGCGGGTACCTTCATGTAACATGACCCAAATTAATACTCAGTACTCCACACATAACTGAAGTAAAACTTAAATATCTTACGAACCCATTCGCGGATGTTTGCCCAAGAGTACACACCCTCCTTACAAAACTTCTCAACAACGGTCGAAGCACTCTCTTGTTGTCCACCTATAGTGGAGGTTATCACAACCATTTCAATGAATTGGTCCAACATTTGGAACCCCAAAATGTCTCAATCCTTACCATTAACGACGACACTCACTTGGCAACACTATCATCAATCACTCAAAAACTGACTGAGCTACACCCGACTATACCATTATCAAAAGACCATCAAGGTATGACTATTCACTAGTCTAGACGTCACCATAATCGAACATCTTACACTTAGTTTTGGAATGCCTCTTTAATCACACACGGTTTAAGTAAACAACATGTCACTAACTACTCACTCGTGCTCTAATTCACATTAATACATAACGAGGGCCACAACATATCCACATTCCCATATCTGATGGATTCAAAATCAAGAACCACCATTATCACGGTGCAACAAATTAGTACCCCCAATCATCGGGTGATAACATAAAACCGAACTCGTGGATATATCACAAACTCAAGCGATCATACTTGCATCAAATGAAACGCCTATTGGACACTCCCTCATGATGTTCTCACTCGATAACTCGTTCCTCGAGATTCGCTACTCACCGTATGTCTCACAACTGGTAACTCCATCTCAAGTTCATTCCATATCACACCCATATTCACGTCCCGATCTCGACAGCCTTTAAGAAATATACCGATGTTGCAAAACAAGATAACCATATCTTATCGAATACCCATTCTAATCTAGGGCTTTACAAATGACACTAAACTCCAATCGTTACCAAATAAGGAAAGAATACTCCCTCGAAAATTCTAGACTTCTCCAATGTCAATCCTCGTATGACCTTGCGGTACGGACTTCCTCATCCCTAGTGTCCACGGCCAAGACATCGTAACATTACTGATACATTCTCACAAACTTGTTCAGGATAACTCGTCGAAACATTTCACTCTGAATAAGTGAGTAACTAACCCACTAATATATCTGGTACATGACCGAACACACACCTAATCCGCCTTAAGTTCATTCCAGTACGGATTTTATCTGATCGGAACACTATGAAACCACTGTGCCACCCCAATACGACATCTATCGCTGGTGTGGACAACGTGTAGGTTTACACGACTACCAAACTTCCCTGACACCAACACAATATTTCAAGGATAATCACTTGTCCATTTCAGATTCAGACTCATGTATCTCCCATTGAACATCATCAAACGTATGAATCTAGTTCGTGCTTTTCACAAGTATGATAACACTCTTGCGTACACCAAAATTGGACCCCTCAGGTCATCCATTGACGGGGTGGGGCATACACCGATTTTGAGTAGTCCTCTCCCAAATCACAACCCTTCCTTTACATGTTCATGAGGAATAATATACTCATATTACCACAAGATTTACTTCGTTAACCATTTACTGATTAATACGTCATCTAATGCCTTAGCAGTCTGTCCATTATGGGTGGAGCGCAATAATTCCTTCTCAGGATAACGTCACAACAACAACTGGACCACATCATTTTGAGGTATGCCATATCTAAAGCTCTACCCCTCCACATTGGTAACAACTTCAGACAACTACACATGCAAGTGGTACCAACAACTCAGTGGTACTAGAGGGTGGGCTATAATTTATACTAACTTCTTTACAACTATAAGAGCGACGATATTCAAAGTTAATAATGCACAATAAAAATACGGGTGTTTCCTCCCCCTAAAGCACCAAAAGTCAACTCAATCTTTGAGTTCAACATCGGTTCTCTCGCCTACTGGTGGACGATGAAACTACGATAGTTGCATGCGAATTGCGGTCTCTTAAAATTCATGGACCCTTTGCCCTCCCGGAGTCCACGTCTCATCAAATCACCATCTTTAAAGATAGTAAGTGAACACGTATCCTAAAAAACATTATTCAAGTGGAGCACTAGTCATAATTACGACAAATACTCACACACGGACCACACGCGTACTATCCTGTGGTCGATCGGAGATTCACCTCATGCGTGGGACGTCTCACGAATGAAATCCAAACAAGGAACTCTCCCTATACACAAGACTAGCTCCGAATCGCCCATCGAAATTGTAGCGTGAATATCTTCCAAGTAATCGAATACAATACCTAATCGCAAGGCTCTAGGTATCAAGGAAACGATGCGCAAAAAACGTAACAGATGCCCTTAGATCCCTAAGGGCTCTAAAACCATGCTCTGATACAAACTCTGTCAACCCTGCTTTTATATCTAATTCGGTTATCAACGCCCAATTAAATTAAAGTGGAGCGTCAATATGTTGGCATTAGAAACATAATTTAAAATAAATACAGTATAGTAAACATGTACACTCCCATACGTGTAACCAAATCATATCATAGCAAGTATAGGATCCATAAGTAATATCAGTACTGAATATAAAATGCCCAAATATACGGGCCCAAAGATAAACTAGGTAAAGTGTGTAATGTAAACATCTCAACACTATCAAATCCCTAACAATGGGAAATCTCTTATACCACACTCTAAGGAAGAGTGACAAAATAGGATAAGGACAAGCTTCTACCACTACAGGATCCTAAGAATAGATGCGAGGTTATCCAGCTCCACAGTCTACTGTCCAACGGGGCGAGGACCTGTATAATACATATATATATATGAGAGAGGATCAAGAAGCAAGATAGACGAACGTCAAAGCAAGAAAACAAGCTATAAGATTATAAGATGTACTTATAATGAAAGTACACTAGTCATTACTCGTATCCAGTAATTAAGTTGTTTAATTACCCAACCAATGCTCCTATGTCGTGACTACCCAACCCAAACTCGAGTAACGTGTAGCCTCATATCGTATCATGATTAACCATTATTAATCTCATGTCAGTATTTAACGTATCAAAATATTTCCTTTAAGTATAGTATCAAATGCATCGATTTGGGATATTACTTTAAGACCCAAGCATAATATCTCACACAACAAGTCATATCAAGTCACTATCGTTACCCGGGGGAACAAGTCGTAACACTAGGCCTACACACGAATATTCCCCAATATTACGTGGCAAGGGAAATCATACTAAGTCCTAAATCACATGGCGTTCCAAGGTCTTTCTATTCGACCCGCATTACAACCACGTGTCCGATTTCGGTGGTTTATCTCTGACACAGCACTCGAGCGGAACCTAATCGGATCAATCATAAAAAAATGCATTCAACATGCGCCTATGTCGACTGGAGGACTAGTCTAGTGTATACTCAATAATATACATGAAAAACAATTTCACGCTTATGTATATATACAACCGTGTCAAGTCTCTTACTCGAGTTATACAATAGTGATTATTTACAATATAACATAATTTACATCAATAATTTACTAATTCAACATCAAATCATTTCAAGCTTATATATCCCTAATAACCATAGGTATATGATCAAGTTATAAGATTAAGTACAACACCACAATTATCTTTCTAAAAACATGAACACACTTAGCGCTCTTATTTCAACAGCATGCTGCCCAGAATTTAAAATGCAGATTCGAGGCTCTTTCGATCCGTTTTTGGAAAAACTTAAAACTACAAAGTTGTTCGGAACGTGATTTTCTACAAGAACTCGCTAGCAAGCTACCATAGCCTGCTTGAAATAGACCCGGAACTAACATATACAGTTCGAACCTGTTCACAACAACTTTCTGTGCAGAACTGTAAAATGAATATTTGAGGACTTTTCGATCCATTTTTAAAAAAACTTAAAACTACAAAGTTATCCAGAATATGATTTTCTACTGGGAATCGCGGACGAAACATCCATTTTCGGAACCAAAACAGCTCAACACAGTTTTTAATATGACGATTTACTCAATTTCATAGATTTGTCAAATTCAAGAGTTTGTTCTACAACTCAATCCCTATAATGATGTTATTTCATTTGAATCTGCATGGAGGATGGTCCTAATACATTGCATATCATTTTTAACATCAATTTCATATTAATTTAGGGATCCAAATACATGTTCATGTGAAATTTCATTATAGATACATATTATACACATATAGGTTATTAACTTGACTTGGATTGTATGGAGAAGTTGAATCATCTTGAAATACTCTTAGCTTTCTTATCTTCTTACTCTCTCTCTCTCTACCAAACCCTAGCCCCCTTTTTTGAAATGATAAAATGAAGACTTCTTTTCTTCTTTTCTATTTATACCGAGGGTTATTTATTTACAAAAATGCCATTGCCCCAGATTTAACCCTCTCGATCCTGTTACGCGTTAATTCGCTTCTAATATTTAATTCGCATCTTAATGAATTCATTTTAACTTTTCATTTCCAAACATTTCGAATATATATACTGGCATAGTTTCATTTCCAAACATTTCGAATATATATACTAGCTTAGTTTTTTTTTCAATTTCAATGCAACAAAAAATGCGGGGTATTACAACATGAGTTCACGTGAACCTTGGTATCCACCTATACAACTTCAGCAACCTTCTATGATTCGGAACAAGGAGTTCACCGTTTCTTCAATGCAAAACTAGACGAATTAATTGTTCAATATGGATGAACAAACTTTAGATAGTACAAACACAAGATCTCTACTGCATATGGTTATGAAAGTTCGAATCTTGAAACTATAAGGGTGGTTTTATGCTTTGGAAAGCTTTGTAAACAAACTGAAGAAAACGTATAGGTTATGTTCTGTATTTTATATTTTTCATCATCATTTTTTTGAATCAAAGATGCCTTAAATAATAAATTTGAGGCGGCACGTCGTTAGAATGATATTGGCATGTCGTTCAAACGATATAGCCATCTCATCAGAACGAGATGTCCATGTCATTTGAACGACTTCCACATGCCGTTTGAGCGACTATTAAAGTCATTTAATCGATCCAAACTAAAGGAGATGTTTCATACGACTCTAACAATGAGAAAAACTTAGAAAAACATTTTAAAAAAATATCATCCTTAGAAAATATTTCCAAATCCCATAAACATTATGCATTCAAACCTGAGAGATTATCAGAACATGAAACATGAACCATAAATACAACATGATCTATCTTTAAAGCTTGGCCGCTATGTCTTTAACACAACGTCATAGGCTTAATGGAATCGTGGCAAGTAAAATCTATCATACAACTCAAACTCGTTTAGGAATTAAGCCAGTTATGACCAAATTGACTCTATTAGAATTTTGTCCTAACAATACGTAACTCTCCTGATACTATGAAGCCATGGATGACCAAGATGTAGATTGAAGAAGGTTGGGATATCGATCACTTAGAAATCAACTAAGGGAAAATCGGGCTAGCCTTAAATGTGAGGGTAATGGAATTTATAACTTATCGATGATTGTTATCGTTAGTGCAAACCACAACTGATATAGGAGTGAGATAACTGGCTTGTAGCCCCATCAATCGAAGCACTCGTAGCGAGCACACATTCAGGGCAGAACCATTATCAACATATTTTGATGGGACCATTGTACATAAAATTTTAGAAGACGTATTGAGGGCATAATTATGACTAGGTATAAATTTTGGGATTTTTTCATCGGCAAAGGAAATGAACCTCCTAGCGGTTAAAGATCCATTAAATGGATGTCCTCTTCTAGAAAGGTAGAAGAGGAATCATAATTTTTGTGTGCATCTTAATGAGGGAATTCCCGTGGATCTGATAGGATATGAATAGTCCCAAAAAAGAGATATTTGCTCAACCTCTTTAATTTCTTCGGTATTTTTTTCCTTGATGGTCAGTTTGGGCATTAGTGGGTCTTTAACAACTCATTTTCCCTATATTTGTAGGCACACTGTCTATAGGAGGAACTAGATGTTTGTAATAACATTCCAATCGAGCCATGTGATTCATATATGAGGGGTAAGAAAGAAACCCAGTTTCTTCATCCAATTCGGGGATACTCAAAACTTCTTTGATTTTTCATAAGGATTTAATAAAATAAATTACCTCGTAAAAAAGGATATACATACTGATGGTTTTATTGCCAGGCTCATCGTTTAAATAATTTGAGCAGTTGGAGTCATATCCCCATCACATGGCAATTATTTTGTTATTTCTTTAGAAGTGTATGCATTCTATAACTTTAAGTTCTTTAAAGTATTAATCTTCCCATATTGAAGAATTATGATTCCCAGAATGGACTAATTATTCGTTAAATTTCATACAATGAGTAGATGAATAGTTTCACGGATCCCTCATTTCTTGAGACTTTCCTCTGTTAGGGCTTGAATAATGTTGTCTAGGGTGAATTATTATGGAGGCACAAACTACTCGTGGTACTAACGAGCCCACTTTCGAGCTTCTATTGAAATATAACTTATTCTCTCATATTTTTCCTCTTCGAAGGCCAGTCTTGGTGAAAACACCATTCTGAATTCTTTCAACTCTTCAAGGATGACTAGAAAATCCATGCTCTTTGTTTCTAATTTGGTATGCACAACTATGCAAGCTATTTTTATCAGGGAGAGGAATTGATCATGAGAAGTTTTATGATGAAATAAATATATTGGGTATATTTGAAGATGAGTTAGGGATTATTTTATGTTGACATATGAAGCGGGACTGTTTACGGGCTCGATTTTTGTTAAAGGGTCAAAATCAAAATATTCATCAATGACTATAGCATTCATGCCAGCCTAATGCAGATGTAAAGGATTTTGGGTGGTGTTTTGATTTGGGCCCGCAAGAAAGTTGATGATACATTTATCAATGAGCCCTTATACTATGTTTTTTACATGGTGGCACTAATTAATGGTATGCCCCGTTGTTTAGTGAAACTCACTGTGGGCGTGATGTTTCAAGCATCTAGGAGGAAGATAATATAATGGACGAGGGTCCAAAAGTTTGATGAGGTTGTAGGATAGAAGTTATTAGGCATAAATTCTTCCTAATTTATCCCTTGATTTGGTTACTTTTAGCACCTCGAACAACGTAATTGAATTGACTTTATCTCATAATCTTGCTACTGACTGATCCTAATGAGTACACCGAGTTTCTGGTATTTTGTAGTGATTTTACAGGTATTTGATGTTAATAAACCAAAGAAAGAAACCGGAAGAATCAAGAAAGAAAGAAGGAAAAGTCCCAAGGGCAAAAGAGTAATTTCCACCAGGAATCCGGAAGAGGTACCTAAAGAGAACTTGAAGACATCTCATTCACGAGCACATAGGAAGAAATGGCACCTCGATCGGTATCCCGGAACAAAAGTTATGAGCAGTAAAAAAGGAGTCAGAAAGTCAAATAGCCGGACCGGTCTGCCCCTACCCCGGACCGGTCCGCCCGGCTAAACTCCAGAAGACCCCGGATCGCAAGCGAACCGAAGAAGGCCAAAATAAAAAGAACCCGTCCGACCCTGGACCGGTCCGCCCCAAAATAAAAAGAACCGATCCGCCTTGGGGGCAGACCGGTCCGCACCTGCCTCGGACCGGTCCGGGCTTCGAGTTTTGAGAATTTCCTCCCTTCCTAAAAAGGCTCCTATTTCAGCCGAACTTCCGATATTGTTGTAGAATATATAAGACCTGACTTATTATTGTTTTAGAGACGGAGAATTAGTAGGTTTTACTTGTGCTTTTCCAAAAACCCTAGTTTTAGTCAAGAGCTGCAGATAAAATTCAAGGTTTAGAGATTTTATTCAGTGATTTCTGTGAGTATCAGTTTCTTTCATTGTTTCACTTATTTCTTGGATAATATTAGTGAGTAATTCTTAATTTTAATTTCATTCTACAATAATTCACAATTTTATTTAGAGTAATCACGAATACTTGCATAGCAATCATTGTTTTCTTTATTTTCATCATGTTAGGCTAGATTTTCCAAGGCCGGGGTACATGAACCCAGCCTGATGTGTTAGTGCGTGTGTATAAAATCAATCCGCTGAATTTAGTGATTGACCATGATTGTATTGCGTACTTACACAACAGTTGTAGATCTTTATATCTCGTTTGCCTCTGGGTACTCGTGATGATTTAGAATGCAACCCGAGTATCACTATCGCGATACTGATTTATTCATCCTCAGATTAGGTATGACGCGGGCTTGAACCTCATATACATAATGCTTGGGAGTACTAAATTTCGGGTCAAGTCAATCAGATAAATTTAAGATTAATATTATCACTGCACTACACTAGGGTTGGGGGATTGTACTCCCATCCTATTTCTCTCATCATTTAAAACAAAAAGTTTCGAATCATCGGTCATTCTTAATTTTGGTAGATTAGTATAGCTGCATATTTTATTATTTTCATTATCGCATTTAGCTGTAATCAATCTCAAAACCAAATCAATTTTTCCTTTTCTTCCTAGAGTCAAAGTTAGGGTTTCTCTGTCTTTTCCCGTCGTCACAACTCTGTTGTCCTTTTTCCCTATGGATTCGATACCCGACTTACCGGGATTATTACTTGAGCGACAGGCTTACACTTGAGCCTATAGTGAATGCACTTCTGAGACACATTTTCAGTCGCGTCAAGTTTTTGGCGCCGTTGCCGGGGAATTAGGTAGACTTAGGACTAGATTGAGTCAATCCAAAGCTTTGACCAAAAATTTCAAAAAAAATAAATAAATAAAATAACAATAAAAAGCACAAAAAGATTCACAATCAATCATCTTTCCTAAGCTTAATGCAAAATTCTGAAACCCCCTCCACACCTCATAATACTCCAACCAACATTCACGAAAATCCTATAGTGGAGTATAATCCAGATAGTCCCCACACTCCAAACGCCCCACAATTCTGGATCCCGCCTCCCACACCGTCACACTCAATCTCCAGTAACACTCCATTCTCCTTCGTAGGATACACCTCCGAGCACACTTCGAGAACACCCAGTGAGAGCGCCGAGTCATTAAGTGAGAGAGAGATGTCGCAACATAGTAATGAACCCATCGGTGAGGAAGAGCCCCCGTACCGCCCGTTCAGAGAATTCTTACATCCCGAGCGCACTGTCACTCCGGGATGCATTATACTCCCATATAATGCCGGGTAGTTTCGTTTTAAAAATGGAATGATCCAGATGCTACCGCATTACCACGGTATGGATTCTGAAAAGCCATACCTCCATATTAGGGAATTTGAGAACGTGTGTGATACTCTCAACGATCAAACCTGCACACAAGAGGTAATTCGCCTCAAACTCTTCCCCTTTTCGCTCAAAGATAAAGCTAAAGCCTGGTTATGGTCTCTACCTCCAAGCTCGATTCCATCCTGGAATGAGCTACAGTCAAAATTTCTCAAGAAATTCTTCCCACCACATCGAAAAATCTCTATAAAGTCTCAAATTCAAGCGTTCAGGCAACCTGAAAATGAGCCATTCCATCGATGTTATGAACGTTTCAACGAGTTAGTTGCTTCATGCCCCCATCATGGATTTGATCCATCGCAAATCATCTCTTTTATCTATAATGGGTTGAATCTTAACTCCAAATAACTTGTTGAAACCATGGGAAGTGGTCTGTTTGTCGATTTCGATGCCCACGATGTTGAGCTTCACATGAGGTATGTCGCCGAGACTACCCAATCCTGGGATACCTCTGACCCGAATGTCCAAAATCGAAATCGACAATCCACCACTGCTCCGTCGGCGTCCGGCCTATTCCACATAGATAAGAATTCTATGACGGACAGTCGGTTGGACACCCTTGAGAAAGGATTGCGAAACCTATGCGAGATATATGGAAAAGGACCAGCTGGACCCATTCCGAACCCTGTCGTGAAGGTGTGTGCGATTTGTGAGGCGGGACATTCAACTAAGGAATGCCCGACGATACCCGCCTACAAAGTAATGTTGCAGGAGCAAGTTAGTGGTATAGGAGGCTTTAAGGGTAATTTCGGTGCCCCGCACAGGAATTCATACAACCCTTCATGGAAAAATCACCCCGGTTTTAGCTACGGGCAACAACATGCCCAATGAAGCCTCCTTCACATGTTTCCCCTCCTCTACCACAACAATTTCAACAAGCTCCACACATGCAAGGACATGTGCAAGCACCACCACCTCACGGAAACTATATCCCGCCACAGCGGAGAACTCTTGAGGATACCATGAATCAATTCATCGCAAGCCAGACCGCAACCAATTCCAAATATGATCGTCTGATTGGCGACATAAATGCGAATCTGTCAAAAATACAATCCTCATTGAGTGTACAAGAGAAGGGAAAATTTCCTGCCCAAGGCCAACGACCTCCCCAAGGTCAAACTAGTGTTAGCTCCACCTCCACTGAACATCAGGAGCAATGTCAAGAAGTGACCACTCTTCGTAGTGGGAGAGTCATTGATTTATCACCTCCTCCACACGACACAACAAAAGACAAGGAGATTTCGCTCGGCACGAAAGAGGCCGAAGATGTCCCCTTGAATGAGAGTGACAAGGAAAATGCTAGTGAGCCTGAGGTGGTAGTGAAATCATCCTCCGCAGCACCATTTCTTCGAAGGTTGATTCCCGCTCAAAAAGGGAATCCACGTGATGACGTGCTAGAAGTTCTTAAGCAAGTAAAGCTGAATTTACCCTTCCTTGATGCCATTAAACAAATTCCAGCTTATGGCAAAGTTATCAAAGATTTGTTGACGGTAAAAAGGAAGATGAAGGTAAAAAAGAATGTCTTTCTAGCCCAGAACGTGAGCTCCATTCTACTAAATGATCTCCCGCTTAAATTCAAAGATCCCGGTGCACCCACTATATCCTGCATCATTGGAGAAAATAAAATTGAAAAAGCCTTACTTGACTTGGGGGCAAGTGTAAACATACTCCCTTACTCCATTTATAGGCAACTTGATATGGGCGACCTCAAGCCCACAAAGGTCACTCTCCAATTAGTGGATCGAACAGTGAAGATCCCACGAGGCATAGTCGAGGACGTGATCGTCCAAGTTGACACTTTCTACTTTCCGGTTGATTTCGTCATTTGGGACACGGAGCCCTCCTTCAACTCGAGTAATCATGTTCCCATCATCCTTGGGCACCCTTTCTTAGCCACGGCTAATGCAATCATCAATACGAGGAATGGGCGAATGCAACTTACCTTTGGGAACATGACCTTGGAAACTAACATCTTCCACATAGCCCAAAATGCAGGGGAGGAAGATGATCTTCACGCGGTGAGCCTCATAGACGAGATAGTAGAAGAGTATTTTGAGGAGAATTACAGTGGAGACGCTTTAGAGTCTTGTTTAGCGATGAGATATGAGTGTGAGGGGATGTATACCGACTTCGAGAGGGAGGTTGGAAAGTTGAGAGAACTACTCGATGAGAGTACGTCGGATGAGGACGTGAGAGAGGTTAATTGGGTTTCTAGATTCGAGGAATTACCTCCAAGGGATGCACACATGGCTCCCTCCAGTGAAAAATTTCCAACCCTCGAATTAAAGAAACTCCCCTCCCATATTAAATATGCATATCTAGGAGAGGATGAGACATTTCCTGTTGTTATCTCTTCTAGCCTAGATGAAGGGCAGGAGGCAAAATTATTGAAAATTCTGAGGAAGCATCAAAGTGCTTTTGGTTAGTGCATCACTGATTTGAAGGGGATAAGTCCTTTGATTTACACTCACAAGATTCATCTCGAAGAGGATGTCAAGCCATCTAGAGAAATGCAAAGAAGACTGAACCCCAACATGAAAGAAGTTGTGAGAACCGAGATCATCAAATTATTGGATGCCATGATTATCTACCCAATCTCAGATAGCAAATGGGTGAGTCCTATTCAAGTCGTCCCGAAGAAGTCGGGTATGACTGTGATTGAGAATGATAAGGGAGAGCTTGTTCCCCAGCGCACCACCACCGGGTGGCGCGTTTGCATTGACTACTGGAAACTCAATGCGGGAACTAGGAAGGACCATTTCCCCTTGCCATTCATCGATTAAATGCTTGAGAGAGTTGCGGGCCACCCTTATTATTATTTCCTTGATGGTTATTCCAGATATAACCAAATTGAGGTAGATGTACTTGACCAAGAGAAGACGACCTTCACTTGCCCTTTTGGTACGTTTGCCTACAAACGTATGCCATTTGGCTTGTGTAATGCACCCGCGACTTTTCAAAGGTGCATGTTGAGCTTATTTAGCGACATGGTCGAGAGAGGACTCGAAGTGTTCATGGACGATTTCAGCGTTTTTGGCACCTCTTTCGATCATTGTTTAGACAAGCTGGAAAAAGTACTTACCCAATGTGTGGACAAAAACTTAGTGATAAATTGGGAGAAGGGCCATTTCATGGTCACCGAGGGAATAGTTCTTGGCCACATAGTATCATCCAAAGGCATAGAGGTTGATAGGGCTAAGATAGATGTCATAGCTGATCTTCCCCCACCAAAATTGCTGAAGGATGTGCGCTCATTCTTGGGCCACGCGGGGTTTTATCGAAGGTTCATTAAGGACTTTAGCGCCATCGCTAGGCCCTTAAGCAACCTACTCATAAAGGACAACCCGTTTGAGTGGACGGAGGCATGCCAAAGCTTCTTTGACAAGTTGAAGAACATGCTCGTGTCCGCTCCCATCATGCAAGTTTCGGATTGGTCCTTACCATTCGAACTTATGTGTGATGCCAGCGATTACGCGATCGGGGCTGTTTTGGGCCAACGTAAAGACAAGCAAGCTCATGTCATCTACTACGCTAGCCGGACCTCAACTCAACTACTCTACCACGGAGAAGGAGTTTCTAGCGGTAGTCTTTGCCCTTGATAAATTCAGGTCATATCTCATTGGTTCCCCTATTACTGTCTTCACTGACAACGCGACTTTGAAATATCTACTTGCGAAGAAAGATGCTAAGCCGCGCCTTATAAGGTGGATCCTACTCCTACAAGAGTTCAATCTCTCCATCAAAGATAAGAAAGGAGTAGAAAACGTCATTGCCGACCATTTATCTCGGCTTTCGTCCGACGTACCTAGTGATCCCATACCCATAGACGAATACTTTTTGGATGAGCAACTATTTGCTACCTCTTCGTATCCCTAGTTTACGGATATAGTGAACTATCTTGTCACGGGAGCCATCCCTCCCAACTGGACACCGCAAGATAAGAAGAGGTTTCTTAATTGGTCGCGCATGTTCTTTTACGATGATCCCTTCCTCTTTAAATATTGCGACGACCAAATCATCCGACGATATGTACCGGAAGAAGAGATCCCGAAAGTCATCCAGTTTTGTCATTCCGAAGTGTGTGGAGGCCACTTCTCAACGAAAAAGACGGCCGCTAAAATTTTGCAATGCGGCCTCTATTGGCCCATAATCTTCCGGGATGTGAATGACGCTTGCAAGTCATGCAACAGGTGCCAATGAATGGGAGCCATTTCTCGATGAGACATGATGCCCCTTACCCCCATACTCATCATTGAGATATTCGATTATTGGGGTATTGACTTCATGGGTCCTTTCCCCCCCGTCCTTTGGTTTCCTATACATCCTAGTCGTGGTAGACTACGTTTCTAAATGGGTGGAAGCTATAGCTACCAAGACCAATGACAACAAAGTGGTGATAAAGTTCCTGCAGGAACACATACTTTCTCGCTTCGGTGCATCGAAAGCGATAATTAGCGATAATGGCACGCACTTTTGCAATAGGCCATTCGAGAAGCTCATGAGAATGTATGGTGTCGTCCACATGGTTGGAACGACATATCACCCACAAACGAATGGGCATGCCGAGCTAGCGAATCGAGAGATCAAGAACATTCTTGAAAAGACCGTCAATCCTACCCGGAAAGATTGGTCCCTTAGATTGACCGATGCACTATGGGCCTATCGTACTTCATTTAAGAACCAACTTGGCATGTCCCCTTTCCGTTTTGTGTATGGAAAACCTTGCCATCTTCCCGTTGAGCTCGAACACAAAGCGTATTGGGCGATTAAGCAATTGAACTATGCCATGGACAAGGCCGGTGAAGCCCGCAAGCTTCAATTGAATGAGTTAGAAGAACTACGCAATGATGCGTATGAGAATGCCCAGATTTTAAAAGAGAGGATGAAACTCGCTCATGATAGCCTCATTCGACGAAACAAGTTTCTCCCCGGACAAAAAGTTCTTCTCTACAACTCTCGGCTTCACCTCTTCCCGGGCAAGTTGCGGTCACGATGGTCTGGCCCGTTCGTCGTGAAGAATGTTTTCCCCCATGGAGCTGTTGAATTAGATGATTTAAAAGGGGGAAACTCGTTCAAAGTAAATGGACAACGCCTAAAGCCATATCTCGAGGCGTGTGCGAAAGAAGTCGACACCGTCTGGTTATCGAACCCCGTTTACGGGGTCGAGTGAGCTGAGTACAGTGAGGTCGTCGCACCCCCGACGCGTATGGGGTGAAAGTCGTGTGTGTGAGAGTCATGTGTGTTTTGAGAGTCGTTAGGACTAGGTTTCATTCGGGAAAAGCATTCATGTGTTTCGGGAATTCTGAGTCAAAAGGGTGTTGACCAGTGAAATCGAGAAGGTTTTTAGTCCAATTGGATAGAGAGTATATCGGGAAAGCGAACATTTTTGAAGAAGAGAGCTAAAAACAGAATTAGCAGAAGTCCAACCCAAAAATCCTAGGGCGGACCGGTTCCTTTTTTTAGGCGGACTGATCCGACCACGAACCGATTCTTTTTATTTTTAAAGGAACCGGTTCGCCTATCGAGGGTTGAAAAATCAAAGGGCCGGACCGGTCCGCCCCTACTTCGGACCGGTCCGCCCTCTGCAGATCTGACTTTTCCCCTTCCCAAGATTCACCTCCCTTTTCCCCCAATCCCATTCCTTCCCCCCAACGCGCCCGGTTCCTCCCACCCCCCACCCCAGTGAAGCTTATATGGTGTTGGCAGCTTTTTCTTTCTTCTTTTTTCCTATTCACAGTGTATGCTTTTTTCTGCACATGTAACACAGTCCTGTTATAATAAAATACTACATTTTCTCTATTTGTTTGTTTTATTTATTGCACTTATTATTTTTCCTTATTTAGATTACAGTTCTTTTTGCTTGAGGACAATGCAAAAGTCTAAGTTAGGGGGGATCACAAGTGCATATTTCTAAGACTTCACAAATTTTCAAAATGCCCAAAAATTTCCAAAAAAAAAAAATCATAAAACTTTGAAAAAGCCAAAAATATTTTTTTCAAAATAAATAAAAATTGGAATTCAAATTTTACAAAAATATCATTAAAAGTCGGTTTAAAGTCTCAAGTTGTAAACATTCATCATACACAAAGCCTAAATTGACCAAAGATGGAAACTGAACGAAAATTGATGACTTAATGAATAAATGTGGAGATTAACAAACCCGGTGAGATTCGAGCCTATCACGTATTGCGAGTTTTTAAATCAATTCGAGTTAATTGTTAACTCAAAGTTCTTTTTTAGCGCCTAATAACTTGTCAAGGATCTCAATCCTTTCATTTTGATCGGTTTTGAAAAATGTGTGCAATATTGCCTTGAAAAACGTGCCAAACTAGTCTCTAAACTTAAATTCACCTCGAAACGCATATGGTAACGCAATTGGCATTTTCGACAATGAAGTAGGCCATCGTTTGTTACCCAAAAATATTGGCCATAAAAAGTTATAAAAAAATCATCCCTTTTGTAACCCAAAATTTGAGCCGAATAATGTTTCCCTTTCGTTTGACAACCCGAAAAACCCAAAATAGCCGGAATTGTGAAAAATGAGAAAATTCAGAATTAAAGTCCAAAAAGTGCATATAAAGGGAAAAGAAAAAAATAGTATGCTCAACAAAAATAACAAGGAAATAAAAGAAATGAAAAAATAATAAAAAAAACAGAAAAATTAGAAAAAGAAGAAAAAATGAGCAATAGCCCGGAAAAAGCACAAATGGACATCATTAATGACTTTTCCAATTCCAACCTTCCATTCCTCCTTCATTTTACCCAAGGCACCCTTTAAACCGAAAAAATCCTAACCGAGTCCAAATTGCGAAAATTGATTACCGCGTGGAGAGTTAAGAGACCAAAAGATAATATAAGAGGTTAAGTGAGCGAAATAGAGGCAATGTTCCCGTTTTTAAAATCGTAATCCTTTGATGAGGTCCTTTCACCAGAAAGTTTCCGTCTTTCTAATTGTATGCGTGAATTTGCTTTCATTACATTTACTCTTTATATCACGCATACCGAGAGAATAGCCATAATCCGTGAGATTCGTTTGTGAGAGCAGTCCGTGAGAAATTGAAATCAAAACGAATTTTCGGACAAGTAGTGTAATGATCAATCAGTAGAAATTGGCGGTTATATTTCCGGCTTCGCACACACACACTATGATTTGAGACTCGTGAACATGACTTAATGATGAATATTTTCTAGAAAAGTTCGAATTGCACAATTTTTGAATATTTGAATTTTATTTGAGTCGAATTTTGTGGGTATATTCTCTGCAAACCCTCACGAGACAACACTCGTCCTAATAGGGTAACCTAGGGGTTTAACAGCTTGTTGCATACGCTAAATGCAATCGCGTGCCCGCAAAAAAGGTATTTTATCCCAATAAAATGACTTTCAAAAAGATGAGCCTTGCTATGATTCTTTTACATTCCTCGGGACGCGCAAAGTTCTAAGTTAAGGGGGTTTGATTAGGCTTAAATTCTTCCTAATTTATCCCTTGATTTAGTTACTTTTAGCACCTCGAACAACGTAATTGAATTGACTTAATCTCATAATTTTACTACTGACTGATCCTAATGAGTACACCGAGTTTCTGGTATTTTGTAGTGATTTTACAGGTATTTGATGTCAAGAAACGAAAGAAAGAAACCGGAAGAATCAAGAAAGAAAGAAGGAAAAGTCCCAAGGGCAAAAGCG
This sequence comes from Sambucus nigra, assembly GCA_949130495.1. Classification (NCBI taxonomy): domain Eukaryota; kingdom Viridiplantae; phylum Streptophyta; class Magnoliopsida; order Dipsacales; family Adoxaceae; genus Sambucus; species Sambucus nigra. Next base: position 22,826,657 of record OX422216.1, read on the forward strand.
TAATTTCCACCAGGAATCCGGATGAGGTACCTAAAGAGAACTTGAAGACATCTCATTCACGAGCACATAGGAAGAAACGGCACCTCGATCGGAATCCCAGAACAAAAGTTATGAGCAGTCAAAGAGGAGTTAGAAAGTTAAATAACCGAACCGGTCCGCCCCTACCCTGGACCGGCCCGCCCCCCAAACTCCAGAAGACCCCGGATCGCATGCGAACCGAAGAAGGCCAAAATAAAAAGAACCGGTCTGACCCCGGACCGGTCCGACCCAAAATAAAAAGAACCGATCCGCCTTGGGGGCAGACCGGTCCGCACATGCCTCGGACCTGTTCGGGCTTCGAGTTTTGAGAATTTCCTCTCTTCCTAAAAAGGCTCCTATTTCAGCCGAACTTCCGATATTGTTGTAGAATATATAAGACCTGACTTATTATTGTTTTATAGATGGAGAATTAGTAGGTTTTACTTGTGCTTTTCCAAAAACCCTAGTTTTAGTCAAGAGCTGGAGATAAAATTCAAGGTTTAGAGATTTTATTCAGTGATTTCTGTGAGTATCAGTTTCTTTCATTGTTTCACTTATTGCTTGGATAATATTAGTGAGTAATTCTTAATTTTAATTTCATTTTACATTAATTCACAATTTTATTTAGAGTAATCATGAATACTTGCATAGCAATCATTGTTTTCTTTATTTTCATCATGTTAGGCTAGATTTTCCAAGGCCGGGGTACATGAACCTAGCCTGATGTGTTAGTGCGTGTGTATAAAATCAATCCGCTGAATTTAGTGATTGACCATGATCGTATTGCGTAGTTACACAACAATTATAGATCTTTATATCTCGTTTGCCTCTGGGTACTCGTGATGATTTAGAATGCAACTCGAGTATCACTATCGTGATACTGATTTACTCATCCTCAGATTAGGTATGACGCGGGCTTGAACCTCATATACATAATGCTTGGGAGTACTAAATTCCGGGTCAAGTCAATCAGATAAATTTAAGATTAATATTATCACTGCACTACACTAGGGTTAGGGGATTGTACTCCCGTCCTATTTCTCTCATCATTTAAAACAAAAAGTTTCGAATCATCGGTCATTCTTAATTTCGGTAGATTAGTATAGCTGCATATTTTATTATTTTCATTATCGCATTTAGCTGTAATCAATCTCAAAACCAAATCAATTTTTCCTTTTCTTCCTAGAGTCAAAGTTAGGGTTTCTTTGTCTTTTCCCGTCGTCACAGCTATGTTGTCCTTTTTCCCTATGGATTTGATACCCGACTTACCAGGATTATTACTTGAGCGACAGGCTTACACTTGAGCCTAGAGTGAACGCACTTCTGAGACACATTTTCAGTCGCGTCAAGAAGCCCGAGATATACTTTAAAGAGGAGCATCGATTTTGATGTGCTTTTTTATGGCAGCAGGGCAGGCTTCTGGTGTCCATGAAGTGATAATCTGGGGGGGAGTGTTTTTTATAGAAGTAATTATGGTTTTTTTTGTATTTATGGGGGTAAAATTATTGATCGAATTCTTTGCTTTGGATTATGACTTCGCATTCTGGCTAGCGAAATTCTCTTCAAACACTACACCATCTACTCGAAGGGCTCTGAAATGAAGGTAGTATTGAATACCCATGGTGTTTCTGATATGTGGCAGGAAGTTGTTCTTCACAATACAAACTTGATTTTACTTTGACAAGCCATTGGTCATGGTAGCATCTTTATCTCTCCATTTAGTTGTAAAGTTATTGAAAAATTCTCCTAGGCTTTGCTTGAGTATTTTAAGGTCATATCGAGTTACTTATAACTCGTCATTCTCATTGTATTGAGCCATGAATTATGAGGCGACATTCTCCTAACTTTTGATTCGGTATTCTTCTAGAGGCAGGAAACAATCTATAATATTTTCTTTGAGATTTTGGTGATAATTTTGGTCCATATTTTGTGAGGACCTAAAACATGACTAGGAATGTTAGTTACATGGTTAAGTATAAGTTGTGATTGATATGTTTGGTGATGGTATTAAACAGTTTAAGTATCATGTTTAGAGGATGCATACTCGCGTGATATATATGTTGCTTGCATTAGATTCTAATTAAGCTTATGATCGGTGATAATATGTTAAGAGAATATGATTAGTTATGGGGTTAAATGCATCCTTAAATATGTTTTTAATGCATCATTATGTTTATAAAAATAAACTAGGTTGTTGGTGCTAAATTGGGGATGTTTGGTCGCCAAATGTGAAAGTTTTAAGATTTCCGGTACATTGCTACTCTCTTATTCGAGCCCAAATTAGGCATATTAGTTTTACGATTTTGAGAAAACATAAAATATGAAAGTTGTATATATATAAGTTATCTACGCGTAGATGCAAATGGGGAATAAATTGGCATCCGTACTAGTCAGTTATGGTGATTTTACAAAGGCAAGACAAATCTGTCATTAATGGAATTATATTATTGGACCTCTTGTCCAACCAATCACACACAACCTCCTTAAAGTGGTCACATGAACATGTGGCTACATTTTTAGGGGTATAAGTCAGGCCTTCCTCATCTTTTTCATTTCAGTTTATAATCTTGGGAAGAAATATGCCTATGGAGAGAGAAAAGGAAGTAAAGGAATAAATTGCTTTGGAAAATTACTATAATTCAAGGAGTACTTATATGGTAATTATCTCTTTGTTAAAGTTGGTCAAATGAATGAGTTTTACACTCTGTATATTTTTGTTTCCAATTTTGATAAATATTTGAATGATACCCATATTGCCTAATTGTATTAAAACAATAATGGCTTGAGAACATAAAATAAAAACTTGTGCTAGGATAGTTAATGTTAACTTTAAAGTCCTAGATTTGAATCACCTTCTTGTGAAACTTTTTAATTTAGGAGATTCATGTATATGATGTGTGTGCATGTTAAAACATGTTTAGTATATGTTTCCATGAACTAATGTCCAATGTAGATAGTGTGGAGATTTAATTGTATTATGTTATGTGCTAAAGTTCTATTTTGGACCTAGTTGTATTGCAAATGGTATAACTCATTAGATACTTATTGAAATAAATTAATTCTAGTTGGAGATGTTAGATGACATATATTAGTATAACATACTCTAAGATGAGAAAAAAATACCTTATGGTTTGGCTTGGGTGCTATTTTGAAGTTGAATTTTTGTTGTTGTTTTTCGGCAGAAACCACTTTTAAAATGTTGTAGTAAAATGGGCATAACTTTCTCTAATACTATCACAATTTCATTCCGTAAATTCTGTTAGAACCCTAATGTATAGGTGTTACAAAAAGGTGAAGTATAATATCTAATTCTTTTCCAGTTATTTCAGATCAACCAACTAATATGATGTGTTACTAGGTTTAATGTTATTTGGTGTAATGAAATACTAATGATGTTGAATTGATAGATGTGGAAGCGGCTAATACTACCTGACCAAGGAATTAGTTTTGGTACTAATCTTATTACTTACTCCGGGGTGAGTGAACTACCCTATGAAATGTATATGCTTATACTTTCATATGGAAATGTATAGCTTAAATCCTTGTGTTGGGATACTGGTGTAATTATATGATGTTTATGAAACATATGCATATGATTAAAAATGTTAAGTGAAGTTATCTAATGGTATGGACTGTGGTGGGTCCTTTATCTAATGTTATGGACTATGGTGGGTCCCATGGGATGTGGTGGTCCCGTTAATCCAACTTAAGGTTTGTGTACTCGAGCAAAAAAATAAAGGGATGTGCTGGTCCCTATTAACTATGGTGGGTTTATTAGACTGTGATGGATCCAGGCTTGCGAGGGTTCACAATTCCTTATTGGATTATATAATCTAAAACGTTTATTCAAATTTTTTATATGTATGGTGTGCATGTATATGGTCATTCACTAAGCTTTTATAGCTTAGACTCCTATAATATTTTGTTTCTGGTATGCCTATCGTTTGGAGTTCACTGCCAAGTTAGGACTTTAAAATAGGGGAGTGGAGGTTATATAATATGGGTTGAATATCGACAAGCTTTTTGTATAAATGTTAAACTAAGAAACTTGTGCATGTAAAGTTGTTTAGTACTTGTAAGTTATATGTAAAGGTAGTTATGTTTTCATATAAACATGCATTTGAAGAAAAAAAAAGAAATATTGTGCTATTTACCGAGACATTAAAGTAAAATATTGTTTAAGGGAATCTATCGCTATATAAAATGATGATTTTAACCTAATTAAGTCAAGGGGCATGACAACTTGGTACCAGAGCATGATTATTAGGTTCTGGACATGGTGTCATGGTATAGATTGTCAGCGGACAATAGAAAGTGAGTTTGTTATGGGTCAGGATTTTGACTAACAATATTAATGTTAAACTTGTGCTATTGTATTTTGTTTTACTTATATTGTAGTAAGTAATGGATCCATATGAGCCGCATGATGGAGCAGGGGGTGAGGCATCCGGTGTTCCTAATTGTAAGGAAGGACAGAGACATATTGAAGTGGATGAACAAGAGTTGAAAAAATAACCTATTGATGACGTGGGAGGAAAATTACATGTTTTGACACAACTAGTGGAACAAGAGAGAGGTGGAGCACATGGTGGAGATAGGGATAAATTGCATGAGAGGTTCATGAAGTTAAAACCTCTTGTGTTTGTTGGGACTGTTGATCTGTTAGTGGAGGAAGGGTGGATTAGAAAGATGGAAACAATATTTAAGGAGATGGAAGTACAAGATGAACAAAAGGTTTTGTTAGCAAGATTTACATTAGAGGATGATGCAAAGTTATGGAGGGATTCTACAAAACGATTACTTACTACAATTGGGGCATGGTGCCAGTAAATCCTCCACAAATTACTTGGGAGAAATTTGTGAATGTTTTTTTTTTTAAAATAGTTTCCAAGGATTTATAGGAAGGAGAAAGAGGAAGACTTTATCACGATGAAACAGGGGAACCAAACAGTGGAAGAGTATGAAACTCAATTCACATCTCTATCTAGGTTTGCACCTGATTTGGTGAGGACAGAAGAAAGTAAATGTGCTCGATTTCAAACTGGGTTGAATGCAGATATAAAAATCATGGTTACTAATACGAAGATCACAAATTATGTGGACTTGGTGGATAGAGCTATAGTGTCACAAAAGTCAATAAAAGAAATGCAAGTTGAACAGTCAAAGAAATCTAGACACGATGGTACAAAATCATATGGATTGGAGATGGGAACCTCAATTCAAAATGTAGCACGAGGGCTATCTAAAGGTCAAGGACCTAAAATAGCAGAAGTGTGCATCGAAGATTTAAAGATTGAGGTGGAAGGACTGGGATGAGTCGGTCAGAAAGTGCATTTGTGTTGGGACCAAGGACTATTTTTGTATAGATTTGGTGGTAAATGGAATATGTTTTGGGAGTGTACAATAGCTGAGATGACACCTTTATGTTTCAATTGTCATCAACTAGGGCACAGGCGGAAGAACTGCCCGGTAATGGGATCTACAACATCAATTAGGAGTGTGGCGGTAGGAGGTAGGTGTTATACACAGAATGTATAGAAGGGAGGTAGATGAGGTATATCTCAAAGCCAAGGTCAAGTCATAGTGTTTGCACTGACGCAATAATATGTATAAGCTACACCGAATGTATTAACATGTACACTTCCTATTTGTGAGAAAGATGTTTTTGTGTTGATAGATCCTGGTTCTACACATTCTTTTGTCTCTTTACTTTACCCGTTGCATCTTAATAAATTAATATTTTTATTAGATTCTAGTTTATCTATTATTACTCTAAAAGGGGGATTGATTTTTATTGATAGGGTGCGTAAGGAGTGTGTGGTGTGAGTAAGTAAAAAAGAGTTGTTGGTTGATTTATTACCTCTTGATATGCGTGACTTTGATGTGATACTGGGTATGGATTGGTTGGCCTCATATCACATATGTATAAACTGCTTTAGAAATGGGGTAGTGTTTCGGTCACCGCGTGAACCTGAGTTTAAATTTATAGGGGACCAAAATGTCACTCCAACATATTTGATTTCTACTACAAAATTATATAAACTGCTAAAGAAATGATGTCAGGGTTATCTTGCTCATATGGTGGACACACGATAGGAGTCTAAAAAACTATCTAATATAACACTCGTTAATGAGTTTGCAAATGTGTTTCTAGAAAAACTTCTAGTGTTAGCACTAGAACGCGAGGTAAAATTTATGATTGAGTTAGTACCAGGCACCACACCGATATATGTTGCACCATATCATATGGCACATGTAGAATTAAAATAGCTAAAAATACAGTTGTAAGATTTGTTAGACTGTGGTTTTATAAGGCCTAGTGTATCACCGTGGGGAGCCCGGTATTATTTGTGAAGAATAAAGATGGATCCATGAGACTGTGCATCGATTAACCTCAGTTAAATAAGGTGACGATCGGAAATAAATACCCACTACCCCACATTGATGACTTATTCGATCAGTTACAAGGAGCTAAAGTATTTTCCAAGATCAATCTTAGATCAGGATATCATCAGTTAAAAGTAAGAGATTATGACATTTCGAAAACTTCTTAATGTTATAGGTATGGACATTATGAATTTCTTGTCATTCCATTTGGGTTAACAAATGCACCAGCCGTATTCATGGACTTGATGAACCCCATATTTCACCCAGACGCGGATTCTTTTGGTATTATATTCGTTGATGATATTTTGATATATTCTCATAGTAGGGAGGAGAATGAACAACATATCACTACACCAATCTGGGCGAATGGGAACGGATTTTATCCCTGACTATTGGACGTGGGTTGCGGATTTGGTCCGTGACCAAATCGGGAGTGACCATATTTGCTGGTCATGGCCCATTTCCCTGACCACAGTATTGGTCATGGATTCTATGGGTCGTGGACTGTGGTCGTGGCTACACCGTGACCCCATCTCAGACCTAGTCATGGCCTAAGGCCGTGACCCAATGTTTAACTTACGCAAATATTCACAGACAGGGTCATGGCTTAAGTCCGTGACCCACCCCTCGACGTATGAAAATGGTCACAGAACTTGTCATAGTCACGAACTGTGAGCCATACTTTTCACGTAATCAGGTTAGTCACGGCTATGGGTCGTGACCCCGTTTATGTGTAATAAAAAAATAGGGTTGGTCATGGACTATATCCATAACCATGTTAAAATATATTAAAAAAAATTGGGAAAAATTTTATCTATTTTCTGTACGTTCTAAAACCTGCGTAATGTATACCCCGCACAACTATAATTCTAAACAATAAATTATAGAAGCCCACGTGATCACGAGACCCTCGGTTTGAGAGCGCGATGATATTCTAAAATTTGACCCGTGCTCTTAAACCGTGGGTTTTGTGACCATGCAGTCGGTTCTTACGAGTTACGTTGGGCCCGTGGGAGGTGTTGGCACTGCTTACGGGGTAGTTTGGGGAGTGGTTCGTGGTTTCACCCTCTGACGGCACGTTTTTAGGCCTAAGTGTAGATATACTCAAAATTGGGTGGTACTCTTAAACCGTGGGTTTCGTGGCCATGCGGTCAGTTCCTACGAGCTATGTTGGTCTCAAGGGAGGTGTTGGCACCGTTCATGGGGCCGTTTGGAGGGTACTTCGTGGTTTCGCCCTCTGACACCACGTTTTCAAGCCTAAGTGTGGATATTTTAAAATTTGGATCGTTCTCTCAAATCGTGGATCCCGTGGCTAAGCGGTCGGTTCCTACGAGCAATGTTGGTCTCGTGGGAGGTGTTGGCGTCGTTCACAAGGCCGTTTGGGGGGCGGTTCGTGGTTTCGCCCTCTGACGGCACATTTTCAGACCTAAGTGTGGATATTCTAAAATTTAGCTCGTGCTCTCAAACCGTGGGTCTCATGGCCACGCGGTAAGTTCCTAGGAGCTATGTTGGTCCCATGCGAGTTATATACACCACTCACGGGGCCGTTTGGGGGGCGTTACGGGGTTTCGCCTTCGGACGACACGTTTTCAGGCCTAAGTGTGGATATTCTAAAAATTGGTCTGTGCTCTCAAACCTTGGGTACCGTGACCACGCGATGGGTTCCTACGAGCTACGTTCGTTCCGTACGAGGTCTTGGTGCCGCTAACGGGGCCGTTTGGGGGAGGGCGTGGTTTCGCCCTCTAATGGCATGTTTTAAGCCTAAATGTGGATATTCACAAAATTGGATCGTACTCTCAAACAATAGGTCCCGTGGCCATGCGGTCGGTTCCTACGAGCTATGTTGGTTCCGTAGGAGGTGTTGTTGTCGCTCACGGGGCCGTTTGGAAGGCGATTCGTGGTTTCACCCTCTGACGGAACGTTTTCAGGTCTATGTAGATATTCTAAAATTTATCCTGTGCTCTTAAACCGTGGGTCATGTGGCCACGCAATCGGTTCCTACGAGCTACGTTGGTCCCGTGCTAGTTGTTGGTGCCACTCATGGGGCCGTTTTGGGGGCATTACGGGGTTTCGCCTTCGGACCACACGTTTTCAGGCCTAAGTGTGGATATTCTCAAAATTCGGTCATGCTCTCAAACAGTGGGTCCCGTGACCACGCGATCGGTTCCTACGATCTACGTTGGTCCCATGCGAAGTGTTAGCGCCGCTCACGGGGCCATTTGGGGGGTGGTTCATGGTTTTTCTCTCCGACGGCACGTTTTCAAGACTAAGTACAGACATTCTAAAATTTGGCATGTGCCCTCACACCGAGGGTTCCGTGGCCATGCGATCGGTTCCTATAAGCTACTTTAGTCCCCGTTCGAGTTTTTGGCACCGCTCATGAGGCGGTTTGGGGGGCATTACGGGGTTTCGCCTTCGGAGGACACATTTTCAGGCCTAAGTGTGGATATTCTCAAAATTGGGTCGTGCTCTCAAACATTGGGTCCCGTGACCATTGATCGGTTCATACGAGCTACGTTGGTCCCAAAGGAGGTGTTGACTCCACTCATGGGGCCGTTTGGGGGGTGCTTTGTGGTTTTGCCCTCTAACTGCTCGTTTTCAATCCAAAGTGTGGATATTCTGAAATTTGGGTCGTGCTCTTAAACCGTGGGTCCCGTGGCCATGTGGTCGATTCCTACGACCAATGTCAGTCCCGTGGGAAATGTTGGATCCACCCACATGGCCGTTTGTGGGGCGGTTCGTGGTTTCACCCTCTGACATCACGTTTTGAGTCATAAATGTAGATATTCTGAAATTTGGCATGTGCTCTCAAACCGTGGGTCTCGTGGCCACGTGGTCGGTTTCTACGAGCTACGTTGGTCTCGTGAGAGTTGTTGGCACCACTCCAGGGGCCATTTGGGGGGCGTTACGGGGTTTTGCCTTCGGACGACATGTTTTTTGGCCTAAGTGTGGATATTCTCAAATTGGCCCGTGCTCTCAAACCATGGGTCTCGTGACCACGTGATCAGTTCTTATGAGCTACGTTGGTCCCTTGCGAGGTGTTAGCACCACTCACGGGGCCGTTTGGGTGGTGGTTCATGGTTTTGCCCTCTGATGGCACGTTTTCAAGCCAAAGTGTGGATATTCTGAAATTTGGCTTGGGATCTCAAACCGTGCATTCAGTGGTGACTTAATTAGTTTTTATGAGTTACGTTAGTCCCGTTCGAGTTATTGGCACCATTCACGAGGCCGTTTGGGGGGCGTTACAGGGTTTCGCCTTCGGACGGTACATTTTCAGTCTTAAGTCTGGATATTATCAAAATTGGGTCGTGCTCTCAAATCATGGGTCATGTGACCACGCGATGGGCTCCTACGGGCTTCGTTGGTCCCGTGTGAGGTGTTGGCGCCGCTCACAGGGCCGTTTGGAGGGTGGTTCATGGTTTGGCCCTCTAACGGTACGTTTTCAGGCTTAAGTATGGATATTCTCAAGATTGGGTCATACTCTTAACCCGTGGGTCTGTTGGCCACACGATCGGTTATTATGAGCTATGTTGGTGCTGTGGGAGGTGTTGGCACTGCTCATGTGGCCGTTTGGGTAGTGTTTTATGGTTTCTCCCTCTAACAGGACATTTTCAAGCCTAAGCGTGGCCCTTCCGAAATTCGGGTCGTGCTCTCAAACCGTGGGTCCAGTGGCCATGAGGCCTGTTCGTGCGGGCTACGTTGGTCCAGTGGGAGGTGTTGGCACTACTCACGGGGCCATTTTGGGGGGTGGTTCATGATTTTTCCCTCTAACGGCATATCTTCAGGCCTAAGTGTGGATATTCAGAAATTTAGGTCGTGCTCTCAAACCGTGGGTCCCGTGGACTCGCGGTTGGTTCCTAAGAGCTACGTTGGTCCCGTGGGAGGTAATGGCGTCACTCATGGGGCCGTTTGGGGGCATGGTTCGTGGTTTCACCCTCTGAAGGCACGTTTTCAAGCCTGAGTATGGGTCTTCTCAAATTTGGGCCTTGCTCTCAAACCGTGGGTCCCATGGCCACGCGGTCGGTTACTATGAGCTAGGTTGGTACCGTGAGAGGTATTGGCGCCGCTTACAGGACCATTTCGGGTGGTTTCGCACTCAAACGACATGTTTTTAGGCTTAAGTGTAGATATTCTGAAATTTGGGTCGTGCTCTCAAACGCAGTCGGCCCGTTTAGGGGTTATTTATTGAATTATTTGCTTATCAAAATAAAAAAGCACTTCTAAATCTAATGTAGTTATAAAAAATATTGATCATACTCCTTAATAAGCTAGCACTTGTGTTATAAGAATCGAGAGGAACCCCAAAGTGCAAGCAGTAAAATGAATATGAACTCCCAAAATATAACCCATAAAAAAATAAAAAAATACATAATGTTGAGCATGAACAATAACCAGTAAGAATTATTCTTTTCTTGTAGTTAGCCTTGAAGCAAGCTTGCCTAAGCTTCATAGTTACTTCATATCACTTTCTTGTTATCTTCGAGCATTAGATGTATGGATCTCACTGAAAGAACTAAAAAACTGATGGAGTTGGTGCCAGAATTAGATTTCACTGAAAGAACTAAGAAGCTTAGGCAAGTTTGATTCAAGGCTAACTACAAGAAAAGAAAAATTCTTATCGGTTATTATTCATTCTCAACATTTGATGTATCTTTGGTTTTTCTATGGGTTATGTTTTGGGAGTTCATATGTGTCTTACTCCTTGTGCTTTGTGGTTCCTCTCGATTATTATAACACAGGTGGTAGTTTATTAAGGAGTATGATCACAATTTCTTATAACTACATTAGATTTCAAAGTGTTTTTTTTCTTTTCATAAACAAATAATTCAATAAATCAACAAAGCAAATAATTCAATGTTCCTCATTTTTCTTGAGAAAAATATTATTCAACAATCAATAATTATCTCATACTCCTTCTAATATATCCAACAACAAGCCAACAACCAATAATTATCCCGTACTCCTTCTAGTATACTATCCAACAATAAGCGAACACCCAATAATTACCCCATACTCCTTCTAACGTACTATCCAATAACATGCCAACAACCAATAATTATCCAACAGATGTATATGTACAGGAACATGTGGAAATTGAGTTGGGTTAACTTAATTAAACCCTCATACATCAAATTAAATCATATTAAGCATTCGTAAAAGTAACTAAACATTCATACATTAAATTAAAGCGCTAATACAATGCCAAAATTATAATAGGCTACAAATAAGAATGACAAGGATAAAATAATATTTTGATACTCAATCTTCCTCTAAATCAACTAAAAGATCCTTTAAATTAGGGTTGTCATCAAGAGCTAATTGGAACTCTTTTGGATCCTTTAATGCATCCACTTGAGTAGTCATACCATTTGGTGCATGCACAATAATAGACCAATTTCCATCGTTTGTCCACTTCGAGTAGAATACCTTATTTACGTTTTGAAAGGCGCAAAGAAAAGGCTCTTCGATTATGTGATCTTTACTCTTCATCTTTGATAAATCTACCACAATAAGTTTGGAGTCAGGATCAACTTTGTAAGCATTCGTAGTATCCTCCACCTTTACCCAATCACATAAGAATACGGTTTATGTGAAATCTAAGTAATCAAGTTCTAGGATGAGAAGGCCCTTTAGTGTGTGCTTTAGGTAAAACTAACTTTTTCAAATTTCAGTTAATTCTGATTATATCTTTTTAAACCCTAAACATGCATCTAAGCAATTTAATCCATTAAATAATTAAAGCATACAGGAAAAAGAAAAAAATTTAGGAAAAATTTCCCGAAGGACAAAACCCTTTTTATTTCACTATAATTCGTAAGTCGCAACTTACACGGATTACAATGAAATCCAATTTGACACACGAATACTTGCATGCGTCGGTCGACGTCGACAATAATGGAACAACTAGAGAAACTCCACAAGAACACATAATTCTATATTCAGCAAAGATCCACATGAAGCGAACCTCAATGACCGCAGTGAGTAATTTGTGTATAATGTCTTCTATCAAATGTGTTCAAGATCACAAACCTTGGAAATATGCAATTTTATCTTGAATAAACTTTGGATGAAGCTAAACAATATGGAAATTTTTGAAAATGTCCATCTCTGTCAAAAACATTTAAGCAATTTTGAATTTATATCTGAGAAAACAAGAGCCCAACAAAGTTGGAACACAAAAATCGAGGCCGCAGCTCGTTCGAACGACTTGACATGTCATTTGAACGACATGTCATGTCATTAGAATGATTACTGTTTTCGTTTGAACGACATTATAAAAACGTGAATTTCCATTAAATTAAATCCTCAAATTTTTCAATAAATATTTTAGCTTTGACATATTTAAAATGCGTTTTCTAAAGTTTAATTTTAATACCCAAAGTTTAAAAACTTTTAACTCATCCAAGATTTAATCAAAATTCTACATCATATGAATCCTTTGAAGTATTCATTCCTGAGTGATCTTAGAACAAACTAATTATGAAAATTACAACTCGACTTGATTTCTTCTTCATGGCTCTAAATTGCAAATTCTTCAGTCTTGAATTGTCATAGACTTCAAATTATTTTTAAATTAAAACTAGCCCATACTCAATTTATTTTATCCGGAATTAAGCCAATTAAAAAAAATGATTCAATTAGAGATTTGTTCTTACAAATCTCTCCCTTTGGCTATTCCAGGACAAAACCAAAAAAAAGGCTTGCTTTAAACAAATATCCTATCCCAGAAACCCAAAAATATAAAAAATACAGGACATGAATAAACTATAAAACAACAGGCATCTGAGTCTGAGTCTGTCTCTGAATGTGATGTAGTAATGAATATCTAAATCTTTAAAAATACCTAGACACACGAGACATAAACAAATATACCCAAGTGAAATATGGAGGAACAGAAAAATGTCAATAGTAATAAATAAATTAAACTCAATATCTAATTAAACTCCCCCTACATCACATATCTCTCCCCCCTTTTTGCCTGGAACAGACAAATCGTGGGACAAAAAAATCTAGCAACAATAAATGGATGTAAATGATAAGACTAGATAAACACATATCTGGATAAATGTGACAGTGGATATGAGAAGGCAACAACAACTAAATATCGTAACCATAAATAATAGAACTGCGTCAACAATAAATATATACATCCATGTCATAAATATGAGTGCATACACAATGTCCATCAATATAGAGTACAACATATGAGAGAAATAACTAATACATCAAGTATGCAAAATATCTCAAATACAATGTATCAAAAAGAATCCAATAAGCTCAGGGTGTATCATCATCATCATCATTTGAGTATGTAGTTGTAATATTTCCCAAACCAGATGAACCAGCTCCTCTGCTCAGCTCCCTACATCACATCTCAACAAAGAAGGTTGACATCTGGGAATCACTGCATGCACGAGCCTCAGCCTCAGCCTCAAAATGAGCCATGATCGCGTCATACATTTGAGAGTTCGATGCTACCTGTGCCTGTAAAGAATCAAACTCCTCCATTGTAGGACGTATCGATGCAGATCTAAAAGGATGAGACCGAGAGGGAACATGAAAATGCTCAACAGGACTCGATGGATCTCCAAAAAAAGTACTCTCAGAAGGTGGAGGTCTCGCTCTAGCGTCAGCATGAAGATGACTCTCTAAACGAGTCAGTGTGCTACTATCTATGAGAGTAGGTGCAAAAAGACATAATTCATCCTCTAACACAGGGACTCCGACAGCAGAGTGGATACGTGAAATGAGGAGCCCATAGGGAAGAGCGAGGCGAACATGGGTGTTATAGATGATGGTAACTGAGGACATGACTCGAATCATAAGAGACGGAAAATCAATGTCCCACCCTGGGAAGCAGCATACGTAAAATAAACAATATCAAAGCCAATCTTTGTGTAATTGACCCTAGGATAGACTGATGATGACACAAACCTATTAAGGATATGGAAGGTTGTGTGAAGCTAACGATGGTATATGATGCTACCGGTGGGAGGTATCTCCCAAAAACAGTGTTAGATAATAGACTCAGTCGATGGAGTATCCTCAGTACAACAGAGAAGTGTGAGGAATCGAAAGAGTTTCGGATATCAGATCCGTTGTGACAAAAAGTTAGATGCCACATACTTACTGACGACTAAATCCCTATAGGAGTATGTTTGGCTCTATAGAAAAACACTCTAACTATGTTGGGATAAACCATACCATGAGCATCAAACAGGGTGTCCCAACCTCTACCCAACATCCATAGAGATATGTACAGGTCCTGAAACTGGGAGACACATAAAACATGCTCCCTAACAATGGCACGAATATGTAGGCCTAAGTAACAGTAATGCTCATACTCAACTACATTCAACCACCGCACGAGAGAGAAGGTAGGTCGGTAACTCCTAGCTCTCTGAGCACGGGGGGAAGTAGGTAACTCGTCCAAACACACAGATAGGGCACCTCTTTTACTCATTCTGATCAAGTGTAGGATTTTATATTTATGTATGGACATGTTGTCCCTCAGTATTTACACTTTGGAGTTTTATTATTTGTCGTTTTGGGCCGATGGTTTATTCGTCAAGATATTGCTTTATCTAAATCGTTATATTCAGACTCTTATGTTGGTTTTAGATTTATTTATATATGGTTCTGCATGTTGATGTATGTTTAATTGAAGTTAAAATTTTGGCAACCGCTTTAATTTCACTCAGGTGGTTAGTAATTAAAAAGCTTTCGACAGTGATGCTAAGAATGAACCATATGAGAAACCTGCTTTAATTTAATAAAGGACTAAGCAACCAATATTTAATTAGGCGGGGTGTCACATCTTACTACCCTACGTAAATTACCAGAATAACTCATTAGAATCTTCAAGTTGAAAAACGTGTCTAAGCGGATCTTCTTCTCACTAGTAGTTAAAGTGAAAGCAAACGGAGGGGTATAAATGCTTCCAGTTAAAGGATCATCTTTTAACTAGAGTTTATTCTTTATCTTCATATCCTGTAGATCTCGGCGGGCCCGCTCTCCATCTTTGGAATGAGATCCACCCAGACTTGTTCCTATAAAATGTTCTGCAATATTCTTCTCTGTGTGCATCACAACAATTACATGCCTTACACGATGATCTTTCCAATACGATAAATAAAAAAATATTGATCGCCTCGACCATGGTTTTGCTTTACCAGGGTCATTAGGATCCTCCCTTGCTTTACGCTTCAGGTTTACAAACTTGGGGTGTTTTCCTATGTACCTATTCTCTGCAACCCCTGCCCTCTCCTCAAACTGCTGACCAAAAAGCTGAGCAGGTGGCATCCAGCGCTCGTGACTAATAGGATAAAAGTTAGACCTATCATTCCTGAAAGGGTGACTGATCGGCAGAAATCTACGATGATCCGTGTAAATCATCTTACTACATTATTGTAGCCAACTAGCTTTAGTTTCCTCCCCACATATCGAACATCCATAATAACCATGAACATTACAACTGGATAAGGTCCCATACGCAGCAAGGTCATAGATCGCCCACATCACCATTGCTTTAGGTGTGAACTCTTCACCCTTGTGAGAGTCGAATGCCATCATCCCGTTATCCCACAACTCTTTAAGTTCTTCGATTAATGGGGCTAAGTATATATCAATATAATCTCATAGAGCCTTCGGCCCGAGTATCAACAAAGTTACCAATGTGAACTCCTTTCTCGTGCACAGTGTCAAAGGGAGACTTAAAGACGTCATGAGAACTTGCCAATAACTTTAACTAATACTTAAATTACCGAAAGGGTTAAACCCTTCAGCTGAGATTGCAATACGAATGTTGCGCGGTTCGTTTGAAAATTCATGGTGACTAGATGACGCATTAGATTACCACCCACCTCGCATCGAGCGTGCCATGTCATGGCCTTTGCTATCCATGGTACAGTAAAAAACTTTTTTAACCGTGGCCCAAGTGGAAAATACTTTAAAACCTTTTGTGGGACTTGCTAACACTTTTGATATTTGCAGGTTTGTCCTTTCCCTTCTCATAAATGACATATCTAGGCACACCGCATACTGGACATCTATCCTTCTCTCTATGCTCGTTGCGGTACAATATGGAATCATACTTGCATGTGTGAATATATTTGTACTTCAATCCCAAATCCTTCAAGCTCTTCTTCATACTAGGATAGTTGTCTGGTAACGTGTTCTCCTTTGGGAGAATTTCTTTAAACCACTTAAGAATTCCGGTTACGCTGTTCCCAAACAAACTGAAATGACTCTTCAAATTATGTAAACCAATCATTGCATATAATTTCAAGTGATCTTCATCACAATCTTTATACAACGGTTTAGCCACATCGACTTTCAACCGTATATATTCTCGGTCTCCTGGTAGTTCAGTATCAAATTTTTCATTGTGCGCATTATTTGTCTCCATAGGTTGGCGATTTTGATCATGGTGGACTCCGTAAGCATCGTCAATTAGGTTGGTCAACGAACGATGTGTTGGTGAATCGTTTATTACTTCCACTCCTTAGTGTTTTATTACGCAGTCGATTATCGGTAATTCTTTGGGAACATAAGATACATATTTTTCACCATATTATGTCCATTTTTTATAATCTTGACAAATTCCACACTGTATTAAATGTAACTCAATATCTTCTAAAGATTTATATTTTCCGTTGATACATTGGGTGCACGGTCACATAATCTTCTCACTTTTAAGGTTCTTAAAAGCATAGCAAATAAATTCATGAACGCCTTTAATGTAACTATTAGTTATTCGGCCAGTCTCCCCCATCCACTATTTGTATTGTGGAAAATCCATTTAATAATCTACAAATTGCAGTCTTGTATTAACATGATAAAATAAATATCACGTTGCGTAAATATAGTTTCAACAACACAGTAATATAGTATCAACAACACACCAATCAACCAAACTATCCAATGAATAAAATGCAAGAACACACAACACTACACAACCACTTAAACTCAAATTAAATAAATTTGTCTAGTGATATTACTACATCTTCATCAAATGATAAGAAAAATATTACTACATCTTCATCAAACGATAAACTAGCTAAGTGGTAAAATAGTTTAAATATTTGTTTAACAAATTCCCTTCTCCACTCTCGACGTACACTAGAGCATCTTCGCAACCATTAAATACTTTATCAATCGGATCTGACACTCACCCTCCTGCAAAGGTCGATTATGTACTAAGGACCTTACTTGAGTGGAGATGAGCGTGCACACCCCAATAACAAATTCACCGCTCACGTCATTTATATAATATTTCTCAACATAATCAGCGTGGGTTATTGACGAGGATCCAAGACCTGTGACATGTTGAGGCACTGCGAGGGAGAGTGTTGAAGGAGGAACCAACATCTGTGAGGGGAATGGAGAAGGAGGAAAATTTTGAGGAGGTAAGGGGTAACCGGGATGCATTGGGTGCTGCAGGGGCATACAACCGGTTAAAAGGGACATAATCTTTCAAAGTTGATCATTCATGCCTCCAATTCATTTCGAAGACCCATTATATCCCCTTTAGTCCTAGAATGACATTCGTCGTTGGACAAGGAACGCTTATTAACAGAAGAAAGCTCGTCCACGAGAGGGGGCGACGTGTTTGAATCTTATTTTCGACATATGCGACCCCAAATCTCTCGTCCTCCCTCTATGGTCCTTCCTCAAGGTTTGTGATAGGGTATCATTGACAATGTCATTTAACGGGCTTGAAGCTTACTAACTACTAATAGACTCTATTGATTTTAGAGTCTTAGCCAAGTGAGGAGGTAATTTATTATCTTTGTCTCATATTGCATGCATGTACAAGTTGACCCTATTCGATGTCTTTCCTTTATCTGGGCTGCCTTTTGTCTTGGTCGATCACTCGTTCTTCAAATCTTTATAAGATTTTGATTCATGTGGCCCTATTCTGCTATTTTTCTCCCTTTGCAGCATTTTCGAGTCCTTCACCTAATTTTCCAGAAAATCATTCCATTGATCGATTGGCATCTCAACATTCATAGGGACTTTGTCTTTGAGTGCCAAAACGTCGAATCTCGATGCTCCCTTAGGGAAATGCTTTTGCCTAAAGTTTCTTCGATATGTTCGGAGTTGTTCAGAAACCCGAGAAAAAAACTAATTTTTTAAGTTTGTCGAAAATGAAAACCGTTTATTGAGTTGTTCGTAGATGTCAACTTTAATAGCTTTATATACGATGTTCCAATTGTCAACTCCTCCCACTCCGCATTCATTTTTTCCAAGGATAAACACTGGGCTTTAAATTGATGAACGTGATTCTTATCCCCTGTGGGGTTATTTCCCAATAGAGAGAACCCAATGGGCTTCCTCTCAACTAACCCGATAGTTTTAGAAGCGTTGGGCTTGTCTGTTGGATTAATGGGAGTACCTTGTCTACTACAACTTGGTGTAGTGGAGTGTATTTCTGGTGTAGATGTGCATCGGTCACCCATTGGTGATAAGAATTCTCCTTGTGGTTGTGTCACGTCCTCAGTTGAAGCGTTGCTTCCATTACCGCCCGACATTATCTACAAAACTAATAAAAACTCAATGTGTATCTATAATAATAGATGCACAATTTCAAAGTTCAATATGAAATTATAACTAACAAAATAAATTATTTGACCATATATTATAATCTACCTATTCATGGTAAGACTTTAATAAAAGTTCAATGTGTCTGATCTCCATCCAGTCAAGATTTATTTTTAAAAACCTATGGATTTTTGCACACGACCAATTAAGAGGAAGTGTATCTATAATGAATGCATAGATGTCAGCGACATGAACTCAAAATCTCATATTCTTCAACCTATTGGCAAGATTGAGTTTGACGTGTATATGTCACGAGACATCACAGACTTCGGTAATGCACTTTGTACGTAATTCTATCCATAAAGGGTGAATTTTTTTCCTGCCTTCTCTAACAGCGTAAGAAAGGTCATTGATCTATTGGTATTATGTACGCGAAATATATATTGTATATCTTTATCCCAGCATTCTGGTAGGGAAAACAAAATACGATTGAACAAGTACTCTTGCTGGAGATGAACTCTATGGTTTACAAGGTAGTTAAATTGTTCGATTATCCTATTCCCATACCAATAAATCGGAGAACCACTAAATGAGGCCCATTAATGAAAGATGTACGAGTGCAGTCCAATTGCAACCTTTCCCACTCTTGTTGCCATTTATTAGCACCGTGACTCATTTTTCTCGAGAAAAATGAATGAGGGCGTGATTATGATTCCTATAAATAATGGCTCTAATGAATCATTAACCAGTTATTATGAACTATAGTTTGAATCCCGTGCACACATAAATACATACATACACACAGATATACAAACATACACATGTAAAGATATATGAATGCGATTGTGGAGTCACTTCGGGTCGAAGAATTCCGCAACTGACGTAGCTTGTAATTGAAGCAGAGAACGGTACGGCCCAGGTCGCGAAAATCTTTGTGACCCGACCTTTTATTTTCTTCACACAACGGTTACTTTCTCGCTCATGTTAAGTCTTCACTTTACAATGGAAATTCCCACCAATAATATGACATTTGAGAAGGAGAGTGTGGAATCAAACTATAGTTGCATAACAAGCCTTACTTCCCCTCACTGAACAAAATCGAACTCCACCATATAAAATCAGTAATGGGAACACTTGCTATAGTTGTAAAAAGCCAGGGCACTGGCCCAAAGACTGTCCATACAAAACTCCAAATAAGCCAGCGGAGCAACATAGTCTCCCACGAGTGAATCCCGTGTATGTGTGTGTATCTCACCATTAATTTATTAGGTTTCGAATACCTACTTTTGTCTTATAAGCCAACAATCCCGAAAATCAATCCTAACGTCAACCCTGAAATAAATCCTTACAAACATTAGTCATAAACCCTTACAAACATTAGTCATAAAATTAATCCCTTACAAGCATCACCCCTAAAATTAATCTCGAATTTAACATCAATATTAAACTTAAACCAACACTAGTCATATATTTTTTTTCTAGACTTAAACCAACATTAGTCGTATATTTTATTTTTATTTTTTTAGCAGCAATATTAAAGGACACACTTTTTTTTTTATATTTCAACCTTAAACCTAAAGCAACATTAGTCGTATATTTTTTTCTATAATGCACACACACACATACATTATATATATACAAACACACACATATACACTATACACATATACATATACACACATACATACACAAACATATATAAACACTAAAATACACACACACACATAAATACACACACAAAAACACACACACATACACACACACACATAAATACACACGCATAAAAAAATACACACAAACACACGCATATACAAAAATACACTGAGATTGAAATATTACCTTAGAGATTGAGATTAAAAGAGAGATTGAGAGCCGAAATTGCCGGACGGGAGCACAAAATCGCACGAGCGAGGGAAAATTTGGAGGGTTTAGGAATTTTCGAGGGAAATGAAAAGTTCGTCTGCGAATTAAGTATAAAGACCATGGTCACAGCTTAAGGCCGTGACCACATTAATTTTTAACACGTCAACATGTAAATAATAAACTAGTCACTACCAGAAGCCGTGACTCAATTTCCATAATGGTCACGGTCAAAAGTCGTGACTATATCAGTGTGGCTTTGATTGATGGTCATGGTCTAAGGTCGTGACCCTATAAGAGAATAGATTTGAAGGGAAACTTGGTGCCATAATGGTCACGATTGGATCACAGCTCATATATGTGACTCACACGAGTCACGACTATTATTTGTGACCACATGTGAGACTATCCATTACTACACTACATCATGGACTCCGTCACGCCTATTTTGGGTATGGTCACGACTATGGGTGGTGACCCCTTTCTGTGACTATTCGACCAGTTTGTTGTAGTGTTTGAATATTATTTTACAGACCTTATGAGAGAAGTAGTTATATGTTAAATTTTCTAAATTTTAATTTTGGCTAGAAAGGGTAGTATTTTTAAGGCATATTATTTCTGCTGATTGCATTTGTGTTGATCCTAATAAGTTGGAAGTAATAATAAATTGGAAAAGGCCAACTAGTGTGACAGAGGTGCGTAATTTTTGGGATGGGCCGGATTTTATTGGAGATTTATACCAGGGTTTTCTTCTATTACATTGCAATTGCTAATCTTACCAAAAAGGAGAACATATGTGAGTGGGATGATGATTGTCAGAAAAGCTTCGTAAATTTAAAGGGTAAGTTGACATCAACTCTGGTATTGACGATTCCAATAGGTACAAAAGGTTTAGTCATTTATAGTGATGTGTCGTATCAATGACTGGGTTGTGTGTTACTGCATCATGGAAAAGTAATTATTTTTTTCTCAATAATTAAATATACATGAACGCAACTACCTTATACACGATCTTGAGTTGACCAAGGTAATTTTTGTACTAAAGATCTTGAGACATTACTCATACGGTGTAAGTTGTGAAATTTATACTGACCATCAAAGTTTAAAATACTTGTTTACTCAAAAGGACTTGAACTTGAGGCAAAGAAGGTGGATGGAAGCTATAAAAGATTATGATTGCACAATACATCACCATTCGGGTAAGGCTAATGAAGTTGTTGATGCTTTGAGTAGAAAATTTCTAGGTAGAGTATCTTGTATTTATTTTATTAGAGTTGACCCGTAGAAAGAGTTAGCTTTATTGGGGGTGGAATTAACTTTAAGTGATTCTTATGGAATAGTAGAACATTTAAATGTTAGACCTATATTGATAGACCGAATAAGACAAGCACAAGAATGAGATATAGAATTATAGAAGGTTGGAGATAACATGAAAAAGGGTAAAGCAAATGAATTTTCTATTAATGAGGATGACATTGTTAGGTATGATATCCGTTTGTGTGTACCTAATGTGCCTGATTTAAGGAGAATAATTTTATAGGAAGCCCATTGTTCTTTATACGCTATGCATCCAGGTAGAATGAAACTGTATAGAGATTTTAAACAATGTTATTGGTGGGCAGTGTAAGGACATTTTTGTTCGTCATCATTTTGTATGTCATATACCGCTACACCGTTAAGAAGCTCAATATCACATTCACATCAAGACAGATCCGAATAATCAAGGTTCTTCAACAAACAGCCTCCGCAAGGTTAACTTTGGTAAGGTTACATTTTAGAGTACCTTAATAATGTACTTAGAGTATTGGGATTATTTTTACAAAATATTTTCTAAGTCTTGGAGCGGAGTTTTTAAGTTTTTCGTCAAAATAATTTTCCAAGATCTGTAGACGAATTTTCAAGAATAAAAATTTATTTTTTAATATCTTGTTCGAATGAGATAGACCGTCATTCGAGCGACTGGGCTATCTCGCAAGATATGGTTCGAACGACATGTGATGTCGTTTGAACAACAGGTGGACTTCGTTAGAGCGACCCACCGCCTTAAGTTTTTTATAAATAGGAGTCTCCAACTCCGTTTTTCATAAGAAGATCTATGCAAAAACTGTCTACATTTTCTGCAAACAGCAGTACAATTTTTGTCTTCTTCTTTTAGGTTCTTTAACCTTGTTTTTTCAATTCACAAAACATCCCAATCATATGGAAATTGTTTTGGAACCCAAATAACATTACTTTTCTATTGTTCATCCTTTGTGGGGAGATCTCTACAACCGAAGGCTGCGCGCAATTGTGGAGGGAGTCTCTATGAAGTTTTAAGACTACGTGTCTAGACTGCGTGTCTTTGTGGTATAGCTGCGTGTAAACCACTGCTGATTTCTAGCCGTTACGTTGAAGGTTTGGCGAAGGCACCATGCGTTACTCTTGTGGGTGATTATTAAGTTACATGTTAGTCAATGGTCTTGTAAACTTATCAAAGTTCTAGAAATAAAGGTTTTGCCCTTTGGGGATTTTTCCTGAATTATTGTGTTGCATGCTATATCTAATTTGTATTGACACGTAGTTGCATCTTTAGGGGATGAATTAACATTGTTTAAAAATTAACTCTGATTAAATAAGTCTAAATTGGAAATTTGAGAATTATTTCAATCGGTATCATACATCGAATTTTCTCAAATTGGTATCAGAGCAGGTTACGCTAATTTATCGCATGATCCTAATTTCTCAAGGGCTTACTTTTTGATACAATTTAACTTCTCAGGTCGTCAAATGGGTATCAGATCAAGTTACACTATTTAATTGTGTATTCATATTTTCCGCAAAATTGTGTGATATTGATTGTTTTGAAAAATCAGTTTTGTGAAAAATCGCATTTTTTCAAATGGAGCACTTATATAATAGGATGCCCATTTTTTACGGGTTGAATTATACCTACTGGAAAGCTCGCATGAAATCATAATTAAAAGCGATTGACAAGCGTGTTTGGTTGCTATGTGAAAATGGGTGGAATCCTCCCACGGTCACAGCTAATAATATTACCTCTTTAAAATCAGTGTCGGATTGGACTGAAGATGATTTTAAAATGTCTAATTTTAATTCCCGTGGTTTGAGTACTATTTCTGGATCCCTCACTCCCGACGAGTTCCGTCGAATTATGATGTGCACCACGTCTAAAGAGGCATTGGATGTAATCCAATTGACACATGAGGGTACGAACGCGGTTAAAGAATCAAAGTTACAAATTTGGCCACCCAGTTTGAGACTATCACCATGACTGAGTCCGAATGTTTTGATGATTTATATGCTCGTTTGTCGGACATTGTTAACACAAGTTTTAATTTGGGTGAGGCGATTAATAACACGCGTGTCGTTAAAAAGATTTTAATATCACTCCCAAAACGCTTTATTCCTAAAGTCACTGTTTTGAATTCTTTGGGAAATTTGAAATCACTTAAATTAGAAGAACTTGTAGGAGATCTTCAAACTTATGAGATTGACATGTTTCCCCAAACAATTAAGGCTAAGTATAAAGGCATTCCTTTAAAGACCCACTTTAAGAAAAAAAAGAAAAAGTTTGAGGGAGATTTTGACTTTAATTATATGGCCTTGTTTGTGAAATTTTTTTAAAAATTTCTCAATATGAACAAAAATAAAGATTCTTTTGGAAAAATAAAATCAAAGCAAAGGTCAATGAAAGCGGTGAGGAAGAGAAAGAGAGGGAAAAGAAAAAGAGAGAGAATGGGATTTTGAAAATTTGACATGTTTTGAGGGTGAGGGTATAAGGTATAAGTCTTTTGAGTGTGCTACTAGGCTTAGGAGAGAGAGAGAAAATAAAATAGCTATGCCCGTTACACTTAACGATAGCGAAATAGAGGTTTATGATTCGGGTGATGAAAAGGAACACGGGATGTGTGTCACACTTTTAGCTAGTCGAGTGAGCGATGGTGATATGTCAAGTGTTTTTAGTGGAGGTGAGAGCGAGTTTGAGATTGGAGATGAAAGTGAGTTCCAAAAATCTTTTAGGGTTTTGTACTCCGAGACCTTAAAAACAAAGAAGTATAATAAGTATTTAGGTCTTCGGGTTTTGGATTTGAAGAGATAGAAAGAAGGTTTGACCGACACGGTGTTTAGTCTGATGACACATGTATCCCAACTCAAGAGTGATCTCGAACGTGCTCGGGAGGTCAAAGTCTCTTTATAGAATCAAGCTATCTTGGGTAGTGGTGAGAGTGTAGGAAACGATCACGACGGTGCATCCTCTTCTTTAGTTGCACCCGAGCCGATTCCCACTTTAGTGAGAGATTCATATGGCTCTAGACCCGACCCACCTAGGCGTCCTGTACCTGTTAGGAGAGCGCATAGGAGACATTTTGACAGAGGTGTACCTATGCTAGTTTATGTTTGCTCACACTACAAGAAGAGAGGACACCAGAAAGAGTTTTGTTTTAAGTTGGGTTATGTGCCACGTTATACCACTACACGTGTTCACACACACACACACACACACACACCTGACACTCCTGATGATCATATAAGAGAGTTTTCATATATTTGGGAGAAAGTAAAATTTTTGGTCAAGACTTCCCATGACTTGATGGAGTTGTTTCAAAAGATGTCACCATCTTTGGAAAACTCCACCGCACCTACCAGTTGAGGTCAAGGCATGCTTGCTATCATAGGATGATTTTTACGATGATATTATATGCCTATTGCTAATGTGTACCATTTTTGTATGTAGTTTTATTTTGATATTTTTTGGAAAAATACAAAAAGATTTTTTTAAGAAAAATTGAAAAACCCAAAAAGATTTTATTTTGATAAATTTTTTGAAAATTCCAAAAAGATTTTTGTATTTTGTTTGCAATTTTTACGAATGGACACTTAGGATGACCAAGTCACAATTTCATTCCATATCCATGTGACGATTTGATAGTGTTTTGATATGTGTCATCATTTCATTCATGTGATTTACAATGTTTGGAGTCATTGAGATGTAATTAGTTATTACTACCTACATGTTTGACTCATGATTTCCTTTATTGCACACTTCACGGATTTGTTTGACTATTGTTCTTATTTATCACATGTTGGCCGATGTATTTTCATCTCAATTTTGTCTTTAAAACGAACCAAATGCGATAAAACTTGACAATGAAAGTAGTGCATGTAAAAACCGTTGAGTGAGTTTGTGTGATTTATTTGCAATGGGGAAGGGCTACGAAAGGTACACATTTATCCTTTGCGATTAAGCCACTGTTTAAATCGGACCTAAAAAAGTTAGGTATTGAAAATTATCCGGGGTCCAAAGAGGTTGAAAAAGATCCCGAAAAAATTGAAAGGCAATAAAAAGAAAATTATGCCAAATAGTGGGCCAATTTATATTGTTTCATCACCTCAAAAGAAAAAACATTATTATTATTTATGAGGGAGTTTGAATGGAATATAAAACGGGTTTGCACGCCCTTAAAAAGTCATGAAAAAACTTTAAATAGTTTTGGACGTTATTGGTGTGAAAATCATGTTTGACTTCGATTTGTTGATATGGCTAAGACGATGTCATTCAAATTCAACAATTTTACACCTAAAGAATATTTTGAAGTTCATTCGTTAGGAGTATACATTTGCACCATGCATATTTGTTATGTTTGATTGTATTGATTTAACTATCGAATTGTTCACACCCATTCATACTGTTTCCATGATTTGGTCATTTTAGTGTAAATTTATGGTGCATGTTTTTTTTTTGTAATTTTTTGTGTGGAAAATTTGAAAAAATAAAAAAAATAGTTTGTGGAACTTTTGAGTTTACCCTTTTCATGTGTAGTTTGATCCATGTTTTCTATACATCTTTATCGTGACACTCCATATTTAGTTTGTTTCTTCTTATCTTTCTATTTGGGGACATAATAAAAAGGGGGAGAATGAATCATCATTTATGAGGGAGTTTGCATTCTGGGGGAGATTTAATTATATTGATTGCTTTATTCTTATATCATTTCAAACTTGAAGTGTCACGAAGTTATTTGCTTTGTCCTATGTGTGTAGGTACAGTTGAAGATTTTTGGATTGCACACCCTGATAATGACAAAGAATGTTTGAAGTTTGTTGAAGATTGAAAAAGTTTGAAGACTTGTCATTTACCTTTTCAGTATTGGGTTCATGGGAGGATAGATTTGTATAGGTCATATTTTGATTGATAATTCGGATGTTTTTATTTTGTACCGGCATAGACATAGGGGAGATTTGAAAGGACATTTTTGTTAGTCATCATTTTGTATGTCGTATTCCGCTACACCGTCAAGAAGCTCAATATCACATTCACATCAAGACGGATCCGAATAATCAAGGTTCTTCAATAAACATCCTCCTCAAGGTTAACTTTGCTAAGGTTACATTTTAGAGTACCATAATAATGCACTTAGAGTATGAGAATTATTTTTACAAAATATTTTCTAAGTGTTAGAGCGGAGTTTTTAAATTTTTCGTCAAAATAATTTTCCAAGATTTGTAGATGAATTTTCAAGAATAAAAATTTATTTTTTAATATCTCGTTCGAACGAGATAGGATATCGTTCGAGCGACAAGGCTATCTCGCGAGATATGGTGCGAACGACATGTGATGTCGTTTGAACGACAGGTGGACTTCGTTCGAGCGACCCACTGTAATACCCCGTAAATTTTTGGAATAAAATATTTCGATTCAATGGATTTAATGATTTCGAATTTTAATTTTCAAAATAAATTAAATTAGGAGGATTTAAAATTTAGAGAGTAAAATTTGTAATTTAAGTAAGCTCTTATAATCTTATAAAAAAATAAAACTCAACTGGACGTAATGGGTTTGCGAGTGAGAAATCTTTAATTCGTAATTAAATTATGGGGCACGCATCGTTGGAACATATTAAAAATGTCTATGTAAAATAAAAATATCCGGGACGTATTTTGGAGAGTGTTAAAGACTCGGTTTAGTGTTTAAAATATTACAAATTGGTTCCAGGTCATAGGTATACGAGTTGGGGAACATTTGGGCTAGTTGGGTTATGGTTTCGGGCTTATTTGGAGGCCCAAAAGTTGGGGTTTAGGTCCAACTCGGGAATTTTCATTTAATTAGTATTTAAGTGGGGTTAAACCACTCCCCCAATATCATTCCACAAAATCTAAGCTGGTAGTCATCGGGAGAAAGAAGAGAGAAACACCAAAAGAGGGAATGAGGGCAAGAACAAAGAAGAAATCAAGAGTTTCAAAGGGGTTCATCTTCTACAAATTTTCAGGCAAGAATTTTGTTGTTTAATTTATTTTCCAATATATTTCTTGATGCATTATATATTATTCCCTTTAGATTTGTGGGATTTAGGGCTTGATGTCTTTGATTTAATGATAAACAACGCATGTAGAGGAATTATGCATATGTAGATGTTGTCCCATAAATTAGGTATCGAAAAATCAAAATTTTTGGTGTTAGAATCCTTAAGTATTGATAGTTATTTGGGGGAAATTGAATAATCGAGGTAGAAAATTACTATCGATGGTCTGGAATTTTGTAGGTTTCATGATGAGTCACCATTTACTGGAAACCAAATGAAGTTAGAATTTAGGGGGCGTCTAATTTGATTTAAATCTTAAACAT
This sequence comes from Sambucus nigra, assembly GCA_949130495.1. Lineage (NCBI taxonomy): Eukaryota > Viridiplantae > Streptophyta > Magnoliopsida > Dipsacales > Adoxaceae > Sambucus > Sambucus nigra. Next base: position 22,855,089 of record OX422216.1, read on the forward strand.
ACATAAACTGTGGGTTGATTTTGGGACTTAGAAAGTTAGTGTTGTAAATATATATAATTATGGGTTTTCATCTGAACGTATCTGGGCTTAAAAGAACTTGAAACTGGAAAACTATAATTGGGATTAGCGTGGGGTAGGGAACACGACGTCGTTCAAGTGACGACACGTGTCGTTCGAACGACAGCCTGCGTCGCGCGAACGAGGGCCCCACTCGTTCGAACGACGTCTGTTATTTATTTCCTCTTCCGTCCTCTTTTCCTTGGTCCTGACTAAGATGATTGAAAATGGATTGAATTCTGCAAGTTGTTCAGTTATTGGCAGTATGAGTGAAGAAAAACAAAGAAAATGAATGTTAGTGTGTTGGTTAATTAAATCAACATATAAATGGTATACCCACACCTTACTTTATGATAATTACACTTAACTTGTTAGTTAATGTAATTATCTCACGGATTAGAGTTAATAATTTATTTAGGTGATAAATTATTAACTGAAGGAAAAATGTTGGGGATTTTATTGGGGAATATATATAAAACTTAGAAATTGGTCAAGTGGTGAAATTATGAAACATTATAGATAAATCTAATAGATGGTAAAATTTTATTGGACTTTTATGGTAATTATGGAGAAATTACCTATACATATTATATGGGATAATAATATGTACTATTATATGCTTTTGTGGACATACCAGTGGACCGTCCTATCGACTTGGGGGTTCGTGCGTCACACTGCGTACCACACGTCGGCATAGGTGGGCTTGAAAATGTCTAGGCCATATAGGTACTACGTAGAGGCTTCCCATCCTCAAGTGGTAGGTGTGGCACTGACTGCTCCTGTATTACCGCTGGGTATGGGCAGTATACAGGTATTCTGCATAGGGACCACCCCCAACTTGTGTGTGTTTTGTGATGTCCGATTAGGATAAGGGATTCCTCCAAATTTGTCGATAAAGCACGAATTAGACACCAACGGTAGATGCCCTTCTGTGTTATATTTATATATATAAAGGACATATATTTTATTACCTGGTGTAAGAGGGTAGTTTAGATAATATGGGGACGTAACCCCTTTTGAAGTATAATAATGATAAATTAATCCAAGAAATGCCCTTGACTAATCCAAATGCAAAATCACGAATCAAGATAGATACGAGCTCAGTTTAAACTCACAAGAACACTCATGTATAACTCAAATAAACAATAAGGAAACTCAAAAGTAACTCATTTAGAGGGAGAGAGAAGTGAGCCCCCTAGAAACACCTTGGCAGGCAGCCAAACACCCCAACCATCCTCAAGATCTCTATCAAATATTAAAAGCTTCGTAATAAATGACAATGGTGGGTGAGTTAACTCTGGTTTTGTAATAAATCTCTCTCTGATGTATTTTCTCTCTTAGCAATAACTTATGAACTTACCAAAAGAACCATGCTTTCCTCAGAGGTGGTTGAGCCCCTTAAATAGCCTCCACACCACTACCGAGGTGCCTCAGTTCCTTACAGCCGTGAAAAGACATCCCTCATACTTTATGTTACCAACACTAAATGCCTGATGGACTAGTAAGCGCCATGTCATAAACATTAAATGCCAAGACATGCCTTTTGCCTAACCACTGTGTGTCAGGGCGCTGTCAACACAGAGGTGGCTCACCAACTGTCTGACAGTCCCAAATACCACGGTAGTTTACTCAAGTGCATATTTGACATTTCTTAGCTGGCTAGTGACATCTCCTACAGTTAGGGGTGTGTTTCGGTTGGATCAGATCAGAATAGGGGTGTTCGGAAAATTTTTCAAAATTTTTAGAATTTTAAAATCCTTTCCAAAATTGAAAAAATCAATTTTGGAAAATCAATTTCTTTTCCATGTCCGCGACTTCGGAATATTCGAAATTTTCGGAATTTTTGGATATTTTTTTATTCGAAAAAAACTTGGAAAAATCAAAAATATCAATTTTTATTTTTCGGATAATATCGAAAATACAAAATCATACATTTTATCTTTTTTATTTCACTTTTTTTGGGGGGGTGGGGGTAGTCTTATTTTCATACAAATGTCAATTTCAAGCAATATTGAGTGTTGATGCTAAGCTTAAAAGCTGAACCTCATAAGACCAGATGAGCAGTGTACATTACTATGAGAAAAAACAAGCAAAGAATAACACCAATGTTGGTAAGCAAATAATGAAAACACGATGATTACATGAACATCCTAATCATAAATTGCAATTATTTATAGAGTTATACAGATACAGCAAGATGCAGGCAATATACGATGACTAGACTATGTTTCAATTAGAAACAATGGATGAAATCATTGATGGTAAGTTAAGTCAATAGAATACTCATATATGATTAACAAATAGAGCTACAAAACTGTGTTTAGTAAATCAGAGAGGAATGAGACCATACCTGACTCAGTGAGAGGAATGAGAAATTAAAGGATTCAGGAATTACAGTGGTGTGGTCTTTCTAATTAGGTTGGATATGATAAAAGAGGGGGGGCAAACGAACCTTTATATAGGTAAAAATAAAGGATTGAGATTATTTTAAATGAATGGTTGGGTTTGTTTTAAATGAAGGGTGGGATTATTAGGAAATGTGATGAGTAAAAATTATTAAAATGAAAAAAAAAATTATTATTTCGAAAAATATTTTGGATAAATCGGATCGGCGTGATATCGGAATTTTTGGAATGAAAAATCGAAAAGTCGAAAATTTATATATGATTTCCAATTCCATTCCAATTTATATCGAAATAGTCAGAAATCGAAATAATTCGGATCGAAAAAATTAAAATGGTGCCCAATTTGGAAAAATTCGGACCAGAATTCGAAAAATTCGGAAGTTCGAATATAATTGACACCCCTACCTACAGTAGATGTGACATAAAGTAGAGGGTTGTTTGGTTCACAAACTTCAACGCCCGATGGAACTCAAGATTGCCCCATCTAAGGTTCCACGCCCAAGGATTTTCGGTGTTTTACCAGGTGTATCTAAGGTGGCCAGGACAAGCTTCAACGGTGCCTCACTTCTCAATCCTCCAAACCAAGTCCCTCTGAAGTTCCCATGGTGAGGTCATTCAATAGAGCATGACAGCTCTCCCAGGCCCTGCCAAGCCTGGTCTCTCGCGAGTACTGTTTGACTTCACACTAAATACCTTTACAATCATTACATCATTTTAATCGTTATAGCTCATAGTCAATATAAACAAAAGATACAATACGACTAAGTAAGACATCAAAGACAAAGGATAAGCTCTCTCGGCCAGTTCCTTCGCTGGAGGATCTCCCTTGAGCTGCCACGCTGATCTTCCTTGCTTGAGTTGCCTCGCTTGAACTACCATGCTGAGCTTACTTACTTGGTCTACAACGTTGAGCGGCCTCACTTGAGCTGCCACGCTAAGCTTCTTCACTTAAGCTTCTACGCTTAAGCTGCCACGATGAGCCTTAATCTCGAACAATGTTGTTAATGGGTAATTTTATCTCTAATCTAGAGATTACCTTCAAGCCCCCTCTACATTTTCCCCTTCGTGTAGAGATTTGTTGTGTGAATAAGAAATGTCTGCATGAAAACTTCTCAATCCAACGAACCTTCTCTGCGTGAAAAATTTTTGGCATCTTTTCTTGCGTTACGACCATTGCATTACTACCAGGAAAAAGTAAAATTCTCCCCGAGGTATCTGAACCAAAGCACTGCGACTTGTTAGTGATTGGCGAAGAGACATCGCAACTTTTCCCTGTCACTGAGTTCTAACCGTTCTAGCATAGCTATTTTTAATTCTTCGAGACATCTGATGACTTTCTCAAGTACCCGTTTTAACTCTTGGGTTGTAAATTTTTCTCCCTTGTCTGTGCTTTTTGCTTCATTTTAACTTGTTCAGCAAAAAGGTAAAATTCTCCCAGATGGCTTTGTTGTTGAGGGAACATCGTGAACTTTTGGGCTGAACTACGTTGTGCCTTAATCTCTTTGGTTGAAATTATCCCAAGGAAATTCTACTTTATCTGGAGGTTCTACATCGTTTGGACTGTGCTGAGATATCATTTCTTCTCTTTTCGAAAAGCGTAAAATTCTCCCCGATGTATCTGAGTAACAGTGAAACATCGTTAGGGCTTGTGGCAAGGGGACATCGTAGCTTTTTAGAATCGGTGGAACAACTTTTACATTGTGACCCTTTGGATATATCTGAGAATAATTATGGTGCCAAGACTCAAACTTGCTTAGGAAGAAACCCTTTGCATTCCCCATGAGCCACATCAATAATGATGTAATGCTGTCTTTTAAACTACCAAAGCATTACCCGAAGTGCCATGCGTCCACTTGGAATGATTATAGGAGGCTTAGCGCGTGTGTTGGTGGGAAACCCAAAAGACGAGTTTTAAGTGATTTAAACGTCTTCTTTTTCAAAACACTTAACCATTTTCTTCATCGTTTTCAAACTCCCGTCTACTATAAGAGAGAGAGAACCACTACAAAACTCCATTGTTGCCAACCTTTACTCCTCATTTCTTTCCTCTGCGACCATCTTCAACCTCTAACCACTCCATTGTTACTCATCTGTGCCTTTTTTTAAGCTTTATGTTCCTCGCTTTCATCTACAATGTCTTACTCAATCAATCCTACTAAATCTGCCACCACTACTCCACCAGCCACCCCTACTGCCACCATTCCTGCTGCCATACCTACTGAGGGCACCACTTCTCTGACTGTCGCCCGTCGGGAACAACTACACTTCTACCGCCCCATATTCGGCAAGGGTGATGATTTTTCTGGTTTTTGCAAAACTTGAGTTTTTAATTCCAAGTGTGATGCTATGGTTCTTGGTGATGAGGATGAAGAGGGGACTCTTCGCTTTCGTCTCGAACGAGGCGACTTCCCATGGTCCCATATTGATTTCGAGGGACCTGGGGGTTCTCCTGCTCATTTCACCACCTGGAACGCGCATATGCTGAGATCTCGTGTTGCCACCCTCACCAAGATTGGGCTCCAATGGGCCAAGTGGTTTTGGTGAGTTTACTTTATCGAAGAATAATGCTTCCCTCCCCATTATGGTTTCCCGCTGGAACGTTATTACTCACACCTTCATAGCTGTGTGGGGTGAGTTCACAGTTACGTTGGAGGATGTTTGCGAACTCTTAGGCCTTGAGCCCATAGGTCATGAACCTTATTCTGATAAAGCCCTGCATGCCAAGGAGGCTGCTGACCATTCAGAGTTGGACTGTATATGCCGAAGGTTCATAGGTACTTCAAACAAAGCCACTTTCACTCCCCTTATCAGCTATTTCTTTTGGGATCCTTCTGAGGATGGTTCTTCTGAGGTTGCCCCTGGCCAAGGTACATCGTTAGAGTTACCATCTTATATCCTTGTTATTCATTCTCGCTTCATTATACCTGGGAAACCTAACGATCAACCCCGAAGGGACCTCATCAACATATCCCTTCGTTTGGCCCGGGGTGTCAAGCTTTCTCTGGCTGCAATGGCCTTGGGCTCCCTCTACACATGGCTTGATAGAACTCACTTTGACATGGAACGGTCTCTTGGCCATTATAACCTAGCCAATTTTTCCAATGGCATACTTCTGACAGGTTTCCTCTATGTTCGTTTCCCCGATATAGTAGCCAAAACCAACCGTCTTCCCTCAGGAGAAACAATTCTGCCCCCTCGCTCATACATTTATCATAAAAGGCAAAGTTGTGAAGAGTTAGTCTCTATTATTTACAAGCGTGACCGTTTCGTGATGATACCCTATGGAGAGGAAGTTTTCCTCCATACTTGGGGTTTTTTAAAAAATGAGCCAAGGGTGGTTCAACCAACAACTATAGACCTTATAATAGAAAACCCTTCACTTGATGTGGTTCTTCTATTCTCCCTAAGGTACCTGCCTTCCTACACCGATTGGGGATACACCTGCGAACATTATAACCCTCATCGGTGTAGCCATCAATTTGGTTTTGACCAAGGGGCTCCTCGCCCCATTTTTCAACAAAACCACCCCAAAGTCACGTTAAGCGAGGCCTGCTCTTTATACACTTATAATGTTGCATGGGGGGTGAGTTCCACAATGTCTAGTCGAGTCACCATCCCCAATATCATAAGGGAAGGGGATGTGACCTCCTTATTTGCCACAAAGTATTGGCCGAATCAACTGGCCCAAATCTTTGAGTTCATCGGAGGGCCTCCCATGTATCCCTCAGTTCTCTTGTTTTCTACCCAGGAGTTGGGGTTGAAGGGAAATTCCGTTCTATTAATGGAGTTCCCTCTAAGAAAAACTCCCAAGGAACCTCCCATTTAGCTTCTTTCGTACTGCTCCATGATTCTTGTTGTTGTTCCTAAGCTCAAGAAATCCCCAATAGCCAAATAGTATACCCCTTCTGGAGACACTTCTGGTGAAGGTCCTTCGTAGGCTTTCTATCAAAAACCAAAGAAATCAGGAAAAAACAAAAATTAGGCTTCATCTAAGTCCAAGACTCAACGCAAGACCCAAGGACCATAGATGCTTTTCCCATTGCTTTTGTTCCTCCAAACACCGAGGTTCCTGACTAAATAAGGGACGCAACGAGAAAAGAGATGGAATAATTACAACGAATATTTCAACAACATGCACCAACAGTTCCTCCCTATGCAACTTTCCCTACCATTGTGGTCCTTTCTGAGGGGGCGTCTCAACGAAAGAGAAGGTCCCAGGTTCTTTCTGCTGTAGAAACCTCTGGCAAGAGAAAAAAGACTTTGAGGACTAAAGTTTCCAAAAGGCAAACCGTTGCAGCACCACCTCCGGCTATCACCCATACCCCTGAGCCTTGTCCATCGATATTCCATGAGCCCATTATAATAGTTGATGATAGTCCTGAGGCTGTGGCTGATGCCCCTGGCGGGACTTCCCCTTATTTTTCTCCTTTTTCATCTCCTCTAGTTGTATCAACACACTCCTCTTCTGATCATGAGGTGAGAGTTCTCATACTTAGCCATTTTTATCTTGGTGAAATTTCTTTTCCTAACTCTTGTTATTTTTTCTTGCCTTTGTTAGGAGATTGAGGAAAAAAGGGCTTCATCTCCATCTTCCCCTCCAGTAACCCCTTTCGTGGGAGGACGTTTTGGTTCCTCTCAAACCAATGCAACTCCTCCCCGTTCTCCCGTGACCGGGCTTATCTACTCACACTGTTTAACCTCCAGCCGAGCGAGGGAGGTCACTGGGGAGGGTGACTCTGTTAGATCTGTGGGAGTTTCTTCTCAGCCAGCAGAAGCTCCTGCAATCTCTTCGAAAGTTTCTCCCCACTCCGAGGTTTCTCTGCCCATTGTTCTAACTGCATAAGTTTTTTTCGAGGTAACACATTTTCTGAACCTTGATACTTATTTTCTTCTCTAATGTTGTCACTACTGAGCTTTTAATCTCGTGGGGTTCCTCAGGTTGAAATGGCTTCTTTAATAGCCCACATTTTTCTTCCCTCTGCATTAGTGAGACCCCTAATGGACGTTCTGCTTTTCAGCTCTATAACTGAGGTAAGTAAAACTAGAGGTACGTCTCTCTTTTTCTGTACTTATTCTTCCTTTCTAACACTTAGCTTCATTTTTACAGTTTTCTCCAGATCTTGTCCCACCAGCTTCGTTTGGTGGTCTTCCCATTCCCAAGGGCAGCATTGATTTTTTTGCCCATCATGGTGGTTCTTCTGCATCCACTATCGTTGGAGCATCCCTTGGAGGTCAAATGCCTTCTCCAAGCGAGACTATTCCCATGTTGGCCTTGGTACCTTTTGTTGGCGTAGGAGCTTTAACACACAATGAGCTTTCCACCGTTAAGGGTTCTATGGGGTCTTCCGAGGAGACAACTTTGCCTTCCACAGTTCCCCCTGTTGTAGCTTTCATGGTGGCTCCCGTTATGTCTCCAGCTACTACTGAGATATTTTTTTATTTTCTATTCCTTTTCTCATTGTTTGTCATTTACTTGATAATGTACAATCTAGAAGAATCTTTTTTTCAAACATTCAAACTCCACCAGTAACGGTGACTTAACAATGACAAACACTTGTTAAGATTTTGGTCAAACTCCACCAATAATGATGACTTAACAATAATAAACGCTTATTAAGATTTTCGTCAAACTCCACCAATAATGGTGAGTTAATAATGATAAACACTTGTTAAGATTTATTTTGCAACATCCACCTCCAACGGTGACACTTGTAACGGTGACTTAACAATAACAACCACTTGTTAAGATTTTTCGTACTCATTACCTGCTTTAACTATTCGCAGGTTTCTAGTGAGTCTTTTCAAGATATAGAGAGGTCTCCCCCAGTCCCTTCGCCTACTTCTTCGCCCCATCGGGAACCAACTATTCCAGAAGATTATAATCATAATGACTAGGGTTCCATGATGGGTACTGCTGCTGATAGAGAGTTTGGTTGTGAGCTTCCTCTACCAGCCTTAGCTCCCCATGAGTTCTGCCTCATGGTCCTTTAACGTTCTCCTCAAATGTCTGCCAGCCATCGCTTAGTTATTAAACACATTTCCATCCATCATCCTGAGACTTTCACCGTTGACTGTCTTCGTTTGAACATTCCAGTGATGAGCCTCAGACTTCAAGGAATGGCCATGGTTATCGTGGATTTGGTTAGCACCCCAACTTCCAATGTCACTAGGCCCCTGCTCAATTAATTTCTGGGCTATTTAAAGGAGTTGGGTAGAGATGGCTTCCAATTAAAATGGTTGATTGGACATTTAAAAACTCTAAAGAGATAAAAGTTAGAAGGCCAGAGGGAACTGTTGCAGCACCATCGAGAGGCTCAGTGAACTGAGGGAGCTAGGTTGGCCGAGATAGCATCCCTACTAGAGGTTGATGATAAGAATATAGAGAACCTCGAAGAAACTCTTTGTTTAGTAAAGATAGAACAGGAGGAGATTCTTATCGAGCGTGCCCAAGTTCGAACCAGGCTGGAGGTTTCTATCAATGCTGAACAATCATGCTTGGCAGCTTCTTTAGGATTGCCTGGAGACTTTTTTGCTGCGCCAGACCTGTGGTTCCTCTTGGTCTAATAAATTCCTTCACACTTGTGTAGATTTTTCTTGTCTTTTTTTTTCATATGTAATTCTTGGGCAGTAGCTCCCAATTTTGTAATTCCTCAACGCTTATGAATGAGAAAAAAAATGTTGTATGTTTTCCTACGCCCCTGCGTTATGTTGTAACTGCTTGCATTAATTACAAAACTGTGCCATTTTCATCTCCACTCAATGTTGCAACAAAAGACATCTTTTAAGGAATAATGACTTGTATATTCATAACAACAACAACTAGATACAACGGTGATCCAAAGTTTAATTTCTCATACATGATAGACTTTTAAACATTTATTGTTAATTTTAAACGGCTTATCTTCTTCCATCTTAGAATTTAAGCAATAACCTGAATCATGAGCCTCCTTTATAATGAAAGGTCCCTACCAATTTGCTACAAACTTAGGCAGAGGAAGCCCCCTGATATGCTTCACTGCTACCTTTAAGATAAGGTCTCCCTCCACGAACTTCCTTGGACTCACCAAGTTATCATACGCTCTTGAAAGTTGCTTTGTGTACATTTGGAAGTGTTGCATCGCATTGTCTCTGTGCTCGTCCAACGCTTCCAATTACACATGTCTGTTCTGAGGGAGTATACTACTTCGTAAGGCATATCAGGCAGAGGGAACTTCCAACTCCACTGGAAGAATTTCTTCAACTCCATAAACGAGGGAGAATGGGGTGTACCTTGTAGGCTTCCTCTTCATCGTGCGATAGGCCCATAACACCGCTAGGATTTTATCATCCCACGATCCTAGAAAATCCTCCATCATTTTTGCTAAAATGTTAACCAGCATCTCGTTAGTTGCCTCAGCTTGTCCGTTCCCCTTCGCGTATGCCACCGTTGAGATACGATGAATAATGGATTGTTTGTTCGTCAGCATTATTACTTCTGAGTTAACGAATTGAGTCCCGTTATCAGAGAGAATAACTTTTGGAATCCTAAAATGATAAATGTTATACTCTTTGATAAAGTTGGCTACCACTCCCGCAGTTGCTCTTTTCAGTGGTTTCGCCTTAGCCCATTTTGTAAAGCACTCTGTTGCCACTAGTATCCAAATCTTCCCCCTTGAAGAAGGGTGTATTCCCCCTACCAAGTCAAATGCCCAAGTATGGAAAGGATATGGAGTTTCTAGAAAATGCAGGTCCACCGATGGGGCATGGATCATATTTCCATACAATTGGTAAGCTTTACACTTTCGAACAAACTCTGTAGATTCTTTCTCCATGGTTGGCCAATAATAACCCAACGTCATCAACTGGTTATACAACTTTTCCCCTCCTATGTGAGTTGGGTCATGAGCTTGTTTTAGGACTTCGATTGCCTCATCATTCGTGATACAACATAATGGCCTATTGAAGTACCCTCTTTGATACATCTGTCCCCCTTGAACATAAAACCTTGGGGCTCTTCTCTTACGTCCCATCGCATCAATATTTTATGTTGGGACAACTCCATCTTTTATGAACTCAATATAGGGCTGCCCCTAATTTGATTGATCTTCAACCAAATTCCACTCAGCTACCTCGAAGAAAAGTTGACACTTATCACATTTTCGTTGTAGCTATGCTGCATCTTGCTTCATCCTGGGCCAGAAGTATCCCTCCCTTTGAATTCTTCTATAAAGAGGGATCTCAGTTCTTTCGCAATGCTCATTATGTGTCTTCTTTAACCTTCGTTATGCTTCTTCTGGATCGATGCATCTCGATAACCATCCACCTGAATTCTTGTAGTACAGGTTCCCCTAATTTGTAAAATATTGGGCCACATCCCTCAACTCCATCTCCCCTTCTCCAAACTCCAATTTCTTTATAATAACTCCCCTCCAATCAAAATCATCCTCCATCAACAGGATTGACTATACCCCAGAGGGGGTTATTTTTCGTTGGATCACCACCGTAGTTGAATCTTCCTTCATAATCATCTTCTGGGAAATAGTGGCATAGGCATCTGGATGGAGATTCATCGTTCTGGGATGCCTCCTGCCCTTTGTCCGATGGAACTGGTTGAGTAGCCTTTGAATGATCGTTATGGTAGGGGCCAAACTGAGGTGCTTCAGCGCATATTCCCCATTCACTTGTTGGATCCCCAAGTTCGAATCACCCTTGATGCAGAGTGAATTAATTCCCATTCGAAGGGCCTCCAACAACCACTACACCAAAATGGTCAAATTGTCACCTTTCACTCGGCCACCCTTGCCACGGTCATTGACCGTGACAACAAACACGCGTTTTGTGTCATGGTCAATGACCGTGATAAAGAATTGTCACGGTCATTGACCATAACTAGTCTGTGACAAACATCTTTGTCACGATCAATGACCGTGACAATTATTTGAATAATTGTCACGGTCAAGGACCTTGACACGACTGTGAGAATGCCGTCAGTAAAATAAGCCCTGGGCTTTTTTTTCCCACCGAGTTTTGGTTTTCCCCTCTCTCTCTCTCTCTCTAAGGTATGTTTTTTTCCTCTCTTTCTCTCTCATTTCTATATGTGCGTGTATGTGTGTATATATATGTGTGTATGTGTATGTGTATATGTGTGTGGTGGTGTGTGGTGGGGGTGGGTTGTGTGTGTGCATGTGTGGTGGGGGTGGGGTGAGGGGGGCAGGGGGTGGGGTGGGGGTGGGGTGTGTGTGTGTGTGCAGGTGTGTGCGTGTGTGTGGCAGGGGGAGGGGGCAGGGAGTGGGGGTGGGGGTGGTGGGGGTGTGGTGGGAGTGTGGGAGTGTGTGGTGGGGCAATCTAAACAATTGTATAGCTTTAATTAATAAATTGTATAGCTTTAATTGTAATTTTAATTGTATAGTTTTAGATGAAAGTAAATTAATAATTAGTACCCATTTCATATGAAAGTATGATTGCCCCTCACTGTAAATTAGTAAATTAATAATCGTATACTTTAACTGTTAGTTTAATTTATCAAATGAATTGATTGAGTTGATGAATTAGAATGAGTACAGGATACACATTTGTTGTTGACATTGATGTTGGATTATTTTGTTTAGTAAATGTTGGGTTGGTTAGTTTTAAAAGTGGCCTGACCACTAGATTATTGTCCATATGGGGGTGGGATTTTTCAACTTTTTAAAAAAATTACTTTGTATATCGAACAATATATATATAGTATGTGCGTGTGTGTGTGGCGGGGGGAGGGGGCAGGGGTTGGTGTGGTGGGGGTGGGGGTGTGGTGGGTGGGTGTGTGTGTGTGGTGGGGCAATCTAAGCAATTGTATAGCTTTAATTAATAAATTGTATAGCTTTAATTGTAATTTTAATTGTATAGTTTTAGATAAAAGTAAATTAATAATTAGTGCCCATTTCATATGAAAGTAGTATTGCCCCTCATTATAAATTAGTAAATTAATAATTGTATACTTTAATTGTTAGTTTAATTGATGAAATGAATTAATTGAGTAGATGAATTAGAAGGAGTACGGGATACACATTTTTTGTTGGATTATTTTGTTTAGTAAATGTTGGGTTGGTTAGTTTTAAAAGTGGCCTAACCACTGGATTATTGTCCATATGGAGGTGGGATTTTTCAACTTTTTTTGAAAATTACTCTGTATATCGAACAATATATATATAGTATGTGCGTGTGTGTGTGGCGGGGGGAGGGGGCAGGGGGTGTGGTGGGGAGATCTTAACAATTGTATAGCTTTAATTAATAAATTGTATAGCTTTAATTGTAATTTTAATTGTGATGGGGGTGTGCGTGTACGTGTGCATGTGTGTGGTGGGGGAGGGGGTGTATGAAAGTAAATTAATAATTAGTGCTCATTTTTATTTGTAGTAATTGTACATATTTGCATGTCTTCTTGTAATTTTTTTTATCTGTACTAATAACATTTTTTTACAGCAAATGTCTCCTTCAGGTATTAAGGCGAGGATGATGATGCTGGTTATGATGATGTCATCTGGGCTCGGTGGTAGCGGAGGCGACGAGGGCTCCTCGGCCCCTAGGCTCCCCAAATATAGCAAATTTGGGATTACCATCGAGAACAAGTTGGAGCTATTAGCGAGATCCCTCGAGCTGCTAAAGACGGTCATCGGCCCGGGGTTTATGAGTTTGAAGGAGGTGCCATATGACCTCAAGTTAGCTGTTTGGGCGGCATTATAGGTAATATATTTATATTTATATGAATATTTCAATTTCAATTTCAATTTCGATTTCAATTTCATTTTATATTTATATTTATATTTATTCGCAACTAACATTGTATTTGTTGGACATGAACAATTCAACTTGGATCCAAAGCTACGCGATCCCATCTTGGAGCAGTTGAGGGAGCAACACAAGACGTGGAAGAAAAATATGCAGACACGGTACTTTAAAAAAATACGAGATTCCATTATCCGATGGCATGAATTCGTCCCGCCGAAGGAGCCGATCCCATTGGCACAATGGCAAAAGTTCATTGACAATGAGATCGGGGAGCAACAATTGGCATCTTGCCAATCGGGGAGGGAAAATCGGGCAAAAAAGACAGACGTGCAGTACTCCGGCCGGACGTCTTACATCGAGGTGGAGCATAGGATGAAGTTAAGATTTAATTTTTCTATAACTACAGAAATATATTATTCTGCATTATTTTACTTTGAGGGGCTGATACTAATTTTACTTTATTTTATTTCAAGGGGTAGGGAGTGGCCCTGGGGGTAAGCCACATAGGCTCGATACTTATGTGGCTCTTCGGACGAAGAAGGGGAAGGATAAGGAGGTGTCTCCGAGCGTCACGACCATAATTGTAAGTAATCCGACAGTTTACTTTTTGTTAATTATGTTATAATTTTTTAGTTTACTTATTTTACTAATCATGTGCTTTTTGTCGTTTCAGGCAAAGCTTAAGGAAGTGCATGAGTCGCAGTCTGATGACGATAAGGCATCTTTGTCCACAGACGCACTCAGCCAAGTGCTTGGCTCTCATCGCAAGGGGAGGACAAGAGGGGTGAGCTCACGGGTGGCCAAATCTAGGATCATCGAATTGGATACGAGTGACACCGGGTTGACTCGAACGGTGGATTCACATGACGCGAAGCTGTCCCGTTTGGAGGCGACGGTCCAAGATATGTACTCATTCATGAAGTGTACATTGGGTGGAGACCGTAAGGGGAAAGGGAAGGAGAAGGCGATGGAGAAGGAGGTGCGGGAGGACGAGGCGCAAGATGACGATGATGTGGAACTCGTTGCTTCATCACCGACACGTGCGTACTTCGATGATCCACTTCCCTATTTGGCGCCCTTTAACAGACCGATGTCGACACTTAGTTGGCCGAGCGTGTTCATATTGGACGTATTTGATGGCCAGCGGATAGGGCGAGGGTTGAGGGACCCGAATATCGTCCAGGGTGGAATAGTTCACGGACGTGAGCTTCAAGAGATAGAGTCCAAAGTGCTCGTCACGCGTGTGATACCCGGAAAGGATAACTCGCTATTGTGGTTGCACGAACAATGCGGCCCGATGTATATTAGTGGGTGTGTCAATTCGTATATCGTGTGGCCTACTCACCTCCTCACATTTACCCCAGACATGTAGTGACAATATTTTTAAGTTGGTACATTTGAATTATATTATGGATTATATCGTCATGTATATTGTTTCTATTTTGAATATATATTTGCATTATCTTTATTTATTTGGATATATGATGTTGCTATAACAGGTACAAATATACTGCTGGGCAGTGGCAGTGGCCATAATGCCCAGCAGATTTTTTTAAAATTCTGCCCAGAATTCTCACGGTCAGTGACCGTGACAAGAGTTGTCATGGACTTGTCACGGTCAATGACCGTGATAATTTTTTTAAAAAGGGTCAAGGCTTTGTCACGGTTATTAATCGTGACTAAACGTGTCACGGTCATGACCCGTGATACGACCGTGACAATTCTAATGAACTTGTCACGGTCAATGACTGTGACACGTCCGTGACAAAAAAAGTTATCTCGCCCCGAATTATCACAGTCATTGACCTTGACAAGTTGAACTTGTCAAGGTCAATGACCATGATAATTAGGCAGATTTGGTGTAGTGAACCCTAGCACCAACACCTCATACTCTGCTTCGTTATTGGATCAAGGGAATTCTAACTTGTAGGAGAGACAAATTTCTCCAACTCCTTTTGAAAGAATAACCCATGCTCCTCTTTTCTTTTTTCCCGAAGATCCATCGAACTGCATCGTCCATCCCTCCTCGTTCGCGCCTAAGTGGTTGGCCTGTAAATCATCCCCTGGAATGCTTTCTCTAGGTGGCCCAAATGTCTCAGAGGGGAAGATCGCCAAGAGGTCTGCATATGCTTGGCTCTTGATCGCGCAAGGGACCACGCCCTTCAAATCATACTATGAGAGGATGAGGAACCGCCTAACTTCTCTACCAATCATTATAGTTCTTGCTAACAAAAACTTAATAGGATCACATCTCGTTATAATATGAATTATAAAAGACAAAATATAATGTCTAAGTTTTTGTGCTACAAAGACTAAGGCTAAACAATGTCTTTCCAAGTTACTATATCTGACCTCCGGCCCATGTATGATTCTACTCAGATAGTAGACTGGTCGTTCTTGCCCATCCTCTTCTTGAGCCAATAGAGCTCCAATGGACCTCGTGGTGGATGTGAGGTATAGTTGCAACGGCATTCCTATTTTTGGAGGGATCATGATCTGTGGTGAAACGAGCAACTTCTTTAGCATGGTAAGAGACTCCTGGTGGGCTTCCTCCCATTTGAACTTCGTATTCTTTCACAGCAGATGCATCAACGGGTGTGTTATCTCAATTAATCCAGGGATAAATCTCCTAAGATAGGAAACTTTATCGAGGAAGCTCCTTCTCCGTTCTTGGACTTAGCATCTCTAAGATTGCTCGCTGCATGTCCTGGTCCATCTGCACCCCTTGTCGATCCACCTCAAAACCCAAGAATTTCCCACTAGTGACCCCGAAGACGCATTTTAGCGGATTCATCTTCAGTTTATACTTCCAACACCGGACGGACACCTTCTTCAGATCATCCAGATGGGACTCCTCCTTCTTCAACTTGATGACCAAATCGTCCACATAAAACTCCACGAACCTGTGGAAAAAGTCATGGAAAATGGCCATCATCGTTATCTGATAATTTTCCCTCGCATTCTTCAGTCCAAACAGCATCACTTTGTACATGAAATTGCCCAACAGAGTTCTGAATGTTGTATTCTCTACGTTTGTGGGATCCATCTTGATTTGGTTATACCCTACATACCCATTTATGAAGATGTACATCTCATGCCTAACCATTGCATCGATCAAGCTATCAATGGCGGGTAGAGGGAACTCATCTTTGGGGTAAGACCTATTCAAGTTTCTGAAGTCCACATAAATCCTGATTTGATTCTTATCTTTCTTCCCTACCGGAACGATGCTAGACAGCCACAGAGGATGTTGTATTGGTTTTATGAACACCATCGCTAACAGACGTTGGACCTCCTTCTTAATCTTCAAGTCCAACTCAGGTTTGTACATTCTTGTTGCTTGCTTGACTGGAATGACTGAAGGCATCACATTCAACTTGTGACAGCTTACTTCTTCATCGTTCCCTTCCATCACTGTGTACTTCCACGCAAAGACGTCCACAAATTCCCGAATCAACTCGATCAAGGCTTCTCCTTACTATGATCCTTTGAGATGAAAATAAGACTTGTGTCCTCTCTTTCTTTCACCAGGTTCAACTGCTCCAACTCCTGTACCTATGGCTTCGGATGACCTGCCATGTAATTTGGTTCTTCGGCGACGTCTTCCACAAACTCTTATATGTTAGAGTTGTCTATCACCGTGCATTGCCCTCATTGATCCACCGAAAAATATTCATATATCGAGTCAGCCTCCTCGTCCATCTCTACCATAGATTCTTTGGCCGCCCGTTCACACCGTTATAACCGATACACCATATTTCCCTCTTCAGTAACCACCTTCTTGCACTATCTGCTAGCAGTTGTAACTGCCTTCCTCTTTTTCTCCCTAGAAGCCTCGACAACTCTTTCCCCTGAAAAACAACTCAACATGCTTTGTCGTTGGACCACATGCTCCATTGGATCCATTATGGGTCTCGCTTTGTCTCTCTGCTACTTCGAGATTGTTTGGGGACGAGGGACCACGTGGTGGGCCTCTTCTATTACTCCTTTATTGCTCATCACTTCACCGTCTTGACCATTCACAGGCCCCATCCTTTCTCTGATTGAGGGAACCCACGCTCCCTCCATTCGTCTGGTTAGGACTCTAACATCCTCCTCCAACTCCGTATAGAATGCTACGTCTACTACGTGAGCCTCCTCAACAGCGAAAGGCCTCTTTGTAGCTCTAATAGTGATCTCAGTTCCTTTAATATTGGCCTTGGCCCATTGATGATACGTCAAGGAACTATCCCCTAGTTATGTATCCACACACTTCCTATCAACAGATGGTAGGAAGTTGCACTCTCTATCACATGGAACGTGATATGGAAACTCAAATCTCCCATTACGATCCCCACGTTCACATATCTGATGGATTTGGACGACTGGTTATCATAACCAGAGATCACTAAAGGCATTGGCACCAACCTCTCTTCGGGAATGTTGGCTGCGTGGAAGGAACTGATTGGCATGATGTTTATCGAGGCACCCCCATCCATGAGCGCCCTTGCAAAGTTGACTCCGTTAATGCTGGCCGTTACATATAACGGTCTATTATGGGGATACCTCACAGTCCTATCTACATCACTGAATGTGATTTCGGACAAAAACTTTTTCACCATCCTTGCCATACGTCCCTTCCATTTCAGCGAGGGGACTGCGTTCTCCCTCGCGATATCCAGAATCGCTTGAGTTATTTCCAATCTGCTTTCTTTGGGCATCCCCACCTGGTCGAAGAACTAGGAAAACTTTGGGGTTCTTGAAACAGCACAATACTCCAACGCTGGATTAACCTCTTCACCTTTAACGTTATAGACCTCCTCGACATCCCTAGCACTCGCCTTGTCGTAGGCCAATACCAAGTTTGCCATCCCTCTGGTAAAACCTTCTAATGCTTCCTAAAACTCTTCATGCTCCCTCGCTCGTCTTCCTACTTCTCCCTCTGCTTCCTCATCATAAGCCACTATCATATTGTCCCCGTGTGCTGGAAATGCGTTGTTATTGACATTTTTTGGTGGGATTTGCAAAGTCCCAGCTTTCACATATTTATCAATGATTTTTCTCAGCGTGAAGCAACTTCCAGTTAGATATTGGATCTTTCGATAGATCTGGCAATACTTGGGATCCACCCTTGTTGTCGCATTTGGTTCTTCGATTGGGATGCCTTTAGGCTCATACACCGTTCCCCCCAATAACATTGCATTCTAATAACTCATAACTTCTTCAATCGTACAATGCAACGGTGGTGGGTCCTCTCGGTCTCGTCTGAACTTTCTCTTGTTGTCCTTCTTCGCTTGCTTTCCCTCACCTGTTCCTTCGGCGTACCCCACCCCTGGGGGCTGAGATATTACTCCTACAGGTTGCATCGACTGCCTAAACATCATGGGCACCACCATAGGGTTCGGTTGTACCACCAGCGAGATATTCCTTACTGCCTTGAGGAACGCCGCAAAAGTCCCTTCACGCGTCTAATTGATGAGGTAGCAGATATACTCAGGAAGTAGTCCTTCAGCACAAATCTGCAACAGCTTGGACTCCTTGGCTTCTTCCCTCACATCGAGGGACCTTTCCCTGAACCTTCGGACGTATGCTACCACGTCTTCTCCTGATTTTTACTTTTCTTTTCCCAATTGGGTCAGCGTGAACTCATCTTCCGCTAAAAAGAACTTCTGGACAAACAGCATGTGCATCTCCTCCCATGTGGAGACACTCTTGGGAGCCAAGTGGGAATACCAGGTGTAGGCTTCATCGGTCAAGGATTTAGAAAACTCCCTCAATCGAAGCTTTTTGTTATTGCAATGGGTCCCCAAGTGCTCAACAAAACGCTTGACGTGTTCCTTCGAATTTCCCCCCTTTTCGGTATACTTCTCAAAGATAGGAGGAATATAGTCCTTTGGGTAAGGCTCATCGTTATATTCATAGGGATATGGCGTCTGAAAGTCTTCATAAAGAGAAGCCACCTCACCGACAGATTGTGAGGAAGCTTGCATGAATTTCAGCATCTCTTTTTGTATCTCCTTCCTCATCTTTTCCATAGTGGACACCATTGAGGGAACGACTAGAGGGACCACACATGGAATAATCGTTGTTCCTGGAATGATCACAATAAGTGGAACACTTGTTGCTCCTGGCGTTTCCCCCGTTGGGATAGGAATAGGTGTTGTTCTTGCAGGAGAAGTATTCGTTGGATTTGCACCCAATGGAGCTGTTGGGGCTGCTCCTCGTGTCACGGTGGAACTGGCATCAGATCCTCATAATACCGTTGAGGCAACGGGAGTTTGCAAGAATTCATAGAACTTGTTCATGAGAAGTTCCACTTGAGCTTGACCCAACCAACCACTTGTGGAGGCCTGCGTTATGCATGGCACGCCCGTTGTCGTTTGAACATAAGGTAGCTCCACTCGTGGGGGACCATCCCGAGGGACCCCGTCTCTAATTTCTTATAGGTCTCTTGTCGCCTGTTCTTCATTCCATTGAATATCGTCAAAGTTTAGTCTGCGATTAACGTTATCTTGCGCCATACTCTTCACTTAGAAGAATAACTCCCAAACGGAGTCACCAAATGTAAGAGAGTAGTTTAGATAACCCCTTTTGAAGTATAATAATGATAAGTTAATCCAGGAAACACCCTTGACTAATCCAAATTAACAATCATGAATCAAGATAGATACGAGCTCAGTTTAAACTCACAAGAACACTCGTGTATAACTCAAATAAATAATAAGGAAACTCATAAGTAACTTATTTAGAGGGAGAGAGAAGTGAGCACCCTAGAAACACCTTGGCAGGCAGTCAAACACCCTAACCACCCTCAAGATCTCTGTTAGGTATTAAAAGCATCGTAATAAATGACAATGGTGGGTGAGTGAAATCTGGTTTTGTAATAAATCTATATTTGATGTATTTTCTCTCTTAGCAATAACTTCTGAACTCACCAAAAGAATCATGCTTTCCTCAGAAGTGGTTGAGCCCCTTAAATAGCCTTTACACCACTACTGAGGTGCCTCAGTCCCTTACAGCCATGAAAAGACGTCCCTCATACTTTATATCACCAACATTAAATGCCTGATGGACTAGTCAGCGCCACGTCATAAACATTAAATGCCAAGACATGCCTTTTGCCTAACCACTGTGTGTCAGGGCGCTGTCGTTACAGAGGTGGCTCACCAACTGTCTAGCAATCCCAAATACCATGGTGGTTTACTCAAGTGAAGATTTTACATTGATTAGTTGGCTAGTGACATCACTTACAGTAGATGTGACATAAACTAGAGGGTTGTTTGGTTCACAAACTTCAACGCCCGATGGAACTCAAGACTGCCCCATCTAAGGTTCCACGCCTAAATATTCTTCGGTGTTTTACTAGGTGTATCTAAGGTGGCCAGGACAAGCCCTAAAGGTGCCTCACTTCTCAATCCTCCAAACCAAGGCCCTCTGAAGTTCCCACGGTGAGGTTATTCGATGGAGCATGAAAGCTCTCCTAGGCCCTGCCAAGCCTGGTCTCTCGCGAGTACCGTTTGACTTCACACTAAATACCTTTACAATAGTTACATCATTACAATCGTTACAACTCATAGTCAATATAAATAAAAGATACAACATGACTAAGTAAGACATCAAAAACAAAGGATGAGCTATCTCGGTCAGTTCCTTCGGTGGAGGATCTCCCTTGAGCTGCCACGTTGATCTACTTTCCTTCAGCTGCCTCGCTTAAACTACCACACTGAGCTTCCTTACTTGAGCTGCCATGCTAAGCTTCTTCACTTGAGCTGCCACACTAAGCTTCTTCACTTGAGATGCCACGCTAATCTTTTTCACTTGAGATGCCACGCTTAAGCTGCCACGCTGAGCCTTAATCTCAAACACGATTGTTAATGGGGAATTTTATCTTTAATCTAGAGATTACCTTCAATCCCCCTCTACATTTCTCTAATCTAGAGATTACCTTCAATCCTCCTCTACACCTGGACACTTATTAAATAACTTAATTGTCTAAGAATATGGACAATAATTATCATGTGACCCCATAACGCATTTAGATATTTATACTTTATTTATGAAACTCTTGTGACTGGAATAAATGAATGTTATCAATTAAACGTATGAATTACATTTAAACAATTAATTAGTGATATATTCATTCTTATTAATAGGCGACGATGTCATAATTCATTTCTTGGGTTATTTTAGGGATTCAGATGATATTACACTTAGATAGGAGGTCAGGTGTTACACACATGTGAGTGTCGAAAGGGGGAATACTTGTTTTGCGTTGACTGTACTATTGCATCATAAATTAATTAAGTCAATTCTTGCACACCTAGGGCTCTGACCCAAATTGTAAATGTTTTCCCCCAAGGTTATTTTTCTTGACAGGGATAGCAGGACTTTTGTTGTACTAGTCTTGCATTCTTTTTGTGCTTAGCACATTTCCAGACTCATAACTCTAGTTTAATTTCTTTTATGTCAGAGCTCAATTATTTTATTTATAAAAAAAATTTGTAAGGGCATAAGCCCCAAATTGTTTAGTTATTTACATTATGTTGGAGTTCGTGATTCTATTTGTAGTTGGATTTATTATTTTGTTAGTGTTGGTTTGGTTTTAATTATTATCAGAGCTTTATTCATAAATTTTTATAGTATCGACCTTTAAATTAACAATATTTATGTTTCGTGTGATGAGAATGGTATTAATTAATTGACAAGTCCCATCTTCGGCGTATCGTGCCTGGACAGCCTTTACGTGAGAAAATGAGGGTTGTTACAGTTTATATTAGAGCACGGTTCTAGTGTTCTTAGGATCTGTATTGAGCTCGTTACGTTATGCATTGCGTTCTTTGAAGTAGAGCCATATGTTTAGGAATGTTTATAATCTTTGCGATCGATTACTAATTCGAACCCTGTTTTCTTTCAGATGGAAAACAGACATAGGGGTAGACCCAGGAGAGTAACTCCACTAGTTGGGGAGACTCACCTGGAGCCACCGCAGCCACCACAGGTTCCGCAGGCCCCACAGGCCCCATTGTTGATTACTCCAGCGGAGATAGCCACTATAGTGTCCCAGGCAGTATCCACAGCACTGGCGGCCATGCTATAACATTTTCCACCGCCTCAAGCACCACAGCAGCCAACATAGCAGGTGGCTATCCCAGCACAGGCATTGGGTTATGCATGGGACCGCACGAGGGAGGCCTTTGTTAAAGGCCAGCCCCTGGAGTTTGCAGGAGGGTCTGACATTTTGATTGTTGGTCGTTGGAAGAAAGACATTGAGAGGCACTTAAGGATGGTGGAGTTCAAGCTCGTTCAGAAACAAATCTTAGCATCTTTTAAATTGGTGGGAGGCAGTGATGACAGTCGAGGAGAGGGACAGTCTCACGATATATCAGTTCTGGGAGGGGTTTAAGGGGAAATATTTTCCCCTAGCTATGCAGTCCGAAATGAGGACTAGGTTTATGAATCTGAAGTAAGAGGGATGTATAGTTACGGAGTACGAGGAGAAATTCATGGCCCTATCGTATTTTGCAAAGGGAGATGTTCGCACCGAACAAATGAAGATAGATCGTTTCATTAAGGGATTAGCCTGACACGTTAGACAGTCACTGTTGGGAAATCTGACGTTCACTACATATAATTAAGTGGTGAATGCTTCTTTACTATATTTCCAAGATCACAGGGCATTTAAAAAAGATAAGGTGGAGAAGAGACACAGCTCTGAAGCGTCTAGCCAACAAAATAGGATGAATGGGAGTAACAGTCAGGAGGCTCAGCAACCTTGGGACCCTCAATCTGTCAGGCAGCACAAGAGGTATAGGGGTCCCGATAATAGGAATATACAGGGCTAGGGATAGCAGGGATAATAACAGGGAGGCCACCAAGGCCAAAGACATCAAAATCAGGATCAACACGGGGTACCACAAGATAGGCAACAGTTCTAGGGAAATTACTTTGTTTGTGGTGAGAAGGGCCACGTCGCCAGGAGGTGCCCTCATGGGAATCGAGAGGCACATGATTTAGGTGATATCAGGGACGCCAGGTACCCTAAGAGGAGTGCATACCATTGCATGTACAGCTAGTGGCGGTAGTGACAGCCGCCCTAACACTTCCCGCTCCACCTCAGGGACAACAGCTGCAGTATGGACGCGTGTATCACCTCGTATCGGGAGAGGTACCAGAGCCAACATAGAAATTAATGGTATGATACCTAAACCTTTTATTCTATAGGACATTCTTAGTTTAGTACTAGTACACGGTACTACTTAGTAGACGATATTTCATTTGTACATTGGGGAAGGTAGACTACGTTTTATTTTATTTTGCCCGCGAGTTGAGGGACAGACATTTATGATGCCTCGTGTGTTAGGATATGGGAACTTACCTCAGAACTTAAACCATAGCGTTGCTTCGATAATTACGGAAATAATTGAATTTAATAGTCAACTGTGGTGTGACTAGTCAATATTAATGTTTATTTTCACTGTGGAAAATACTAAAGGAAATTGTGACACTTTGAGCTTAAATAATGGCTAAATGGGTGACTATAAGGCCTAGAGAGCCTTATAAAAATTTATGGAATATCTTATAGACATGGGTCTTGGACTAACAGATCTTGGCGACCGACTATGCTATATAGTAGTGTATCAGGAGGGTTTCTTGTTTGAATTTCGCTTGCGAGACATCCCACGCATGAAAATAACAGAGGTCGATGTTAGACCTTATGACATTTTAGGGTTACTATTATAAATATAATTAAATGGGTATATATTTATTGGGATTTAGTGTATCCCTTTGGCAATATGAGGCTGTGGTTAAAATTCATATTATTACTGCACACATTCATATCTATATCTTTTGTTTTAATCTTGGGCCGACGGATCTCAATAACTAACTAAGCCATACAGTAGTGTATCAGGAGGGTTCCTTGTTTGGATTTCGCTTGCGAGACGTCCCACGCACGAAATTGGCAAAAGTCGGGAGTTGAGGGAAGTCGGATACTGAGATCTTTATTTTTCTTGCATGTACTGATATGGTGGTAAATTTTGTGTATGGCTATGCTTGGTATAAATGGTATAAATTAGATGTATATTTGCCATCTATCTTTGTTAATGTTACGTGTGTGTTCATATAATGCGGAATATATGAACACCCCGGTGATTTTATGATAGGCATGGGTGAGCCTTTTCTTTTATCTCATGGGACATGGGTATGGAATAATTAGGTGTAAAACTTGGTTTAATAACGTGGATAAAAACATAAGGTTGGGCTTTAGTGAATTCCGAGGACATATTTCTTTTATAAGGGGAGGAGAATGTAATACCCCGTAAATTTGGAATAAAATATTTCGATTTAATGGATTTAATGATTTCGGATTTTAATTTTCAGAATAAATTAAATTAGGAGGATTTAAAATTTAGCGAGTAAAATTTGTAATTTAAGTAAGCTCTTATGATCTTATAAAAAAAATAAAACTCAACTGGACGTAATGGGTTTGCGAGTGAGAAATATTTAATTCATAATTAAATTACGGGGGGCGTGTCGTTGGAACATATTAAAAATGTCTAAGTAAATTAAAAATATTCGGGACGCATTTTAGAGAGCGTTAAAGACTCGCTTTAGTGTTTTAAATATTTAAAATTGGTCCCGGTCATAGGTATATGAGTTGGGAAACATTTGGGTTAGTTGGGTTATGGTTTCGGGCTTATTTGGAGGTCCAAAAGTTGGGTTTTAGGTCCAACTAGGGAATTGCCCTTTAATTAGTGTTTAAGTGGGGGTAACCACTCCCCCACTATCATTCCACAAAACCTAAGTTGGCAGTCATCGGGAGAAAGAAGGGAGAAACACCAAAAGAGGGAAAGAGGGCAAGAACAAAGAAGAAATCAAGAGTTTCAAAGGGGTTCATCTTCTACAAATTTTCAGACAAGAATTTTCTTGCTTAATTTATTTTTCAATATATTTCTTAATGCATTATATATTGTTCCCTTTAGATTTGTGGGATTTAGGGCTTGATGTCTTTGATTTAATTATGAACAACGCATGTAGATGAATGATGCATATGCAAATGTTGTCCCCTAAATTAGGTATCGAAGAATCATAATTTTTGGTGTTAGAATCCTTAAGTGTTGATAGTTATTTGGGGGAAATTGAATAATCGAAGTAGAAAATTATTATTGATGAATTTATGGACTGAAATTTTGTAGGTTTCATGATGAATCACCACTTACTGGAAACCAAATGATAGTTAGAATTTAGGGGACGTCTAATTTGATTTAAATCTTGAACATACATAATTGTGGGTTGATTTGGGGACTTATAAAGTTAGTGCTGTAAATAAATATAATTCTGGATTTTCATCTGAACAGATGTGGGCTTAAAAGAACTTGAAACTGGAAAACTATATTTGGGATTAGCGTGGGGTAGGGGACTTTTATGGTAATTATGGAGATATTACCTATGCATATTATATGGGATAATAATATATACTATTACATACTTATTATATGCTTCTGTGGACCAGTGGACCGTCCTATCGGCTTGGAGGTTCGTGCGTCGGGTTGCGTACCACACGTTGGCACAGGTGGGCTTGACGATGTGTAGGCCATATAGGTACTATGTAGAGGCTTCCCACCCTCGAGAGGTAGGTGTGGCGCTAACTGCTCGTGTATTACCGCTGTGTATGGGCCGTATACAGGTATTCTGCGTAGGGACCGCCCCCAACTTGTGTGTGTTTTGTGATGCCCGCTTAGGATAAGGGATTCCTCCAGACTTACCGATAGAGCACGAATTAGACACCAACGGTAGATGCCCTTGTGCTATATATATATATATATATATATATATATATATTATGAAATAACTTAATTGTCTAAGAATATGGAGAATAATTATCCTGTGACCCCTTAACGCATTTTAGATATTTATGCTTTATTTATGAAACTCTTGTGACTAGAATACATTGATGTTGTCAATTAAATGTAGGAATTACATTTAAAAAATTAATTAGTGATATATTCATTCTTATTAATAGGCGACGATGTCATAATTCATGATTCAGATGATATTACACTTAGATGAGAGGTGAGGTGTTATATACATGTGAGTGTCGAGAGGGGAAATACTTGTTTTGCATTTTGAAAGGGGAAATACTTGTTTTGCATTGACTGTACTATTACATAATAAATTAATTAAGTTAATTCTTGCACACCTCAGGATCTGACCCAAATTATAAATGTTTTCACCCCCAGGTTATTTTTCTAAACAGGGATAGCAGGACTGTTGCTATACCAACCTTGCGTTCTATTAGTGCTTAGCAGATTTCCAGACTCGTAACTCTAGTCTAGGTTCTTTTCTGTCAGAGTTCAGTTATTTTATTTAAAAAAAATTGTAAGGGCATAAGCCTTAAAATTGTTTAGTTATTTACATTATGTTGGAGTTCGTGATTCTATTTTTAGTTGGATTCATTATTCTGTTAGTGTTGGTTTAGTTTTAATTATTATCAGAGCTTTATTCATGAAGTTTTATAGTATCGGCCTTTAAATTAACAATATTTATGTTTCGTGTGCTGAGAATGATATTAATTGATTGCCAAGCCCCATCTTTGGCGTATCGTGCCTAGCCAACCTGTACGTGAGAAAATTGGGGTTGTTACACCCACCGCCTTAAGTTTTTTATAAATAGGAGTCTCCAACTTCGTTTTTCAGAAGAAGACCTGTGCAAAAACTGTCTATGTTTTCTGCAAATAGCAGTATGATTTTCGTCTTCTTCTTTTAGGTTCTTTAACCTTTGTTTTTTCAATTCAAAAAACATACCGATCCTATGTGAATTGTTTTGAAAACCAAAGAACATTACTTTGCTATTATTCATCCTTTGTGGGGAGATCTTTACAACCGAGGCTGCGTGCTATCGTGGAGGGAGTCTCTATGAAGTTTTAAGACTGCGTGTCTGGACTGCTTGTCTTTGTGGTATAGTTGTGTGTGAACCACTACTGATTTCTAGCCGTTACTTTGAAGTTTTGACTAAGGCACCGTGAGTTACTCTTGTGGGCGATTATCAAGTTGTATGAAGTCAATAGTCTTGTAAACTTGTCAAAGTTCTAGAAATAAAGGTTTTGCCCTTTGGGGATTTTTCCTGAATTATTGTGTCGCATGCTATATCTAATTTGTATTGACACGTAGTTGCATGTCTAAGGGTTGAATTAACATTGTTTAAAAATTGACTCCGATTAAATAAGTCTATATTGGAAATTTGTGTATTATTTCAATCGGTATCACACACCGAATTTCCTCAGTCGGGAATGAAACACGATATTGCAGATTTTGTTGTTAGATGTCTAGCTTGCCAACACGTGAATGCAGAGCGTCATAAGTCTAGTGGTTTACTATAATCCTTAGCTATTCCTGAGTGGAAGTGGGACCATGTTAGCACATAATTTGTTATAGGTTTACCAAAATCATCACGAGGAGTTGATTATATTTGTGTTGACGTTGATAGATTGACTAAGTCTGCACATTTTCTTCCTTTTAAAACTACTTACTCTATGGATAAATATGCCAAAATATATGTGTATGAGATAATTAGATTGCACGGTGCAACTGTTTCTATTATTTTTGGTCGAGATCTTAAGTTTACTTATCACTTTTGGCCTAGTTTACAACAAGCTTTGGGGACTAAATTAAAATTTAGTACATTTTTTCATCCTCAGATTGATGGGTAGTTAGAAAGAATAATCCAGACAACCGGAGTCGCGTTACGAATTTTTGTATTAGAGTTTAAAGGCAGTTGGGATGAACATTTGTCACTAATAGAGTTGGCATATAATAATAATTATCATTCCAGTATTGAGATGACTCCTTATGCGGCTTTGTATGGGAGAAAATGTAGGAATCTGGTATGTTAGACTAAAGTAGGGGAACGAAAACTACTTGGTCCAGAAATTGTGCAGCACATTACTGAGAAGATAAATCTTATTCATAATCACTTGAAGGTGGTGCAAAGTAGACAAAAAATCTATGCAGACAACTGAAGGAAAGAATTAAAATTTGAGGAAGGTGATCGAGTATTCCTACGTGTCTCTCCTTAGAGAGGTGTTATGAGATTTGGGAATAAGGAAAACTTAAGTCCTATGTACATTCGCCCTTATGAAATAGTGAAACGAGTTAGAACCGTGGCTTATAAGTTGGCATTACCACCAGAATTGTCTCGGATTTTTTTCATATATCGATGTACCCGATCCTTCACATGTCACTACACCCAAACATGCTATTAGTCATTATCATCATCATCCTTGCCTTAATCCCATCATATGAGGTCAGCCAAATGGATTCTCCTTTTCCAATCTAATCTATTATGTTCAATATTATCATTCAAGTTTAACTCCTTAAGGTCTTTCATAATAATTTCCTCCCACGATAGCGTAAGGCAACCTCTTTATCTTTTACCCTCTATTTCCAACAATCTTCATCTTATTATAGGGGCATCTACTGGTTTATGCAACACATGTTCGTACCATCTAAATCTACTTTCTCTTAATTTATCGTTAATGAGGGCTAATTTTGACTTTTCTCTCACGTATCGGTTTTTAATTTTGTCATTTCTAGTAATTCCTATCATCCACCGCATCATCCTCATCTCACTAACATTGTTCATGTTTTTGCTTTAACGCCCGACATTTCGCTCCATACAGGATTATTGACCTAATAACTATTCTATAATTTTTTTCTTTTAATTTGTTAGTTATCCTCTTATCGCATAACACCCCACTCACTTGTTTCCATTTTATCCAACCAATTGATATTTTACTTGTTACATCCTCATTAATATTCCAATTCCTTTGTAACATTGAACTTGCATAACGAAATTTATTAGTTTGACTATTAGTAACAAATTTATTTTAGAATTATACCATTATTATGGATAGTATTCTTGTAGTATCAGTAATAACTCGCAAGTGTTTGTAATACATATTTAGAATGATTTCATATTAAAAATAAAAGGAAACCCCCTAAAAAGAACCCAGTCACTCGAAATTATGAATTGCACATCGACCTTCTCAAACCCTCAAACCGTTGCACCGACGTTGGATCTCTACGTTCCCCCGACGTTGCCTCAGGTATACTTTTTTTCACTATATCAATATGTTTCTAATATTTACCTTTATCTAAATTTGGATTCATTCCCCGAGTGCCTTTGTTTCACACAAATAATGCAAAATTTAGAATTATTTCATAGTCAATCATTTGTCAAAAACCTTTACCTTCGCTGTAACGCTCAATATAAACTATTATGGGAATATTTCCATTTAATTCGACTTATGTTACTTCTTTTAAATCAGGTATACAAGTGTGAATCTTGTTAGGTATACAAATTTCCTGTTTCGTTGCACAAATTGTTTGATTATGTAAATTGGTTCATTGTGAATTAGTAAATTGTAAATGAGAAGATTTGAAATAAGTTTAAATCCCATTTTATGCAATGTTTGTTAATCTGAAAATGATGTTAAGGTTGTATGAGAAATAAATATAAAAACAAATTAAGAGAGATAGAGTTGTGGGGGGTGGGGGTGGGGGGGGGGGGGGGGTTGGGGGGGGGGGAAGGGGGGGAAATAGAGAGAATAACATGCACTTTATGTGATTCATATTTCAAACGAATGCATTTCACGTTTTTTGCAAAATGGTTCAATTTCAGATTTTACACATGAGCTAAAATGAGAGAATTAGGGTTGGGTTGGTTGCGCAAGTTGTTTGATGATGTAAATTAATTCATTGTGAATTAGTGGATTTGAAATGAGTTTAAATCGAATTTTACGCAATGTTTGGTAATCTGAAATTGATGTTAAGGTTTTATGAGGAAAAAAAGATAAAAACAAATTAAGAAAGAAGGGAAGGGGAAGGGGAAGGGGAAGGGGAAATGGAGGTAAAGAGAGAGAGGATAATGACTTTATGTGGCTCCTATTTCAAATGAATGCATTTAATGTTTCATGTGAAATGATCCAATTTGAGATTTTACGCATTAGCTAAAATGGGACAATTAATGAATCATTTCATTAATAAAACCAAACACAATTAATGGATCAATTTGTAAATGGACCAATTTATAAACGAGTCAATTTACAGTTTTGGAACAACCAAACGGGGCCTTACTGAATCACTTCATTAATGAAACCAAACACAATTAATGGATTAATTTATAAATGCGCCAATTTACAATTTTAGGACAACCAAACGGGCCCCAAGTGTTTTGGGGTTTAGAATTAGTGCGCATTATATTTGTAATTTATTACATATACATAAATTTTCATAATGTAAATGTAAATCTTTGTAATTTATACATTAATTTTTATGTACATATCTTTGGTTTGTATAGGTTAGTAACTACACATTTTTCTTGCGACTACTCTTCAATTTTGAGCATAGTTGGTATACTTCGAATCCCCAATTTTGAAATTGAGAGATTTTCAACATTTTGATTCACCAGATGAAAGATTAGGTTAAAAAAGAATATTAGTCTATTTCTTTTAATGAATTTGCCTTGTATTTTCTCTTCATTCTACTGTTTGAAAAACTTTACCATTAGTTTTATTTATGGATCAAATATCAAAAAGTCCCTCAAATATTTTTTAATACACACTTAGTCCAGGTCTTTTATTTTGTATAAAAAAATCCCTTATTCTCTTATCTTTAAAGTTCACCGTTGGTGCGTCAGCGGCATGGTAAAGCTTTTTTAGCTTTTTGATGCAAAATAAAAACGCTTGAACTAAACGTGTATTAAAAAAAGTTCGAGGAACTATTTGGTATATGACCTTTATTTATTACTAATGTGGTTTGTTTTTTTGTTTTTACTATCAAAGTTCGCCGTTGCCGTAGGCCTCGCCGTCGCCCTCTCCCCTCACACGGTCAGACCATTACGCACTATCGTTGGAGCCTTCTCAGACCATTGGAACCTTTTCAGGTAACACTTCGCAAATGTTTATTATTTCTACCATTTCATTTTGTTTTGAGTCATGTTTTCTTTAGGGTTTGATTTCGTAATCAGAGCTTGGTTTGATTTCGATTAGGGTTTGATAATAAGGCCTCTTCTCGGATCGTTTTCTAATCAGATATCTTCTCAGATTGTTTTTGTTTTCTACTCACACCTCAAGTTACTCACTCCTCTTGTTTCAATGCTTCTCACTCACTTGTTGTTTTCTATGCTTTGATTTCGATTTGATGAGTTCAATTTCGACCAGGGTTTGATTTCTTAATTAGGTCTTGGTTTGGTCTGGGTCCTATTTACTAGTCAACCATTAATTAAGTCCTATTTTTAAATTTACTATTTTTTTCCTTACTAATATACCCCTACCTTTATATTTTCTCCAAATTTAAATTGGTAGTTACTTTTTTTTTCAAACTTTAAAGAACTATAACTTTCAATATACAAATCCAAAATTTACGAAATTTATATTTTTGATGCGTTTTCTTTGTTTTTTATACAAATTCATATTCAATAGAAAATAATAAAAAATAAATCCATATTCAATTGACAATAATGAAAGAATAAAAATGATGCGTTTTCTTTGTTTTTTTTATGCAGATTGTAAATATTATAATTTGTGTGATATTAGCACAATAAATGTTTAATGTCCGTGAAAACGTGAAACGTGTCAGGTATGAGATAGTTTTATCTTCTGGTGCACAGAGTAAATATATACCGTGCGTAATTTCTTTTCATCAAAATTTTATAGTGCCCATGGATCTCATTGGATAGATCTTGGTGAGTAGAATTCAAAAATAGTAATTTTGTGAAAAATAAATTTGTAAATTAAAAGTTATGATCATTTAAAGATTAAAAAATAGAAAAAAACTAAAATTCATCAATTGTGTAACTTTTTCCTATAAATACGAAATATAATGTATCTAATGGTTTACAAGACAATAAAATTTATGTATGGAAAAAATATTTGAATAGACCTATACGTAAGAGCCCCAACTTTGACTATCGTCCTAAAATGTATAAATTACACAGTTAAAAGTAGAATTTAAAAAAGGCACACACGTGTAGTTTCAATATTAGAAATTGTTTAAGAAATGAAGAAATATTCCTCAAATCCTCCCTCTGAGTGTTAGTTGATTGAAGACTTATGACGTTGAAGAGTGATCTGCAGGAGAGAGACGAGACGAGGTTTCTAAATCCTACAATTAGATAGGCGACAATGGCAGGTACATATACATACATAGGGCTGTGTTTTTTTTTCCGAACATTCCGATTTTTTCGATATCCGATCCGATATTTTTCGATTTTGGAACGTATATAATAAGGTTTCCGATTTTTCCGAAAAAAATCGGATCGAAAATTTGAAAAAATTATGAATTTCCAATTTTTCCGATCCTATGCCGATTCGATTTTTCCGAATTATTTTTGATTTTTTCCAAAATATTTTCCGATTTCCAATTTTTCTAAACATTCTCATGTGTCCCACATCGGCTAGGAGAGGAAGAGAGGCCCAAAAAAGTCCTCTATAAAAGGAGAATATCCCTCTATCCTCTACACAAATGAAAAAAATGGTTAAATCCGTATATATTTACATGTTGGGTTAAATCTTTTTTTCGATTTCTTTAAAATGAGAATTTCGAGTAATCGAAAATCCTATATTAATTTTTTTGAAATTTTGGAATTTCCAAAATTTCTGAATTTTTAGTATATGTTTTGAATTTTCGATTTTTCGATTTTTCCGAATTCGGAAACTTTTTTGATTTTCCGAAAAAATTAGATAGGAAATTGGAACAAATATTTTATTTCCGAAAAAATCGGAATTTTTTCTGAAGGGTCATTTTTCGATCCGATCCGACCGAAACACAGCCCTATACATACATCTATGTGTTGAATTGAGATTGTATTGGAAATGGAAATTGAGATAGTTTAGAAAATTGTTGATTATTAGGTAAAAAAGATGATATGTATGGGAAGAGAGGTACGGCTGCCGTTGTGGTTCTCGGAGATATTGGTCGCAGCCCACGTATGCAGTACCATGCCCTCTCCCTTGCCCGTCAGGTATCTTCATCTTCATATTCAATATTTGATATGACAGGTTTTGGAGGGGTTGATTGGTAACTTGCCCATTAACTTCGTTATATGTTTATATATAGAGAGAGGGGAGGGGTGGGGGAAGAAGACCATAGCACAGTTGAAGAGAGAGGGGGGTTGCCACATTCTAAAAATTAAGGGTGCCAAAATGACAGAGGATTCCACCGGCACGAATTTTTTAGTGGGTCGGTGGTGACGGATGGAGGTTGAGGTTGTGTTTGGTTTTTCATCCGGAAAGAAGTCTGAAATCTGAATTTTACTTTAGAGGTACATTTACCTCTTAATCATTTATAAGTAAAAATAGTCATTAGTCTCTTAATTATTTAAATAAACAAACACTATTTGGTACCTCTTAAATCTGAATGATTTAGATTCAGACAAAAACAACACTTGAAGTGGTGCTCTATTTATTTTATTTTATTTTGTGTTTGGCCCAATATCTTTCTTTTGAGGGTTTTAAATACCATTTTAACTTATTTGATTTAAAAAAAAAAGGTGAAAAAGTTCAATGGCCAATATGGAAAATTAGGCAAAGTTTGTTGGTTATTTGTCAATAACCCAATATTTACTCTGTAGAATCGATGCAAGTGTGTTGTCTTAGCTCCATCGAAACTCAAAAACTCAGTAATATCTATTTTCCCTCAATAGTAATTATTTTTCCATTTTTTGGGGTCGGGTTCGTAGATTTATTGAGCTTGAGATTTACATCAAGAACCCAGTCTTATAGGTGCTCATATTTTTTGAATCAATCAATTCTTCTTATTTGAATGCAATAATTGGTTTGATAGTTTTTAACAATTGCCTCTCGGTCTCAATTTTATCATGTCTTACATCGGTTCCAAAATATCTAATTGATATATGCGGTGGGAATTCTAGCTTATTGATTTGGCTGCTAATTCGTGTGGCTTTCTCTTCTAAACAAGAAGGTAAACATACACACACACAAACACACCCAAGAAAAGGAACCTATGGATAAGGTTTGGAGGAGATGGATATTAGAGGAAAACATAACTTCTGCATCTCTCGTAAAGATTAGTTTATAATATTTTATAAAACTATTAGAATTTGGATAATATATTATGTTGGAGCATTAGGTAAGTAAACTCCGCCTGTGTCGTGCTTAACTTCTTATATTTTTTTTTGACACTGCCGGTCCCAAGCCCTGATAAAGGAGGAGGGTTGTATTAGATAGCTGACAACCTACGTAAAAACTTTGTCAATTCCTTATGAACATGAATTCTATGAATATACTGATATCATGTTGTTTAATCGAAGATATTGCGCCGAACAGAGTAGCGAAATGAAAAAGTAGGATTCATATAGTCGACCCCAAATAATAGGGAAAAGGCTTTGTTGTGTTGAATTGAGTTGAGAGCATTAGGTAAGTAAGAGTATGCTGGCTTTGAATAGGTAGGTGATGAGTTAAGGGGGAGTTCCTTCTAGATACATATTCATTTTGAAATCGTAATTCTTGTTTCTAGGGGTTAATTCTGGTGGATTCTTGCCTTGGATATGCTGCTATGTTGGCAACATGTTCTGTTAATTGTTTAAGGATAGAGCTTAATAGTGCAAGATTGGAGAAGTTTATGGCTCATATTTTGTTAGAAAGTCAAAATAAAAGTAAATTCCTAATGATTTTTTTCTCTGAGGGTCCGTTTTGGAACCCTAATTCCGTGTTTTGGAATTAGAATTGGAAACTTTTCAGTCTATATTTCTAAAAATTTGAACTGAAAATTTTCGAATTCCAACTCCAAGGCATGGAATTGGGGTTCTCAAACACAACTTGAGGATTTTCCATCTTATTTAAAGACCATTTAGTCATTTTTCATCATATATAAGTGAATATATATAGATTACAATGAAGTCATATTGACTAAGGTAATCGAGTGTGATGGGGGTGACAGCATGAAACATCAGTGAAAAGTATAGCTTTATAGTGTGACAACCCGAATATAATTATGATAAATTATATTTAAATAATGCTTATCTTATATGATATGAATAATGTGATAGTATTATATCTAATGTTAAGTGATTATGTTTATTATAATCCTACTTTCATAAATCATGAAAGGTCGAACTATTTACAGACACAAATTTTTGTTGTTTTCGGTAGAAATGTTCCTGTTAGAGACTAGTTTTGACCTTTATAAAATTATAAATGACTTGAGGTGAAAACTAGATAGTTGTAGACATGTGAGTTAGGGTTGTAACACAACAAACGGATCATCAAATGGATGCCCGAGTAAAGAGTTATGCCGAATTTACGAACAAAGGGCAAAGTTGTCCATTCCCTTTAAGTGGTATTTTGTCTTTTATTAAACCAAATGTTTTAAATTGATTGGTTGGCTTGGGAGGCAGACTTGGCCGACTTAAAACCCTCCCTCTAACATATTTCTTCATCAAAACAAAGCCTAGGTTCAGTTTCAAGTGTTGTTAGCTTGAGGAAATAGAAAGTTGATGCTTAGGAAGAAAAAGTGAGGAGAAAAAGTGTAGAAAAATCCGTGGAAATTACGTAAAAAGCCCTGAAGGTAATCCTAATTGTAATTCTTGTTATTTATCTTATATTACTGATTTATATGATATAAATCATCATAAGTTTACGAAAGTTTCAGCCCTTTATATATATGTATGGTTAGATGCAAGCTTATGTTAAGTTGAGTGTAGAAACCCTTAAAATTGCTTTGTGTTGAAACCCCTTGTATTCAAATCTGAATATCTCTTTGTGTGATTACTTGAATTGAGAAATTCCAATTGGAAATGAAATTAGACTCATATATGCATATAATATCTGAAAATTAGAATTTATCTCCTTTTGGTTAGGCCGTAATGATAATTTCAAGTTGGTACATAGTTGCTGTTTGTATACTTGATTTCGGTATGCACTGAGTTTGGTCAAGATTTTGAGATAGCAAATGAAGTACAAATATTATGAAACTTTAATTATGTACTATTCAGTATGTCTACTGAAAGTTTGTTGAAAATCATGGAAAGTTATGCTGTATAAAAATTATGAAAATTCTGGGAATTCGAAGGAACAATAGAGGAGCTTGTAGGGCAGATTTATGGTGTTGTAGAGAAATGGTCATAACTTGCCCTAGGAAGCTTGAAAAATTACACCGTCACTTGTACTAGATAGTATATTCATATATGTTTTCATATTGATGTGGTTGGACCCCTGTATTTGTACAATTTAGTAATATAGGATGGTTAAGTATGTAAGACCATAATTTCAGGCCATACTGGGTACCCCTTGAATGAATGTTTGTATTTCGTCCTTACAAAGGATACTTTGAGTACATGTTTCATGTGTATATACATTGAGGAGTATAATTTCATGTTTACTTGACTTTGGTTATAGATTAATCATAAGGTATTTCCTACAGTTGAATGTCCGTAACTTTATCAACATGTATATCATTGTTTTGCCTTTACCTATATTTTATGGAATGTGACTTAATTGGAATTATATTGTTGATGTATAATCATGGAAAGTTACATAATTATGTTAGAATAGTATTTATGATTGAGGTTCAGTACTGATTTAGTTGGATTGACAGGTGTAAGGTCTAATCAACCCAGTTCAGCTCCACCAGAAGGAAACCTGAATACATAGTCGTCAACCAAGGTGAGTGTACTCACTGGAAAGAGATATTTGTATTGTGTTGTTGGTATGATCATAATAAAATGAATATGAAATTGTTAATTTCGGTTTACCGAAATGAGGGGTTACTCCTCGACCAGGAATGGGGGAGATTTGTCTATTAATGACAAGGGGTTACTCCTCGACCAGGAATGGGGGAGAATTGTCTATTTAGACAGGGTATGTGAATCATGATTCGGAAAAGTTGGTCATTCATTATGAATGAGCCGGATAAGTTAATACATAAGTAGATGGACATGATTTATTGCATTTAAATTAATGCAGTAGTTTAGTAGTGATGCATTCACTGGGCTATTTTGCTCATGGTTCCTATGTTCATATTTTTCAGGTAATGCGATGTCACTGCCAAATCTAGGAAGTTGGGCTGGGTTAGCCAGGAATGGGAGAAACAAAGATTTTGTTTAAATGTAAATGATGTAATTAAGTTAACTTATCCTTCAAGAAAGTTTTTATGGGCATGATTACTCTGATGTTGTAAAAAGGTTTTCAGTTATATGGATTTACAATGATGACTCTGAAATTAAAACTCGTGTTTATGGTTTGGTTAGATTAATTATGGTTTGACTCACTTTGACTTTCAGACTTAATTATAAGTAACTGGGTTGGGGTGTGTCATATAGGCTCCAAATAGAGGAAATCGAGGAGAATGGAATTGGTTATGATGAATTAGATAAGCATATTAAGAGGAAGCACTAAAAAACATGCAAAATACAACCAAAGTATGTGTTACTAGAAACTAGATATGTAGCATTCCACATGCATTAGTTGAATGAGTTATGATAATTTTACTCGATTTCTCTTGCAGGCACATCTAAAGGTGAATATTGTTGCATATGGAGGTATCTTTAGTTGAAACACATTGTTAATTTAGAAGATATTATTTTCAACGCTGAATTAGTGGGTGAGGAGAATTTGCTTGGTGCAAAGATAACAACTTGAGCTATTAAGCATAATATATAGTTTTCAAAATTGATACTTTGTGCATATAACATCAAATATTAGGTCTGCAGGCACTTCGGCTTGTTTTTTCCTTCCCCTCTCTTCAATTTGGTGGAATTTTTTCCTTTTTACGTGATAGTGTTGTTTTGTTTCTAGACTATTAATTTTAAGGGTGGCAACGGGTCGTGTTGAGCCAGGTTCGTGTCGGGTGATAAACGAATCGTGTCAAAAATTCATCCACCCAAACACGATTTGTTTACTAAACGGGTGGAAAAATAAAATTCATACACGATTCGTTTACTTAACGAATGACACGACACGACCCGTTTACACCCGTTAAATAAACGAATGGTTTTGACCCGGTTCACCCGTTTAATCCGATTCATTCGTTTAACCCGGTTCACCCGTTTAACACGGTTCACCCGTTTAACACGATTCACCCGTTTAACCCGGTAACCCGGTTACTTTAAAAATGTAGAGAGGAAACAACTTACTTATACTTAGTTAAGAATGGAGAATTTTCATAACAAATCGATGTGGGATGTTTGGATTACGGGTTAACAGGTTGTAAACGAGTTAACGGGTTGTAAACGTGTTAACGGGTTGCAAACGGGTCGTGGGTTATAAACGGGTCGCGGGTTATAAATGGGTGACGGGTTGTAAATGGGTAGCGGCTCACATGGGTTATAAACGGGTGACGGGTCACTAACGGGTTTTGCGAATATACACCAACCCGATTCGTTTTCTTAACGGGTCAAGCGGGTCCACCCGTTTATGACCCGAACCCGTTAAGGCTATACCCAAACCCGCTTAAAGCGTGTCGATTTCGTGTCGGGTTAAGGAGTCGTGTCACAAATTGCCACCCCTAATTTAGATCCATTGTTTGAGATGTGCATAAATTGTTCAGTATGGAAAGAAGGACTTTGTTTTAACAACTTTAAGTTAATCGTTTCCTTTTTGATTGTTTAAAACTTATATTTCAATTTTAGTTGGTGGTTTTAGGGTTGTGAAGTCTAATCAAGCATGACTAGATTAGATTAGTTCATTGTAAGAAAACTAGATATGCTTTTATTTATTTTTAAAAGATGATGTGAAGAAATGTATCACATTTATAATAATTTGAATAATAATATTGGTCTCTCATCTACCCTCAACTAGAATAATGTCCATCCCACAAACAAAAGGCTTGTAAGGAAAAGGGTGACCATTTGATTTAATTGGAACTATATTTGTTTTATTTTAGAAATCAAATTGTATCTTTATCTGAACCGTTGCTATGTACACTTTTGGTTCAAATGATCAAAATGCAAGGCATTTTATGGGCAGACGTGCGGGGGGGGGGGGGGGGGGGGGGGTAGAGGGATTATACGCAAGACCCTTGTAACTGAAGATTCTTAAACTCATTAAATACTAAAAGTTGGGGATGTTTTGCTTAAATTAACTTGGATCTTGCAACAACAATTCCTCATATTGAACACTAATTTTTTGCCAAATTACGAATTTATTTTTATATTTACAGTTTCTTTATCACAGTTCTTACTAATTATGCTGATTTCTTTCTTTACTAAATGTGTGGATAGGTTCGGAGCCCTATTCTGCTCACAACACCAATCTATTCATATTCATAAAATGGTAGTTTCTTTGGCTAGTTATGAGAGATTGGGTCTACTTAATACTCGGTTGTTTATATATTAGGTTTGTTTTTCTTCTTGTCACTTTACTTTAGTGTTTTCTGATTCTGCCATGGTTCAAAGTCTCGGCCAAGTCAACTCGGAATCGGTCGAGTTGACTTCAGGATTGGAGGTAGACGAGACGATACCGGGTCACGTTACGAAAAAATAACAGAAACCTACCGTACTGGCTTGACTAGCCGATATATCGGCCGGTCCGAGATGATGGCCCGATATATCGGTCGAGTTAAAGAATCACGGGCGATATTTAGAAAAAACAGTGGAAAAAGTGAAAATCTTGGAAAAAAAGCAACGAATCTTGAAAATAAAAGGGAAAGTAGAAAACACGCACCTTTTACAGCTGATTGGGACAAAAGAAGTCACAGATGTTGTCAAAATTTGAGCTATAAAACCTCTCTCTTTAACGCAGTTACAAACCCAGCTACAAACCATCTTTAACCCGCCGACCAAAACTTCTCTCTCTCTTCCCTGTTAAAGTGCAAACGAACCGCCGGAGAAGACGAATTCCAGCTCAGGTACTGCCGACCCAAACTTCTCTCTCTCTTCCCTGTTTCGTGCGTTCTTTTCTTAGGTTTACGAGGCTGGTATTATTTTGGGTTTGAAATGGTTTGAAAGGTTATGGTTTAAGTAAATGGTTTACATGTTTTTATAATGGTTTATGTTAGTTAAAGTTTTAAATGGTTTAAATTTTTTAAACGTATTTTTAAAAGAATGTTTAAATGTTTTTTATACAATTTTGGTTTTTTATACAATCTTTTATAAGAATGTTTAAATGTTTTTTTTTTATGTTTAAAAGAATATTTTTAAAAGAATGTTTAAAAGAGTGTATATTTTTTGTAAAAAAAAATATTTAAAAAGTATTTGTAAACAAAAGAGTTATTTTAAAATATTTTTAAAAGAATGGTTTAAATGGTGTATATTTTTTTTTATTATAGTTAATATTTGTAAACAATAGAGTTATTTATTTTTTTAAATCTAAACTATATTTTTTTTATTATAGTTAACATTAGTAAACAACAGAGTTATTTTTTTTTAAAGGATGCATATGTTATTTTTTAGTATAGTTATTTTTTTAGTTGAGTTATTTTGTAAAAACTTTGAAAGAAATAACATAATAAAAAAATAAAAGTAGATTTTTTTTAGTATAGTTATTTTTTACAACATTAGCTCTTGTAAAATATAGCATTTGCATCCTTTAAGAAAAAGCATTGTACTAAAAAATAAAAGTAGACTTAATTTTTTAGTAGAGTTATTTTTTAATAACTTTGAACAAAATAACATAATAAAATTTGTATCTTTTTTATTTTGAACAAAAAATAACATTTGTATCTTTTTTATTTTGTAGAATGGCTCCTAAACTAGATATTGGGTTGGGTGGGAGCATGGAACTGCTGTCGGTGGAAATAAGAAGAAGATTGCTTGCAATTACTGTAATAAGGTCATTAGTGGTGGTGTCACCAGACTAAAAGAACACTTAGCGGGTGTGCAAGGCAATGTCGAACCGTGTCGCCATGTTCCTAGAGAGATAGCAACTAATATTAAAAAAAATCTTATAGATGGTATGAAGCAACGGGCCTTGGAGAAGAGGAAGAAGGAGAAACAAGTAGAGAATTTGCGAGAGCAAACCCAATACTATGATGAAGATGATGCCAGTGAATATAGTGATGACGTTAATGAAGAAAGATGATATCACCCGTTTAGAATTAGCACAGTTGAAAGTTGCTATGAAAGAAAGTTGAAGAATGGCAGGAGAACAACATAGACATTCAGTTTTCGGGCCAAGGCCATCCACATCTGGGCTTAAGCGACCGCATGTGTCACGATCGTGGTAATTGAAATCGGGGGTTGAATTGCCTGCTCGAGGGATGGACCCTTCCATGTTTAGGTCGAGGAAGTCTACTCAGAAAACTGTGAAATCCATGTTCTCTAATGATGGAGTGAAGAATGTTAGGAGGGCTATTAGCAAGTTCTTTCATTTTAATGCCATCCCGTTCCATGTTGCTGATAGTGGACCTGCCAATCAACATATGATTGATACGATTGCTACGGAGGGTCCGGGGATTAAAGGTCCAAGTGGTTATCAGATTGGAGGTGCTTACTTGGATGAGGAGGTACAAGAGGTGGATGCGTATATAACAACTCTAAAGGAGAAATGGCCCGAGTATGGTTGCACAATCATGTGTGACGGGTGGAGTTCAAGGACGAAGAATCCTATCCTAAACTTGATGGTATACTGTGATCGTAATATGATATTTCACACTTCTGTTGACACGAGTAATAAAATCAAGTCGGCGGATTATATTTTTTTCCTTATGGACGAAGTTGTGGAGGAAATTGGCGAGGCGCACGTCATACATGTTGTCACTGATAACGAGCCAAATTTTAAGGCGGCTGGCGCGTTATTAATGGCGAAAAGGAGACACTTATTTTGGTCACCTTATGCAGCACATTGTCTTGATTTGATGCTAGAGGAAATTGGAAATGTGAAGTCAATCAAGTCGGTATTGAATGATGCCAAATCAATTACCTCGTTCATATATAACAGTAAAAAAGTTGTGAATTTAATGAAGGAGTATACCAGAGATAGGGAGTTGCTAAGGCCAGGCATTACGAGATTCGCTACCGAGTCTTTTGCCCTTGAGAGTCTCATTCGCTATCAGTCTGAGTTGAAGCGAATGTGTACCACGAATGAATGGCGTGAATACAACCGTGAGAGAACCCGAAGGAGTACAACCACTAAAGTATCGGATTTAATTCTAGCAGATCGATTCTGGCAACGGGCTGCCGAAGTTGCTAATATTATGGAGCCCTTAGTATTGCTTTTGAAGATCGTAGACCAGGATAAAAAGCCCACATTATCTATCATTTACGAAGGGGTCGATAAAGCAAAACTAGCAATCCAGGCAACTGTTAGAAACTGGAAGAAGTATTGGCAGGTGATCGATGGAAGATGGGAGAGACAATTGCACCGAGACTTGCATGCCGCGGGATATTTCTTAAATCCGGTGTTTCAGTATTCATCAAATTTTTCAAGCCATCCCGAGATAAGAGTCGGACTTAAAGAGGTCATCAAAAGGCTAGAGCCAGACATACAGAAACAGGCCTTTGCAATAAATGAGGTATCACATTTGTTTCCATCGAGTTATATTTATTTAATATATGTATTGTTTCTAAATTGATTTGTTTGCCTTTTAGGTTAAACTCTTTACGGATAAGAGAGGGGAGTTTGGCTCAGATCTTACCAAGCAAGCAGTCAAATCTTCTCTTCCAGCTGAGTGGTGGAAAAATTACGCTGAGGATGCACCCAATCTTAGGCGCATTGCTATCAAAGTACTGAGTCAAACATGTTCATCTTCGGGTTGTGAGAGAAATTAGAGCACATGGTCTCTCATCCATACAAAACTTTGCAACCGATTGGCAATAAAAAAATTGCATAAATTGGTATATGTGCATTACAATTCGCGACTTAAAGTTAGGAATTTGATGTACATGCGAGATACCGAAGATTTTTACAATCCGATAGACTTGAATTTAATATTTGAGGAGGATGACATCTTGGATGAGTGGACCCGAGAGAATGATGAAGGGGTGTTACCGACCCATGACTTAAACTGGTGGGACGAAGGTATTCAACAAAGCGAAGGGGAAGGACGACGGAGGGATCACAATCAACCGCCACCGTTTAGTGTTCTTTCCAGTTCTGATGATGATCATGGTGGTGATGATAGTTGGCAAGATATTCTTGGTACTTATGATAATCATTAAGACGATGATGACGACGACGATGACAATGATGATGATGATGATCAAGGTGGTGGCAAGGGAGATGTTAGTAGGGGAACAATGAGTGGTAGCCGACAAAGGAGTGGAGTTGGTGGTAGCCACCAAAGGGGTGGTTCTTACAATACTGGTACACAGCATGATGGTGGTATGACATGGGCACAAGGAGATGAAAACTACTATGCCACGCAAGACACAGATCATGGTTATCGCCCGGGAATCAGTGAACAACGAAGGCATTTAGACAATTTAATGAGATTCCCTAGCAGTGACGAGTATTCAAGCGGATATGATCAGCAACGTCTTGATGATCAACTACGAGCAATGGGTTAAATGACAGATTATGCATACCGCGGTGGAAGACATAGTATCTCTGGGAGTGGGAGTGGCACAGATAATTATGGTCCGGCACAACTTCCAAGATCTACCAGTACTAGTACAGGTGGTTACTATGATCGTTATAGAGATCATTATGGATCTACTAGTAGCGGCACAATAGGTGGTGATTATTATGGATATAATCAAGGGACGCAATATGGTGGGTCTTCAACTGATAGTTTTGGGTATAGAGGTTTTGGATATTATCATAACGATAGTCAACCGGGAGATCGTCATCCACAATTTCCAAATTATGTATCATCTAGCCAGTCATCCCAACATGTACTATTTCTTTCCTTACCCATCTAAAAGAAATTACCCCTATTCAAATCCATATGATCGATACCGCAATTAGATAGGGAGATGAAAATGATGAAACATTGTAATCTTTTATATTTATCTTCCATGTAAATTTTTTTTTATTTAGTTTTATGTGGTGTTAGATTGTTTTTCAATATTATTAATGGTTTACTATGCAATGTTGAATCTGACAACTCTGTCGCGCTTCAGTATAACCAATTCTACAATGCAATGCATATTGAATGATGGGTTTGAATGTATCTCATCGGTCTACTTTGTTAATCTTATTTTTTTAAAATTTTCTATATTTTTTCCGGAATTTTTTGCTCTCTCTAAATAGCGTATCGCCTGATACCACGCCTGATACCGCGACAGAGTTGAAAATCGGGTGTC
The DNA here is from genome assembly GCA_949130495.1 of Sambucus nigra. NCBI lineage: Eukaryota > Viridiplantae > Streptophyta > Magnoliopsida > Dipsacales > Adoxaceae > Sambucus > Sambucus nigra. Next base: position 22,899,473 of record OX422216.1, read on the forward strand.
CGATACCGGGACCGATACCGAGACTGTGAACCATGGATTCTGCAGACACAGTGGCCGACAATTCCTCGAAGTTTGCCCAAGATACTCTGTCCCTTGATGCTTTTGCTCAAGGCATTGGTTCAGTTTCTCATGCTTCTTTGGTTTCTTTGTTTCAAAATACTAGCCCCTGATGTTTTTATAGTGCAGGTGAGATTTGAAGTTGTACTTGAGTAAAGCTCAGGTTCGTTGTTTCACACCTTAAAAGTTTTACAGTTTTGGTGGTGTTTGATATGACCTTTCTTTATACGAGGGATGTCAGAAAAAAAAATGTCATTATTTTTTTCCTTTGGTTTAGTGCTTATGTTGTAACAGTGAATAGAAAATCAAAATGTGAATATGACCAAGATGTGTTATGTTTTTTTTGGTAAAGTGTCTTTTTTTTTAAAGAATTGATATGTACAAAGTATAAATTATTTATCATCTTACGATTTATGAATCTTTAGACTTCATGTGAATGTCATCGATTGAGTGCATTGAGTTTTTTGGAAAAGAGTATTTATGGTAATGACATGTACCTTCCCTCTTGTTTGTCCTAATTATAAATACCACCTCTCTTATTTAAAAAATTACACTTGTCTCCTCTTTTGTTCCAAATATTACACTCACTTCTCCCCATGTCTTGTTTTTCCAGGCCCCCAGCCGCAAGTGTAGTGCGTATACAAATTTTAAAACAAGATAGGTATCCGTTATTACAACTAACAAGAATTGAGGTCCATGTAATTTACCTCCAGTATTATCATTTTATAGTTTCTGATTTGGAAGTGAAACCTTCTAATGGAGAGTTTTAAGGCGGAATCTTATTACAGAGAACTCGCTGGTGGGCCCTCTCTTCCCTCCTTTGGCAGTTTCCCCATAGCTACTTTTCAATTTGAGAACTAGGGGGAAGATCACCCCCTAGTGTTGTATGTGCTAGATATAGAATGCATAGGAGTCGATAAATCGTTTTTATATGCTTTGATGCTTATTTGGTGTTGTGTTTGGCGTAATGCAACAAGAGGTATTTTGAGGGGGTTCAAGTGTCTGTAATAGAGTTAAGAGCATATTTTAAGTAGTTTTGGATCTCCTTCTACTTGTAGTATAACTTTGGATCTCCTCCTGCTCCTAGTATAGACATTTTGATCATGTGTTGCTATGGTATGGGATAAGAGTGCAGTACAAGGTATTTACTTTAGTTGGTATCTGGCGTGGTAAGGGTAGACTAGGTTGACCTTTACAACACTTACTAGGGTTTTTTGGTACTAAAGTATATTTTCATGAATATTTATATGCCTCAAATTGTGAAGAGTTCACTGATATTACATATGTATAATCTATAGTAGTTATAAAATAATCTTGTGTGGGTGTTTTGGTTGAGAACTCTTTTATGTGTTACCCACATTTTTTGTTAGATACAAAAAGTTACATTATCAGTAGCAATAGCTGAAAGAGTAAAGAATTAAAATACTTCCTAAACAAATCCTCGCACATCTATATATAAATGTTGTTTTTATCAAGAAGACGCAACTTCGAATTGTTGACTAATCACCAGAGATGAAAGATGCCATATTTGGGGAATTCTGGTACATAGGAATTCTAGAAGATCTGGTAACTAACTATTTCCGATAAATAAAGAAATAAAGTTCTGGTAACTACGGTGTGTACATTTTATCTACATTTGGTTGCACCCTCTTGGCACTGTATAGTGACCAGGAAGGCACATCTGTTTCTGCAATTCTAAACTTAGTCTCCTAAAAATGAATAGGCAGCATAGCTGTGTTTAAATTACTATGATTTTACTTAGATTTTTGTCTGTAGCTTGGATTCTTGAACCGATATCTTAAATTAATACATTATTTTTGTCTCTGTAGAATCCACCGTCTGTACCTACTTCAATGGCTGTGAAATGGGCCAGCTGGTTGAGACGTTCCACATTCATTGTTGATTGGCATAATTTCGGATATACTTTGGTGGCATTGTCTCTTGGAAGAAGAAGTTGTTTCGTGGCATTATATCGCTGGTACACTTGAATATCCTTTATTTATTTATTTTGGCATTTAAGGGTCTTTTTACCCGAAACATGAGTTTTTGATATGTATAGGTTTAAGAAACATTACGGGAAGATGAAAAATGGTTCCTTGTGTGTGACTAGGGCAATGCAGCACGAATTCGCTCAAAACTGGGGAATTAAGTAAGAGCACAACTTATTGCTTTCTTCTTGTTCACATGTATTAATTTGACGTAAGCGCAGGGGAATATTACTTATACTTACACACACACACAATAAATCAAATAAATCATCTCTCAATCATAAATTTCATAAATCTACAATAAATTAAGTGACTATGTGAGGGCCAAAAGCCTTATTTATTATAGTACTAGCTGAGTCTTAAAAAGAGAAACATGGATAAACTAAAACACAAATAAGAGATAAATCTTAATCTAATCCTAACTCCTACAAATCAACAACTAAAAGTAAGATAAAATTAATTCCTGATTGCCTTTAGTCATGTCATAATCAGTGTCACAATGTTAATTTGTTATATCTTCTGTTACAACATCTCAGAGCCATGGTTCTCTATTATCAGCCGCCTGAGTTTTTTCGTCCCTCTTCACTTGAAGAGATGCATAAGGTGAATTAAATCCTTCACTGAGAACATTGATGAATTTCATTGACTTGATTAATTATATACCAACTGTGGTTTGTAGTTGTTTTGTAGGATTGATAAAAATCTTAGTGAGCCTTATGGTCTTCGAGATTGCATCAGCAGTGGTAACGTAAATGAGTAATACTAGATTTTAGGTTTTGTTTCTGTTGAGCTCGAGTAAAAATCGAGTCTTAATTTGGGTAATATTCACTCATCGTGTAGGAATGGTAGGTTTGGACAGCCGTGATCCAAATGCAACTCTATTTACAACCCAGGTTCGCACCGATATATTCTTGAAGCAGAATAGACCAGCGCTCATTGTTAGCAGTACAAGCTGGTGAGTCCTTGATGAACTTACTGCTAATTATTTATACGTCTGACTTATTTGCATTTCGCTGAGTGTAATTATTTCTACTTATTGTAGTTTTTTTGTAGATTATACATGCATAATTTTAATACTGGCACTGAGCCCAGCTGTGTGCAGGGCCAAAAAGAAAATTAAAACCATTTATAAGTTGCCTCTGTAGATCATGTGAAGAAAATTTGATTTGAACCATTTATTTGTTTTCCTAATCTTGATCCACACCTTTGGAGGGCTGAACCTATCTTAAAATGATGTTTTTTGGCTGTAGTATAAGATTCCAGCTCTTTGAAAGTGGAACCTTTTTATGAATACATGGTTTAGATTATCCAACTAAAACATATGGTGTTGGGCGGAGAGGCAGGGCTTTTCAAGTCATATACTAGTTTGAGAGGCTTCAAAGAGAGAGCTATTCCATCACCTCCAACACTAACATATTTTTATTGGTGGCCAAAAGATAACTTGAAAGATAGAAGGGTGGAAAATGTGACGGGGTTGACGTTTTGATAGAGTATAAGACCTCTTTTATAGAACTGGTTGATACTTGCTTTGTATTTTAGCACTAAGCTTGTGGTGTATGTTGCACGGATTGGATACAGTTGATATGATATACGTCAAATCAAAAAGTAGAGTTTGGATACGACAAGGATATGGGAACAACATAATATTATATATCATGTGTGCACTTAAAAAGAAAGTTAACTACAATACCAACATAGGCAATCTATTTCAAAAGAAAAGTAAACTATGGTGATATATTTATTTATTTTCGTACTGAGATGGGACACACTGTTATGAATGGCCTCGTATACTTGTTTCAATCTCTCTGTTTTGCATATATATGGTGAATCTTAAAATTTATCTTTTTACCATTTATAATTCCCCTGAAACCCTTCTTTTTTAAGGAAAAAATAAAAAGAATAATAGTCCATGATGTATTCAAGACGTATCCATGCCCTGTTCGTACCGTATCCAGAAGTAAAAATTGATGATTAAGTCAACGGATACTATTCGATACTCCATTTATGCAATTTTTTTTAGTATTCAGGATCTTTAGCTTTTGGTAGATTAAGCATTTATGTAGAATTTAAAATCCTTTCTTTAATACGTCAATTTTTATTATAAACAATATGCAATTCGCATCCGAAATGTGCAACCCCTGGATCATTTGTGTTGTGCGTACAAGGAGAGGTTTAGGAGCATTGACTAATTGGTGTTTATAGACATCGACATGAACCTTAAGTTTCATCCTTACCAAATCATCGAGGTCCTTAATGATGTAATAATTCACTTCGTTTAATGCAGTATGAGCACTTAACTTGTGTGGAGTTTGGATTATTGGTACCCTAATATAGGGGTGGCAATTCGTGTTTTTTTGTCGTGTTTCGGGGCGACATGATAAGGTTTTTTCGGATACGAACACAACATGACACGAATTCGTGTTTTTTTTAGCTGACACGAACACGACCCAAATAAAACACGACATAACACGAAATGAATAACATAATTTTTTAAATTTCACAATAAATTAAACATGTCAAAAATACGAGCATGACTTCGTGTCAATTTAGGCACGAGCATGACTTCGTGTCAAAAATACCCGACACGAACACGACATATCGTGTCAATTTCAAGTCAATTTCATGTCGTGTTTTCGTGTTGTTTATGAAATTGCCACCCCTACTCTAATGTAGGGCAGCCTTTGTACAATCTTTTATTTTAAATGTTTCAGTGGTCAAATTAGTTATCTAGTATGGCGTTTTGCTTACAGTGTGGAACAACTATTATATGGTGGCTACTTTGTCAATGTAGTGCCTTAATAAATTTACCATTAATGATGAATATTAAACTTGGGTAAAAGGATTGCTTCCACTATATTCTAATTAGAAGAGTGATGTTTGAGTGACAAGTGGAATCTTGATTAGCACCTAGTACACTATCAATACTGAGTCCATTTTAGAGGAGGTGTATAGTCTTTCTCTAAAAAATTTGGGTGGTTTGACTTATATTACTTGATAAGTAGCATATTTAAACCAAGTTACCTCTATTAATTGTAGTTAGACTTGGCCCATTTCCCGTCACAGTTGGGGGTACAAAAAATTTTAGTGGCAACACAAATTTTAGTTGCTGAATAGCACCTTTAGTGGCGAAAATGTGTGTTTTGCCGCTGAATTTTACCTCTAGTATAAAAAATTGGTGTCATCATTGAATTAGTGGATCTATGACAGCAAGTAGTGGGCCACGTTCAAGAACAATGAAAACAGGCATCTTAGTCTAATTATGTCAATTAATGAGGTACCCAAGTCAAAGTCACCCTAAAATTTTCATATGTATATGAGAATATGACTTGGAATTATATTGACAAAACCCAGCCAGGAGAAATATTTCCCTATCTAATCTACCTTGTTAGTTTTTTACTCCACTAATGCAATTGTTTTTACTGCATAAATAGTCTTCTGATTAGGATGTTGCGAGTGAGAATTATCTTGTTCTCAAACAACTGCATATTCTAAGAGAATGGTGCTTCTTTTCACGACACCAGATGAAGATTTTGGCATTCTTTTGGACAGCAGTTATGTATGATAGACGTGTGGCTGCATTATTAAATGAGGACGACTTAATAGGGGAGGACGTTCTTTGGAAGGAAATTTGTGAGGGAAAACAATTCTTATACCCAAGGTTATTATTCATCATCACTGGTAAATGATTATGTATCTTCATCTTTTAGATCACATTTTTATTCCATTTATGGTAAACTTCTTGTATGTACTTTTGGAACTATTTTGGACAATGTGAAGGTAAAGGCCCTGAAAAGGAAAAATATGAAGAAAAAATAAAGAGATTGAATCTCGAACGTGTAGCATTTCGTAATAAATTAACCAAATATATTTATCATCTTCCGTTAACTGGTTTATTATTCCTTTCATTGCTATATGTACAGGATCAGTTGATCTATGTGTTTGCCTGCATACTTCCTCATCAGGGTTGGATCTTCCGATGAAGGTATAATCATGTGAAGTTTTTATTTCCTCGTGAATCTTTGATGATTATATTTTAGAAAAGGGGATATTGCAAGAAAGCCCCTAACCCATCACACTAGTTGCAAATGCCTCCCTGAACTATCATTTTGCAAAATAATTCTTCAACTATTCCATTTGTTTACAGCCCCCCACCCCCTTCTCCAAAAAAAATGTCAGTGAAAAGGTTTTTAGAAACACGTGAGGGGGTGTTTGTAGTTAGGGGCTAATTTGTAATGCTAGGGGGGGTATTTGCAATCCCGAGTTATAATTTAAGGAGGTTTCTTTTATTGTACGCTTCAAAAAATCTTCCGCGACGAACCCAGTTCTCATCCTTGTAAATTCCTGTTGTTAGGTTGTGGATATGTTTGGTTGTGGACTGCCTGTGTGCGCAGTTTCCTATTCTTGGTATGTCATTTTCTTTCTATACCACCCAAGGATTGTATGGTTGGGAGAGTACATGTTTTAGCTATTGTTATAACTTTTTTGAAGCATTAAAGAGCTCGTAAAAGTTGAAGAAAATGGTTTGCTCTTCTCATCATCTTCAGAGCTAGCTGATGAACTCATGGTAAGCTTGTTTAAATTTATATGTAACCAATAATTTATCTATTTTACCGATTATGTTATATATGATATTTGAGAGACCTAAAGAAAGACAAATAAAAAAAAATCTTTATTTTCATTTTCTTGTTTATTTGTACCAGGGATTTCAAAATAACAAAAATGGTTACTTTTTGGAAAAAACAAAATTTGATGATGGATAATATGCATATATTACTTTGTTTTTATGTTTTCAAATGGCAAACTCCGCAGATGCTTTTTAAGGGCTTTACAGATGAATGTGAGGCTTTGAAGCTGTTGAGAAATGGGGTACTGGAAATGGGCTCATCTGCAAGGTGGGCAACCGAATGGGAAGAGAATGTCGAACCCTTAATTTCTGAGGCAAGACTCTTCTCATTTTAGATTTGGTTGATGTTTCTTAGCTCCTACTCCCCATTCCATTTAACCATACTTAATCAAGAGGGTTGGAATCATAATTTTGCAGGTTATTTCTGATCACTTCAGTTGATTTATGGTATATAGAAAAAACGGATTCAAATTATGTTTTTAGCCTGAGAGTTTGGTACCGCACGCACACGCACACACATAAGCATGCACGCATGTACACAACAAAAAAATAAGGCAAAAAAAAAAGGATGAAGAAAGACAATCTTGAGTTCTGAAAATTCATTCAGAAGATTCCTGTGTAATCCGGAAGACCCAAAAATGCAGTAAATATGTAATCAAAAGCTCAAAGTTATTTTTTTCAGAAGGAAAAATGAAACAAAAAGTATATGTTTAATTGTGTAGCTTGGTTGAAGCTTTTACAGGGGATTTGAAATGTGTATGGGTCCTTATTTTGAGAGCATTGACATCGCTTCAATGTTCAAGGGTATTGTAGGAGTTTATTTTAGGATTTTGTTATTAGTTTACTTATGTATTGGATGAATTTTTTATTTATTATTGTTCTAGTTATTATGAAATGACGTAAACTACACGTCAAAAGGCTCTTAAAAATATCTAATACACTTTTAGAGAGATAAATACTCTTTTCTATTCCAAAATCAAGAGTACCTCAAATGAGGCTCAGGCTCTAAGAAAATTTCCTAATTACAAAAATGCCATTACTACTCCTTATCTCTAAATACTAAAGTAAAACAAAGGGAAATACAATAACAAAATAAAAGAAAAATAACAAAAGAAAATAAAATCCTAAAATGGGGCCATTTCCATCACTCTCCCCCTCTTAAAACCAAGCTCGTCCTCAAGCGTTCAAAAAATTGGGGATTCGTGAGGAAATTCCAAAAATTAGGAGTCAAAAACTTGTGGGGGCCAAAAATTAATTTCTAAAATTTGAGGGGTGCCCATCCCACAATTTTTCTTCTTTTCTTCACTTTATTCACCCAAACCAGCCCTAGAAGCTTCCACCCTGGTCAAAACTCATCGTTTCGGAGCATCTAGAAGGGTTTGGGCTTGGATTTGTTAGCCCAAACAGATTTTTGGCACAGATAGGGCAACACTCAAGGGTTTTGGGGCTGTTTTGGGGTCCAGGGGGAAACCGAGAGATTGGGGTGGGTTTCGGCTTGTGGGTGGTCGGTTTTTGGGTTCGGGTGGGCTAGGGTTTAGGGTGGCGGCTGCAGGGGGACTGCCAGGGAGGTCGTCGGCCAGGGAGGCTGCTGTAGAGATTGTTTTTGGGATCGGAGGGTGGGGAAAGGGTCGGGCCGGGGTTTGTTTTGGTTCGGGGCACCAACGGTTGAGTGGGGGGTGTTACGTCAAAAGGCTCCTAAAATATCTAACACATTTTTAGAGAGGGAAACTCTTTTCTATTCCAAAATCAAGTCTACCTCAAATGAGGCTTGCATGGGGGTATTTAAAGTGGAGAAGTAGCTTAGGCTCTAAGCAAAGGTCTTAATTACAAAAATGTCATTACTACTTCTTACCTCTAAATACTAAAGTAAAACAAAGGAAAATACAATAACAAAATAAAAGAAAAATAGCAAAAGAGAATAAAATGCAATAAAATCCTAAAATGGGACTCATTTCCATCATGAAATCTTTGCACCAGCCAGTGCATTTAAATGCTATTAGATACTGAAGGGATTCATTGCTATGCAAAAGGAAACAATATTATGCTCAACTTTATAGTGAAATTGTGTCTTTTGTATCAGTGCACATAGAAGTCGTCTTTGGGGTTTTTTACCAATTAGTCTCGTTTACTAAGTATGTAGTGCAATAGGTCCTTCGATCTTGTTTTGCTCTAACAGTTCCTATGAAAAAACATTTTTGCTCCAATAGGTCCTATTTGTAAATTGGTAGTGAATATTCACACTGTGTATAAATATGACTTATTGAGAAAAAAAATGTTTGATAGAACCAATTAGGAAATGTCTTATATAAATATGATTTATTTGACTTTAACTCCTTGAGATAATGTTGTATTAGGATATCACCTTCTCAAAGTTCAAAATTGAGACATAACAACCTTTAAATTTTGAGACCGTTATCATTCCATTCAAACATCTCTATACTCCATATTTAGACTTAGTCATGGATCATGTTATACACTAAATATAGGACACCTTGTTAGCCTCTCAGGAGATGACACGTGTACCCATTAGGGACAAAAAGTCTGCTCAGCTATGGGCAATGTGGTCGGCTCAAGTATAAATGTACTCGGTCCGACAGTATAAATGATCGCCTCATTATTGTTAACATGGTTTTTATTAACCTGGTCAATGCCAGCCTTGCTCTAGTTACATCAGGTGATGGAACACCAGCAGTCATGTTTATCCCACCTGCATCGTGAAGAAGTTATATAATATTTCACCTTTATCCTGGAATAACAAACTCATCATTATTTACCTCATGAAATGTAAAAGGTGTAATTGCTTGACTTATAAAGGCACTCCACCAATCCCACTACACTCTCTTTGAGAACTACCTATAAATCACACGCAATCCCACTGAATAAGGGATTCGAAAATATTCTACCTAACGACCATACGCAAAATCCTAGAGAGAACCTTGAAAGTTTGTAATCATTCCTTTCATGGCTATTGCTTATTGAAATACATACAATCAACACTGAACCTGTGGACATAGGCACCACATTGGGCCGAACCACGTAAATCCGTGGTTTCCTTCTTTATCTCTTATCCCTTTCTATTAATCCCAAATTGACATGGTGGTAGTGACAATTTCTTTAACTGTTATTGTTTATTATTAGTATATTATAGCTAAGCCCCACAAATTCATATATAAATTTTAGATGATAACAAATTGGCGCTGTCTGTGGGAACTCGATAAGTCATTTGTTGTTTCCAACAATTTTCTATCCACAAGTCCAATCTCGGTGAAATCACCCTAACTCGATTTCCCCCAATCTCTGTTTAGACACTCCGTGTTTGTACACAAATTTTGGGAAATGGCAGAAAACCCAAAGAGTAGTCGTGCTGCAAAGGCAAACCCGCCCTCAACGACTGGTGGAATGGGTGGCATACAGGAAATTCTGATGAGCCCAAAGGCCAGGAGGCAATTCAGGAGAGTGTAAAATAACTGATGCAGACACACCAAGTTGGGTTAGGAGCAGATCCTTTCACCCCAGTTGGAAGAGAACCCTCTGACAGGAGGGGTGGAATGTTATCTCCTGCCCCTTACAGAGACAGGTGACACTCTTATCGATAACGAGCTCTGAAAAACTCAAGGAGGCTGAAATTGGATTCACAAGATGACAGGAGTAGATCCAGATACTCAAAATAGTAAAGATGACATGTCGAATCGCCAGGGAGCAACCTCATCTCTCAGAACAACCAGATACGACGATGAACAATTTTTCTCTAAGGAAAGGCCAAGTGTGTTGGAGAGGCTGAGCAGAGGCTCTGTATTTGATCGTCTAGGCCCACGTAAAATGAGAGGACAACAACACAAAGGGCTCAGAGAGCTTAGAGAACACAGAGAAGAGCTAGTGAGGTCTGTCACCAGGAGAACAGAATGCTCGGTCAAGTCTAGGACAAGTGTCATCCAGAGACGAGCAGACTTCTATCCGAAAGCCGTGGCTGATCAGGCAAGACCGTCGCAGTTAAAGCTGAGCAGGGAGACCAACCCTGGAATGGATCAATCCAACGATGGGAGGATCGATTAGGAGAAATTGTTAGATTAAAGAATCCCTTGCACAGAGGTTTCGTGAAGGGATCCCCGTTCACTCCATCAATTGTGGGCTATTCGACGCCAATAAAGTTCAAACCACCAGTTATTACCCCAAGGTATGACGACAAAACCGACCCAATATTGCACGTGGAACAATATCAAGTTGTCACCGACATTTACTCAATCCCAGACGTAGCATTTTCCAGTATGATTACCGGTTCCACACAGATTTGGTACAACTTACAATGCGGACAAATCTCAAACTGTCAACAATTGGTCGAGCTCTTTGTCAACAATTTTTGTTTTGGGGCCAAACCCGGTAAGAGACTGGCTCACTTCCTCAATGGCCGCAGAATGCTGATGAAACTACCCGTGAGTTTATCACACGTTTCAATAACAAGAAGCTTGAAGTAATAGATTATGATGAAAGGACTCAATAACTGCGTTGATGGGTGGATTGCTATCTGAGAAGCTGTATTGGGCGCTGTCTAAAGAGCCACCCAAAACTATGACGGGACTCTTAACTAAGACAGGAAAAATTATAAATGCTGAGGAGGCCATGGCGGCCAAAGAATCAAGTCACGCGAAGGCTGGTGTGAGCAAGAGTATCGAAAAGAATGAACTGAAAGATAAGAAAGCCGACAAGCCAAAGAAATACGATAAGTACACTCCCCTAATAGTGGGCGTTCATCACATACTCGAGGAAAAATGCGGGGATAAGGTCCTGAGAAGGCTCAGAAAATTGAAAGCCCCGACAAATCGAAGGGATAAAAGCAAGTATTGGAAGTTCCATAAGGATCACGACCACAACACGGACAACTGCATAGCCCTAAAGAACGAGATCGAGAGCTTGATCAGGTAGGGAAAGTTGTCAAAGTACGTGGACATAAGTTGTCAAGGTCACGAACAAGAAAGAAGTTCAAAGACTTACGGGACGTGTGGCGGCACTGAATAGGTTTGTTTCTAGAGCCACTGACAAATGCCTTCCATTTTTTAAGGTGTTGTGAAAAACTATTGAATGGAATGACGAATGTGAAGTTGCATTCCTGGAGTTGAAACGGTATTCGGGGGTCAACACCACTGATTTCAATACCAATTTTGAGTGAGAAGCTTTATCTGTACTTGGCTATATCTAAATTTGCTGTCAGTTCGGTTCTAGTCCGGCAAGAAGAAGGGGTACAAAGGCCTGTATATTACACCAGCAAGGCATACCGTGGAGCAAAAATCAGGTATCCTAGGTTGGAGAAACTAGCTCTTGCCCTTATTGAAGCTTCTAGAAGGATAAGGTCATACTTTCAGGCCCATATCATTGTCGTTTATACAGACCTCCCTCTACGCTAAGTTATTCATAAACCTGAGAAATCAGGTAGATTGATGGTTTGGGCCGTGGAATTAGGACAGTATGACATCTAATACGAACCAAGAACGATAATCAAGGGCCAGGCTGTGGCAAATTTTATCGCTACAATTACTTACGAAGAAAAGCTTGCTGAGCAGATTTCTACGGAAAAGAGCTCAGCAACGTATGTGGCAAAGCAGACTTCTGCGAAGGAGAGCTCAACCTTAAGTCAGATCGAAAAGACTTCTTCGGAAGATAGCTCACCATTTCAAACAAACGAGCAGACTCCTGTGGGAGATAACTCGATCATTAATTCGGACGACCAGACCACTGACGTATCAAAGTCATTGGCCAAACAAAAAGAAATTGTGCGTGACTTAGAGCAAATGAAGAAGTAATTCAAACATGGAAATTTGATCGAAGGAGATTTCAAAGAGGACCTCTCTGTCTGGCAAATGTTCGTGGATGGCTCATCATGTACCAACGACAGTGGAGCGAGTTTAATAATAACGACGCCAGATGACGTTGATGTGGTGTACGCCCTTAGATTCCAATTTGAGGCCTCCAACAATGAGGCAAAATACTAAGCGCTCATAGCAGGGTTTGCGCTGGCATCATCTCTTGACGCCGAACAGATATTGAGACACAGTGACTCTCAGCTCATAGTAAATCAACTACTGGGAATTTATGAAGTGAGAGAGGAGTCTATGACAAAATACTTGGCCAAAACCAGGTGGTGAAAGTTCCCCGAGGTCAGGATGGTCAGAATCCCAAGGGCAAAAAATGCCCAAGCAGTCGCACTTGCTCGATTACAAGGACAGAACTGAGACGAATGGTTCCAGTGGAAATCCTCATGCATCGGAGCATTGACGAGGAGATTGTCAATAATTGCTTTATAGAAATATGAGATTGATTTACATGGGTTATAATTTTTACAGCTTGGATTGTGGCTAAGACAAGCTTGTGCTTTTCATTGGATATAATTCAAGCACTTATTCAATTGTTTAAAGTATTTTGTTTTGATATTTATAAGATTTGAGCCTTCATTGGTGTTTTGTTGCTGAGAAAATATTTGAAAAGTAAGAACACAAGTCTCTGATCATCTATTTTAGGATATTTGAGTCGAGAAGAGCTTCCATAAAATTCAAACAACTCTTACGTCACTACAAGAAAACTAATTTTTTCTGGCATTTTTTTCTCGGTATTATTTAAAAATGCAGAGAATTTTTTTTTTACCAGCATTTTTTTACAAGTATTGAAAATTTACAGCATTTATATTGATGTGCCGCATAAATAAAGCTTTTTTTGAATTAATACTAAAATAAATGTGGTATTTTTTAGACATTTTATAACTAATGCCACTAAAAGTAGAAAAAAAAAAGCGCCTCTCTCAAGTTTTTGGCGGGGGTTTGTTTTTTTGTTAAAAACAAATACACGCTTTCTCTCTCCCATCACGCTCGTCCGTATCTCCCTCAATCTCTCACCCGTCACGTTCTCATCTCTCATGCCATCTCATAAACCTAATCCTCTCCCAACTTGGCTCGGTATCAACCAACCCAATACCCCTCAATCTCGTCTTCTTTTTACCCTATTAAAAGAACCCCTCAATCTCGTTTCTTTTTCCCCTATTAAAAGAAGGAAGAGGGAACGGTGCTATCATCCATTCAGTTTTACCACTGGCTCGGATAAGGGTTTTGATCTTTGAAGCTTAAGGTAAATTGCGTTTTTTTTATTTCAATGTATGCATCAATGGCTGGTAGATTGTGTTTTTTAAACATAAATTTGCGTTTTTAGTTACTGCGAATCACTGTGTTTTTTTAATCATAAAATGCGTTTTCGATTTTTAAAGATTTAAGCTTTAAGGTAAACTACCAATACGACGATGGATGATAGCTCGTTCAGTGTATGTTGCGGTGATAATAATCAATGGGTTTTAATTTTATTTCAGTGTATGCATAATGGGTTGTTCATGTCACTTTTTTTTCTTTCATTATTTAATAACTTGACAATAAGGTGATAATTTATTTAGTGGATTTATACATTCTGAATTCTATCTTATCAAATTATATCTGAGCTTTGGTAATATATTGTATGGGTACTGAACTAAGGCAAGCAGTTCTTGGTGGTATATTGCATATTTTTTTAAAAAATTTATTTCGGTGTATTTTTTTTATGTTGCATATATTGGGTTTTGATTGGCTTCTCTCTCTCTCTATATATATATATATATATATATATCGTACCTTGCTAAGTTTCAGTCATGAGGCTGCCACCTATATTTTTGGTACATCTGATCCGGATGGCCATTCTTCTTCCAGTTGAACTCATTTTGTATAAACGGACATGACGTCGTATCGTAGAGAGGGTAGGATGCGTCAAACATCCAGCTCCCCTAAAATCACAAATATAATAGAAAACTAAAAATTGAATGCACTAAGATTAATACTTTGAGGGGAAAAAATACAAATCTTACCTTGATATTAACACAGGGGCAAAACTATTGGCTGAGCCTAATTTGGGCGGGTCAAATATGGATTGGACTAAATGTGGGTTGGGCCAAATATGGGTCAGTCTAAATGTGGGTTGGGTCAAATATGGGCAGACCAAATGTGGACTAGGCCAACCCATTTTTATTCTACTAAAGTAAGTATTACAATTCTAGGTATATGTATAAAAAATCATATTTTACTCACAATTTTTAAAAATGAACTTTATATTTGACTCTTAGCTTTTAAGATTGGGCTCCATATTTGATTTATAGCTTTCAAATATGGGCCCCATATTTGACTCATAACTTTTAAATATGGACCCCTTATTAAACTCATAGTTTTTAAATTTGGGCACCATATTTAAAAGACTGGGCTAATATGGGTTGTTTTATATTTGGGCCACATTTTGCCACTACAACTTAGTATGATGGGGTTAGACTATAGAAAGCACATTCATGTGACACTTGAAAAATCAATAATAGAATTTTTATGTTATGAGTGAGTTTTTTTAATTTTTGTCAACTAATTAAGGTTAAAATATATTGATTGTTAAGTTTTCCCATATTATATGAGTAAATATTGGTACTTTTCATATTAGGCCATATGCAAGTGGTGTTATAATTAAAGTCTTACTATTTATAAATTTACATAGTTCTGAAGGAGCATATTAATTATTTATGGTTTAACATTATGTTTATTTATTGTATTTTTTTATGAATTTTTCCTAATGAATCTAACAACAATTTTGTGATAGTGTGAGGTAATCAACAATCTTTTCAAATGGATAGCGATAAGAGTTGGATGGAATTGTCAAGAGTTTCTCAACCTTATATTGAAGGAGTTAATGGGTTTCTTGATTTTGCATTTGCCAATAAATATCCTGAGCTAGTGATCAAGTGCCCGTGTAAGAAATGTCGAAATACCATTAGCCATGAAAGAGAAGTTGTTTATGAGCATCTCATCGTACATGGGTTTGTTAAGAATTACACTAGGTGGATTTATCACGTAAAAGGTGCTCCATACACAATGGGAATTAGTGGAGCGGATGAAGTGCATGACTCGAATACAATAGATGATATGTGTGGACTACTACATGATATATTCGAAAATCGAAGTGAAGAGGGTATGCGATGTAACGACCCGTACGAAGACCAGGATGGGATGGATGAAAATGCATCAGCATTTTTCAAGTTGTTGAAAGACGGGGAACGCGAGTTGTACCCTGGTTGCAAATCTTTCTCATCACTTTCATTTATTGTTCGGCTATTTCATATGAAAACACTTTATAAGTGGAGCCACACGTCGTTTACAGCATTGCTTCAATTCTTAAAAGAGGCACTTCCGGAGGGTGAGAAACTACCAGGTTCATACTCTCAAGTAAGAAAGATGGTTAATGATTTGGGGTTTGATTATAAAAAAATTCATGCATGTCCAAATGATTGTATGCTGTATTGGAAAGAGAACAAAGATCGTGAGGATTGCATAGTATGTCATAAATCAAGATGGAAGCAATTTTCGGGTGAGTCTGATGATGAAGAAGCTAGGGGTCGAAAAATTCCCGCAAAGGTTGTTAGGTACTTTCCACTGAAACCAAGGCTTCAGAGATTTTTTATGTCATTGAAAACATCCTCCCTCATGAGATGGCATGCGGAGGAACGCGATGACGACGGCATATTAAGACACCCGGCTGATTCTAAAGCATGGAAAACCTTCGATCAACAAAATCCAAATTTTTCTAGTGACTCGCGCAATGTTAGGCTCGGACTAGCAGCCGATGGCGTCAATCCTTTTAGAACAATGAGCATATCTCATAGCACGTGGCCCGTTGTTTTGATGATATACAACTTGCCTCCGTGGATGTGTATGAAACAACCTTATCTTATACTGTCTACGTTGATTGATGGTCCACGCGGCCCAGGAAATAATATTGATGTTTACTTGCAGCCTCTCATTGATGAATTGAAGGAATTGTGGAATGATGGCATACTTACTTACGATGCATCGTCGGAAAAAATGTTTTGCATGCGTG
The DNA here is from genome assembly GCA_949130495.1 of Sambucus nigra. Lineage (NCBI taxonomy): Eukaryota > Viridiplantae > Streptophyta > Magnoliopsida > Dipsacales > Adoxaceae > Sambucus > Sambucus nigra. Next base: position 22,916,057 of record OX422216.1, read on the forward strand.
CAGCGTTAATGTGGACAATTAGAAATGATACCGTAGCTTTTGATGGGAAAGTTGAAAGAGAAGTCAAGCCCACTCAAGTATCCGGGGGTGATATCTTGGAGCAATTAGAGGCAATGGAAAGAAATAATGAGAAGGGTCACTCATCGACAACGAAGAAGAGAAAAATGAGTATCGATAGTGAAGGGAATTGTGATAGTTCTCTAAATTGGAAGAAAAAAAGCATATTCTTTCAGTTGCCATACTGGAAGGATCACTTGATCCGTCACAATCTTGATGTTATGCATGTAGAGAAAAATGTGTGCGATAACATACTTTGGACATTGTTAAATGTTGATGGAAAGTCAAAAGATAATATAAAGGCTCGTCGAGACCTTGAGAACATGGGTATTCGAAAAGTATTTCACCCTAAGAGCTTGCCAGATAGCAAAGGATATTTACCACCAGCATGCTTCACAATGAGTAAAAGTGATAAAGACATATTTTGTAAGGTTTTAAAGAATATCAAAGTCCCAGATGGTTATGCATCTAATATTTCACGGCGTGTAAACATTAAAGGCCGGAATATTTCTGGACTTAAGAGCCACGATAATCATATCATAATGCAACAACTACTCCCGTTAGCAGTATGAAAATCATTGCCTACGAATGTAGCAAAGTCTTTGATCGAATTATGTATTTTTTATCGGCAGCTCTGTTCAAAGACAATGACCTTCAAAGATTATGAATATTTGCAAGATCGTGTTGCTCTTACACTCTGTCATCTAGAGAAAATATTCCCCCCAAATTTTTTCGATGTTATGGATCATTTGACAATCCATTTAGCTGAGGAGGCAATGATTGCTGGACCAGTACAATTTCGATGGATGTATCCCATCGAGAGGTATATTTCGTGTATGCATTATGTATGTGTCATCTAAATTAATGCATATAAATACTATAATTTTTTTACAATGACGAACAGGTTTTTATTCACACTAAAAGAATATGTTCGTAACCGAAGTCGTCCAGAAGGTTCAATTGCTGAAGGATACCTAGCAGAGGAATGTACAACATTTTGTGCGAGGTACCTGGGTGATGTTGAGAGTAAGTTAAATCGACCTTTACGAAATGATGAAGCCGATGAAAACTCAAGTTCAATAGGTCGTACATTAGGTAAAGGAGTAGCATTTATGCTTGATGACACTTCGTTTTCACAAGCACATCGTTACGTGTTATTCGACTCCGCCGCAGTGAAGCCTTTTCGCGAGTAAGATAACATTTGAATGAATTTTAAATTTTATGTAATTAAATATCCCTCTACGTTATACAATTTATACATACATGTTTTACAGGAAACATATAACAATTCTAAAACAGGAGAGACCTCGTGTGGGACACTACGAAATTAATCGCATTCACAACGAAACGTTTCACAAGTGGTTTGGGGATCATGTAAGTCATCTTTGTATTTATATGTAACCACATTTTAATATGCTAATGACACATTTAATTTTTACACATCTAATTTTTATTACTCAATCATATGAAAAAATTAGGTACGGAATCTAAGTGAGGGAAAGGTGTCAAAGGAAGTTACAATTTTAGCTTCAGGCCCCTCCCAATGGGCTAGAAGATATACGGGATATATTGTAAATGGGTTTAGGTTTCGCACAAAGCAGCGTGAGAGAAGATTGAATACTCAGAATAGTGGAGTTATGCTTGATGCCACCACCGAAAGTTTTGCAAGTGCAAAGGACAAGCGACCTGTTTCCGGGGATGTAACATATTATGGAGTACTAACAGATATATTTGAATTGCGCTATTCAAATGATTTCAAGTTTGTGCTATTCAAGTGTGATTGGGTTGATACGCATTCGGGGATGACCAAGGATGATTTTGAGTTCACATTAGTGAACTTCAAACATTCACTATACAAGCGTAATCGACTGTCAGATGAACCGTTTATATTAGCATCTCAGACCAAACAAATTTGGTATGTGCGAGACCCGATTGAAGAAGATTGGCATGCTGTCGTGAAGATGACACCGAGAGATTTTTATGACATGTATGGTAAAGATACTTATGGAGATGACACAATAGACGCAGAAGTTTAACCATACAATATCCAACAATTGGATGACACTCTAATCAACCATGATGGGGATATTACATGGGTTAGGGCTGGTGTGGAGGGAACGACTGTTGACAATATAGTTGACATTGATGGCGGTGATGATATTTGTGTTGATATTAATGAGGATGCTTCTGAGACAGAGACTTATGAAGATGATTCAGAGGCGGACAAGGAAGCTAATGAGAGTGATATAGATGAAAGTGATGAAAATTAGGAGAGCAGTGATGATTATGATACTGACATGGATGAAGATGACAATTGACACGAATTTTTCAATTATGAATGGTTTTATTTGTAAGGATGATTAGATGTTCTTAGTTTAATATTTTAAAAATGACTAATGACTGAATGCATTTTATTTGTTTCATATCATATATATGAATGGATAAATAATGATGGAGAGTTATGTTCTTTTTGTTTTCAATTTTATTTCTGTGTTTATTGATGATTAATGAATGACTGCGTTTTTTGATGATGATGAGTATTGATTATTGAGTTTGACATTCTTTTCGTATATGCCTTTTTATTCTTGATGATGATGCTTGAGTCTTATGCTTTCTTGTGCCTGAGTATTTTTTTCCTCATTGTTCCTAAGTACCATTTAATTTGATGCGCGTAGAGAAAAGGCTCGGGGAGAGAGGGTCCCCTTCCCTCAACCCCCTAGTAGATTTAAAGAATCCATTTGCCTTGCCATTAACCATCATCAAGAGCCAAACATTTGATATAAGCCTCCATATCATGTCAATCAAACATCATTAAATACAAACCTTCTTAACATTTTGATAAGGCAGAACCAATTCACTTTATCATATGCTTTGGACATGTCTAGTTTAATTGCAATGTTACCTCTTTTATTTTTGACATTCAACTTAGAGATCATTTCTTGAGTCAATAGTACATTATCCGTAATTTCACTCCCTTTAACAAAACCACTTTGATTTTGAGAGATGATCCTAGGAAGTATAGTAGCCAATCTAGAAGTAAAAGTCTTTGAGATGATTTTATTCGAAAAAATGCAATGGCTTATAGGCTGCATATCACTGTAATTAGACACATTATCGGTTATGGGAATGAGGACAATCGCGGTAGAGGTTATGATTTTAGGTAGCTCCAAGCCTAAAAAGAAGCTTTCCACCATTTTCCGCACACCATTTTCGCCTCCTGTTGATTGAGATTTGCCACTGCAACTGACATAATTGTTCTATTTTCCATTGTAAGACTCTCTTCAAATTCAGATTTAACTTTTAAAATCTCATCCTCTGCTTCAAATTCAGATTTAATTATGTATAGAAACAAAATTCATTTATCTAATTTATCTCTATATTAATCATATGCTACAATTATTTATTCTGGAAACTCAAGATTTGGTTTTGGCCAGTGGAATTCTATGAGAAGATGCTACAATCGATTCAATGCTTTGAGGTGCTAAACTACAAAAAAAATAGTAAATATATTTGAATAAATGCACACCATAAGGAATAACAGAAAAAATGACACGGGAATGCAAGGTTAAGAATATTAAATGCAGAAGCGAGACTAAAGATGATGAAAAAAGCAGAGTAAGGATAATGAAAAAAACAGACAATTGCACAGGGTTAAAGCACCAATGCAAAAAAATAACTCGGTTTGATTGAGAAGTGATAACATCTTTTTTGCGTGTTACTTCATATATCTTTACTAAACTGTGAAGCAAACACAAATACAACATAAGCCATCGCCAAAAAAAATAGAGCTATATGTATATATGGAGAGGAGTATGGAGAGTAGCACACCGGAATGAAATACATTTCTACTCAAAGCTTGCATCATAAAAAAATGAAGAGAAATGAAACCTTAAGAGAGAGAAGATAACTTATCAGAAATCTGAGGGATGCAACATGTTCTGGTAACTTGCCGTTAGCTGACACAAATAACACGAACATGGTGTGAGAGAGGAGAGGTTATGTATATGCACCAGAATGAAATACATTTCTACTCAAAGGTGGCATCATACAAAAATGAAGAAAAATGAAACCTTAAAAGAGAGAAGAAAACTTATCGAGAATATGAGGGATGCAACGTGTTCGGGTAATATGTCGCTAACTGACACAAATAACACGAGCATGGTGACATAGAGGAGAGGTTATTTATATATGAGCGGTTAGAGCGGAATGTTTCTTTCTTTTGTAGAGGCTTGAAGGGATGACGCGGGGAATAGGGAGGGATATGGAAGTTTAAAAAGAGAAGTGGATGAGTTTGTTTTGGAAAGTTATGGATTTGTTGGGTTGTTAAGTTTCCACATGTATTTGTTTAATTAAAAAAAATTGAAAATTCTGAAAAATTTGGATTGGGATTTTGGAGCCTTTTGAAAGGCACAACTACATACGTATATATTATGGTGCTAAAATATCAGATGGAAGAATAGAAGATGCTGTGATGACAATAGAAAATTAATCTCAGGAGGGAGCATACATGGGACAAGTGTCGGAAGATACTGACAAAGAGACTGATAAGCATGATTATGAAGGAAATATATCAAAGAACATTTCTAGTGAGGTGATCTCAAGACATTCTTCTGATTATTCCCCTCTTATCGTTTTTGTGTTTGTGGATCATAATAAAGGTCACTCATTTAAATTCAAAAACATGTGGATGCTTCACCCCACTTTTAAGGATGTAATGGTTGCTTGATGGTTTAACTGTAATGACAAAGGGTGTAGTATGTTTGTGGCTATTAACAAGCTTAAGGCGCTTTAAAGAATGAAACCTCATGACCTTTGGAAATATATTTGATAAAGTCAAGGCTGCCCAAGATGAGTAATTGGGGATTCAACATGATATGGCTGAGAATGGGTTCTCTGATGATAAAATGGCTGCTGAGGCCAGGTGCTAAACCAATACGAAGGAGGCTCTGCAAATTCAACATGAATATTGAAAGGAGAAGGCCAGCCTAATCTGGTTTACTCAAGGACTAAGTGTACTAAGTTTTTCTTTAGCTATACTACCGTTAAGGTGGCCAAGTCTAGAATTATGTCCTTATGTGATGAAGACAATGTTCACAGTACCCCTAATTCCATTGCTGGGCACATTGTTAGCTATTAAAGAGCTTTATCATGATCCCTGCCCTAACTTACATGACCCCTGCTCTGTATTAAAATTATCACCATAATTGTTGCTGAAAGTGATAATGAGATAACTGCAATGCCCACTGCTGCTTAGATCACTAATACTGTTTTTGGTATGAGTGTTACCAGATGGTTTGGGAGATTGTGACAAAGGATGGTATTGGCTATGTTCAGCGATTTGACTTACAAAGAGGAGGAAACTTCTACTCAAGAAGTTAAAATGACTGATAAAGCTATAAATGAAAATTTCAATCAAGTGGATTCTGAAAAAAAATAGTGGTAGCAAAGAACGGGGAAAATAACGGAACTGTACTGACCAAAAATTTATTGCCAGTTACTGATGTTGAAACTGTGGAGGAGAATTCCAATGACATCGATCAAGATTTCGAACTTAACCGTCTGTTTGCCACACCACTAAGTAGTGTGAACCAAAACAAAGTGGAAATGATTTCTACTTATGAAACTGAGATGGAAGATTTTGCAGTACTGTGGATAAGTCTAATAGCGAGATTGGAGGTTTAGAATATCATGCCTTTCCTTTTCCTCTTCGACCCTATTATTTCTTTGGGGTTATTGACTAATGGAAATGGACGCGTGGTAGCATAGTTGGGCAGTATATCATATAAAGGAAAAACTAGTCAATCTTCTAAATATTGGCGCTTCTGAACTGTGTAGGGAATGATCTATCTTCTTGGTTTTGATGACAAATTCTCTTAGATATAAGTGGAAGTAGCGGGATGAACCTAAAGTCGCTATAGGTACGTTACTACACGTTCTCTATATATAATTATGATTTAACTTTTTCTTATTTGGGGGTGGATCAATAAAATACCATATTATCATGAGTTTTGAGAGACTTTATTTTCGATTTATTGCTATTGCTACTTGTGTGTGGAATACTGTTAGTATCGTTTGGGGTTTGGTGGAGACATAAGCCTTGAATCCATGCAAACACAACACACTTTCATTGTTGCATATATGAGAGGTATTGGTTCACAAAGGAAATCGCATAACTTAAAGGCATCTCAACATATACAGCAACTTGTATTCTGCTACTAATACCAACACTCTCCCCAATTTAGATACATTCAGACAACTTTTTCTTCAGTTGAAAAGTAATGTACTGGGATAGAATTAAAAAAGCTTTATGTTATTTACCATATTAAATCGGGTAGAAAAGTTAGTGACCCTTACTTCCTAATAATATTTTTCTCTAAGTGCTTTATACGAGTTGCATTTAGCTTGATTTTACCGAGCAATTATTGCATTGTATGGCTTTTAAGTAGTTTAATTTTCATGGAGGAATCTCGATTTAATTATATTAAAAAGTTAATATACTAGATAGACTCCTTAAATTGATCAAAACTGAAAAAATTAAAAGTTTACCTGCTATAGTGGAGTATACTGGTGGTGCATATACCTATGAGGGAAGTGGGTTTAAGGCTATTGTTGTACAGCAGTATGGGGCTTCTCCTTTCCTCAGTGGAATCAAATATCTAGCTTCCAACCCTTTTCATAAAGTTTGCTCACACATTATCTGTACAGTGGCTAGGTTTCAAGTAGACTTTATTGTTCTCGTTTGGTATTTCAACATTCTTCATTGTATATATGAAACACTGTCATCTGTGTTATTTTATTCTAATGCCAAATTTGATATTGTTTTCTGTCTTAAAATTGGAACTCAACAGTACCTTCAATTTTACTCGTCCTTTGTCATCATAATATGTTCCATTCATTTCATTACCCAAGTGAACGGTGCCATTTTTCTTTTGTTTCCCCGTAGGGCAATTGAATTGTCAAGTTCTAGTTTAAGGCTTTGCCTCTGTGTTTTTTACTTGGTTGACCCCGAAGTCAGGACAAAAATTTTCCAGTTTAAAAGTCCCTTTTGGGGACATTTGAGCGATATAGAGAGAGTCTTTGCCATAAAATGCATATTTTAGGGAAGTTATCTGCATTCGAATCATCGTGAGGGTTTCTTGCAAAAACTGCATGGTTGAGTCCTCTTTGTTTTGCACTTGACTCGCATTCGAAATGTCACGGTACATTATGGTCATGGTTGAAATGAAAAATGAATTTTTTGAATTTATTTATATTTAGTCTAGAATATACTGTATTCATATTTCAACACCTATGCACCTCCAAAGCTTTCTTATCGAGACATTTTCTTACCTCTGCCTGGGTCTTTTCAAGCCCGAATCCTTTACTTATTATTTAGCTTTTGTTGATTATTTAATTTAAATGTATAATATTTTTTCTTCACAGATACTGAATATCCTACATAATGTTCTTTTTTACATCTAGTTACACGTGTTTTTCAGCCTAAATTTGTTGCGCATTATTTAGCAAGTTTGTGTGGTTCCTTTTCTTTATTCAAAAGGTATAGCATATGGTAAATTAGACTAAAATACATGTGGTGAATATGTAGGTCCTGGTGTTGGTGGAGACTATGGCCCATATCGGCAGTCTGAAAGAAATATTATGTACAAGCAATATGCTGAAAAGCTTTTAGATTCTGGCCACGTTTACCGTTGCTTTTGTTCCACTGAGGTAATCTTATTCAAACTTCATTATATATACATATATACGCACATACCTCACTACTTTGCAATGTAGACGTCTAGCTTTTTTTGGGTTGTCCAAGACTTACCTTGTTTGCAGATATAAACTATCAGGTCCATCCATGATGGTACCCTTTCCAAATCCATAATTTGGACTTATCCTCGTTAATGCTTGGGTGTAACAAGATTTCCATTGGTACTATTCTCCTGAGTTCGACTTGAGTTGTTGAATCCAGACCAGCTAGTGAATTTGCTTATGAATTTTCTGGCCTAGGGATTCTAACAGACTTAATTGCTAGGAATTTTGGCATCAATTACTTCACCTTTGTAAGATATCGAGAATTTTTTTCCTCTGTTGCCTCACACGAGCGAAGAATCGGGTTGACAACTCATTATAAATAGCTATGGGTGGACACTTGACTCCCACAATCAAGGCCTCATATTTGGCTTCATTATTTGAGGCCCTAAAGTAAAATCTTAGAGTATATTCCACATCCATGCCTTCTGGAGTGGTCACAATAAGTCCAACTTCACTTTCATTAATGCATGATGAACCATTTCAAAAGAGTTTACATATTATAATGGTTTTGTCGAACTAATCTTCAAATGATAGCCCTCGTTTGAACATAATCTTCATCTACTCCTCGTCTCGTAGTGCTTCAACCACAATCGACATGGTTTACCCACTTTGGTTGCAGCTGACGCTGGTGGTCATGCTTCAGTCTTATTATCTCCATTTATACTAAAATTTTCATTACAAGCTTTGTTGGATTTGTGTTTTGTACTAATTTGTAAATTTTCATTTGTTGTATGTGAACATTTTACCTATTTTTTGATGATCCCGTGGACGCGTATTTGTGTAGTTAACGTGTTTGATAGCTTTTGAGTTGTTTGTCAGATAAGAAATAATTGTGCTTATTTTGTTTTAGCAGTGGGACAGTCCTAGTATATATATAACTCTTGTAAACTCAGTGGTGAATTTTTATTATTGCAGGTTGCTATGACATCACAGAGGCACAGTAAATCCCTCTCACGCGCACATTCCCGTTCACGATTGCACTCACAATCCAATCTCCAACCACCATTTCAACCACAATCTCAGCCCAGTTCTCATTCCCTTTCAGATTCTAGCTCGACCGAATGATCAAACTCAAGTGACTGTGAAAGCGATAGTAGCTCGACGGAGAGTGAGCCATTACCTAACCAAGATGCCCATTCACATGAAGAAGGTAATCAAAGTTATTTGATTTATATGTGCTTATTTAACTGTGTAGATTGAAGTTAACCTATTTTTTCAATTTTTACGGTTTAGCTTCAGCACAATATGCCACTAAACGTAGAGGCATTGCGAAGTTGGGTGAATTATGGGGTACGGGAAAACGCTTAGAGCTTCACTTTAACGATTTCTATCAGCCAGTCGGAGATACCGCAGATAGACTATCTACCCATTTAGGCATTTTAGTTCGTGATGGGAACATGTAAAGTTTGTTTTGTAAATTTCTATATAACACAACTCTTATTAGAATACTCTTTGCAATACTGTATGTTATCTATTGACAATTTAAAGATGATTATTTAATCGATGTAAAAGGTTACTAATTTATTATTATATCGATGCTGAACAGGTTACCGTTGGCTTTCAAAGATTGGAGATGCAAGGAGTTATACCCATACAAGGAACATGTTTGGCGAGAGGTGAAGGTAAAATCAAAAGATACCATAATTTGTGGCAAATGAAAATTTTGAATTCTTTAGGTAAAAGTCAACTATGCATGGGTTGTCTTGCCAATCACAACAATGTCAATAATAACTCAACTCATAACTTTGAAAATGATAAAACATAATTCAAGCTAAACTCATGTGTAGTAGATGACTTGTTTTTCTATACATTGTAATTATATAGGAGAACATTGATGCCCCTGAAGAATTCAAAAAAATGTGCATGAAGAAGGTTGGAAAGATATGGAATAATTGGAAAGCAGAGTTGAAGAAACATTATCGTGCCTTTGATACTGACGAAGAGAGATTGAAATATTGTCCACCTAGAGTAAAGCTAGAGCAGTGGTCACAACTTGTTAAGTATTGGGGAACTCGCGAGGCAAGGGTATGAATGTATTACTACCGATAAAGTTTTATAAATTCAAGTTAAACATATATTTTAAATATATTTTTGTAACAGAAAACGAGTCGAAGAAATCGTCGAACTCGTAAGAAGCAAATAACACCACATACTTCTGGAAGAAAGAGTCATGCGAATGTTGCTCATAAGGTGTTTTATAAAAGATTTTGATTGTGAATATTATTTTAGGTTTTCAAATTTATTTATGTAACGACTTACGAGTCATTGGGTTTATGCAGATGGAGGCTGATCAAGGGAAAAAGGTTTCGTTGGTTGATGTTTACATCAAAACACATGAGAGGAGCGATGGCTCGGCCATCGATAAGGATTCCGCTGAAGAAATGGTACAAAAATATCATCCATGTTACTTCCCTTATTTCTTAGAAAATCTCAACGACGTCATTTTACCTATTAATCAAAATTCTTATTCTATTTATCAACCATTATAAAAGGCAACATGCAGGAGATTGTGTCATATTATTAAAAGCATAATATATATCATACACGGATGAGGATTAAATTAACAATTAAATAAGTTTATTATTATTTATGAAATTTAAAATTATGCATGAAATTATTATGTTAATAAGAATCGTTTCATTTCAGTCAAAAATGAGGCAAAAAGTAGATCAACTTCCGTCAGATTGTAATGAATCCGTCAGTCATAAAGATGAGATATTTTATGAAGTCCTAGGACCTGATAAACACGGTCATTGTTGAGCTTATGGGCATGGACCATCTCCAACTGATGTGCATGGAACTAAGCACCCGAAGGTTAATGAAAAAGAGTATGAGCGACTAAGATCTGAGATTCGATCTGAATTTCAGGATAAATTTGATCATTTAGAGGCTCAGTTTGAGTTGATACGCACACAAATGATGACTTGCCCTTCCGTTGTATCCAAACAGGTTAATAAGTACACACTTTTATCTTTTGTGCTTAATTATCGTGTATTTATATAAATGTATGTTCTAGTATTAAATTATGCTATTAACAGGTTCCTCAATCCTCCAACGAGCAAAACATACCATCATATAGGTCTATTTTGCAACCCGAGCAACAATTAGAAGAAACCAACCAATTTCAACCTGTAGTGGTACCACAATCAAATCACCATTTAACTCCATCTCAACAGGCAAGTAGGTAACTACTTTTTAAAATCATAATTTATGACTATATGTTTTCATGACTGAAATAATTCATTTTTTGTAGATTGCAAATTCTGAACACTTGGATGCCCCCGAGACCGCTGCTCGTGTTAGTGAGCAAACGAATGCTACTTCAATTCAGGTATGTTACTAATTTAAAGGATTTTAAAGGGAACAATATATCTGCGCTTTCTTGGAGAGTTTATGTATACTTGACATTAAGTTGTTGGCATATTTGGTTGTATATAGTCTTAAAATTATTGGGATGCCTTAAAAATAAATAAAACTCTGCCGATTTTTTTCCAGAAATATATGGTTGATGACATATTCATCTTGTTTGTAGAAAGAACCATCAAAGAAGAAGAAGAAGCACCATCAACCACGACAAAGGGTCTCAAATAATGCACTTCCTAAAATTGTAGACCTTCTTACTTCCGGACTTCCAAAAGTGGTTGTGGCACGTGGATTCATTGTGAGCAAGGACCCTTCAACAAAAGTAGGGGGTACGAAACTGGGTGAAGACTTTTGGGAAGTATATATTGAGAGAACATTTGTAACAAATGAATCATTGCCTAGACCTTATGGAAACAAGTCCACAATTGGAGATGCACATCATTCAACAGTAGCGTGGCATATTGCTAATGTACTAATTTTTTATTTTAATTTTTTAATTAAAATACTAAAGAATAAGTATCAATGGCTAACAATTGACTTTTTTATTTTCTAGGTCGAAGAGGATGTTTGACTTTAATGAAGAAGGATCGTACATTATATAAAATTTAGTTTCCCTGTTTCCCCCCTTTTTCTTATTGGACAAGTGATACATTTTATTTTGTGAATGGATAATTGTTCCAAGCACAATTATATTTATTTACGATGAATACTATTGGTTTTAATTTAATGACGTTTTAATTTGATTACTGCCCTCTGAATTTAATGTTATGGTAATGTATTTGCACATAAATACAATACTTCTTATAATTGATTTTTTTAACACCTGTTCCCAGTCATATATTACAAAATAATGTCAACATTTTGTTTGATGCCGCTATATTTATTCTCAGCATTTTTTTAGTGTCGCAAAAAGTGTGTTGAACATTTAATAGGTGTTGCAAAAGATTATTATCAACATTTTTTAATGCCGTTAAAAGGTTATTACCAGCATTAATATAAATGCTTAAAAGTGTTGCTAACTTTTTACCGCATTTTTTAAAGTGCCGTTGTTCTTTTACCACATTGGCTACCGCACTTGTGGAAATGCCGCTATAAGTGCCGCTAACTTTTCGCGGCATTTTTTAAAATGCCGTTGTTCTTTTACCACATTGGGTACTGCACTTGTGGAAATGCCGCTATAAGTGCCGCTAACTTTTCGCGGCATTTTTTAAAATGCCGTTGTTCTTTTACCACATTGGCTATTACCGCACTTGTAGAAATGCCGCAAAAAGTGCCGCAAAAAGCGTTACCGGCATTTTTAGTGCTTTTTTCGGCATTTAATTTATGCTGGGAAAAATCAATATTCCTGTAGTGTGTGCTTGTTTTTTACTCTGCTGTAGAGGCTAATTCAGTCTTAATGGGTGTTTGAGTGATTTTGTTTTTTTAGTGAAATGTAATATATTAAACCAGGGCAAATCCCAACAGAAATACAAAGAAGTCCAAACACCAAACCATACAAGCCCAACAAAAGGTCACACAAAACAACCGGACAAAGTAAAACCCAGGCCCAAACAAAAACCCAACCCAACAAACAAACAAACCTAGTACATACGTCTATCCAAATATTTGACACTACAACAACATCCCTCAGCAACGGTCCAAAGCAAACACAGGCAAGACACGCGTATGGACCACAAAACACCATACTACAGCCATGGAAGCCAACACGTGTAGCAACCTCCACCACAAGCAATCACAAGGTTGTACAAACAAACTATGTCTGCTGCTATCAAACCTCCGAAGTAAAAAATCAAAACCATCAACACAAACCACTTCTGTAAACATTAAACAACCTTTTCACACCTCTGCATTTCAAGCCACCATCTCACAACTCCAGACATAACCAAGACATAACCAAGCTGTAACAAGCTTCGCCAAATTCAACCCACCATCTCGTATCCACCAACTCAAAAAGAATGAAATCATCAACACCAACCATGACAACCGAGAAACATCTACTCAGAAAGATAAAAAACACATCACTCAAACCAAATAAATAAGTTCAATATCGTCAGCATAAAGAACAACCAAGATCCAGCAACAAAGGCTTCAAAAGTATCATCAAGCCCAACAATGTCCATCAACACACCAACAATCAACTTCACCTGATACACCATACGAAAAAGCTCCTGCTCCACCCATACACCATATAACAATGATCAACCATTGAAGAGTGAAGATGAAGACTCCAGGCAGGCTCAGAACCCAAAGGATCAAGAACCATCCATAAGAACTCAAAGAACAACCAACTCCAAGCAACATCCCTTAAGCAGCTTAGAAGAAAATCAACCAAACAATCACTCCAACCCCAACAATCATCATCAAGAAAGAAGGAGAAAAGGATGGTCAAGACACCCACACATGTAGAGGAAAAGATTAGAGCTTCCAAGATCCGGAATATCAACCATGCAGTTCCAAAAAAACATCAGCAAACAAACCAGAAGAAGAAACAAAGTCCCTCACCAGCAAAACAAGGTAACCAACAAACTATCCTTTCAGTAAATAGAAAATATTTTTTGTTATACCCCACTTCTGGGAAATCTCCCAGTTACTTTGTTTTCGAGGAAGACTCACTTACATCATGATGCCATCACACCTAATTCGAGGTCCTAAAAAACTTTTTTTTCAAATTTTTTATTTTTCTCTTCAAATTAACCTTCCAATCAACCCATATTCAAAACATTAGGTCAAAATACATTTTGTAGCTATTTTTAAAAAATCAACAAAAAAATTGATAGCGCAGACCCTTATAAGGTATTTTGAGCAGTTTTTTGTGAATTTTTTAAAAATAGCTACAAAATGTATTTTGAACTAATTTTTTGAACATGGGTTTATTGGAAGGTAAATTTCAAGGAAAAAATAAAAAATTTGAAAAATTTTTTTTTTAGGGCCTATAAATAGGTGTGTGATGTATGATGATGTATAGAGCATAATGTAGGTGAGAATTCTCCCTTTGTTTTCAAACCACTTTTCTCCACTTGCATGTCACATTCTGAATATTAGAATCAATATCCTTCTTGATTTGGTCTTTGTTTAACACTGTATTCTTAAACATTCTTGCATTTCTAGCTTTCCAGGTTATATATATGGTCGTAGAGGGGGAGATTTTCTCCATAAGACTTCTAAAATCCTTTCTTCATTTTGAAATTGCATTGATCTCGTCTTCAAAACTTATCACATTCCTAACATGCCCATTGTTGTACAAACATTTCCTCCATACATGATTCGAAAATTCACATTAAAAAAACAAATGGTTTCTAGTCTCCACCTCAATATTGCAAAAAACACACAAATCACAGTCAATGATGCCCCAATTCTTCAATTTATCTCTAGTTCTCAGTTTATATAGACAAGTCAATCATAGGATGAAAGCAAATCTAGGAACTCTTTTGGCAAACCAAATAGCCTCTGCCCAACTCACCTTCTATTTTCTTCTCCGTAAGACATTATAGGTGTCCTTAAAATTAAAACCACCATCCTTAGAAGGAATCCAAGTAATCCAATCATCACTATTCAGCTGAGGTCTAACATTAGTGCACTTATTCTCAATCAAGTCATTAAATACAGATCTAGAAAAATTCCACTCACCATTAACAATAAACCCAGAAACTTTAGCATTATCTCTACTAGCAGCATCATAAGTGTTTCTTCTCCCATAATGATCAATTAGAAGACCCTTTTCATGCCAATTGTCAACCCAAAAAAGAGTATCCTCCCCTCTGCCTATATGATAATTAACTTTTTATCCCCATCTCTTAACTTCCATGACTTCCTCCAAGTTCAAGAAAAATTAGCCTTAAATTTTACTGTTCAAATTGACTTTAGTTTATTAACCACTGAATGAATCCATTTTACCCAAAGTGAATCTTTTTTCTTGTCCAGGCCCCATATACATGCATGCCTTATTCCATTCAGTTAAGCTTTTCACACCAATACCTTCTTCATTTGTAGGATAACAAGCATCACTCCAAGACACCTTTGCTCCAGTTTTCCTCAAATCAACTCCTGACCATATGAACCTACTCAAGATTTGATCAATTTCTTTTATAATCCGTTCAGGAAGAATAAACATACTAATACAATAAACCTGTATTCTTCTAAGAACATAAATCACAAGTTGAATTCTTCCTGCATACAAAAGCCAAATATTGGTCCAATTCTTCACCTTAGACATTAACTTCTCAACCAACACCTTGCAATCATAGCTCTTTAATCTGGTAGAAATCAATGGGACCCCAAATATCTAACAGGCATCTTTCCCTGCTTCATGCCCAATATATTACTCGATCTATCTTTAGTAGCTTCATCAACACCAACATAGAATATCTCACATTTAGCATAACTAGGGCCTAATCGAGAAAGCTCTTTAAAATCTTTTAAAACGTTGTCAATTACTTTGAATGAATTATCATCAACACCAGTCACAATGAAAAGATCATCTGCAAACCTGACATGAGAGATGTTTAATTGCTCACACTGAGGATGAAATTTAAATTCACCATTCTGAATTTCATTATCCAGAATCTATGAAGCATGGACACTTCTCCGAAGGCCGCGTACGAGTGTCGGACACTCCAAGGACACGGACACGCAAGGGACACGGCTGGGACACGTGTCCGACACGCCACGTGGCGTGTCGGACTTAAAAGGCATTTAAAAATAGTTGGACACGGCTGGGACACGGCTGGGACACGTAAGGGACACGGCTGGGACACGCAAGGGACACGGCTGACATAAATATATAATAACTTATAAAAAAAAGGGGCAGGAAACATATGTTTTTTTTCTCCTTTTTTTCACCTGTTTATTCTTTTTTTTTTAATCTCTTGTTCAATAAATTGCATTAGCCATATGCATTTTGATTGTTATTATTAGTATGGAATTTAGTATCATTGTGATGTTTGATGTGTAGAATGGATTTAATACTCTTAATGCTTATATGTTTAATGTTGTTCTTAGTATGAGATTAGTATTAATGTGATATTTCATATTTTTTACATATAAAAATAATTATAAAAAATATTTATTTAATACCGTGTCCCCGCCGTGTCGTGTCCTGATTTTTTTAGATTTGCCGTGTCGGCGTGTCCGTGTCGTGTCGGACACAACACCCGTGTCCGTGTCCGTGTCCATGCTACATAGTCCAGAATCCAAGAAAAACACTCTGTTACCAAGAGGAACAAAAAAGAAGACAATGGATCCCCCGGTCTAAGACCATTAGTACCCCTGAAAATGCCAATAATCCAACCATTAACACTAACAGTGTAACTAGGAGTTTTAATACACTCCATAATCCAATCAATCACCACATCAGGAAACTCCATAGTCTCCAAAGCAGACATAACGAAATTCCAATCAACAGAGTCACAAGTCTTCGTCAAATCAATCCTCAAAGCACATCTAGGAGGACCCTTATCCAAATGATACCCCTTAACAATCTCTTGCATTAAGAGAATGTTATCAGATATATTCCTACCTTTGACAAATGATGACTGCCTATTATTAACAATATTAACAAGATTAGGAATAATCCCTCTAAGCCTTCTAACAATTACCTTAGAAATGTTTTTGTAAATTGTGTTGCAACAAGAAACATACCTGAAATCCATCATAGTAGAAGCGCTATTAACCTTAGGAATAAGGCTAATAAAAGTACTTTTCCACTCTCTAAGCAACTTTCCATATTTGAAGAAGTACATCACTGCCTTTGTCACACTATTTCCAACAATATCCCAATTGCATTGAAAACCCCCAGTATTATAGCCATCAAGACCTGGAGCCTTCTTAGGGTCTAAATCAAACACATCTTCTTTAATTTCTTCCCGAGTAACTGCTCTTTGAAGATAAACTCTCCGATCATCATTAAGTCATCTTTGTCAAATATTTCTAAGAGTATTGCCTTCTATAATCCTCCCATTCTGTTTAGAGCCCAATAGATTAGAGAAAAAGTTCATAGCCTCCTTTTGAATAGAACTTTGCCCACTAACAGTATTACCATCGATATCTTTAATTGAAAGAATTATATTCCTGGTTATATGACAATTAACTTTTTTATGAAAAAAAGAATTGTTTTTATCTTCCAACTCCAGCTATTTAATTCTAGACTTTTGCTTGTAAAACTCCTCCATTTCTCTCAATTCCAGGTACTCACCAAGACATGTCTTCCTATTACTGAGAAGTATACCATTACCCCCATTTTCAATTAATTTCCCCTGAATACCATTGAGTTCCACTTTCTTGGCATTAATCCTAAATGAAATACTTGAAAACCAATTCTTATTCAGAGTTTTAAAATCCCCTTTCAAAACTTTTAGTCTTCTAGTAACAATGAACATAGGATTCCCATTAACCTCAAGATCCCAACCCTTCTTAAGAGTTTTAAAATCCATATGAAAAGTTTGAGTGATGTTTGTATTATGAGTTCACAGCATTATATATATATATATATATATAAAATAAGTTACAAAACTTGTGTATGTCATAAGATAGCATTATGATGTCATCAATATGAATTAATTCATGTGTTTCCTATTTTACCCCTTAAAAATTTGAGTTCTCCCTCTTTTTCATCTCACTAATTGATTCCCCTCTTTCACTTTAATTCAAACATAAGGCTATTTTGGTAAACACACACCAAACCCACTTTAAACCCTTCATTTATCACACATACACCCGATGCTCCCCCTCCCTCTTCAAACCCTCTCTCATTTCCGAGACATACACCCGATGCTCCCCCTCCCTCATCCTATCCCTCTCTCATCCGTCTTCCTCCGCGTCTAACACACTTATAGGTTACTCTCTTACACACTCACATGCACATAAACACACTCACTTATTTTGATTTCGGCTAAGAACTGGTAATTTTGTTTATAGATTTTTTTACAGATTTTGTTCATTTTGTTTTAGATTTATTTATGTGTATGTTGTTTTTTGTTTATTTTGTCTTTTGCAGGTGACCTGATTGTAATATGGTATAATTTTTTATAGGTATACATCTCGGACTCCTTTATCAAACACACACCCATTTGTTTTTTGCGATTTTGACCTACTTTTGTTTCTGAATCCAAGATCTCTCTGGTAAACTCTCTAATTTGTGTTTTTTTAAGACTTTTAGACTTTTAGGAATATCAGACCCCTCAATAATCTCAGACTTTTGGTACTTTGATTTTGATTTGGGGATTAGGGTTTTGACATTAAAAATTTATGTTATTATGATGTGGTTTCTTGATTTATATGTTGCAGGTGTTAGAAATTGTAGTCGTGATCGACCTGGAATCACACGATCCTATGGTACCTCTTTGTTTATTTCATTTTCAATCTACAAATGTTGATGATTTTTCTCAGTAATGTAACTTTTTAATGTTTTAATCTTTTGAGGTTTCTCGGTTTGTGAACTATGTATTTTGTTACAGATTTGGTGATTTTTCTTTTTCTCTCCTTCTATGGTTTATACACAGGTCCATCAAATTGTTAATGATAATTCAGTAAAGTTTTGGACTTCTAATTGGTTGGGAACTCCGATATCCCAACAATTAGGAGTTCATATTGAAGATGATGATCTGGAATTCAATATGGCAGACATTATTCAAGATGGTAAATGTAACATTCCTTAATCTTTCATTAATTTTTTTCCTTCTATCTATGCCAAAATCATTAACATCCTCTTCCAATAGAGGATCTTAATGATATTCTCATTTGGTCTTTATCCTCTACTGGTGAGCTTAGCTTCAAAGATACATATGAGTTCTGCTGAACTATGCAGGAAAATCAATTGGCTTTTGGTAACCTTTGGCACATGCACGTTCCTCCTACAATTTCCATCACTTTGTGGAAAATATTACATGGTAGATTGGCTACTTCAGACATTTTTCAATCAGACGGTGTTCAATTATGCTCTAGATGTGAGTGCAGATGCTGAAACTTCAAATCATTTATTTGTTGAATGTATCTATTCTTAATCTACTTGGAGGCATATTTTATATACATCTCAGAAATTCTTGGATATTTCTTTTATATCTTTTCTGTGGCAGCAAGCTATATTACACAAGGGCAATCCTCAAATTAAAGGCATCTGGTATGCTTCTGTATTGGGAGCTTTTGATATTATATGGAGGGCTATAAATCACATAATATTTGAGAATAGACTTCCTACTTTCAATTGATGCCGAAAATCTCTTAACATAGTGGTAAGTTACATGGGAAAATTGGTGACAGGTCATATGCATAATGAAGTTTCAGATCTGATCATTCTCCATTATTTCAAGACTCCTACATTAAGAAAATTGCCTAAAATTGTTGAAGTCTGGTGGTATCCTCCAGCTCTTGGACTAAACTAAATACTTATGTATTATCTAAGAAGGATGGTGTTTTCAGAAATTGCAGTGGCTTTGTGAGAGGTACATTTTTGTGGTAAAATTAGTTTTAATTAAGCTTTTCATACAGAATTATATGTTGTCATTCAAGGCATTGAATTTTCTTGGGGGTATAAATGGTTTAAGTAGTCTTACAACTTCATTTAAAGCATGGCCATTGAGGCAGAACCAGGAGTGCAATAAGCTCTATTGGATTCCTGTGCAATTCCTTAAAATATTTATGCTGTCCTTCGTTGCTATGAAAATATTATATCTCAGTAATGTGAATTTTATATAATTGTCACGAGTCGAGTTTTAATCTCTTGGATGCTTAGTTTGTAGTTGAGTATAATCTCTTGGATATACACCAGTGAATTGAATGAAACATTTATCAGTTGTCTTTTCTATTATTCCCTGTGTATTATAATTGAAGATGCGTTAACTGGAGTACAGGCTACTGAAGCAGCACAAATGAGGTAATTATGTTGATATCTCCTGAATTTAATGTTGTAGTTAGGTGCGGTGAAATATTCTATGTTCACTGGCACAGCATAAGGTTCCAAGTTATAGGTCATGGTTCAGAGCAAAGGTCGAGCGAAATGTAGTATATATATTGGTTCATTTGTCTCTGATGCGCTCATTTGTCGCAAATCGTATATAAAGGGAGAGCCTAGGTCCCATTATCTTGGCACTTTTTATTAATAAAATGAGTGCCGTTCATTATGAAATTTAAACTTTGTTTTGTCACATTTTAGAGGTGTTATGATGGTCTGGGAATGTGATATTGGGAGAATATTGGAGAGCACACTGTAAACTTTGTTTTTGCCGTTTATATTTCAAATAAGAGGATTTTAAATGACACAATCTAATTGAGATATGGGTGTTTTGATCTCAATGCATTGTTTCAAGCTAGATACCATTTGTTTGAACTAATTTGATTATAATTCGGTTGTTTTTGCTAATTTTAGATTCTTCATGGTTAAATCATTTTGCCACTTGATCTGTCGACGCTTCTTTTTATTGAATGGTTGGGTACATGTTTTGTGTGGTTTAAATTTTGTATGTATACTTTATAAACTAATTTCCTTTGCTTTTCTTCACTTTACATCTAATATTCATTTTGTTTTCCACTGGATGCAAGAGATGGTTGCCAATAGGGCAAGAAATGAATGGTTGGACTAAAACCTAAACAATTGGAATCTCATTTTGTGCTTTCCTTATTAAAGGTTACACAGTTGGAATCTCAGAATATGTAGCATTGATATTTTTTTTACAAATCTGATTTGTAAATCCACTATACTAATTTGTCTTCTAAAGAAATATTGTCATAATTATTTAAGGATTCTTTTCTACTGTTTATTTTTTGCAGGAACTTAGAACTGTGGACTTAAAGGTATGCGTCTATTTCTTCTAGAAATAGAAAATAATAATGCGGCTTATATTGAAAGAGAAGATTCCAACTCTAAATTGCTGCTACAACAAAACCGGTTATACAACCAAACAGATTCCAAAGAATAAATCAACTTATATTGCAGATACAATCAAACAGGTTATATTCTTTTCTGTAGATATGTATCTGTTAACTTAATAATAATTTTAATGTGTTTGGTTGTATTATATGAGCTTGGAGATTCTTAGAAAGTTGCTGAATCATTCGAGCAAATCTCAAAACTTTGTTAAGCGAATGTTGACGCACTCAAGACGGACACGAGTTTGTATATCTTCTTTATGTGTTTATTGGAATGTTGCGTTGTTGTGTTTTAGTATTTGATACTAAAAAATTATGTGTTTATTGCTATCATCGGGAAAGTACTGATTTGACATATAAAGGGTGGAAACTAGAGCTGACAGAATTATCTATTATTTTGGTAAATGGTCTCATTTAAAAAATATTAATTGTACTACACTTTAAGGTGAAAAATAACATAAAGAAACATGGATTTTTTTTTTAAGATTTATTTGATTTGGGTGTGTGTGGTGGTGGTGGTGGTGGTGGTGGCGTGGGGGGTGGGGTGCGGGGTTAATTATTATTATGGTCCGTTTGGTTCGTGGTGAAATATTTTTTACCGCGTTAAAATATAATTCACCTAGGTAAAATATTTGTTTGGTTGGTCATTTAACACGGTGAAATAAAATGAATATGGTGAAAAGTGAGGTGAAACTTTAACCATTTTAAACCATGGGTAAAGTGAATAATTTAAGAGGTGAAAATAATGAAATTTATCTTATTACCAAAGTAATCTTTCTTATTTCCACTCACAACTATCACACATTCATTTCTCCCTCTCAATTAATAAGATCATCAAATATTCATTTAAAAAAATAATTTTTTTCTAAATTTCATTTTTAATTTAAAAAAGTAAATAAAAATAAATAAATAAAAAAAAATAAAAAATAAAAAAATAATTTAAATAATTAAATTTTTTAAAAGTAAATAAAAAATAGAATAGCTATTCCTACTCCCTCTATATCTTCCCCCACACCCTTTTCAATATTTAAATACTA
Organism: Sambucus nigra; assembly: GCA_949130495.1. Taxonomy (NCBI): domain Eukaryota; kingdom Viridiplantae; phylum Streptophyta; class Magnoliopsida; order Dipsacales; family Adoxaceae; genus Sambucus; species Sambucus nigra. Next base: position 22,938,169 of record OX422216.1, read on the forward strand.
AAAATCAAAAGACCCTCTATGCATATATGATTTGAGCAAATATAATTTTTTGCCCAAAAATCTATTACTTTAAAAAAAATAGGTAATATTATGAAAAAACTAAAACATAATATTTTGAAAATAAAAATCCTAATATTCTGGAAAATTAAAATTTTAATACTCTGAAAATATAAAAATTATAAAAGTTATTTTTTCATTTAAAAAAATTATGTTATTTATAAAAAAACATATTACTTTTTATTTAAATGGACGTTGATAAAAAAAACTGTTTTGTTATTTATTTTAAAAAATGGACATTCTTTTTATCATTTCTAGTTAAAAAGCTGTTTCTTTTATTTATTTAAAAAAATGGTTTCATTATTTATTTTTTCAGTTAAAAACTGCTTTTTTTCTATTTTAAAAATAATATTTTTACTATACAAAAAAATGATCTGCGTCAGCGGTATGAATAGGCAGTTCGATCACTTATACATACCGTTCGCGCGGACCAACATATTAGACAAAAATGCTCCACGCCAGCGGTATGTATAGGTGGTCGGACCGCCTATACATACCGCTGCCGCAGACAATATTTTTTCAAAATAGTAAAAAGATTATTTTTAATATAGTACAAAAAAAAAGTTTTTAACCAAAAATAAAATTTGTAAATAAAAAATAAAACACTTTTTAAGAAAAGAGTTTCTTAAGAAAAATAAATTTTACGTTTTATATACAGTTTTTTAATAAAACACATAGATAAGATTTTACGTTTTATAAACAGTTTTTTTTATTATTACTTATCAAAAACAATTTTTTTTATTGAAAATATAATTTTTTTGTTTTTATCAATTGTTATTATTTTAGTTGGAGGTGAAAAAATTGGACATTTAGATTTTATAAATTTAAGGGCACAATTGTCATTTATTATTCAAAGGGTGTGGGGGAATATATAGAGGGTGTGGGAATATCTATTCCCATAAAAAAAATTAATTTTTTTTTTAAAAAAAATGAATATTTGTTTGGAGCATGGTAATGTGTTGAGAATTTAATTACTAATTGGGACGGTTTCATAGTTGAGAAATATTTTTTTTAATTCTTTTAATTGGAACACTTTTTTTTCATAGTTGGGACTTTTTTTTAATTGGGACTGTTTTTTTTCAATGTTGAAAACTTTTCTTTTAATTGGGACTGTTTTTTCATTGTTGAGAAATTTTTTTTTATTGTGGACTACTATTTTTATAGTTGACTCTTTTTTTTTAACTCTGGTTTTTTTTTTACAAATGACTGTTTTTTTCATTGTTGGAATTTTTTTTTTTAAATTGGGACTGCTTTCTTTTTTAATAAGGACTTTATTTTTAATTGGTACTGTTTTTTTACTTATTTGTCTTGCGTAGCCAAATATGACTAGTTGTGTGGGGGGTGATTATGCCAAATTTTAGTTTGAGATAAATGCATATTTTTTAATGGGCATTGACACTTGTGTGATGAAAATCAAAATAGTTATATGCACTTGAAGTATGAGGGTAATATTGTCATTTTATTTTTTCACCATATTAATCTTGACCTTCTAAACAACAAATGGTGAAAAAGTTAAAATTTTCACCTAGTGAAAACTCGACCATCCAAACGGAGATGGTGAAAACAAAATCACCGCACTAATAATTCACCTTTTACTTTTAACATGGCGAAAAGTATTTCACCACGAACCAAACGGACCCTTACTAATGCGATTTTCACTTTGGGAGGGGAGGGGGGTTAATTATTAGTCAATATTTCATATTTTTTATTATATGTATATGTCACGTTCCTCTGTATTTTTTTTATCCACTGAACACTAAATGAATTCAGATTTTATATTCTAAATGAAGTGTGGATGTCTATTCTTTTGGTATTATCCTTTACGAGGTGGTGGAGAAAGATAAAAAAAATAATGCACCAGTGGAGAAAGATAACAACACGCAAGAGGTACAACACTTTAGTGATCAAGTTCAACAGGATATATCCAATATGGCAGCTCCAATCAGCAACAATAATGTTTATGATCCAGGCAAAGTAGGCAATAATCAAGAAGTTTCAGGTCAGCAACAAGAAATTAAAGATGAAGATCAGGAAGTCCCTTCTCCAAAGAATCAAGTAAAGACACGTGATCATGTATGTAGCTGAAGATTTCCCAGTCCCGAAATCAAGTCCAAAAATTCTAGGTAAGGCAGGAGCTCAGGTAACAGGAGTGAATATTCAAAATCCTCAATCTTCATTCCATGATCAAGAATAAAGTGGAATTTTCATAAAAAAAAGAGTTCAAAGAAGAAGCATACAGAGACAACAGTTCAAAAGCTGAGGCATGATTTTGGTTTTTATTTAGATTCTGTTGGTTCATTAACTGTTGAGTCGTTGTTTTAGTTTTAATAATACTTTAGTAACTTCGTTGTTTGATTATTCTTTTTGTTTTAATTTAGATTCTGGATTGTGTGTTGACAATTTCATTTCTAATTAGATATTTTCAATATGTAAATTCAATTTTGTTTAGATCCAAAGTTGGTAATATTTTTTTAACTCATGTTGGGTGGTGTCCTATCAAACCGTACTTATTTATCGGGTAAATGTGTCGTGTCGTGTTCGGGTTAAGAAAAAAACACGTCATTTCATGTCAGGTTTTGTGAAAAGCGACCCGTTGACACGTTTTGCCCGCCCTAATATAAGCACATGAAAATTTGGCCAATGTTTTAAAATTGTATACAACTATGTGTTGTTAAAAAACAATTTGAAAATTATTTATCAGTTGCGAACTAAATACGATGTATGGTTTCATCAACGACAAACACTTTCAAAAATTTGCGTCGTGCCTTCACGCACGGGCATACCCTAGTGTGTGTGTATGTATATATGTTGAGAGAGAGAGAGAGAGAGAGAGAGAGAGAGAGAGAGAGATTTAAGAATGATGCCCTAAACGTGCTTGAAAAATGTGTATGAAAGAAGGAAATTTTTCATATGCTTTTTCACATGCTAGTTGAATTTGATTATAGACATCTTAGGCCAAAACCTTGTATTGAATTACTAATATATGGATTTATTTGTTTAGAAAAAGTGCACTTAGTATTAACTAATCAATTTGTTAACTTGGTTGCAAAATTAATACTCAAGTATTGGGTTGAATTTAAACAAATGATGTGAATGTTATTTTTAGTTTTTGCATGTGTTTTACTAAAAGATAATTTCTAAATATTCTTAAAATAATCAATAGTATGGCTCGCTCCTAGGAAAATGTTGGAACCCGAAACAAGGCAGTACTGTGTTTTTAAGCTGTTTTTTATTCCTACTGAGCTATTGCTCTTTCATCCATGACACTTAGTTCCATTACAATTAAACATGTTCTAGAAATCTTAATCAAAGAGATCTCCTAAAATCACTCCTAATATAAAATATTAAATAATTTTACCCATGCCTTCTTGCTTTATGATCATGCCACCTATGAGGCTCCTAAAAAATTCTCACATTCTCTCAATGTATATCTTCATTCTCACTATTTACAACTGCAACACACCTACACCTGTGGCATACCGCACGAGTAGGTTGCTCAATTTTGAAGCATGTTTATGACTATCTATATCCACCATTAATGTTGTAGAAGATATCTCCGGTTTAGTTGGAGATTATGAGATAAAAAATACCTTTATGAGTCATCATATTATAGGATAATAGATTACGGGCCTAATTACAAAAGATTATACGACTCATATAGGACATCAGATTAAGAACATAAGAGAAATTCCGCCGACAAAAAACCATATTATGAATGAAAAAATTGACAGGACTTCTATAGCACATCATATAAGCCCCCCCACCCCACCCCACACAAATAAAATATAATGTGTGCTAATTTATTATTCTCTCTTCTTTTCCATCCCTGTATTAGGACTGACCATGGTGCAAGAGCTGCATTAAATGTTCGTGGATGCCCTCAAAATATTGGCTCCTATTTTGGGAATATGACTCTTTTGCTCAAATTTTTAATTGTTAGCAATGAACCTGGTTATACTAAAGACCATAACTTTGACATTTGGATAGAGGTATTCACCTGTTTAGCTTTAATTCTTGTGTTTAAAAACCATGTATGTTAGCAATTAGCCTGGTCGTTTTGAAGACTATGGTTGTTAGCAATCGAACTTTTTTGAGTTAGGTCTTCCTCATCTCACATACAATGACCAGGTTCATTGCTAAAATGAATTATGTTAATAACAATGTCTCCAACAGTAATTGAGTAGTCCGACCCAACGATGCTCTGTTAAGGCAATAGACATCTTGTTTTATTTATTTTTTGTCAAGTATCCAAATGCATTATATCTTTTTTTTATTTCTGTTTTGTCAAGTATCCAAATGCATTATATCTTCTCTCTTAATACGAGTAATTTATATGATAATTTTTAGAGCAATATATATTGCAATCAAACACAATATATGTTTTTAATTTGGGTCAAGATTGGGTTGTCAATAAATGTACTCCATTTCAAAGGAATTTCAATTCGAATTTCACGAAAAATATTTGGTTAGGTAGCAGCCCATTGTAATATTTAAATAAGATAACATAACATGATGTTATTTCATCTTTTTCTTTCAGGTTTTTGAGGTGATGACAAGGGAGGTGTTTAGTTGACGTTGCAAGTAGAGCTTTTACTGCACATGGATTATAAAGTTGCATCGATGAGGAGAAATATTTTGGATGATTTATGATATTTTATTAGTCAATTAATAGATCCGACTCAATGTTGAGTTACCGGGTTAAAAAATCGAGGTAAATTCTATGGTGGTATCCTGTAAATTTATGAATCAATTTTTTTTATACATCTTTAATTCTTCAACAATGAATTCAGCAGCACCCATTTTCAGTTTCAGTTTTGGGTCCTCAACAATGAATCCAGTAGCACAGATCTTCAGTTTTGGGTCCTCTTTGCCCCTTTCAACTGCTTTTTCAAAATATCAGTAACTTCAGGTGCAAAACTACAAAGTCAGACCACAAAACTAAGAATGAAAATACCCTTTGACAACTTGGATGGCTCACCTTTTGGCATGCAAGCCACGAGGAAAGGAAATAAAGTAGCGTGTGAAATGAGTGGTGAATGCTTGTCAAAAATTCTAACAGGTCTAAATACCTTCTTTGTAGGTTGAAGAGTGGATATGAGTGATGAATAATATCCACACGCATGAAAAGCAGTTCTCTGTAAATTTCATATTGTATTGAATGATACACTGCACTTCATTAACATCCGAAATATTACTATATTGAAGTAAAATAATGGCTATAACTAAAAAATGGAAACAAATTACAGATTGATCATAAAATAGACTCTTAGAACTAAGACGTGTAAGTGTAAAGATGAGGATGTTTAGGAAGTATAGTGAATCTTGGTCGAGAAAGCAATGACTTTTTATTTTCCCATTTTTTGAAATTAGTTAGCCAAATTTCATATGACTTGCCCATATTTCCATACAACTCATGTAATTTAAAGAAATTGGATAATGAATCACTTTTGGATTTTCCAGAATATGGTCTAATAATCTAGACCCATGTAGGTTAAAGCAAATAAACGCGCACACACACACTAAACTAGATCTAAACCTAATAGAAGACTAAGATAACCTTAAGTAAATAACTAGTTTAAATACTAATCCAAATAGCCTAAGGATTTGTAAAATAAGATTAAAGAAGATATGAATATCACTCCACTTCTCCAGATCTCTTCAATTTTCCAACTGGGCATGGGTACCAGTTCTTCCTAATGAAGGAGAGTTGTCTTTATGGGGCCTCAATGACCCCGATGGCGATGTCCAAAGCATGACGGATCGGGAAAAATTGAGGAGCTTGTTGTTACTGCTTTTACTAGCTTACATAAGGGGGGTCCAACCAAGCGTTGAAGCAGATAGATAAATTCCTTACATGTATGAACATCAGTCTCCCCCTTTGAAAGGAGTTCACTTTAAACTCATACCGTATGAACATCAGTGGGTTTTCATTACCTTTTGTGGACTTTCTCGCTTGAAAAGGATCCGACCACGAACGTTTCCAGCATACTCACTCACAAGATGATGAAAATGTGCTATCCCGAAGCCAAACAAGGGTTGAAAAAGCTGAAACCTTCCTCAAAGTGAAACAAATGCAACTCAAAACCTCAACGTGATACCCTGAATAGCCAACTCAGTACGGGACGCAAATGCGTCTCAAATCAAGTCTACATAGCCATGATAAATCAGCAACTCTACATCAATAAACTTAGGTTTTGCCTTAAAAATTGGGTGGATCATCATATAATGGTGAGTCATCCTGCATACGAAGTCAACCTCAAAACACTCAATGAAAATAGTAAAGGAATCTCCAATATTTAAGGGCTCCCAACTACCTCACATATAAGAAGAAAACCACTAAAACCATATACTTCAATATCTTTGAATTCCGTTCAAGTAATTGAATCCTCTTCAATATAAATATTGGAGAAATCACTTGGGTGGTACTGTACACACTTCAAAGTCAAAATGGGATTTTTTCAATGTCAAAATGCAAAACAAGGACAGTGGGACCCTTGATGATGATTGTGCAAAGCTCTTCCAAGAGAACTTTACAATTATAGTCGACATATTCATACATTGATCTCCAATTTACATCATCTTCATAACAATAAGCTACCTATGGACAAAGCTACAACATGGCAGGAGGGGGGCATGGTCCCTCCTAAACTGTGCTAAATTTGTGTAATAGGCAATATAGTTTTCCTTTTGGGCCAAAGTCAGGAGCTAAAACTTCTTATTGTTTTGGAAGTATCCTCCCCACACCTAATCTAAAGAAGGAAATTTTCATTTTTCTACGTGGGAACTAGACAAGTCCTTACTATTCTCATTTTTAGTATAACTCAATTTTCTAAACATGGTTCATAATATTCATTTCAAATTAATAATTTTTTAGTTCAAAATAAATTATTTATAGTTATTGGTCCTTAAAGTTTTAAAGTTCACTGTGCTATCACAATGGGTACTAGTTTTATATGGATTATTTGGCATTTGACCACATTAGTTATGTCTTATATCACTTTAGGTACCAAAGTTCAAAGTAATATCACTTTAGATACAATTTTCACTCTGTACAACACTTTCATGGGGAAAAAAGTGTCACAGAAAATTACAAACAACATAAAAATGCATCGTAAAAATAAAATAAAAATAGTAAAGTGATATTACGTTAAACTTTGATACTCAAAGTAATATACAACATAACTAATGGTGGCTAAGGCCAAATGACCCTAGATTTTGCGACATTTTAGTTAAAAGGGTCACATAAATTCACATAAAAAATGAAAAAGTTCTTTGTAAAAATTGAAAATGGTACCCCAGAGCGATAATACATTAAACTTTGATAAAATGATATACGACACAACAAATTGGCCATTATGGCCCCCTCCAAAATCAAATCCTGGCTTCGCCCTGCCACCTCAAAGTTTCCTAGAATTTCATCGAGTTATTGCTAATAGTACTCCTCCATCTCCCTGTATTCTTCCCCCAAATCATAAATGAAATAGTCTAGTTGGGGAAAAGAATGAACAGGTGGCGGAAAGACTGTTCCACAATTTTAAGGATTTATTTGAAACTGTAGGGGGAATAAATGTAATTTCTAATACTTGATGGGAGTGTTGTTCTCTAGTCAGATCCGGAATCTAGGTTGGGGTAAGTGGTCGTCAAAGTCCAAAGCCCCTTTTTGGGGCATGTAAAAGAACTTATTGAGTTCATTCGCCAGAGAACAAAATTGAACTTATTAGGCCAAATTTGGCAATACATATTTGTGAACATGCTAAGGGAGGGTGCTCATGGGATTGCACTGTTTGCTTTCATTCATTTATTCATATTCTTGATACGAGGCAAGTCGTAACACCCATCACGTCTCGCGATGATCCTCACTTATATTTTAGTAATTGTCACTGCTTATTTATTTTCAAGGAAACAAAAGATCATTACACGTTCCACATTACCTTCTTCCTGTAGAGATGTGTATTATGATTTCAGATGTGTTACAAAACCATTTATGTGAAAATTTGATAAGTAACTCAGATAAATCTTGCCATATCCCGAAAAAAGTACTAGGAAATATCTATGGAATGCCTTCTTATTCAGTATAAAGAGGTACCAAACATTGTAGTAGTAACACATGTATTTGACATAAATATCTAATAACCATGTCACTATTCACTAGAATCCAATACAAACAAACATGACCATGCAAATATATCCCAATGTCCACCAAAGTATGTAATTACATCCACCTCAATACAAATCCAATACATAAAGAAATATCTCAGAATAGAATACAGAGATATCAGCTCCCACCGCAATCCAAGCTACATAAAAAAACCCAACTCACCTACTCGGTAATCTCTTGCAATTCGTCCTCAAATCTGTTTTACAAAACAAACAAATGTGCTATGTTATAAATTTGTTTTGAAATCCATGAATAAGTTGTATACTGACGTTTTGATGTAAATATCCACTTTTCCCCCTTCGGGGATTGAGATTTTATTAAGAACCCGTGCGTTTATTTACCTATCCAAACGAAAATGGACAATTTGGACTCTTAGACAAGAGCTTGAGGTATTTCAGAGTTTGGAATCCTGGAACTCCTATTTCTGTTTCCAACTCTATCATAGAGATCGGATTTTGATCCCATTTTATTCTCTCTATCAACGTAATATAAAGAGCTTTGTTTGTTCTCGAGCCACCCGATATGAGATAGGGAGATTTTGGACACGCTTAGTCCCAGGTCTGAGTTGTTTCGAGTTTTAAGTTGGAAATTCCTACTTTTGCATCTAACTCTTCCACTGGGAATCCAAATTTAATTTTATCTCCTCTATTGCTTTCAATCATCAAATGAGGGATTGATGTATTATGTTTCAATAGAGCGAGTACGGGTGATTTAGGACCCTTTTGACCCAATCCTGAGACTACGACATCCTAATTCTTGAACAAAGTATTTGATTTCTAACGGAAGAGGTACTAAACTCAAAGCTAATTAAAAAAAGGATACCAAACTCAAAAGTGGGTACTTATGGACATATTTAAATTCAAAAAAACATATTTTTTTATTCAAACTCGAGATTTTAGGTTGATTCAAATTTTAAATCAAGATTTTTTTTAAAGAAATTAATGGACAAACAAACGCCCCTATCTCTTCCATTAAGGATTGTATTCAATTTTCTCCTCCTAGAGGTTTATCACTGAAACTAAGGGGAAATTATTTTTTCACATCAATCAATATGAGAAAAGTCGATCAAAGACTGTTAGATCTAAGGCTTGGGGTTTTCTGAACATTACGCCTTGGAATTTCTACTTCTTCATCTAACTCTCTCATCGGGGACCATATTACCATCTCACCACTTGCAATAGGTTTATACTATTGAGCATGAGAAGCTGATCTGTTTCCCAACCAATCAGTACAAGAAGTATAGTTGGCAGTCTTGGACCCAAGTCATAGGTTTTTCAAATTCTAAGTCTTAGAACACCTGATTGTGCATCTAATTTTTCGAAGGAAAATGGCATTTTGATCCCTGGTTTTCATACATTTTTTTACCATAAAATATAAGGCCATGGCGCGCTCCGGTTGAAATTAGAGTGACAACGTTAAGACTTGTTTTACTTGCACCAATGCTTGAACTTTTCTGAGTTTAAAATCTTGGAAATTCTACTACATGACATTTAAATTTTTCCAAGGAGGATCTTGTCTTTTCCTATAGTATTCATCGTAAAAACTGTGGAATTGGTTCTTAGAGTCAATTTAAAAACAAATGACTTTAGAAGGCAAAGGGCTATAGCTAGTTAAGCAGATAGCATCTTTCAGTCCTTCAAGATACCAAAAAGTGCCATTAATTAGTTTAACTGTGTTAGTTACTTAGAGTTATGTACTTGATGTTTCAGGAACACCGGGACAAAGTTTTCTACTAAAAAATATTGATGGTATTTGCTAAACAGGTTGCGTAGTTGAATGGCCGCATAGTTTTAACCAAGCATTTGATTGAATTTAAACATCATTTTAACAAATGAACTCGTTTCTAGCTTCACAATTTTTTTTAATATAAAATAAAAACTAGTGTATATTTCTTTTAGTTATCCCGTACTAAACTTACTAAGCGTCGCTCATATTTTACCTGGGCACTGTGAACAAGTTTTAATTTAGAATGAGTAGGGAGAAGCAAACTGCGTATAACTTTTTCTTAGGATTTATGTACTTTATTACACTCAATGTACTTGAATGAATAAGATAACCCTATATTTCCCCTCCTAAAGTTTACTATAATCTCAATCAAAATATGATTAACTAATTGAAATAGCAACTGCTAATGTGATTAAAAAAAATGATATTAGTTCGAAATTCACAAGTTTCGCAGCCGTGTGAAACTAGTGAAACAAAAGAAACTGAACAAACAGGAGCATAGAGAGACTTACCATGCTCCTAGTTACATGTGCTCATCCAGAGGATTCTCTTGAGGACAAATAATTTTTCACCAGATGTCCCAGTCCGATCCTGCATCGACTTTTTGATTAGTCTCCTCCTATAATCAATTGAACACATAACAGAAAAAGATAAGACAATTACGAAGCAATCATGGACAATCCCCAAAGAGAGAACATTCATTTTTTTTATAACCTTGAACCTCCACAGGAATGAGATGTTTGGACTCACCCATGCGAGCTATACATGGGACGTTGTGCCAGATCCATCCTAACACACGCCCCGATTACTATCAGGTATCCGTTGGAGAGTTTCGAACCTTAGACCAACGGTTATTATCTAAGTCTATCAAGTTCGCACCTTACCACTAGGACGACCAAGGTGGATGAGAACCTTAATTAAAAAGAACATTAAGATATACCATGCCATTAATCAATTTCTAATATGGTTATGTTTAGGGAATTTGGTAGATTTTCAATTTTCTCATCGAATAAGGTTCATGTACCTTAAGGATTTTAGTTCCCCAAGTCCCCGGATTTCAGTTAGTTTCACACAACCAAGAGAATCTATTGTTTCTATTTTCAATTTGCATCTCTATTTTTACTTTACATTTTTCTGTAGGAAAAAAAATTAAAAATTAGAAAACATGTTGATAATTTGTTAATAATTGTCAACTCAGTATTTTTCGTTCTTTTTACTAATTTGAAGAAAATGAAGATCGAGTGACACACATATAGACAAATTTACACAAATTGTGCGTGCGTGCGTGCTTTTGTAAATTCACATATACACATGCGCGCATGTGTGTATGTGTTTGTGCGTGCATTAGTGTGTGTGTATATCTACCACCCTATTCCCAAAAGCTCATGTTTAGGGAGTGCATAATTACATATACGATTCTGTCCTTACTGACATAAGCATCACACTCTTGCACATACAACCAAGTAAAAAGGTACATAATTCATTGCCCTTAAAGGTACATAATTCACCGCCCTTTGTATAGAAAAAAGCAATTTTTTTTTAAATATTTGTTTAAAGTAAAAAAAATGGGTAACACAAGATATACAAACACCACAGTTTTCTGATACAGACCAGTAAAAATTGGTAAACAAAATTAGGAAGGAAGCATTGAGATACCATACCCCGTCACTTAGAGCTGCCGCGTGACCATACTGGAGATCACAATTGCTGGAAAAAAATAGAACCTATTAGCTATTTATTATTTAGTGGAACTAAAATTTAGATTAGTTCACTATTTCCAACAAAACAATGTATGCCTTCGACAAAGGTAAGTTTGCAAACAAATGATAATTGGATCCATCAAGGGACTAGACTAGGGGTAGGCAAATAAAGAAAATTTTGTTGCTGGAGTTTATTTCAATGAAATTAGCCCCACCTGTTGTTCTTAGACGACATCAGGTGTCGTTTCCAAGTTTAAAGTAGCAATTTACATATAATAATTACTTTCATTGAATCCATTTGCCTAAGTGGACATGCTACTGTCAGTTGTCAAGTTAAAACTACCCATTCATGTATCAGACATGCCAAAAATAGGCTTACAACAAAAGGAGGGAAAATCATCTTGCTACAGTCTTGTATTTTATGAACACAAGGGGGGAAAATCTTCCTCTAATCTTATGAGAGATACTATACCTAAAAGAGCGTGTACTGAGAGTGCATAATTACATGATGTGCACAACAAAGTTGGGGATGTCATCTAATGTATCAATTCAGATTCGATGAGGGGTATAGAGTATATGAATAAATGTAAGGAAGTAGTACAGGAGATTATCTTAGAGGAAATCTCATTTTGATGTCAATTTGCAAAAGTATTGAGTGTTCCAATCCGTGAAGTAGGCCATGATAATTAGTAGGTATATTCAACAAATTGCAGAAAATAGGAATTGTGGCCTAATATCAAGATCAATTTGAAGAACTGAAGGATCTCATGTTGGATTGAATTGAGGACTGCATGAAGATTTTTACTCCTAAGTTTCTTTAGTGGCCTCGAGGATGATAAAAAAACCGTGGTTCACATGTTCAACTTAACTACCCTATCAAGAGTGCAGGAGATTATCAATGGAGTCATTTTCTGAGCAAAACAAGACTATATCCAATCCTTCAAACACTCGTACTTTCCCAGCAACCATCTCAGTTGCTCTAAGAGAAACAAAAGCCTTTGCGACACGTTACCAATCCAGATATCAAATCTTACGTAACACCTCAAATACTGAAATAGTCCTAAGGAAACCACAATTTATCAATTCCTCGATTAAACATCAATTGATCCCACCAGGCTATTGCAATCCCCTTGATCGCATGGCCCAGTCTGGTCAGTTTTTCTGAGGACCAGGTAAACCTCACCTAGAGGATGTGGATCGGGATCGCATTCCTATATACTTTTTTCTTCTTCTTAACCACATTGAATTTTATTTTGCATATGAAAAATGTTTAGTATGGAGGAAAGATATGGATTACGTGATCATTGACAAATTAGTAGTTGTAATGGATCTGTGGGTAATTGTCGCTTTTGTTGCCTGCGTGAACATTTCCATCATTACATTATGTTCAGAGTCCTACTCAAAATGTGATAGAGGTTGTTATTCCTCAATTGTACTGAACAATAAAAAATACTCCATAGTCCGTAGAATAAATGTTGAATAAATATATATTCTGCAAAGCATAATGAGACCCTACTAATTAGTGACTAATCTTAAGTCTATGGATATTTTGGTCTAGAACTTATCTGTCTCTACTTCGAAACTGTCACATTTCCAATTACATGTGAATTTATTAGTGTGCATAGGTTGTCTCGTCTTGATTAAATTTATTAAAAACCCACCAAATTTTATATAAAAATATGACACTAGGTGGGTATAGTACATAAATGACATATCTTTTGAGGTTAAATTCCTCAAATCTTTTGAGCTCAAATTCCTCAACTCTTTTGAGGTTCATTCTGATCAAACCAACCCAGAAATTTTATCTTTGCAATTTTTTATGAAATTGGAAATGGGGGAATATACCCTAACTCCCAACCAAGAATATAAAATAAAAAACAAAATTTAAAGTGGAAAAATAGAAATTTTAGTGTTTGTAATTTGGTATGAAAACGCAAATGAGATATAGCCCTGAACTCTACCAACCCAGAAAAATGAATATATTAAAAAAGGGGAAATATATACAGAAATGGACACACGGAAAATGTCGTAAGTATGAAATGTGGCATGTTCAAGGATGATACAACTCATATCAATATAACGGATTCACCCCATCATTCAGGGCAACCATCGATTAAGTAATCCGATTTATATAAAATGCTCATGGAATTTAGTTGAATCACAAATCGTACTGGAATTTAGAGAACTATTTTAAACGCACACATTGTAAAAGAAAAATCCTATGATAGTCATTCAAAATCTTCTCTGTGAATTGTTTGGTTGTAACAATGGTGTTCAGTGCAGAAAATGTTACAAGACAAATGCTATGGTAATCATTAAAATTATAGAGCAAGAGAAATGAGATTCTTCAGATTGTCACAATTGAGCCTAAATTAGTCAAAACTCTACTATACAATGCTGGGTTTAGTATGCAATAGTAAATAATAAAAGAGAATTGATTATGTATTACAGAAATTGCCCGAGAGAGAGGAGAAAATAGAGATATGTTTCTCTTCTTACCTCTCAACAAACAAATTAGACATCATAGATAAATATGTACCAAAAGAATCATTACTATGTTTAATGAAAGTACCTCTCGTGAATACTCCATAGTTCTTTATCCGAGATCCATTAAACATCCATAAATTTGTAATCTTTGTCAAATCAGGTAGTCTTTCAATTGAATTGCATCCTTCAATGCTCAACACTTGTAAAGACTTCAGCTCCTCAAGTCCCATGATCTCAGTTACTTTCTCACAGCCGAAAACATCTAACTTTTGTAAAACTTCAAGGTTTGACAAATCAGGTAGTCTTTCAATTGAATTGCATCCCTTAATGCTCAACTCTCATAAAGACTTCAGCTCCTCAAGTCCCATGATCTCAGTTAGTTTCTCACAGTCGGAAACATCTAACTTTTTTAAAACTTCAAGGTTTGACAAATCAGGTAGTCTTTCAATTGAATTGCATCCTTCAATGCTCAACACTTCTAAAGACTTCAGCACCTCAAGTCCCATGATCTCAGTTACTTTCTCACAGCCGAAAACATATAACTTTTCTAAAACTTCAAGGTTTGACAAATCAGGTAGTCTTTCAATTGAATTGCATCTTTGAATGCTCAACTCTCGTAAAGACTTCAGCACCTCAAGTCCCATGATCTCAGTTAGTTTCTCACAGCCGGAAGCATCTAACTTTTTTAAAACTTCAAGGTTTGACAAATCAGGTAGTCTTTCAATTGAATTGCATCCTTTAATGCTCAACTCTTCTAAAGACTTCAGCACCTCAAGTCCCATGATCCCAGTTAGTTTCTCACAGTCGGAAACATCTAACTTTTCTAAAACTTCAAGGTTTGACAAATCAGGTAGTCTTTCAATTGAATTGCATCCTTTCATGCTCAACTTTTTTAAAGACTTCAGCACCTCAAGTCCCATGATCTCAGTTAGTTTCTCACAGCCGGAAACATCTAATGCTCTTAAAACTTGAAGTGCTGACAAATCACATAATTTTTCAATTGACTTGCATCCATCAATAGCCAACTCTTCTAAGGAATTCAGTTCCTCAAGTCCCCGGATCTCAGTCAGTTCATAACAGTCAGAAGCTAGTAGTTTTTTTAAGTTTTTTAGGTTTGACAAATCAGGTAGTTGTTTAATTGACCGGCAACCCGTTATGCCCAATACCACTAAAGATTTCAGTTTCTCAAGTCCTTCAATCTCAATCAGTTTCTCACAGTAACGAGCTTCTATTTTTTCTAACTTTTCAAAATTTGACAAATCAGGTAATTTTTCAATCAACCGGCAGGAACTAATGTCCAGAACTTCTAACCACTTCAGTTCCTTAGGCACCTGAATCTCAGTTAACTTAAGACCAACAGCCCGTAGTTTCTTTAATTTTTTCAAGTTTGACAGATCCAGTATTCCTTGCACTGAGCCATACAAGATCAGGTGCTCCAAGGACTCCAAAACCGTAAGTCCCTCAACCTCACGTAACTTCCCGCACCCCGTTGTATTTAGTTCTTTTAGCATTTTCAACTTCGATAGATCAGGTAATCTTTCAATGGAACTGCAGCAAGACATATCCAACCTTTCTAAGGATTTCAACCCGCTCAGGCCTCCAATCTCACTCAGCTCCGAGCAGCAGGTAATGTCCAACTCTTTTAAGTTTTCTAAGTTTGAGAGATCTGATAATGTATTCAAGTATGTTAACGATTTTAACTCTTAAAGCCCATCAAGAATACGCAGACTGCTACACCAGTATAGCTCCGAGCAACAGGTAATGTCCAACTCTTTTAAATTTTCTAAGTTTGAGAGATCTGATAATCTTTCTAGGCGGTCACAATCAAGTGTATTCAAGTATGTTAACGATTTTAACTCTTCAAGCCCATCAAGAATACGTAGACTGCTACACCACGTTAACTTCAAAGACTCTAGAGTTGCAAAAGCAGAACAGTCGAGTCTTTCCAAGGAATCAATCTCTGAGAGATGTAGAACTTTCAACTTTGTTGCCATCTGTATGTACAACAACAACAGTAAAATATAATGTCAATTTGCTTGTCAAGCGGAACATCAGATGAATTAGAATGGCTCACATGCGGACACCTTTGTGCGGACTTAAATGAGTTTCAACAAAATGCTTAACTCGTTTGGCTCCAAGTCCCAATAAATGGTTGAAATGGGTTTGCAAAAAAAAAAAAACTGTCTGGCCACTAACATTTCACTTTTTTTCTGACTCTTCTGTGTATGGGTGAAACGTATATTTTTTTTCTGACTCTTTTGTATATGGTTGAAATGTTTTTCTTTACTTTTTTTACATAACTTTTTTATTTTTAAAATTATGTAGCATTTAAAATCAGAGAAACAGCACAATAATGGTGTATTTTTGCAAACTGATTTGTCTGAGTGGTCAGAGAGATTTTCTGGCCGGACGGAAGTGAGTGGCTGGTTTGATTGGGATTGAGTCTGAAATGGGTTTGTTTTTTTATTGGAGCCAAACGACTTAAGCTTGGTCGTTTTGATGTAACTCATTTAAGTCGACAACACTGTGCATATGAAGCTGAGATAATTAAGTAATGACGAGTGCTATTAATCCCAAATAAATAAAGTGATGTGATAGGATGCTATACCACCTAATATTGTTTGAAAATATTTAGAACTTTTATTTGGAACTCAAAACATTATTATTATTATTAAATAATAAGAACAAAAACAGATATTTTATTTTATCACACCTTGATTTGACTCCAACCCTCCCACTCATCTGAGATATCGCAGTCACATAGTTGGAGGATAACAAGATTCTTTAGTTGAAAATTTGATAGATCTAAATTGAACCAGTATTCCATACAGTCGAGCCATCTTAAATTTGAATGTTTAATATCCTTAGAATCTCCAACAAAGTTTACATTTGCCATGCTGAGATACCTCAATTTTCTTAACTTCATCAAATGTTCTCCTACAACATCTCCATCGCGAATATTCATAGCTACAATCTCTTCTTCATCCTGCCAAGCAAAAAAACTCATGAATATTAAATATTATTTACAAGGATGTTTTTCAAAGAAAATTTTAATGATTATTTCAACTTAGTGAAAGTTTATTGCCACTCCTTTACCCCTTGTTATCTTATCAGAGGGCTTCTTCTTCTTTTTTTTGAATGCCCAACTAAATTTAATTCCTCTCGAATTATTAAGAAACAAAACTTTACATGACAAACTTAGTCCCATGCAGGAGGATTTAGTTCTAATCGATAAATGTATTTATATTGTTAGTTGTTCGTCCTGTTGAGCGTTTTTTTTAAAGAAATGGAGAAGGTGGTTGAAGGTATTTATGAGAAGTTATGGGACTAATTATAATGATAAAAATATATGGGATGAGTGAAAATTAAAACTTTCAAAATGAAATTGAAGCTTCAAAACTATAAAAATAAATGATCAAATTTATGCCGCATAATCTACACTTTTTAAAATACAAAACAACTTACAATTTTTTTTAAGTGACTGTTGTGTCAGAAAAAACAACAACCTAAAGACATGAATTGTCACCCCTTCGGTGTAACAACCCGTCCTTTTGGAGACACTTAAATCCCACATTTGGGTATAAATTGGGAATTTGGAGAATTTCTCGAAATAGTGATTTTTGGGATTTTTGAGGATTTAATGATTTTTGATGGGCGTTGTAATTATTTTTGGGACTAAATATGTCGAAGTATTTTAATTATATGTCGCCGTGGAGAAAAGCGACAAAAGATAAGATTTTTATTAGAAACCCGCATTAAGTAATACTGGGTTAGAATAGTGATTTGCGGTCAAGTACCTCGGATGGGAATTTCGACTGCGCCGTGAGTCTCGGAATGTCCGAGATAGTCGGAAAAGAGTCTCCGATTGTCGAAATTGAGTTTCGGGGAATTTTAGAGTAAAAGGGACTCGTAATTGAGTAAACGAGTCGTTTTTGGAGTTTAAAGGGTTAAATCCTTATTTTTCTCCCTTATAAGTCAAGAGAGAGAGGAAGAGAAAGAGAAAAGGAAAGAAAAGAGAAAATAAGGAAGAAAAGAGAGAGAGAAGGAAGGAAAGAGGAGAAAAGAGAGAGAGATGGGGGATTCCGGCCAAAACTCCGCGGGATTCGACTTGGGATCGTCGGATTATATCCACGAGGCAAGTGTTTACTTTCTTTATTTCCTTTTTGCATAAATATCTCATACCGTAGTTTGGTATAAACAAACCCTAAAGATTTTGGGTTGGGTTTTCGTGGATAAAACGGGTTTTCGGGAGATAAAACGAATAAACCCCTAAAATTTTCTAATTGGAGATACCTAGAAATTTATTTGAAATTAATTAGTATTTTTTGGTTCTAGGATGTTTATAACCCTTAATATATGTGTATTTGTGGTTGGTTGAGGTTGTAGGACGTTAGGTGAGGCGACAAAAGCTCGGGAGAAGCTTTAATAGCCGAAACCGTCTCGGAGAAGACGATGAATAGTATAGGCAGCGTGCTTGCCGAATCGATTCGGCCTAGAGGCGAATCGATTTGGCTCTTGGTCAAAAAATGAAATTTGTAGATCTCTTCGACGCCGTCGCGTGGGCGCCAACCCGTATTTTTCTGATTTTTTTTGGATTTACAGTGATTTTTCTACGAAACGCTGTCCGAGATCGAAATCGTTAGTTATAAATTAAGGATAGAACTTTGGAGATAAATATTAGGGGTTCTCAAAGGGAGTGTTAGGACCTCTAAAGAATTTGAGGAGATATTAAAACCTTGGGTTTGTAGGAATAAATCCGAGTTGTAATTTAAATGGAGGTTGGATTGATATTTGGGGTATTTTGGAGATTGAAAAAAAATGGCCAAAACAGTGCCCCTCGAACAGGCCGAATCGATTCGGGTCTTGGCCGAATCGATTCGCCTAAGGGGATCTTTAATTCTGCAGTGGGCCGAATCGATTCGTATTTAGACCGAATCGATTCGCCGTTGTAAAACACTTTCCGAATCGATTCGGATTGGGGGCCGAATCGATTCGCCCACCCGAATCGATTCGCAAATGGGGCGAACCGATTCGCTTTGGTCAGAATTGTTGGTTTTCTTCCTTTAAGAGTATGGGGAGTTAAAGTACAATTTGGTATTTTTATGAGAAAATCCTAGGAGGTGATTAGGATAATTTGGGAATATAGACATATATATTTGCTTTGTGTGGTGTGTTATAATTGGAGATATCCAATAAGTCCTTAGATGAGATTTAGGTATTTATCATTTATCAAAGTAAGGAAATACTTTGGGTTTAGTATCATGCGAATATGAATGCATAATTATGATTCTTTGAGAGAATCTTTGGGATTATTGGTCATCGTTAGATGGTTTGGCAAATATGGCCATTTGTATATATTCGAGGAGGAATATATGGTATATGTATACTATGTTATTCAAGTATATATATAATTTGAGATAAATGATTTTGAAAATAAAAAAATGAATGTTTTCAAAATGGAAAAGAAATGATTTTCATAATTAATAATTTATGGATACACACCTCTCTAAATCGCTATCATAAGGGAAGTTGCGCGCGTGTGGTGAAGCCCCTGGCTAGTGAATGCAGGGTGGATATATCCCTAGGCCATATGAGCTATTATTGTATGTTTCTGCGCTGGTTAGGTGATTTTGGGTGTGGTCATGACTATCCCGCAGGCATATGGCCGCTTCCCGACATCTTGCAATGTAGGATCCCAGGTTGTCTTGATGATAGGCCCTGGAAGATGATAGCCATTTAGGGGCGCACACAGTGGGAAAACCCGGACGGGCGATCTTTGAACGCATTATATTATATGTTAAAGCATTTTATGATAATAAATTGCCTTTAATTTACATTTCCTAGATGGAAGAAGGGAAATGGGATAAATGGTTTGGCTTCGGTAACACTTTCCGGATGGAGGAAGGAAAGTGGAAGCATATGATTTGGTAAAAGCATTTTTATGATAATAAAAATGGCTTTTAAATACATTTCCTGAATATAAAAAGGGAAATGGTATATTTTGAAACGGAAAAGCATTTTTATGATAATAAAACTGGCTTTTGAAAAGATATATGATTTGTGAAGGCAATTCATGATAATGAATTGACTTTTAAATACATTTGCTGGATATGAGAAGGGAAATGGAAAATTTTGAGATAAAAATGATAAGTATTAATAAATACTTAGTAAATAAATTCTCATTCCGGGAGATAGATCCGTATGTATATTATAATAATAAATATATATATGGATGAATCGAGTACCGAGGGTCTAATGGATCCCGACGATCGACCTTGCCGCATAGTAGTGTATCGGGGGGGGGGGTCCTTGTTTGGATTTCGCTTTGCGAGACACCCCACGCACGAATATGGCAATGTGTTGAGACTGGGAAGAAGTTTAATCCTTAGTGCTTTTATAATAAGATTTATTATATGGTGTATATATATATAGTTATATATATTTTGTACTGAGGGACTGGCGGATCTCGACGATCGACCTTGCCGCGTAGTAGTGTATCGGGGGGGTTCCTTGTTTGGATTTCGCTTTGCAAGACACCCCACGCACGAACATGGCTTAGTGTTGAGACTGGGAGGAAGTTTAGCCCTTAGTACATTACTTGGATTATATAGGGTTGATAGTGGTTGGGTGATAGACTAGTTTAGCAGGGTAGCTTGACTAG
Source organism: Sambucus nigra (assembly GCA_949130495.1). NCBI lineage: Eukaryota > Viridiplantae > Streptophyta > Magnoliopsida > Dipsacales > Adoxaceae > Sambucus > Sambucus nigra. Next base: position 22,958,957 of record OX422216.1, read on the forward strand.
GATGTTTAGAGGGATGCGCTAGGAGTGCACTGTTAGTGGAGAGGTGAAGGGTATCTCATGGGAGTGCGATACCAAATTTAAATATGAGATAAAACCTTTTTCTAAAAATAAGGCATTTATGCACTTGCTAAATATTTTCAAAACTCGGGCTCTGACCCGTTTATCTACTTTTCCTCTCTTACTATATATATATAGGTGTCCAGACACAGGGACGTCTGGATGACACTTCTTTCGAGTCAGACGTCTGCTGTAGCAGCTGTGGATGCGTGCAGGATTCTCGATAGACGCTTCCATCTTTGTAATCTAGATAGGAGGTACTGTATAAATACTCGGGCCAATGGCCCAATTGCATTTATTTATTCTTTCAGTACAACATTCGATATGGTTGTATATTTTGACCGAGTGCTCGGTTATTTTATTTCATTTCATTTCAGTTTCCTTTACGCAAAACTGTGTGGATGTTTTAATTTTGAAGTTGTTAAAAAGAGTAGTTAAGTAAAATTTTGACACCAGCCTAATAGGTTATTAGTAATTAAATAGATTTTCGACAGTGATGCTAGGAATGATCCATATAAGACTCCTGTTTTAATTTGATATAGGAGTGATCGCCCGGTATTTTATTAGGCTGGGTGTCACAGATGGTATCAGAGCATCACGCTTTCAGCGTTGCTCTCGATTTGTTATTGAGCCTCATGATTAGGACTGTTGATTTCTCTTGTGAGATTTCGTTCTCCTGCCATATTATAAGATTATAGTGATCTTTTGCGCGCTCGTTTGAGAATCGTGTGCGAGGTTTGGATGGTAGTAGGAGGTGGGGCTTAGCTGGGACAACTGGTAGAAGTTGGGGACGAGGACCTAAGTAGAGGTCACTCTCCTTGTGGTAATTGCTAAGGATTTTGGTGACGACTACTAAAGTATAGTAGTTATGAGTATTGCAGTACCGCTATAGTAGAGAGTGGTACTAAAGTTGAATTTTCAGTGAAGCTAAGGGTTGGAAAGGGATCTTACGGATAGTCTTAACCGTGAGTCCCCACGATTTAGTAGGGATGAGAAGAGTGCTGTTTCGGATTATTCACGTGCGGTTCAGCCAGAGGCCGACGGTGGATAAAGGCAAAGATGTTGTTATGAGTTTTGACTCAATGAAGGAGGTATATTTGGTGTGACTAGATAAAGTCGCAGTGTTCGTTAGACCTAGACTCGTGTGTGTAATTTTGAGTTTTGTGGCGGTATCGATAACATTATATCATGTATGTCTATGTGTTGTCCGCGGCAGCGAAGTTTTATTTTCCTTCATTCGCCATAGAGGCGGGTGTTGATATATTGTATATATATATATATATCTGGTTAGTGATACTCGTTCTATATGTTTATACGAGTATGGTAATATGGTGAGTATAAGATATTATGGTATTATCAGAGCGATAGCAGGCTAATGATGGCAAGACTATCGTGCCCGCAGTTCCAGGGTGGAACGGGTTATTGTTGCGATATCTCACCTGGATACAGGTTGAGCTATCCTTACTTATTATGGGTAGATGGAACTTCGATGGGCGGAGGCTTCATTATCATGATTTGAGTATGTGGCGACCTTATAGATATGATTTAAGGCCTCAGGATTATTGTTGAGCTGTAAGATAAAGCTCATTATTGATTATGCAAGGGCTTAAAATTAGTGCGAGCGCTGGGTGGTGTGACTCTTAGTTAGAGATAGGAGTTTAGACCACCTCTTCGTTGGAATAGGGGATAGGGATATCCCAGTTGCATGTTTGAAATAACGGACCTCCATGACCGACAAAGTTAAGTAGGAGTGTGTGGAGGGGTTCCTTGTTTGGATTTCGCTTTGCGAGACGCTCCACACATGAATCTTAACAGCGTCGAGAGTGGAGAGATGTTATAGGATGCGAGGATGTTGGTTTTGTGGTAAAGTCTTATAGCGTGGATGAACCACTATAGACTATGAGCCATGTGATGATGGTATACTTATGGAAATATTGTGCTATGGAAAAGCACTAAAGTGATCCTCTCGCCACAAGTGGGTGGGTGGAGTAGGACTTAGAGAAATTAATTTGAGGATAACAGTCAGGCCTTAATGAAAAGGCAAACTTTGATGAATTATGTTTTGGGTATGATGTACGTAGTGCTTTTACAGAAAGTAGGCACTTCGATTAGTTAGGTTTCCTTTCGTATGGGCGGAAGGATAGAATGGTGGGTATGCGTTCTTAGGTTAGCGAGGTAGGATTTAGGACGTCCCGCTGGTGTGCCTTAGGTCTCTATATCTCAATAACCGATAAAGCGAGGGAGTAGTGTAACAGGAGGGTTCCTTGTTTGGATTTCGCTTCGGCGAGACGTCCCACGCATGAAACCAAGCAAATATCGAAAGTTGAGAGAGGACTTGGGCACTAGGGACACTTAGGATTACACTCGTTTCGCATAGGTAGGACATCGCATAGACCTTAGTATTATTAGGATGTAAGTTTAGTAGAGTTAGTGGCGCCGAGGTTAGGAGAATTGAATTTCGCGGGTTGGGAGGACCCATGTGTGAGTATTACACCGAGGAAAGGAGACCCTTATGTGGAGAGAGTGTTGCGTGTCAGACGTTCACTAGAGTTGTGCAGATGTGCACAAGTTAGAAAGGTGTATGAGCACCTTAGTGAGTTGGTTTATATACTGCCTGAAATAGAAGGGGAGTAGTATATAAAGTTGAAATTATGCCGTTAGGCACAAGTAATGATGGGTGCGATGTGACGATGTTGGAGTCACTTTACGACCGTGGTAGCCGTATGATATATGGTTGAGAACCATTGGGTTAGTATCGTTCCCCTTTGAGATATTAGGAGTTGGAGCGATTCTAGGATTTGCGGTGTAGGTTGTATCTGAATTTTGAGGATGAAATTTCATTGTAAGGGGGGAGTATGTAACAACCCGTCCTTTTGGAGACACTTAAATCCCACATTTGGGTATAAATTGGGAATTTAGAGAATTTCTCGAAATAGTGATTTTTGGAATTTTCGAGGATTTAATGATTTTTTATGGGCGTTGTAATTATTTTTGGGACTAAATATGTCTAAGTATTTTAATTATATGTCTCCGTGTAGAAAAGCGACAAAAGAGGTAAGATTTTTATTAGAAACCCGCATTAAGTTATATTGGGTTAGAATAGTGATTTGCGGTCAAGTACCTCGGATGGGAATTTTGACTGCGCCGTGAGTCTTGGAATGTTCGAGATAGTCGAAAAAGAGTTCGATTATTGAAATTGAGTTTCGGAGAAATTTAGAGTAAAAGGGGCTCGTAATTGAGTAAACGAGTCATTTTTGGGGTTTAAAGGGTTAAATTCTTATTTTTCTCCCTTATAAGTCAAGAGAGAGAGGAGGAGAAAGAGAAAAGGAAAGAAAAGAGAAAAGAAGGAAGAAAAGAGAGAGAGAAGGAAGGAAAGAGGAGAAAAGAGAGAGAGATTGGGGATTCCGGCCAAAACTGGGGAGAAGTTTAGCCCTTAGTACATTACTTGGACTATATAGGGTTGATAGTGGTTGGGTGATAGACTAGTTTAGCAGGGTAGCTTGACTAGGATGTTTAGAGGGATGCGCTAGGAGTGCACTGTTAGTGAAGAGGTGAGGGGTATCTCATGGGAGTGCGACACCAAATTTAAATATGCGATAAAATCTTTTTCTAAAAATAAGGCATTTATGCACTTGCTAAATATTTTCAAAACTCGGGCTCTGACCCGTTTATCTACTTTTCCTCTCTTGCTATATATATATATATATAGGTGTCCAGACACAGGGACGCCTGGATTGCACTTCTTTTGAGCCAGACGTCTGCTGCAGCAGCTGTGGATGCATGCAGGATTCTCGATAGACGCTTTCATCTTTGTAATCTAGATAGGAGGTACTGTATAAATAATCGGGCCAATGGACCAATTGCATTTATTTATTCTTTTAGTACGACATTCGATATGTTTGTATATTTTGACCGAGTGTTCGGTTATTTTATTTCATTTCATTTCAGTTTCCTTTACGCAAAACTGTGTGGATGTTTTAATTTTGAAGTTGTTAAAAAGAGTAGTTAAGTAAAATTTTGACACCGGCCTAATAGGTTATTAGTAATTAAATAGATTTTCGATAGTGATGCTAAGAATGATCTATATGAGACTCCTATTTTAATTTGATATAGGAGTGATCTCCCGGTATTTTATTAGACGGGGTGTCACATTCGGTTCAAAGGCGAAGTCCTTTAGTTTTATTTTTAGGTTATTAATTTATTTTTCAGTATATACCAACTTATAATTTAAATATGTAATAAGTTAACTATTAGATCTATACACGATTAAATTTAATACAAAACAACCCTAATTTGAATTCATAAACTATATGTCTCCTAATTTGAACCCTAAGAAAAACCATTTTGTATATTTTCTCTATTAATAAGAACATTTTTATGTATTGTTTAATATGGGTGGGGGCTTGATTCCCCACTGGGTCTCACCTTGGCCCCGTCTATGGTTGGCACCAATTACGATGGACACTTGTCTTTGTTATTAATTAAATATGGCATAACATGAAATTATATTTTAAAGAATTCTATCATTTATAAGGATTATTCAATTGTTTCACACACACACACACACACACACACACACACACACACACATATATATATAATGCAATCACATAGTTAAAATCAAGCAAGTTCTTGGAGGCATTCAATATATGTCCTCTCATGAAAGAAAAATTAAGAAAATTCGTGGACTGGTAATGCTATTTCTGCATAGATAACATATTTGAAAACATTGCATCCCTTTACATACTCAATATGGGCTGTGAAAATGGATAAATTGGGTCTTTTAGCCTTATGATTCATTAGAGGATTATTTGTATAGCTTGTTAATATGCCTTAGATTGGGCACTTCATGTATACACTTATTTGAATTGGTAAGTAAGGCCTAATGCCCTCCTCACTCATGTTTAATTGATGGTAAAAGTTAATATAATTAAGTTTCTCCACATGGGTCTTTGGTGATCCCCCTTGTGGTTTGCAATAAAATAAATTATATATTTAAAAACCTGCAAAGTAATTGTATATTTTTAAATAAATTTATTTTTTATGTAATTAATGAGCAAATAAAAAAGTTCTAAATAAGGAGACTAAAATTAACAATGCCTTTAAATTTTACCGTACAACTCTCCAACACGTCACGTGCATCCCTCGAAAGCGACAACCTATTATGCTCCGCAATTTTTCTGCCAAGGTCTCTAATCTGATCATGCATCCATATTTCACCATTATCGTCAACTTTTATCAGAGACCTTCGAACGAGGATATCAATTCCAGTTTTTGGAAAAAACAGGAGATCCTCCCACATGTAACTAAACTCTTTTATATTCCGTTTAAGACATGCAATATCAAGAAATATTTCTTGCTGGACATTATCCAATGAGTCATAGATTATTCTCAAACTTTCAAAGACGTCCGTATTAGGTATTTTATTTATCTTTCTCAATGTCTCTTCCCAATAAGCTTTGTCCTCCCTAATAGATAATAATGACCCTATAGTAACAAGAACCAAAGGAAGCCCTCCAGCAGTATTTACAATATTCTCTGCGAGCTTGTAATAATCTGTTGGATGAGAGTTCTTCAAAAAAGCATGCTTGCTAAAAAGTTGAAGAGAATCACCAGAGTTCATATATTGTGGTTCGTAACTCCTATATACCTCTGATGAATGTTTTTTTCCAAGAATGTCTAGAACCTCCTTGTTTCTTGTTGTAATTATGATCCTACCTCTTGAACCAAACTCATCCCCTTTTCCTACAAGCTTATCAAATTGGGATGTTTCATTTACATCGTTAAGAACAATGAGAAAGTCTTTCCCTTTTCTGATCTTAGAGAGGAGTTCATTTTTCATTTTAACAAGATCGCTATGTTGTTCTGAATTTTCTCGAACATCTTCAAGAAAGCAACAACATTCAAAACACTCACAAAGATGGTTGTAGATGACCTTAGAAATAGTTGTCTTACCAATACCGCTCATGCCATGGATTCCAACAATCCGTACACCATTCGAGTTGAGATCTAATAATTCATTCACTTTTTCTATGTGATGATCCATTCCAACCAAGTTGTCTGGTGATTCCATGAAATTCTTCTTTAAATCTGAGAAGATCTTTTTAACAACCATCTTAACGAATTCTCCTTCATGCCTGCCAGATATATAATTAACCTAAAGTGAGAAAAAAATACTTAAATGGAAAAAATTAACATCAAAGAGAAAAGAGTAACGAAGTATTCGTTCTTTATATTTTCAGTCTCGTGAAGAATATAGTTAGAGAATGAACAAAGAAACAAGTAAAGAGCTAAAGTAATAAATAAATAAGGGTTATTTGGGTTTTTCAACCCATTAATTATTTCATATCCTTAGGTATCAAAACCCAAATTAAAAAACTGTTTTATTGATTTTTTATGAAAAACAAAAGTGTTTTATTTTTACGAAAGACCATTTTTTTATTAAAAAATAAAGCTTTTAAATAAAATAACACTTATTGTCTAAAAATTAAAAAACAACTTTGACTATTTAAAAACTATTTTTACTATTTTACATGACACAAACTATTTTGGCTATTTAAAAAGATGTTTTGACCATTTAAAAATTATTTTTCATTAAAAAATTGTTTTTTAGTCTTTTTCATTTATATAAAAATCTGTTTCTTAATTATTTTTTTCATATATGTAACGGAGCCTAACGAGTAAAATGTATTAAAATAAGAAAAATGAAAGAAGAAAACAACAAACCCCAAAAGAGATGTTGAACGAGAAATGGTCCCAAAGCCTAGTAGATTGGTTCATTCTGTCTCCACAAAGAAACTTACAAGAAAACTCATAGTAAAAAAACCTAATTTTCCATAGAAATTTTATCAAGTTTTAATGACTTGACTAAAGTAAAACTTGATGATTGTTGTAAAATAAAGAGGTTAGAGGGGAAGAGTTTTTTCATTTCATTTATATTGTATAAAGGGGTATGATCCATATTTATAGTACAAATGATGGTATCTCAAGAGACCCCTTATTAATTGTGGAATGCAAATAGACATTTACTAAATACATGTTAGACATTAAGGCTGAAGTCCCGCGTGAGAAAGATAAAATGGGAACCGATTCCATGTCTTTTTTTGTTTTATCATCCATAACTGAATAGCTACAGCAGTTAGTCATCTTATGATTTTGAACGTGGGTGGGAGTTTCCCCAAATTGTGATTAGTTGTATTTGTATGAATAGAACTAGCAACAAAAAATTAAAATGCTTAAGATCGACAACTAATGATTCTTAACAACTCGGACTAAACCACAAAAGTCCCTTACAACAATGATGCATATTTTTAACATTTTCCATATAAATTTTTTCTTGAGGAGGAAGTAAGAAAAAAATCCTCTAAATTTTTTTTCACGAACTCTAATTAAATACACTAAAAAAATAGAAAGCATATACTCATCCATATTTTCCATTACAGTTGTCCTCAATCAAACACACCACGTTAACAAAATAACCCTTTAATTAATATATATAATTGATATAGCAATACATCCATCAATATAACCATACATTCATAAAATTGTATTCACTATTTATGTATAGTAATGCATCCAATTATAATATTTAAGGTGTATAAAACAATTTTCTTTTTTTTTTAAGTTTCTTTTTAAAAAATAGTTTTTTTAAATAAAAAAGACTATATAAAATAATTTTTATAAAAAAATAGTGAATAAACCCTTAATTAGTTTAAATAAAAATAGTTTTTTAAAAAACAGCTAAAAAACACATTTTTATGTATATGAAAAAGACTAAAAAATAGTTTTTTAATAAAAAACAATTTTTTATATGGTCGAAACACTTTCGTTTTTTATAAAAAAAAATCTATAAAATAGTTTATTATTTGGGTTTTGGTACCCAGGGGTATAATGGGAAGATCACATCCAAAAAAGAACACTTAAACAATCAACACACATTTTCCATCAAAATGGGTGCTAAAAAAAAAGCTGGGGTTTGACTGATTATCCAGTAATAAATGGATGACAAAACCAACATAACCCAATAAATAAAACTAGTGTTAAAAAAATCCCCATAGTCTCCTGATACATGCTATATCGCCTTGCCTCAGCCATAAGGGCCAGGCGATGATCTATCACTTTATAAGGCAAAAATATATATACTCCCCCTACATCCAAATTAAGAATCCCTTTTTGAAAGTCAACCATTTTAAGTAAAAAATTACTTACAAATTTATCCTCAATAATTATAAGATACCTTTGGAATAAAATACATGCATGAATCATTATTATCTCACGAATATTGTTAGTATGGGTAACATTTAATCTCACTAGGTTTTATATACTTAATTTGGGACAAACAAAAAAAGAAAACAAGACTCTCAATATGGGACACGACTCTTTGGCTACTATGGTATGTAGATTTATTGATTGAATGATTTGACTCAAATTATATATTGAATTGCTAACCTTTTGATAACAATATATTATTGTGATATTCTTTTTAAAATATATATAAAAACGGCCTAGGTGCTAGGTGACCTCCCAACTTCTGATTTCTATTTTTTCAAACATTAACTAAAATAGATTAAGTAATAATTTTTATTTAATTATTTACTTGCTATTTCCATCTCTGACATTTCTAGAACTTGTGGCTACTTGTTATATCTTAACATTTAATTATAGAAATTAATTATGCATTAATACTCAGAATCAGACGAGTTAGAAAATAGGAATGAGTGAACGAATTACCCTTCAGTTTCTTTCTTCAATTCCAAACCTTTCAAATTTCCGACATGTGTGAGAGCCTTCTTCCATCCTTGGATGGTCATATTATCAAAGTTCACCTCATATTCACGAAAGGCCTCCTCGTAACTCCCGGTTTGATGTCGTACGCCAGACGGATCTACGTCATAGAAAATAGGGAAAATCGTCAAACTGTTAGTATTGTAGCAGTGGACCATGTGAATGAGCTCCTTTAAGCACCATTTACTATAAGCATATGTCTTTGAAAATATTGGGATGGATATTTTGGAATCCTCAATTGCTTTAAGAAGCTCGGGTCCGATTTCCTCTCCAATGCGAAGCTCATTATCATCCCGAAAAGTACGAATTCCGCTATAGATAAGATCGTTATAGAGGTAATCAGTGAATCCCTTACGAGTGTCTTTGCCTCTGAAGCTCAAGAAGACTTCATATACCCCTCTTGCGGAGGAGGGAACAGATGAAGTGTTCTCTAGAATTGGGTTTTGTGTTTCCCTTTTATCGTGCTTTGAATTTAACTCTCCAATCTCCTCAATCCCCCTAAAAAATCGTTTATGCGAAAATCGAATGAGTGAAATTAGTATATTAGTGACTAGAAAATTAAAATACCAAAATAATATGAAAAGTAAAACATTCTTGGTCGTTATTTACCTTTTGAGATGAGATAGGTAAGCCGTTGGTTTGTCGGCGGTTCTGACACCGGTGGGTTGATCAAGAGATGGTGGTGATGATTTTTTGTCCCACCACTTTTTAAGCAACTTTCCGAATGGAAGTAAGGAAACAACTATTAGAGCAATCAGCACTTGAAACGTTTGACTTTTTTCCATTATGTTTTTACCAATTTTCTCGGTATCTGAGATGGATGGTGTTGCTATTTGGGCCATCTCAATTTGAATATCAAACCTCTCCCTGAAAGATAATGACAAGTTTGATGTTTTGATAATTTGAAGAAGAAGCAATGTCGGTGTTTAGTCTCATTTCTAAAGTTTTGTTAGGTTGTCGTTCCATATATTTTTTAAATTGTGTTAAATCCCATAATCATCCTAAAACCAAGAATAATAATAAACACTAAGAACTAGTATATCACCTTAAAATTTGCTATGCAGAACTATTTGAACAAATCTTATAATTTAGAGGAAATAAAATTTTGAATCTAATTTCATGTTAGAGGCCACATCGAAATGATAGAAACAAAATCATGTCTTGTAATTGTAGCCAAACATGGGTGAAAAAGAGGAGGTTTAGAACACATTATATATATATATATATATATAACCAAAACACATGGATATTAAAAAAAATCTTGTCAATTTCAACACTATCACAATCCACAAAGAATTTTTATATCGGTTCTGCAATAAAAATCTAATGTCCATATATTCCCAAGTAAAATATAGTACTGTGGCTTTCACCCATATATCACCAAAAACATCTTTGCATATTGTAATTTTACCTTCATCTAAGAAAAAGAAAAGTAACCATATGATTTCATTACATCCATATCAATCCCAAAAGTCTCTACGTTTTACATTACATCAATGGAAAAGCCAAAATAACATCACAAATATTTCATTGCTCCTTTGATTCATTAATTTTTCTTCTCAATGTCAAACTTATAGTTACGTAATTGTTTGTATGTGTACTTCATAAGACTTCAATTCAAATTTTTCCAAAAGATAATGATTTGAACCCTACATGTTTTTACCATTGTTTTTAGAACTTCAAATACTCTATTGGCCAGGTTTGCGCTTGAAACATCCCTGAATACAATTACCCTTTTATTAGATTTTCTTGATGCAATAATAATTTTATGTTTATCGACCATTATATAGCATAGTGTATATTACTTGGTTGGAACATACCACAACAAGCTATTCTATTAGCCTATGGTAAAAAGTATGTGCGAGCTTTGGAATATCGTATTAAACTTGAAGAGCTCCAACCCAATCTGAGACCTGTATTCTTAAAATATATAAAACATTAAATTAAGTATATGTCCATTAAATTAATGTTGTCGAAATTCAGGACAATTATCTATTTTTGTATGAACTTATACTAGTCTCGTTTTATAATGATGTTTAGTTTTTTAAATCATATTAATTATTACAAACCAATAACAACAACATTTATAATAATATTAAAAGGGGAAAGGAAAAAAATAAGCATATTTTCATAATTTCAACAACCCCTAACATTGATCATTTGCTACACAAAATTTCAACAAATCCTAACAATAGATATTTGCTAAAAAAGGGGGAGAAAAAGTAGGAGTAAGAGAAAATATATAATAAAATTTAGATAAAATGGAGAGAGATGGAAGAACAAAGTTTGATTTAGTGTGGAGATTTAACTCAAAAAATTGGAAGAGAAGAAGAGAGAATAGGGAGAGCAAAGAGTGAAAAGGTGTTTTAATTTTTGGGGAGCCGTGAGATATGTGAAGATTTTTTTTGGATTTTTTTTCCATTTATGCCCTTACTAGTATATGTGTAAAAAAGGGTTTTACCGGAGCTGGCCTGTGCCTAGGTCAGCTGCAAAGTGGCTCCGCCATTGTGTGTGTGTGTGTGTGTGTATATATATATATATATGAGAATTCTTTCCTACATCATGCTCTATACATCATCCATACATCACACCAGTTGTAGGCCCTACAATTTTTTTTTCAAACTTCTTATTTTTTTTCTTGAAATTAATCTTCCAATAAACCCATGTTCAAAAAATTAAGTCAAATTACATTTTGTAGTAATTTTTAAAAAATCCACAAAATACCTTATTTATAAGGATCTGCGCCAACATATCTCACGATAAAAAAAATTTAGGGCCTAAAACTATATGTGATGTATACATCACGATGTATGATAGCCTTCCTCTCTCTCTCTCTCTCGGCGCTCTCTTGTAAGGACTCGTTATGATGCAAACCCCGGTACATACAATTTTTTTTAAAATAATAAAAGAGTGAATTTTTTTATGAAACTTCATGGATATGATCTCCACGGTGGGAAGATCATCTCCAACTTTTTTCATTAAAAAAATTAATAAAAAAATCGCTAAGATGAAGTGATATGTAAAAAAATTGTATAAATATGCATTTTCGACCGGTGAAATGTTAACGATCATCTCACCGACTTTTTAATTGAATTATTTTATGAAACTTCATGGATATGATCTCGATAGTGACTAGATCATATCTATGAAGTTTGATCAAAAAATTCAATCAATACAGCGTCTGGCACCGATCCAACATTTCAACGATTGAAAATGCATATTTATACCATTTTTTTTACATACTACCTCATTTGAACGATTTTTTATTGAAATTTTTTACCAAAAAATTGGAGATGATCTTCTAACCATGAAGATCATGTTCACGAAGTTTCATCAAAAAATTCATTTTTTTTACTATTTTAAAAAAATGGTATGTACCAGGGTCTGCATCATAGGAAATTCCTTACATGAGACTTTCTGTGTATATATATACATGCACTATTAGAATTTTAACTTGAAAACTTACGTTATAGTCATATATTATTGGACTTTTTTACTTAACCCCCTGTGATAATAGCTATTTTGATATAACCACCTCAAAGTTGAAAATTTAGACATAATCGTCCTCTATTAGTGCCATAATTCAACATAACCCCCTACAGATTGACGGAGACTGACATCCGTTAGTCTTTGGAGGTTATGTCTAATTTATTATATTTGAAGGGGTTAAATCTAAATGTGGCATTAATACAATGGGTTAAGTAAGAAAAAAGGTGACATATACCAAATACTCCCTTGAACATTTTTTAATACATGTTTAGGTCCTGTTTGGTTCTCTATTCTAAAAACTCGATTTAAACGTTGTTTTTACATACAGTTTTAAAAATTCAGTTTTTTGTGTTTATAATTATTGGTATGCGTTTGTTAAACTTGTTTTTAAATACAGTTTTTTGAAAGTTTGACAAAATTGGCAAACATGTATATTTATATTATACATATATATGTGTATATATATAAACACACGCATAAAACTTTCATACATACATGATACATGAATGTATACATACATACATACATCATAAATTATATACATGTTCATTTAATATCATGTATTTTTATGTATATATAATGAGGTATGTTGGGGAGTTTAACCACCCACCCACCCACACAAACACACACACACTATATGTGTGTGTGTGTGTCTTTGTGTGTGTGCGTCTATATAATGATATTACATGTATACTTCACAATAAAATTATATACATACATGAATTGATAATATTTTTTAATACATATGTAGTATTATGTATATTTTATATTATTCAATACATTAATAATACATGTATAAAACTATATATAAGTATCATGTATCTATTCATATTATTATTTAACATATGGATCTTAGTATATTATATAATTTAGTAACATAAATATACGTAATTTTGTGTACGTGTACATACATATTTTTTATTTATAAGAATTGCACATATATTAATGTATTATGTATGTATATTATATATTAAGGTATAAATGCATTAAAATATTAAGAATGAATAATTCTGAGTTGAAAAATAAAAAACAGAAGTTATAAAACACCATTTTGTTGTTTTCTGAAAAACTTGATTATAACACAGAAATATTATAATTCAGTGTTTAAAAACAGGTTGCCAGACACAAATTTTTACCAGAATTGTATTTAAACACACAAAACAGAATTATAGTTGCAAATCAAACAAGCCCTTAGTATAAGCTTTTTTTTTTTTTTTTTGTTCCAAAAAGTCTCTCATCATATAAAAACACTAAAAAAAGGAGCACCGGTGAGGGTTGCCACAACCGCAACTCTGACACTGGGTGGGGGTGGAATGTCGTTAGCGCGGACCTTTAAAAACAACAGAATATTGATTAAATGTGTGTTTGATGGACTTTTTGGAACAAAATAAAAAGGTTTGGACTAAATGTGTATTAAAAAATGTTGTGTCAGTCTTTGGAGGTTATGTCTAATTTATCATTTGAGGGGGTTAAATCTAAATGTGGCATTAATACAATGAGTTAAGTAAAAAAAAGGTTACATATACCAAATAGTCCCTTGAACATTTTTTTAATACATGTTTAGTCAAAGTTTTTTTATTTTGTTCCAAAAAGTCGCTCATCACATAAAAACACTAAAAAAAAGGAGCTCCGGTGAGGGTCGCCGGAGCTATGACGGTGTGGTGTGGAATGTCGCTAGCGCGGACCTTTAAAAATAACAGAATATTGGTTAAATAGGTGTTGATGAACTTTTTGGAACAAAATAAAAAGGTTTGGACTAAATGTGTATTAAAAAGTGTTTGAGGGACTTTTTGGTACTTGATAAAAAAGAAGGCATTAAAAGTATGTTTTAATGATTTAATTAATTATTATTTATTAATTAATTGCATATTGGTTAATTAATTAATTTTTTTACCAGGAACGACGATCCCTTTTGAATTCCTTATCTTTTTCGTGGAACGAGAGTGTTTTATAATTACGTAAGTATTCATTTTTAATTAAAACATTTATTCATTTATTATAATTAACTATTTTTTAAATTATTATGATTGGTGTCTTCCTCAGAATTCCTCGTTGCTCCCTTTATTTTGAAATTAGTAGTACTATTTAATTATTTATTTGCTAGATAACTACTAATTAACTAATTTAAATTTTAGGATGGGTTTGGAGGGGATCTTTGAATTGTAGCCCTTTCTTGCAAGTTGTTCTATTTTTTAATCATTTAATTATCTAGTTGTAAGTTGCATTTATTTATTTTTTAAGTATAAATTAATTATTTAATTACTACAAGATGAGTGATCCCTTGACAATCTTTTTTGCGGATTGAGAGTCTATTGTAATTATTTATTTATTACTAAATTACCAAATTTATTATTAATTAATTAATTACTTTTTATTAATTAAGGCTATAATTAGACCTAACAACCTCAAAGTTAAAAAGTTAGGAGTAAAATACAACTTTTCCCCCTAAACTATTTTTAGATTTCAATTTGCCCTTATTATTTTTTTGGTCTTGTTTTACCCCTTTAACTATTAAGCGGTTTCAAAATGATCAATCCGTTAAAAACTATTTATTTTTAGAATGAAATACAAAAATCAATATAAAAACATGTGACTTTACCAAAATACCCCTCAAAATACAAAAATCAATTTTAAAAACACTCCTCTCTCTCTCTCTCTCTCTCTCTCTCTCTCTCTCTATCTCTCTCTCTCTCTCTCATACACACATGACACACCGTGGCACCCCCAGTTTCGTCATGGTGACCATTTCACATGATCGGCGAAAACATTAGAATAATAAATAGGCAATCGGAGTGGGTCTTAGTATTTTTAATGTTTTAACTACTTAGGTGAAAGAATTACCATAACTCACTTCTAATGCAGCGACATGACTTCTAGTGTCCTTAAAAGTCATGATTTTTAAATAGGACGATTAATTCGTACAATGAGAGTATATATTACTTAGTTGAAAAATATAAGAGAAATACACCCATTTTCTAACCCATAGATGGTTGCAATGTAACAAACAAAAAAAAAGCTTTTGGGGAATAGTCCAATCCAACTCAAAAGTGCGTAAAAATAGGATAGCTCGGACAATTTTATAAATTTGATACCTGCACTATCATTAAAATGACTAACTTACCATTTGACAGCTCATATAAAAAAAATTCATTAAATCTTTAAAAGTCAGTAACTTCAAATTTATATATCCAAAATTCACAAAATTTATATATTTGAAATCTACTCATCGAGATCTATCAAACAACGCCCATATTCGATTTTTTTGATAAAAAATCGAAAGAAATAAATTTACTATTTCACTAAAACCTCGATTTTTTTTTTTGGGGGGGGGGGGGGGGGGAGGGGGGCCTCCATTTTTTTTCGACAAAAAACCTTCTTCTCTAACTTTGTCAGTGCCGCTGGCGAAGGACATGAAAAATGAAAGAAATAGATGAAGAGAGAGAAACAATTCGATGAGAATTTCGTCGATCTCCGGCGAGGATTCCATCATACTATTCGTACGAGGATTCCGGTGGTTGGGGTGGGGGTGGGTTATATGTTTATTTTTAGAAGTGAGTTTTTATTCGGTACGAGTAAGGGATAAATATAAATACCTCTTCTTCTTCTAACTCCAAGGAGAACACACAAATAAATGTTATTGTGCAATAGGGCCTATATTTATAAACACTAAAACTATGTACTATAAATCCACGGGTTAAAGTCTCTTAAAAAAACAAAATACAGAAATAAGAGATATAGGTTAAAAGTTTCATTATGCATCGCTAAAACAAAAATTAAAAGATGGATACCTGTACGAAGGTGAATGAAGTAAATTGAAGCAATAAAATTCTTACCTATTAAAACCAAATAACAGCTTTACTATCCCAAGAGATGAGCTTGTTGATTTGAGCTTTGGAGAGAATGGCAGATGAAAGAATTTTGTTTCTTGTTTGTGGCTTAGTGTTTGAAGACCAGGCCAAGGCCATAAATGAGTATATAATATATATGGACTTTAATCTCGATGGGTCATGTCTCTGGAGAGCCACGCCACAAGTGGGACCATAACTTTGTTTTTTAGACACATTCCACGAAGAAAAGAAAATTTGAAAATTGGTAACATGTAGACTCAATGTCGTAGAGAAGAGGTTCGTTATGGGGTCAACCCCAAAGAATTTATTATTGGCTCGTGGGTACAATTATCTATCTCTCTCTGTGTGTGTATATATATATATATATATATATATATAGCAGTTGAATAACAAAAGATTAGTGGGTTTGTTTCTTTTTGAAGACAAGGCCATATATGGTCTGTAATCTCAATAAGTCTAAACTTTGTTTCTTAGAAATTTCAAAGAAACAAGTGGACGCTAATGGGATTTTTTTTCCGAAGAAACCCGTGACACTCTGGATGGCCACTAGTGGGACCATAAGCTTGTTTCTTCGAAATTTCGTCTAAACTCAGTGAACCGCTATTTCGTCCAAATTTCTTCGTGGGGCCATAAGCTGGTTAATGGGAGTAGCTGTCGTGGTTAATTTTTGTCGATTGAGGGGTCACTGCCAGAGTTGCATCGTTTTTCAGATCTGAACTTTTTTATATATGGCTGTGGGTTTCATCTTCATCACATCATTTAAGATGGTTGCACATGGGATTGCACATGGTGGAGAATTGTTATATCTGCAGGTTAATTGGTTTGGTACCACTAAACTTTAGATAATTGAATGTACACAATGACACGTGCACACTGAGTGGGTAAAAGTTATCATGATAGCCAATAATTATTTTCATGATCATTTTCAACTCTAAATAAATAGGTTAAAGTTATAATCTAATAAAATTACTCATCATTTATTGTGTCGGGAGGCCGTAAGTACAGTAATTTCAAATTTTTTTTAATTTTATATTCATTTTTTAAATTAATCGTTAATGATTTAATTTTGGTTGCATTCTACTGTGGTTTTATTTATTTCAGTTGTTTTCCACTGTAATCCACTTACCACCGTCACTTGTCACCATAACAACTGCTTTCACGACTACTTCCAACCGAAACTACTCATCACTTACAGCGACGGGAGACCGTAAGTCTAGTAAAGCCAATTTTTTTATCTGATTTTCATTTTATAAATAGTTTTAGACATTATGTACTTTGTAAGGGTGTTTTGCGGACTATTGCAATGTATTTTTGAGGTTTTGGGGACAGATGAACTGGTGAAATAGTTAGGTTATTTTTTGGAGTTGAAGAGTTTAGAGATTGTGTATTATGTGGTGTTGAGTTTGTGGTGTTAGTATGTGTGTAATATTTTTTTTTTTTGGAGTATATTAGACATTTTGAAAGAAAAAAAAGGTACAAAACTTTTGGGTGTGGTTAGTAAAATTTGTATTTAATTTTTTTATGGTGTTTTGGAGTAAAATTTTTCGTGTATTTATCAGGACCCTAAAGGAATAGAAGGGTTTGACAGGTTTCAGATTTTAGCTTAGTTGTGAAAGTTTACAAACCGATGTGGTCAAGTAGTAGATATTCGATTTAATGGACCACAATCTACCTATTGGGTCTCATTTGATGACGACCCTTGCACCCATTAAGACCGGTATATATTCATTAATTTAAGTAATAAAAAAATCGTTTGACATTCTAAGAACTAACATGTACCCCGCGCGATGTGCGGACGTATTATAATATTTGGTAACAACATAGTGGAAAAAGTAAATAAAATAAAGGACTAATTATAAAATAAAAATTTTTAGAGGATGAGTAAATTTTAAATTTAACTATATAATACAACTGCTAATTTTGTAACTAAATATTAGAAATGAAAATCATCCTATCTTGGTCATATAATAGTTTCAATTTTTCAATATCCATTTTAGTTAAAAAGGTTAACATATCTCCATTGATCTCATGTTAAGCTGCAACACCATTGGAGCAAAGATGTCATTGAATTGACCCAAAAGTAAAAAATAAGAATCAAACTCTAACCATGAGCTAAATTTCTTTTCCTCAATTTACGTATTCTCAACCCACTCCTCTCTGATAAAAAAATCCCACCATTTCATTTTCATCTTTTTTGCAATGTTAACTGGAATTCTGAAAAGAGAGAAGAAATACACATCAAGACATGCTAAAACCAAGACTTTTCCAATCTTTTAGAATTAGTTCAAAGATTAACCAATGAATTTTATCCATCCTTACCAATAGAATACAACAACCAACAATAATCAATAATCAATCACTGTATATAAAAGTAAAGTAACAAAAAATAATATACACCCAATAATTATTTTTTTTTACTCTAGGCCTGCCTCAGAAATCATCGCCTCAACCACTAATGCATCAGAACCCAAAATAACACCCCATTCAACGCATTCAATGGACTGCTAAATCGAAACACAAAACCTAAAATAACAACAGATGCAGTACAATTCAATAGACCCCAAATCAATGCAACAACATATGACCATGCCCATTTACCTCTTCTTGAAAGAGAAAAATCAACAATGGTGGCAAGTAAAGCAACAACAAAGGACTCAATACCAACAAACAGAAATGTAGGCAAACCTATACAAATATAAACGAACACATCATGACCCAAAAATAAAAATGTGAGAAACAATAAAATTTGGGCTTATGAAAAGGACCTTTTCTTCTTGTGATGTGGAATTTGGACAATTACCCAACCGCTGTTGTAAGTCCCCAAAACGTGATTAGCAATGTAAATTATATGATTAAGTATAAGTTATAAATTATATGATTAAGTATAAGTTATAAGTTGGTGAGGGGTGTTAATCATATTAATTATCATATTTGGGGGATGCATACTCATGTGATATATGTGTTGGTTGCATTCGATGTTAATCGAGCTTATGATCGGAGATAACTTGTTTAGATCATATGATTAGTTATGTGGTTAAATAAATCATGAAAATATGTTTTCCATACATCATTATGATTATAAAATTAAACCAAGGTGTTGGTTCAAAATTGGCGATGTTAGGTCGCCAAATGCGAAAGTTTTGATATTTTTGATAAATTGCTACTCTTCTGTTCGGGCCCAAATTAGGCATACTAATTTTATGATTTGGGGAAAACACAAAATATGGAAGTTGTAGATATATGAGTTAAGTTTATAACACAACAAACTATGCATTAAACGTACATTCGAGTGAGAAGATATTGTCTTTTTACGAACAGGGTTAAAGTGGTCATTTAGCTTTAAATGATATTTTGTCTTATATGGCGCCACATGTCTTATTTTGATTGGATCAAGGGGATGTGACCTTATGATGACTTTAAACCTTTAATATAGCCTCATCATTCATCCAAAATCATCCATGATAAAGTTTGGCCTGAGGAGAGAGAATCGGGGAGCTTAGGAAGGGAAAAATGAGGACAAGTTGGAGAAAAAAATCCGTAGGAAATTACGAAAAAGTCTTTAAGGTAATTTTATCCCTAAATCTTGTTATATTTTTTTGGTATTACTGATTAAAATAGTATAAATCATCAATTGATTGTTGAACTTTAAAGCCTTTGTAGTTATGTACGGATAGATGCAAGTTCAAGCAGAGTTAAACGTGTAAAGCCTCAAAATCGCTTTGTTTAGAAACCTTGTGTATTCAAACTTCTACATCTTTTTGTGTACTTAATGTAATTGAGAAATTATATTTTAAGATTAAAATAGACTCATATGTGTATATCATATCCGAAAATTATGTTAAAATACCCAAGAAATAAATCGTGGGTGATAGTTTGAAGTTCAGGTATAAAATCTTCCCCAAAAGTCTACGTGCACACACCAGGTATTCGACGTTTTGATTGACTTAGCTAATGAACTCTAAAAATTATGCAACTTTAATTTTATATTATTCAATATGTTTAATATATGTTCCCATGATTTATAACCGAGGTGGAGTTTATATATTGTTGAAAATGTTAAGTTATGCTTTTATGGTCTATTCTGACCTAGATGTGTTAAAAGTGGCATAAATCATTGGATACTTGTTGAAATCAAGAAATTCCAGTTGTAAATGTTAGAGAACAAATAGAAGTATGACATAATCGAAGAGGACAATAAAATAACTTATGGTTTGGCTTAGGAGTTGTGTTGAAGTTGAAGTTTTTTTGTTGTTTTTCTCTAGAAATGATTTGGAAAGGTTGTAATAAAATGGGCATAACGTTGTCTAGAGAATTCGTAATTTAATTCCGTAAATTTTTTCAGATGTGACACCCCGACTAATTAAATACCGGGTAGCTACTCCTTTATTAAATTAATACAAAATGTCAAGTTGGTTCAGTTCAAGCACCACTGTCGAAAAACGTTTTAACAATTACTAGCCACCTAATATATAAAAAGTGAGATGCCAATTTTATTTAAATCCGATTTACATACAACCAATTTAAATAATGAAATGCTAATATAACAACCCCAACATAATCTCAATAGAATAACCATGGAATAATAATAAATCTAGAGGAATACTCCTCTATATAATCCACATACTGAATACAACTAAATACAAAGTTTGAATCATTAATTAATTACAACCCAAAATCTGAAATAAAATTGAGTAAGTAAGATGTCTCTAAAGAGAAGGGGCGACATGCCCAACAGATGAGAAAATCTGAAAATAGAGTTAAGATAGAAAGTGGAGGCGTCTACTGTCGACGTCTTGTAACTTCCACTGCAGCTACAGCACGTCGCCGGAATGGAACTCCTACACTTGGTGTCCTTGTGGCTGGGCACCTAAAAGGTTTTACAAGAAAATAGATTTGAAAGCAAACGGGTCAGATCCCGATTGTGAAAACAGTTTAAAATACAGCAAGTGTTTAATACCATTAAACAGTGAATATAAAATACATGATAGTGCGTGCACTCACATGAGTTCCTCACCTCTCAACTAAGTGTGCACTCCTATCGTTCCCATACCCGTTCTAATTATTCCCATATCTAACTAGTCAAATACACAATCTAACATTACTATACGATTTCCGATTCAATTCCCGACATCTTAATTTAAACAGAGAGTTTTATTTTTCTTCTTAGTTCTCACAATTAGAAATACTAATCACTAGGGATTTTCCATTTTTAACTCTACAAAATGTTGCTATTATTCACACTTACATTTATACATGGCAGTTCATTTCAATTAATAGTATATTTTTCTCATCATAAATATACAATACTGGCACCCCGAGACTAAGCTGCGATGCACACATACTCTGCTATCGAATCCCGGTACATCACGTACATAAGGACCACGTATTCTGAATCTCTCAGGAATCGTTCCGATAAGTAACAAACACACATAATAGAGGCGAACATAGTTCACACATCACATGGGTCACGCACATACCTACGCTCCCATGATCAGCAGACTTATTAACTTCTCAATAAGTCCTTCTCTGACCTATGTCCTCGAGGTACCAATCTAAATCCCCCCGTAGGCACACAAAGATTAGATGGCCCTGATCGAACGCCGACCTCCCGTGATAGCAAGTATGGAAGGTATGTTATACACAAATGACTACATATACCAAGCATTCACACATCTTAGATATTCCATAATATTAATAGAGGTATGTTTTACATTCCTATACCGTCATTAAATGTTGTACATTTACAAATCCCCGAATCATATAAATTAAAAGTTGTCAACTCTTCTCACGTCGTGATTTTAGGTACTCGTTTCCTAATCCATAAATGTCATCCGGTTTACTACAAAATTCTAAGTTTTACTCCTCAACGTACTCCAATCTCACAACTATACCCACTAGTCAATAAGGGAAGGTACTCAATTAAATAAGTCTACGGGAAGTTTGAAATAAAATCATGCCTAAAAAGGCCATTCTGTCAAATCGTTAGAAATCTCGTTCAAACGAGGTCGTTCGAACGAGTGTCGTTCGAATGACCTGGGCAGGTCTTCTAACGAGATGGCTGTAAATGCCCAGAAATTTCCCAACTCGTTTTTCTTCATTTTTCTCTTCTCTAAATCCATCCTAAGATCGTCTAAATTAGGTTTTAATGTTTGTAAATTATTTTAAGTCACCCTAGATCACTCCTTAACATATTTTTGGGGTCAAATCTTACAAATCAACATGCCAAAATCATAAATCCCCAATTCTTGACCTAAACCCTATGAACATGAACTCATAATTTAATTGACTACCAATACTCTTATTAATCCATTTTTAAATCATCCAAAATTACATTTTTGAGTATTGAATTCGTCCGTAATTATTCTACATGCAAATCCCTACCCAAAACCACGAGTTTCACAATAATTCCATGGGGTGTTCTTCATCAAAATTTTCAAGACATAAACAGTGTCTACACTAAACATGGAGGAAATATTCATTGCAAATAACGAAATCAAATCACTTGCCTTAAATCTGATGTTCTCATTCGTTGTTGATGATTAAGGTTGGCTCTCTCTCTTCTTTTCGGTCACAATTTCCTTTCAAAATGCTTGTGAAGGAAGATGGTTTGGTGGAACCTCTTTTAACTTCTCTTTAACTCCTCTCAAAACTCCCGTAGCCCACTCTCTTGCCTTTTGCTGGTAATGGCCTTAGTGGCCTCTTTAAACATATAAAAATAAACTCTAAAATTCGTGGGTTTTAATCTCCAAATTTTTAAAATTACCAAAATACCCTTCTAGGTTACCGGTTTGGACTAAAAAAGCCCCGGAACCCAAACTAAACTACTAGCTAGTGTTTTCTGAATATTTCAACCCTTCCGGACATGTTAGTGCACTCAAAATGACCATTCGATTGATAAAAATATATATTACTTTTTAATTTAGTTACATTCATTCTTGACGCGATCGACACGCCCGTCTCGAGACGCGCGTCCCGACTTAATTTTCCAAATTGTCGTATTTCTGTCTCGGAACAACTTTAATATTTCCAATACTCATATATTACCATATATACTCAGAAACATTCAATTTTAACACCATAATCAAATACCAACTCACATCTCGCTAGTATTTATATCCGGATTAATTCCCAATTAATTTTCATTTAATTCAATTAATCCCTTAAATAAAAATCAATAAAATTACGGGGTATTACATTAGAACCCTAATGAATAAAGTGTTATAGAAATGTGAAGTATCATATTCAATTAATTTTCAGTTATATTAGATTGACCAAGTGATGTGATATGTTACTGAGTTTAATGTGAATTGGTGTATTCAAATACTAATGATGTTGAATTGTTAGGTGGGGAAGCGGCTAATAATACCATACCAAGGAAATAGTTTTGGTATTAATCTTATTACCAACTTTAAGGTGAGTGACCTGTCCTATGAAATATAGATGCTTATATTTTCATATGGAATTGTGTAGTTAAATACATGTGTGGTGATGCTTATGGAGTGATGTGGTGTTATGAAACATATGCATATGATTAAAAATATTAGATGATGTTATTTAATGTTATTGACTAAGGTGGGAACTCTATCTAATGTGAAGAACTGTGGATTAAAATGTTAAATGATTGGGACCTCTATCTAATGTTATGGACTGAGGTGGGACCTCTATCTAATGTTAAGGACTCTGGTGGGTCCTACGAGATGCAGCGGCCCCGTTAATCCAACTTAAAGGTTTGTTGTACTAGGGCCTAATTATGAGATGCGGTATCCCCATTAACTGGGAGTTAATTGGACTGGCGGGTCCAGACTTGCGAGAGTTACACAATTCTTGTTGGGTTATAACATTAGAAAATAAAAATGGTTATTTAAATTGGTTAAATGTATGGTATATGGTCATTCACTAAGCTTGTGTTTCTTGCACTCCTATAATGTTATGTTTCGGGTATGCATATTGTTTGGAGGTCACTGCCAAGTTAGGATCTTAAACGGGGGAGTGTCAGATATCTAATGTTGGTGGAATATAGTGAAAAAATAAATATGCAAGTATAGAACTTTTGTATGTAATACGTATGTAAAGTTATTTACAATTACTGCCAACTTTACATACGTATTATAATATTTGGTTACAATATAGTGAAAAAGTAAATAAAATAAAGAACTAATTATAAAATAAAAAAATTTGAGGATGAGTAGATTTTAAATTTAACTATATAATACAACTATTAAGTTTGTAACTAAATATTAGAAATGTAAACCATCATATTCTTGGTCATATAATAGTTTCAAATTTTAAATATCCATTTTAGTTAAAAAGGTTAACATATCTCCATTGACCTTGATATGACCTAAGTGAACCCTCGTCTTGGAAGAAAAATATTGTCACATTTCACTGTCCAGTCGCCATAAGAGTCCCCCAGGCCTGTGGTGGGGTCGTCCAGATAAGGGTCGGCCTAGTCTCAACAAGTCTCGACCATATGGGAAGTCAAGACCGCAAGAGTATCACGTGTTCAGCAAGGACCAGCGTCGTACTCTGCAATGGCCAATAACAAGGGTGACCGTGCTAATCCAACCTTGGCCTGATCTAGTCGGTCGAGATCATTCTCGTGACTGTGAGCATGGGATCATCCTATCGGAGTTAGCAACCTCGTATACTGCCAGGCCGAGCTCCCAGTGGACGACGCCAAATAGCACGAACATATGCAAGTATAGAAGTGGCATGCACACATGGACAATTCTGTTATAACAAGATCATTCCCTCATGTGAGGTCATTTTACATCATCATAGCATATATGTGCTAAGGACATGTGTCCTCATCTTAGAGGAAGCCTCTACCAGCACGCGGTTATAGTGAGCCCTGGGGGGACACTACACCCCTAAGCACTATATGTACTCTTTTTCTCCTCTATGAGAAGGGATCGACCAATTCCTCGAAACCCTAGATGTTACTCTGTCCATTTATACACAAAAGAGAGAAAAAGCTTGAGGGTTGTATCACAGGCTATTAGTGCCCATTTTTATAGTGTTTACACACACAGTGGATGTAGGCCAAGATTGGCTGAACCACATATACAGCTGCTTTATCTTCTCTTTGCCTTATCACCTTCTACTATTACATTGATTTTATCACCATTGATGCATTGGTTTAGAGTTTAGAGCTTATTCATCTTCATTAACTTGGTGGTGTTATTCATAATGTCATCAATCTGGCGCCGTCTATGGGACCGTAGATAGCCATCTGCTTCCTATCTTAGCTTTCTCTTCATCGGATTCTCTGGTGGTGGTCTAACCCCACCATTGCTGGGTTAGAACCACCATTGAAAGAGATTTGTTTGAGGTTGTTCAAGCTCTTATTCACATCCACAACTCTACTAGTTCACATGTGATATGGCAATGGATCCACCTCCTCCTCCTCAAAATCAGCTTACACCACCAGGGGTTGGTAAAAGCTCTAGTCAAGCACCCCCTCAGTCGAAGATGGCTGAGGTGGCGATGGCGCTCCATTACCTTATAGCTAGCCAACAGCAAATGCAAAACTAGTTTGCCATGATCATCCAGAACTGGCGGCGTTAGATATGGGTTTGTAACTTCGATCTTCGGTGGAGACGCGGTAGAGCAGGGACTGCGGGCAAAGTCGAGATTGCAGACCTAGGGCATCAGACTTAGATAAGTTAAACAGAGGGTCAAAATTTAATAGGCTCGGACCACAAGAAGATGTGAGGAACCATCTTTCCAGACCAAGGAGTGTAGCTGGCTCAAGAAGGAATGAGAGGAGAGATAACTATAGGCCTCCTCAAGGACGAGAAGAGCAAAGAGAGGTCAATAGACGACCTAGGAGTGTAGGTAGGGCACCCTCGATTCGTCCTGTTAACAGAGAATGATCAGCTCGGCCAGACAATAGAGAAGGGGCTGGGGATAATGTCGTCCTGGCCAATGCCGACGTAGCAGTTGACAAGCCTTGGAACAAGTCTATACAAATACTGGAGAACAAGATAGGTGATATCATGAAAAGTCGAGACCCCTTATAGAGGGGATATGCTGAAGGCTCACCTTTTATGGCAAAGATAGTGGGATACCCGACCCTGGCCAAGTTCAAGCCGCCGGTGGTTACTTTGAAGTATGAAAGGAGCACTAATCTGGTGCATCATGTAGAGATGTATCAGTGAGCCTCTGACATCTATTCAATATCGAACGAGATGATATGCTGAGCATTCTCCAGCATGTTGACAGGGCACCCCACGTATGGTTTACCTCTCTTTCTAAGGGCTGAATAGGAAGTTTTAAGCCGTTGGCCGACAGCTTCATCCATAACTTTTTCTTTAAGGTAAAACCTAGGAAGAAGACGACCCACCTACTGTACGTCAAGTAGGGGAAGGATGAGACTCTGAGGGAGTATATAAACAATTTTAATAAGGAGAAGTTGGAAGTTGAGGACTATGAAGAAAGCATCGCAATGACAACCCTTATGGGAGGTCTACAGAAGGGAAAAGTCCTCTGAAAACTTGCTGAAGACCCTCCAAAGTCCATGGCTAAACTCCTCGCCACGGCCGGGAGAGTCATGAATGCAGAGGAGGCTATGGTCGCCAAAGGGAACGAGGAGGAAAGAACTCACAGTAGTGGAAAGTTTCAGAAATTAAAGGGTAAAGATAGCAAGAAAAGGCTGATAGAGGACAAGTTTGCAGATTACATCCCAATGACAGTTAATCATTAGCACATCTTGAATGAGATAAAAAATGATCGGTTCCTTAGATGGAAAAAAAAATTGAAGACTGCTCCCCACAAGAGGAATAAAAATCTGTGGTGTGAATTTCACCAAGATCATGGGCATACCATCGAGAGATGCTTCGCTCTCAAAGATGAGATCGAAAAAATATTGAAGTCTGGTAAGTTGAGGAAATATGTTGACAAAAGCGGTTTGAGCAGAGGCCGAGAGGATCACGGCCGAGACGACCCCATAAAGAGGAGGGATGATAAATGTAAAGAGGATGCCCCAGCCAGACGGGACAACCCTTCAGATGACGATGATGATCCAAATTCCCTCTAAAGGATGACAATGTCCTGGTAAAATGGCTCAACATGATTTCCTTTAGGATAAGCATGATTTGTAGAGGCACTGAGGTGGCCGACCGAAAAGCGCATGGCCAAAGCTAAGGTAATGATTAAGGCTGAGAGTTTGACCTTAGCCTATGTATGAGGTTGTAATATGAGAAGACGTTTTCATCCATCACAAAAAATTATCTTCTTGATCAGTCTCTTCGACCATGTATCTCCTATTCCAATGTCCATCTCGTACATTCCCAGTGGGTGAACCTTTTCTCCACTGAATACTATCAGAGGATGGTGGTATGAGACAAGCTTGACCCTACTAAGTCCTAGACCTTTGAAATGCGGCCAGAACATGACATCTGCAGAGCTTCCCCCATCATCGCATCTATGTACTCTAGTAGTAATGACTAGCGTGTCGTCATGAGGAGCTAGGATGCCTTTGAAATATAGTCTTGAGAAGTCGACTTTGAGGGTTTATATATCCACTTTCTTCCTTTTCTAGGGTTTATCACTATGAGACATTACCTTTGGGTCGATCCTCGACATGTCCTCAGGGCTCCAGGCGAAGATACTATGTTTCCTCCTCAGCAATTTGACCAACTCTTCCTTGACCTCCTGCTTCAGGGCTTTACCAATTTGGACATTTTTTTTGGCTCGTCCTTATTGAGGACGATGGATTTTACCTCTTCTGTGGCCTCCCCCTTTTTGAGATTCGTCTCATCCCTGGGATCAAGGGTATTGATGTTGTATGTTGTTACTTTCTTGTGTGCTTTTCTCTCCTCAGATGAGTTAAAGTAACATTCATGTGCCGTCGTTTGGTCACCCTGAACTTCCCTGACTCCATAAGGAGTCAGGAATTTTATCATTTGGTGGACCGTTGAAGGCACGACCTCAAACTCTTTGAGGGATACTCATCCTAGTAGGTTGAATGTTGTTAGTGATGCAATGCCAATAAAGTAAAGAAGGAGGATTTACTCAAGAGAGAAGTATGAGGTCCTCAGAGACGAGGTTAAGAAGCTTGAGAAGGTCGAGTTTATCAAAGAGATGATATACCCCGAATGGATTTCAAATGCAATTATGATACCTAAAGCCAATGACAAGTGGAGGATGTGCGTGGATTTCAGTGATCTAAACAAGTTTTGCCCCAAAGACAACGTCCCTCTCCCTCGTATTGATCAAATGGTTAATGCCACATCTGGGCACGAGCTGATGAGTTTTATGGATGCCTACTCTGGCTATAATAAAATCTTTATACACCTGACCGATGAAGATAAGACATCTTTCATTACTGACAAGAGGACCTATTGCTACAAGGTCATGCCCTTTAGTCCAAAGAATATCGGGACCACCTACCAGCGTCTGGTAAATAAGATGTTCGAAGATCACATAGGGAAGACGATGGAGGTCTATGTCGATGATATGCTTACCAAGAGTCGAAAGGCTGACACCCATGTGGCCGACCTTGAAAGAACCTTCGACACCATAGATCGATATAGAATCAAGCTCAATCCAACAAAGTGTGTATTCAGAGTGGGAGCTGGCAAGTTTATGGGATTCATTGTAAACCAGAGAGGAATTGAGGCTAATCCAGAGAAAATTAAGGCCCTAATTGAAATGAAGACCCCTAAAACAACCAAGGAGGTTCAGAGACTGATCGGAAGAGTGGCTGCTCTCAACATATTTGTCTCTAGAGCGATTGATAAATATCTTCCATTTTTCAAAATTCTTAGGAAAGCCTTTGAATGGGACGAAGAATGTGAGAGAGCCTTTTTGGAGCTAAAGTCTTATCTCGGCTCTCCACTTTTATTGTCTTGTCTCGTTAAAGGAGAAAAAATATATTTGTATTTAGATGTGTCTGAGTTGGCTATTAGCACGATAATAGTACGAGACGATGATGGGGTGCAAAGACCGGTGTATTTCAATAGTAAGGACCTTCAGGGAGCCGAACAGAGGTATCCCAAACTGGAAAAGATGGCCTATGTCCTCATCCATGCTTCAAGGAAGATGAAGCTGTATTTTTAAGCCCACACTATGGTCATCTTGACTGACTCCCTCCTTAGACAAGTCATCCATAAACTTGAGAAATTGTGTAAGTTAATGACCTGGGCTATTGAGTTGGGCGAGTAGGATATAGTCTAACAACCAAGGATGACATCTAAGGGCTAGGACTTAGCAGATTTTTTGGTAGAATTCACTTGGGCCGAGATTGACAGTGAAGAAGTAGAGAGTCCGAATGAAGGGTCGGCCAATACTAGCACCTAAAGCCTGTAGAGGCCGAGATAATAATAACAAGGCCTACCACAGCCGAGACTGATAAATTTTTTCTCAGGGAAGGGATTGTTGAAGAAGCACAGTTATCAAAAGGGGCAATATGGAATTTTTTTATTGATGGGTCATCATGCGAAAGTGGAAGTGGAGTCAGCCTGATTGTGTCGACCCTAGACGGAACCGATATGGAGTACGCGCTGATATTTAGCTTCAAAGCTTCAAATAATGAGTTAGAGTACGAGGACCTAATAGATAGACTCTCCCTCACCAGAGCGCTCAGAGATGACCAACTTCTAGTCCATAATGACTCCCAACTGGTGGTTAACCAGGTTCTGGGGGTTTATGAAGCTAAGGACGACAGAATGACCAAGTACTTTATGAAAGTGAAGACGATGATGAAAGACTTCGCAGAAGTGAAGATAAAAAGGGTCCCTCGGCTGGATAGCGGTTTAGTCGACACCTTAGAAAGGCTAGCCTTAGCCACGCATACAGAAATTAGAAGGACAGTACCAGTTGAGATCCTTCGATGACCAAGCATTAAAGAAGAAGATAAAGGGATGGAATTTTGTCTGAACCTGAACCTGGGATCATCATGGATGGACCCTCTTATTTAGTATCTCAGAGAAGAAAAGCTCCCAGATTCAATGGTAGAGAGACAGAAGTTGAGGTACAAGGCTGCAAAATTCTCTATCTTAAGGGACGTATTGTATAAAAAGGATTTCCTTCTACCTCTATTCTGATGTGTCCATCTAGCCGAGGTGGAGTCTATTCTAAAAGAAGTTCACGAAGGGTCCTGTGCAATCCACATCGGGCGAAGGTCACTAGCTAAGAGAATTATCACTCAGGGATATTGGTGGCCAACCTTGGCTAAGGATGCAACTAAATATGTGAAAAAACACGACAAGTGCCAACGATTTTCCACCATCCCTCATCAGCCTCTGACATCTACACCTCACCATGGCCATTCGCAGTATGGAGGATTGACTTAGTAGGACCCCTTCCAAGGGCCATGGGTAATTACAGATACCTGATTATGGCAATAGACTACTTTTCAAAATGGGTGGAGGCCAAGGCCATGATTATGATCACTGATAAAAAGACCTTCTAGTTCATGTGGAAGAACATTATTTGTAGATGTGTCTTGCCTAATGTGCTCATCTCAGACAATGGTACCCAGTTCAAGAACATTTCCTTAGAAAAGTATTATGAAAAGGTCGGCATCAAGCAGATCTTCTCAGCACCAGGCCGATCTCAGGCTAATGGGCAGACTGAGGTAACCAACACGACAATCCTTGATAGGATCAAGAAGAGACAGGAGGATGACAAAGGCCTATGGAATGAAGAGGTACATGATGTGTTATGGTCCTACAGGACGACAATAAAAATGTCGATAGGGGAGACCCCCTTTTTGTTAGCTTATGGTTCAGAAGCAGTGGTCCTTACCGAGATTGGTCACCCCACTCATAGGGTGCAAACATATGACCTTGAGGCAAATATAACTGACATAAGACTTGACCTTGATTTGATTGAGGAAAGAAAAGAGGATGTCAAACTCAAAGTGGCAACTTATCAGCAGAGGACGACCAAGTTCTACAATAAGAGGATAAAGCCAAGGCCGATAGCAGTGGGAGACCTAGTTCTGAAGAAGACTTGGCAAAAACCAAACAAACTTCATGCCAACTGTCATGGTCCTTATAGGGTTATAGACGAGGTTGCCCAAGGTAACTATCTTCTAGAGAACTTATAAGGAGAACCATTCTCAAACCATTGGAACGCCGACCACTTAAAAAGGTACAATCAATAGATGATTGTATAAGAGCTATTTTTTTCCATTGTGAATAATTGTATAAAGGACCCTTATTTTGAATGATTTGTTTCAAGGACCCTTAAAAGCTACAGAACATCATTCACGGTGACATAGCAACAACCCACTCACGGTGATATGACAATCTGGAAAGAGGAAGATCGTTCATAACACCAAGAAAAAGGGATAGTGAGATGAAACATCATTAGCTTGGTGATTTCAAAATTTAAACATAATTAATTTGGTGGATAGTGAGATGAAACATCATTAGCTTGGTGATCTCAAAATTTAAACATCATTAATTTGGTGGATAGTGACATGAAACATCATTAGCTTGGTGATCTCAAAATTTAAGCATCATTAATTTAGTGGATAGTGAGATGAAACATCATTAGCTTGGTGATCTCAAAATTTAAACATCATTAATTTGGTGGATAGTGAGATGAAACGTCCCTAGCTTAGTGATCTCAAAATTCAAACATAATTAATTTGGTTAATATGAGGTGAAAACATCATTAGTTTGGTGATCTCATACTTTAAACATCATTAATTTGGTGAATATGAGATGAAACATCATTAGATTGGTGATCTCAAAATTCAAACATCATTAATTTGGTGAATATAAGGTGAAAACATCATTAGTTTGGTGATCTCAAACATTAAACATCATTAATTTGGTGAATATGAGATGAAACATCGTTAGTTTGATGACCTCAGACCTTTAAACATCATTAATTTCGTGAATATGAGATGAAACATCATTAGCTATGATTTTAATATGGTAATAAAACATAATTAGTTGGTGGTATCATACTTTACAAGATAACAAGCACAAGACAGAAAAATTATGAAAAGAAGAATTTCATTTATCAAACATGAGGTTACAGATGCCATTCATTATATAAGCAGAGGTCGCAAAAGAAAGTATAAGTGCAAAAAGCCCTCATGGCTGAGTGTCACCCTTGGTCGAGGCCGACCCATCACCTATCTGAACAGTCTTGTCAACTCCGAAGTTGGTGATCTCAACCCCATCTTCATGGGCAACCAACTCCTCATTGTTCTTAGTGTGCTCCAAAAGACTGGCCTCGGCAGGGGAAACAGCAGCTCCTAGACGACGGTCACTAAAACCAAGGCCTACAAAGTCATCTGGGGATAGGCTCCCGATCTCGGCATGTTTAAGGGTATCCCATTGGCTAGCAGCCTTAATGCCCCTCTTAAGATAGTCAAAGATGAAGTCCACAAATTTATCAGATGCTTTGTAGTCGGTAATGATTTAGTCCCTTCCCTCATCCAGGGCAGCTTTAATAGCAGCATCGATGTTGGCCTTCATACTCTTGTCCTTAGCCTTAAGAGCTTTGTCATGGTAGGCCTTCAGATTGGTTACCAGATCTTTCTCCTTCTTCAGCTCCCCCTTTACCTTGTCGAGGTCGGCCTTCCGGGCCTTTTGTCCCTTTTTAGCATCTTGTCCCTTTTGGATTAAGGGTAGCCTCTTCAGCGTCCAGTCGACCAAGCGATGAAGAGAGATCGCACCTTATAATATAAAAGGTAGACACTTAAGTACGAGAGACAGGAGAACGAAAATACATCACTTGTAAGTTTCTTGAACAGACCTGAACAGTTCGGTAGATGGAAAATTCAACCAGCAAAGAGATATCCATGGACTGAAGAAATCTTTTATCAGTCCCTGAGATAAGAGAGACGAGACCATCTGGGACCTTCATGCAGTGGCTGATAATGCTATCATCACTTATTTTCAGCTGTGATAGATGAGCAGTAAGGGAATCGTCCGTTGAAATAGGGATGGCATGGTCGGAGCATGCAGTTTTTGAATGACGAATGGTGTAAGGATCAACTATCTGACTCCTCCTCTTCCTTCTAGCATCATTGATTTTACTGGAGCTGACAGTCTTCTTCGGCTGCACATCAGGAGCGATTACATTCTTACCACATCTGTAAATGAGCTTGCTCAGATTAGGGGCTGACATTTTCCAAAGTTCGTCTGAAGTTCCTTCCGGATGCTCTGTAAAAAACAAGTTTGAGAGACAATATATCGACAATAAAAGGTACGAGACATGACTTGACTGTAATGAGAAATAACTTACGAAGCTCGGTTAGAGGGCCAACCCCCAAACCTGTCTGATCCAGGTAATATGGGGTCATCAAATGCTTAAATTTCACAAGACGGCCTTGAACACCCTGACTACGACGCTTATTGATCTTCTCATAAACATCAGGGCTCAGTCCTGGGTTTGCCTTGGTCGATACAAGGACCTTGGCCCACCTTAGAGGGGTTATAGGTCCAGACGTCCTATAAGCCTGGTTGGGACCAAACTCCTAAGCGCCAGAAACAAAGAAGTACCGAGGTTTCCAATTATGATTCGAGGTTTGAGTAACTAACAAAATCTTTTTCTCAGACTTCCTAGATAGAAAATGATAGTAGCATGTATGATTCTTGGAAGACGATGGGATGTAGCAGCCAAGGAATATAGGAACTGGAAGGTCAGTTTGATAACTAGCCCTCCAAAGGACAATTGATCCAATCATAACCCTTCATGCATTCAGAGATAGCTGAGAAGGGGAAAGATTGATGTAAGAAAGAATTGCTCAGATGGTGGGGTGAATAGGCAGGCAAAAGCCTACCTTGAACATCTGCTCATAAATGCAGATTTCACCATCTCGGCCATCGAAGGCTCTCTCTCCCTCAAAAGGTACCCTCATTGAAACAGAGGAATATATGTCACAGAGGTGTATGGAGACTAAAAGATAAGCCTCAAATACAAAACTCTCATATTCACTAGTGTTAGACGTATCAAGTTCACTCTCCCCATCACTACCAACAGAAGCCTCGCCCTAAGGGTTGTTCGGGTTACCACTCCAGAACCTCTCATTAA
Organism: Sambucus nigra; assembly: GCA_949130495.1. NCBI lineage: Eukaryota > Viridiplantae > Streptophyta > Magnoliopsida > Dipsacales > Adoxaceae > Sambucus > Sambucus nigra. Next base: position 22,993,138 of record OX422216.1, read on the forward strand.
AATTGACTTCAGTCACAATCGATAGGGGAACGACATCCATGATAGGAGGAATGGAAACGCTGGGCTCTAATATCTCTACTAAGTTAGAATTATCTGATGTCTCGGCTTTGCAAGAAGATGAGAAACGGGAGGAAACCTCTTCCACATCAGTCCTTGTACTTTGAGTAGAGGAGTATTCCATAGCCTCTTTAAATGAGTCCACACTCTAGGCTTGTTGTGAGGTGGACATAAGGTCGGCAGTAGACAACTCAGTCATTGGATCACAAGTCTCAGCGACTTGGGGGTATATAACAGCTAGAGGGGGTGGAAAGATAGGACGAACTAGAAAAGCTTCAGCCTTTTGGCTCTCGGCTTGGGCAGACTCTATCTGCCTAATCTTATCAAAGCACCTCTCTCTCATATTAGGGAAGTTGTCTGCAAGATTTTACAAAGGTCATAGCATTCGAAGGACGAGACTACACTTGGGTGAAGAAGGAAAACATAATAAAGGGCAAATAACTTAAAGATTGATCGTAGTTTACTCCAAGATCAAACCTTGGGAATTTGAAAGGTTTTCCTAAGAACACCAAGAACAAACTTAACCTTAACCGATGGAGACGATGACCGGAGTTCTCCTGAAACATATACACTTGTAGTCTAACCCTAAAAGCTCCTCTCAACCACCCAATCACACCCCAAACCACCGATAAAACTCTTTTCTCAGCCTAAAACCTCCCAACAATGGCACGACAGCCACCAAAAAATCAAAACACCAACCGAAAAAATAAAATGGCGATTAGAATTACTGGAAATGAAGAAAACAGGAGGTGAAGAGGATTACCTAAGAAAGCTTAAACTCTTGAAACATGGGGAATAGCAGGAGGTGGCCTAAGAATGGAAGACTTGCAGGTTTTTCGCAGTTCAGTAACTATGGAGGTTTTTTTTTGCAAAAATGGGGTAAAGGCATGAAGGTTTGTTTGGGTAAGAAAGAAAAAAAATGGGTTTAAATACTCCCCTAATGATTATGCACATTTCCCAATGGTGAAATCATGAAAGGGTCAAAACCCTAAGCGCGCAGCCGCTAAACCCTAGTTGGGGCAGACGCTAACCCATCACGTCAGTGACATGTGTCACCCACTCATGTATCAAGCCCTATACAGCCAACACGTCAAAGACGTCTCATCACACCCTCAACAAAACATACCCCTCAACCTCCTATTCACACAGAAGGCTAAGGGTTAGGGGTGATTGATATGACCTAAGTGAACCCTCATCTCAGAAGTAAAATATCATCACATCTCACTGCCGAGTCGCCATAAGAGTCCCCCAGGCCTGTTATGGGGTCGTTCGGATAAGGGTCGGCCTCGTCTCAATAAGTCTCGACCATATGGAAAGTCAAGACTGCAAGAGTATCACATGTTCAGCAAGGACCAACGTCGTACTCTGCAATGGCCGATAACAAGGGTGACCACACTAATCCAACCTCAGACTGATCTAGTCGACCGAAATCATTCTCGTGACTGTGAGCATTGGATCATCTTATCGGAGTTAGCAACCACGTTTCCTTCCAGGTCGAGCTCCCAGAGGATGACGCCAAGCAGTACGAACATATGCAAGTACAGAAGTGGAATGCACACGTAGACAATTCTGTTATAACAATATCATTCCCTCACGTGAGGGAATATTACATCACCATAGCATACATGTGCTAAGGATCGGTTTCCTCATCTTAGAGGAAGCCTCCACCCGCACACGGTTATAGTGAGCCCTAGTGGGAAACTACACCCCCCCAAGCACGATATGTACTCTTCTTCTTCTCCATGAGAAGGGATCGACCAACTCCTCAAAACCCGAGCTGTTACTTTGTCGATTTATACACAAAAGAAAGAGAAAGCTTGAGGGTTGTATCACAGGCCATTAGTGCCCATTTTTATAGTGTTTACACACATAGTGGATGTAAGCCAAGATTGTCTGAACCACTTATACAGATGCTTCATCTACTTTTTGTCTCATCACCTTCTACTGTTACATTGATTTTATTACCATTGATGCACTGGTTTGGAGCTTAGAGCTTATTCATCTTCATTAACTTGGTGGTGTTATTCCTAGCATCATCAGACCTCATGTTAAGCTGCAACACCGTCAGAGCAAATATGTCATTGAATTTACCCAAAAGTAAAAAATAAGAATCAAACTCTAACCATGAGATAAATTTCTTTTCCCCAATTTACCTATTCTCAACCCACTACCCTCTAATAAAAAAATCCCACCATTTCATTTTCATGTTTTTTGCAATGTTGACTGGAATTATGAAAAGGGAGAATAACACACCAAGACATGCTAAAACCAAGACCTTTCCAATCTTTTACAAGTAGTTCAAAGATTAACCAATGAACTTTATCCATCCTTACCAATAGAATACAACAACCAACAATAGTCAATAATCAATAATCAATCACTGTATATAAAAGTAACAAAAAATAACATACACCCAATTAAAAAAAACAAATTTACTCTGGGCTTGCCTCAGAAATCATCGCGTCAACCACTGATACATCAGAACCCAAAATAACACCCCATTCAACGCATTCAATGGACTGCTAAATCGAAACATAAAACCTGAAATAAGAACAAATGCAATACAATTAAATAGACACAAAATCAATGCAGCAACATATGACCATGCCCATTTAGCTCTTCTTGAAAGAGGAAAATCAACAATGGTTGAAAGTAAAGCAATAACAAAGGACTCAATACCAACAAACATAAATGTAGGCAAAGCTATACAAAGATAAACAAACACATCATGACCCAAAAATAAAAATGTGAGAAATAATACAATTAGGGGCGTATGAAAAGGACCTTTTTTTCTTCTTGTGATGTGGAATTTGGACAATTACCCAATCACTGTAGTCACCATTTGTTGCATTTTATCTGGAGAGAATCAAGATACATGGATGTCTTCTTTAATGATGGAAGAAGATAGAGAATATGATCTAGGGTTTCTATTTGTGTGATTAGGCTCAATATCTGCCATACCATTCATTGGTCAAATATTAAAAAAAAAAATTATGTATGATAAGAAAGAAACTTACCTTGTCTGGGAATATTAGAGCAAGCAATACAAGTCCCACCTTTAGCTATATGGTGCACCAATTGTAGATCTTTAAAAATGCAATTCTTTAAAAATGAGGTTATCTAAATAGAGTGTCATGTGATCCCAGATACCATGTGATCAATGTTAACGAACAACCTTACTAAAAAAATATGGACCCAGCTGGGAAATCACTGTGTCCACACTCCATGAACCCATCTTAACAAAAATCCCGATCCAAAGGCCAAGATTTCAAATTGCATTGTTTACAGACCTACCCAATGCAATTTATCTGTTGAAGTCGTGTATGAAGAGATGTTACAAAATGAAGATTCCATTAAAATGGATGGATGTTTCGTATCAGAGCCCTAAACTCATGTTCAAATATGAAACCCACATCGATTGAACTAAACGAATTAAATAATAAACTCATGTTCAGATATGAAACCCACATCGATTGAACTAAACGAATTAGATAAGTTTATGGACTATCAATCTCTCGTCATTTGAATAAAATCAATCCAAATGAATTCTCAAAACATTCCCACCTCCATAAAACCATTATCCCGTGAAGATATGGAGAATCCAGATTATAAGAAAATCGATAAAACGATGAACTTCTAATAGAATGTTATCCGGTACGAAAATCCTATTGTTTTTGCGTGATGCAAATCAACAGGAAAGAACCATTTATCTATGAAACTCATCACATAGAAATAAATACACGGTGTTTATTTCTCTCTCTTTCATAAATCCAATGCACCAGGGGAAATAAAAAGAGGGTGTCATTTGGTTTTCTTAAACGTTTGATTTTTACAAGTTGCTAATGTTTGGTTTTCTAAAAGAGAAGGTTAAAGTGCATTCAATGGTAGTGAAACCTCTAATATTATTGTATTAGAGGTATAATATAGATTTATATAGATTAGTGTTTATCTAATAATAGTGAACTATACTAAATGAGAGGTATAATAAGAGTATGTCTGTGATTTTTTTTCGAATTTTGGTTTTTGAAAGATTTTTTTTTGCTGATTTTCGATTTTCTGATTTATATAGCTTGTTGATTTGAGCTTTGGAGAGAAAATGGTTGATGGAAGAATTTTCTTTCTGGTGGCTTAGCGTTTGAAGACATGGCTAAGGCCATAAATGAGTATATATGGACTGTAATCTCAATGGGTCAAGTCTTTGGAGGGCCATGCCACAAGTGGGACCATAAGTTTATTTTTTAGACACTTTCCACAACGAAAAGAAAATTTGAAAAATGGTAACGTCTAAACTCAATGCCGTAGCGAAGGTGTTCATTATGGGGTCAACCCCAAAGATTTTATTATTGGCTCGTGGTACAATTATATATATAAAAAAGATTGAATTGAGAAAAAAAAACCATGACAAAACAAACCAGGTCAGTTGTTAAATAAAATTTAATTGCAGAAAACTGTATCATTTTACAACCTACCCACATTTTCATTGATTTTTATTTTTTTTTATTACGAAAACAAACATTAGGGTTCCTTTATTTTACATTTTAATAGAGTTTTGGTAATATCTTTAGTCAAATTTATATTTTAACTTCTGAGTGTGTTTACTTGATATGAATTTAATTTAGGATTTATTGAAAGTAAAATTAGTCTTGCAAAATAAGACACGACACAATACCAAGACACGAATCAATATGAAGTTACTTGTTAACGGGTGAACCCTTATTGGTTTTGGTCCATATCAGTTCAATCTGATAAAACACGATAGTTAATCGGTCGGATTTAGTGTTTATCTCACTATACTCGTTATAACTCATTAAAACCCGTTGATATCCATTAATTTAAGCAAATAGGATATGTTGTTAGGTCTTTTATAGAGTTTATGTAATTTAATGTTAACTTAATTAGGGTCATTTAATGTTTGGGTCCAATAGTTCTCATTATATTAAGTTTTGATCAATTAGTTTCCATATTTGGTTGGTTGGGCACAAAATTGATGGAAATTGTCGGTTGACCAGTTTGATCGTTCTTTGACCCATTTTTTAAACAAAAACAAATCTTTTTATTCCATAATACATTATTATATTTACACACTATACGTTTATATGTTCAATATATACACCTAATATTAAAAATACATTAATATATAAATATATTTTAATACATTCACATTTATATTTACAACAAAATATGTTAAGATTTAAGCAAACACTTCTTAATTAAAAAATTGTTTAACCAAACTATTTTAACAAAATTGCGTTATAGTTATTTTTAAAAAAATGGGTTTTTATGTTTTTTTTATATAAAATAAAATGTAAACTATTTTCAAAAACTGCAAATAAAAACATTATTTTTATCACTGTGAATAAAATCTTTGAAACACTGTTTTTTATATAAATAAAACATTTTTCTAAAATTATAATTATAAAATGTTAAAATAATATATATATATATATATATATATGTACACACACACACACACACACACACACACACACACACACAGAGAATATTTTTTTTACACCCCATCCCCCTGTAAGGATACAAATTTCCAATTGAGTCCATGTATAGTTTTGGATCAATTCCAGACAAAACATTTTGAGTCATAGGATAGATGTTCATGTTCTATTCGACAAGCCTATGACGTATGAAGAAGTTGAAGATGTAGCAGCTCTATATTTAAACTTCCATCTTTGCTGATTTTCGTGCCACGTTTGACGTCATCAACATTTGGATTCCAAGGCTCCAAAGGTATGAATGCATTTATTTATACATAGGATCTTGGAATATTTTTTTGGGTGTTTTTATTATTTAAAATTAACTTGAAAAAGGATTTTATAATTTTTAAAAGAAAATATATTTTTCTGAGCATTTTCTGAAATGTTGTTCGAACGACATATCAGACGAAACTTCTAATGACATTTGCCAATTTTACTCCGAATTTTCGTTAGAAGTTGTTCGAACAAAGTCGTTCGAACGACCTGAAAAAGTCATTCGAACGACCTGGGCGGGAAATCAAATTTTTTAGCAATTTCGTTTTTAACCACCCATAACCCCACTAACTTTTCACCAGCCTTAGTACTTCGGGGATAGAAGTGTTTCCACTAACTTTTTCAACTTCCCAGAGAGCTTTTGAGAGACTTCTTTCAAAGAAAAAGTTCATGTTTCGAGTGTTTTAATTTTCAAGAGAAAATCTTCATTAAATAATTATGTTTACACCCATTTTAGTTTAAATGCAAGTTCGGTTATATATATATATATATATATATATATATATATATATATATATATATATATATATATATATATATTTGCTTGGAGAGTTTGGCACCGAGTTTTCTCTACACCAACAAGAAGAGAAGTTTGGGTTTATTCTCTACCCACAAAGGAGAAGAACTTGTGTTTGATGTGGCATTCTCACATGGTGAAAGGCACCATGTGTGGTTGACGGTTGTTGTGCCTCCATTGGTGGACTCCAAGATTTCGGTGGACCCCAGAGTTATCTACAAGGCAGAGGTTGAAGAGCGATGGAAGCATCGGGGCTTGAAGGAGTTGAGTCGGGTGTTGTAAGTCTTCTTGTCGTTGTCTTTGTAAACATATCGTATCTAGTGGATTTGTTAGGCAAGGGTCGTCCGAGATTTTTCCCATTTAGGTTTTCCTCGTACATTGTCGTGTAGTGAGATTGCTTACTTTATCTTGTTTAACTCACCTAGAATGCATTCTTAGGTTAAAAAGATAAAATTGGGTTTAATTTGTAATCTTGCTCTAATTTGGTGTTAGTTTATTATTTGGATAAGATTAATTTAATTCAAGTCCAGAATTTAATTTGATAAAATTTGGTTTGGCATATATTGAAGAATTGAATATTTATTGTTAGGCAAATTTCATAGGACTTGGGTTAAGCTAATTTTTTGTTAAAAGTAAAATTCACATATTTGACTTAGGTTAATTTTTATTTGGAGAAATTAAAATGTGATATGTTTAATTGTGAATTTGAAAAAAAAAATAGTTCAAAAGTTTGTGTGTTGAACCATCCTATTCCGCATTTGGAAATTAAGAATTTAAAATTGTGGGTTTCCCGGATGTAAAAATTAGAAAAATATGTTTATCCGGCATAGTTGTTTATCAATGGAATCGTGATGCAAAAGACAAAATTACTTTGCGTGAAAAGCCACCATTGAAATTTGACCTAAAAAAATATAGCATTGAAAAAAATTAGCCAAGGCTTTCATTGTTTAGTTGGTATGTTCATAAAAGAAAATGAAAAAGAATATTAATGAGGAAGTTTGGTTGGATATATCAACGGGTTTGGACAATGATTTTGTATCTTAGTTATGCTATTCTTGCCATGACTCTATTGACTTGTGGAATCATTAAAATTCTAGGATTGTATGCATTGTGTATGTTTGTTCATTGAGTTCACTTTATATTGTCACACGAGGCTTTATTTAAGTGTGAGAAAGTTTTGCAATCAAACGAGAACTCCGTAAACATGTTTAAGTGATTGGGTCTAAATTCTTTGGTTACTAGTTCACACCCCTACACTTTCGTTTTTATATGACACATTTATGCCATAAGAGTGTGGAAAGCTCATTTTAATTTGCATTGTGTCATTTGTACATTTATATCTATATACATGTGCTTATGCTTCATTAATATATGTGTATGCATATATATGATATTTTATTTGTTTTTGAGTCTTTGCCTTGTTAGCTAGTCCATGAATGCTTTGAATTCAAAATTGGTATCTATCTTGTTGCGAATTATTGGTTTGATATCCCATGCTTAGCGCAATACATGTTAAGTGGTATGTTCGTGTTATCGCATCATAGTTGGTATCCTTTAATATTTGTATGGATTAATTGCACTTCATTATTGCCCATATGCTTTAATGCTCTTATCACTTTATTCATCATCGCATGTTTAACTTGTTTTTCCTTAAATCATATCCCTTGTGTAGACTTGAGGGGGAGAAATGGTAATTGTTTATTTGGGGGAGAAATGAGTTGTTTTACAATTCTTTAACCTTTGTCTATTCCTGAATAAAATGGGGGAGAAATGGTATTTAAACCTTTTGTTTTGGGGAGACTTACCTCAGGGGGAGTCGCAGTCTTTCTAGGTAGATCATTGGTAGATAAAGGAGGAGAATTCATTGCATTTATACTTTCATATTCCCTATGCATTTAATGGTTTGTTTAAGTGTGCAGGATTTCATTTTTAGCGACATTATTTAAAGCGGCAAAGCATTTCCTATGTGTCGAGTCAAGCGTCTGTATTTTATTTTTTTGGGTGGGATGTAGTCTGTTTAAACGTGGTTGATGGCCCTTATAATTTTTGGTTTGGTTTTGTCCTGAAATAGCCAAAGGGGGAGATTTGTAAGGACACAAATTTTCAATTGAGTCCAAGTATAGTTTTGGCTCAATTCTGGACAAAACATTTTGAGTCAAAGGATAGATGTTCATGTTGTATCCGACAAGCCTATGACGTATGAAGAAGTAGAAGACGTAGCGGCTCAGTATTTAAACTTCCATCTTTATCGGTTTTCGTTCCACGTTTGACGTCATCAACATTTGGATTCCAAGTCTCCAAAGGTATGAAAGCATTTATATATACATAGGATCTTTGAATATTTATTTGGGGGTTTTTATTATTTAAAATTAACTTGAAAATGAATTTTATAATTTTAAAATAAAATATATTTTTTTGGCCATTTTTTGAAATTTCATCTCATTCGAACGAGTTCCTTCGAAAGACATATCAGATGAAACTTCTAACGACATTTGCCAATTTTACTCTGAATGTTCGTTAGAATTTGTTCGAACGAAGTCGTTCGAATGACCTGTAATACCCCGTATTTTTATGCTATATTAATTTGGGGATTTATTAAATTTAATGTGAATTAATTATTTAATAAATATCCAGAAATTAATTATGTTATAATTATTAACGTGACGAGAGTTAGTAATTATGGGAAATTTGTTTAATATTACTGATGAGCAAAGTAATATATGATATTGGTTATATTGAATGTCACGAGTGAATAAAACGACAATTTTGGAAATTTAGTCGGGACGCGCCCGTGTCGCGTCGGGACTAAATAGTGATAAATAAAAGTGAATATTTTATAAGTTGTTCGTATGGTCATTTTGAGTGCGCCAACGCGTCCGAAAGGGTTGAGATAGTCAGAAAAGTGTACCCGGGGGTTTAGTTTGGGTCTCGGGGCGTTTTTAGGCCTAATTAGTACCCCGGGAGGGCATTTTGGACATTTCACATTTTTGGGTAATTAAACCCACGAAAATTAAAGAGGCTATATCAGATGTCCAAGTCATCTTCTAGGGTTAAATCAATTCTAAACCATAGAACGGCCATAGAAGAGGAGATGAGAGAGCTCTCAAGGCCATTCTAGGCCAAAGAGTCATCTGTTTGCCCCGCCGCCACCGCCAACGCGTAGATCGCGAGTCGGGGAACGCAACCACACCAAATTCGGCACCAACCCAGACTTCTGAAAATCCCAGGCAAGTGTTTATCTTGCTTATTTAGTTGATGCATCTTTCATATTAGATTAGGAATGATTAGGATTTATGTATGGAAGAAAAACTCAATTTGAGATAGGAAATTGCATGTAGTGATGACTTAAATGATATTGTGGAAACCCTTTGTCAAGTAGAGGATTAAAACCACGAAATTTTGATGTTTTATAAGAAGGAAATTCTGGGAAAAATAGATTAGAACCATGATTAAGAGGTTTCTAGGGTTCTTGAGTTTTAAATGAAATTTTGGCTTGTTAATCCATGATTAGTGATAGAAATCCACATGCTTTACGTAGGGATTACATACTATGATGTTATGATGTTAGTAGTATGAATTCCGGGTCGTTTGGGTATGAGAAATATGGAATTTGTTGAGGTTAGAAGATGAAACCCGTAACTGCAAAACTGTAGATTTCGCATACCTGCTTGATCGATCGATCGAGCCAAGAGCTTCGATCGATCGAAGGTTCGATCGATCGAGCCCCATACCTCGATCGATCGACCCCTCTTGGCAGACTTAAGTTTCCCCTTCTTAAATTAGTTGAAATTCACTTTAATGAGGAATATATATGGACACTCTTATAAATATGTTTCGGGAGATAAGGAGGACCAGTAGGGCATATGAATAAATTTTGGGACCTTTAAGGTAAGACGAGAGCTGTATTTTTGGGATATTGCGTATAAGAAATGATGAAATTTCGTATTTAAAGTGAGAGATTACATAAAATAGTTACAAAAGAGAATAGATGAATACCTACTAAATTTTTATAGGTGAGGGGATAAAGCCGTAAGAGTTATGTGGTAAGTTGGAATAATACCGAATCAAGGTTAGAAACGAACCGTTATATGTGTTAACTAATAATGAGATATGAGAAATAATGTCGTAACTATGGGATTTGAGATATACCTAATATTGATATGGTAATATTAGTATAGTTATATGATTATGTATGCATATACTATTTATGTGTGAAAAATATACCCACGCTACTTGCTATCTCTGAGGTTACCGTGTTGGGACGAATCTTATCCTGTATGCCTTATGGTGGATATTGACTCATACCCTAGGAGATAGATATCCTTGGTACAGGCTATCGTATGGATAGTTCAGACGGTCCTAAGAGACGCAGGTATGTGCTTTCCTCTTAGAGACTTGGAATCTATGCTTCGCCTCAATATTGTTTGTGTATGTGTTAATACAATTCGAAAGTGATTCTGAATTTGTATTCCCCTTAATATGTGTGATACGGGGTTTGGATAGTAGAGTATGCCCGCATCATAGTTTTTATTTGGGGTGCTGTTATAATATATATATTATACGAGTAGTTAATATATATATGACATTCTGAAATTTCGAACTGCCTACTGTGATTTGATAAGTAGGACATGGTTGATGACTCAAATTATAAATACTTGTTTTGAGAAAGTATAATATGACACGGGAAAACTTTATTTATAAAAAAAAAGTTAAAATGAGAACTTTGGTTACTAATTGGAATCTTCCATTTTAAACAATTATATTGTTCAGTTTTAAATCTTGTGAATAACCTAAGATAAGTTAAATCATTGGGGAAAGTTAGTGCGATATATCACGAGATGAACCATTGGGAAGGGTAGTGCGATAGGTGTGCACATTAGAAGAGAGGTGAGAATTTCTCAAGAGAGTGTCGCACTAATATGTTGTTGCATTAGCCTGTAATCAATTTAAACACTTGCTAAACGAATTTTTAAATCATATACACTATCGGGCTCTGACCCGTTTCCATTTCTCTTTCTCTCTTGTATATATATGTATATATTACAGGTGCCCAGCCACAGGGGCATCTTGCTTAGGATTCTTTGGAAGGAACGCGCTTCAGCTTAGGTGGGAGTTGCAGGCCTCTTGATTAGACGACTTCATTCATTTGAATCCATTCCTAGCACATTCATTTATTTGGGCATGTGTCGCCCTTTCCATTATTCAGTTGTTATTTGGATATTGTACACCATTTATTTCTAGTATTGTCACCTTGGAATTTATTATTATCTGGATGGTTTACTTTAAGTTTTATTGTTAGTAGCTAGTTGTTGGATGTTAAATTATTGGATTGATTGGTTCCGATATACTTGTGGTGTAATTCGTTATAAATTAAATTGTTGTAAATAATTAAATCTTGTTTTCAAAAATAAAATTTGAAAAGTAATGTTATAAAAAGAGTTTTGACACTTAGCTTAATTAATTAGGGTGTTTAAATTGAAAATGTTATTTTTCGACAATGATGCTGAGAATGAACCAACTGTTCACCTTGATTTAATTTAATAAAGGAGTGATCGCCCGATATTTAATTAGGCGGGGTGTCACACGACCTGGGCGAGGAATAAATTTTTTTAGCAGTTTCGTTTTTAACCACCCATTACCCCACTAACTTTCAGCAGCCTTAATAATTCGGGGATAGAAGTTTTTCCACTAACTTTTTCAACTGTCGAGAGATATTTTGAGAGACGTCTTTCAAAGAAAAAGTTCATGTTTTGAGTGTTTTCATTTTCAAGAGAAAATCTTCATTAAACACTTATGTTTACACCCATTTTAGTTTAAATCCAAGTTGTGTTATATATATATATATATATATATATATATATATATATATATATATATATCTTTTCTTGGAGAGTTTTGGCATCAGATTTCACTACACCAAATCTGGCAGATTGTCACGGTCATTGACCGTGACAAGTCAAACTTGTCACGGTCAATGACCGAGACAATTATGGGGGTGACAACTATTTTTGTTACTGAATTGTCACGGTCATGACCGTGACAAGTCATTAGATTGTCAAGGTCTTGTCATGGTCATTGACCTTGACGAGTTTATTGTCATGGTCATTGACCGTGACAAGTCTGTGCAGATTTTTAAAAAAATCTGCTGGGCAGTATGGCCACTGCCCAGCAGTATATTTATACCTGTTATAGCAAAATTGTACCTATTCAAACAACAAATATCCAAATAAAATAGAAAGAATGCACCAAATCATCGCATATATAATTACATATCCAAATAAAATAAAAATACAATCCATATCCAAACCAAAATGTAACAAATCAAAACAATACAAATATAATCCAAGTGTCCAAATAAAATAGATACAAATACTATCACTATATAGAGTCTGGTCTAGGTCGGAGGAGAAAGGTAGGCCAAACGATATATGCATGGAGACAGCCCACAATATTCGTCACGCCTCATTGTTCGCGCAACCGCAATGCGGAGTTCTCCTTTTTGGCAATCACATGCGTGACGGGCACCCTGGACTTGATGTCTTGAAAGGGACGTGCATGAACCACCATACCCGCGAAATACGTCGGGTCCCTCAACCCCCTCACTATCGGCTGTCCATCATATATGTCGAGTAAGAACCTGCTAGGCTAATTGAGTGTTGACATAGGCCGCTCGCCGAGAGTCAAGATGGGAACTGGATCACCATCATTCGGTAAGTCCGCGCGTATTAGCGATGAAGCAGTGACGTCAACGTCCTCGTCCACCGACTTCTCCTTCTCCTTCCCCTTCCCCTTTCCCTTGCCCAACAAACGCCTCATGAAGGCGTACATATCTAGAACCATCGCCTCTAACCTTGATAGCTTCTCGTCATGAGTTCCCACCTGACGAGCCAACCCGGTATTGCTCGTCTCCATTCCGGTGATCCTAGACTTCCCCACCCACAGGCTCACCCCCTCATCCTCCCCTTGCGATAAACTTCGATCACTTGGTTGAGTACGTCCATAGACAAAGATGCCTTGTCGACAAAAAGAAAGTAAGTGTTAGTTGCTAATAAATATAAATATAAATTGAAATTGAAATATAAATATAAATATAAATATAAATATAAATATAAATACATTACCTGTAGTACCACCCAAATACCCAACTTGAGCTCATTTGGCATCGCCCTCCAACTAGTGTACCACGGGTCGATAATCGTCTTCACCAACTCGAGGGATGTAGCCAATAGACCCGTTTTGTTCTCAACGATCGCTCCCAATTTGCCCCATTTTGGGAGCCTAGGTCCCAAGGAACCCTGTTCGCCTCCGTTGTCGCCACGTCCAGAAGAAGACATTTTCTGGAAAACTTATTATTATTAGTACAAATCCAAATGAATTAGAAGAATAAAAAGCACTAACCATATAATAACAACACACTGGAAACTTTAAATTAATGCACTAAATTGATCAAGTACAAATGAATTAAGAGCATTAACAAATGTAGTTCAACTGTTTTCCACTCAAACACTTTGCCATTCTTACACTTAGCACACGGACATGGGAACTCTTCATTATTATGACATCTCTTTGTGTATTTCACAAATTCATTAGCACCTCTGCAAAACAAATCCCCTAATCTATTTGTCTCACCCATCCACTCTTTGTATTAAGGATATCCCATCACAGCTACTCCAAACAATCAACTATTATAGGTAAGCAGCGTATATTCGTGGATTAGTATAAACACATCACATATTACTTGTTGTATAAAGTTTATAGTATGTTTCATTTAATTATGTCTTATTTATATTCGATTTTTAAATTTCATATGTCTTATTAGTTCCTATTTCCTCCATCTCCTCTAAAGGGTGAGTGGTCCTATCCCATTCAAGACCGCATATTTCTGTAATATACTTAATAGCTCATGCACATTGTTCCAATTTGAGAAAAATTTCGGCAGCATATCTCCATAGTTCTCCAACTACACGACGTAGATTTGCAAGTGTGAGTGTTATTTCAATTGATAATTGAAATAACACTTAACATCGCATCATCTAGTATGTACCCAGAGAACATTAATATACGACTGCAGAACTTCCTCCAAAAGTAACACGTTTAAGCCACTAAGAATATTATTATACAGAAACTATGCAGCCCCAAACTGTTCAAACGAGACAATTCGAGACATCTCATTACAGGGGTAATGACTCTCGAACGAGTCTAAGGGCTATTGAATGCGTACGCATAAGAACTATAAGGCTACTATATATGCGCACTATATGTAATTTCAAGTCTGTTTCATTTAATTATCATACTATATATATATATTATTTGTGATACAAAGTAATTTTAGAAAAAAGTTGAAAAATCGCATCCTCATATGGACAATAATCCAGTGGTCATGCCACTTCTAAAATTAACCAACCCAATATCGATCCACTATAATCCAATGGCAACATCAACAACAAATGTGTATCCCGTACTCCTTCTAATTCATCTACTCAATTAATTCATTTTATCACATCTTATAAGTATATCATAATTAAAGCTATCCTACTTGCATATGAAATGGGCAGTAATTATTAATTTACTAATTTAAAACCAGCTATTGATTTATGAATTTATGAATTTAATAAAAAAAAATAACAATCAATAAAAATACCCTCTCCTTCCCCCACCACACACACACACACACACAGCTCCACCCCCCAGCCCTGCCCCCTCCCCCCACCTCACACACACGCGCACCCACACCCACATATACACACACACGCACATACACACCCACACACGCATATATACACACACGCACATGCATATACACCCCCTCCCCACCCCCAGCCCTGCCCCCACCACACACACGCGCACACACACACACACATAGACACACGCACACACACGCACACGCCCATATATACAAATGAAAGAGAGAGAGAGAGAGAGAGAGAGAGAGAGAAATCGACCTGAAATTAGAGAGAGAGGGAGAATAGTGCGTAGAGAGAGAGAGAAAGATGAGGGAAACAAAGCAGTGGGGAAAAAAAGGAGGGTAAGGGTTTTTTATTACGAAACTTGTCACGGACCTGTCACGGTCATAGACCGTGAAAACTTTATAAGGTTGTCATGGTCGTTGATCATGATAATCATTTGTCACGGACTTGTCACGGTCAATGTCGGTGACAAAAAACACGTGTTTTTTTGTCATGGTCATTGACCGTGACAAGGCTCGCCGACGGAAGGGTGCTAATTTGGCATTTTTAGTGTAGTGTTTTATCTACACCAATAAGAAGAGAAGTTTGGGTTTATTCTCTACCCATAAAGGAGAAGAACTTGTGTTTGCTTTGTGGCGTTCTCAAATGGTGAAAGGCACCATGTGTGGTTTACGGTTGTTGTGCCTCCATTGGTGGACTCCGGAGTTATCTACAAGGTAGAGGTTGAAGATCGAAGGAAGCATCGGGGCTTGAAGGAGTCGAATCGGGTGTTGTAAGTCTTCTTGTTATTGTCTTCGTAAACATACCGTACCTAGTGGATTTGTTAGGCAAGGGCCATCCGAGGTTTTTCCCATTTGGGTTTTTCTCGTACATCGCCGTGTAATGAGATTGCCTACTTTATCTTGTTTAACTCACCTAGAATGCATGATTAGGTTAAAAAGATAAAATTGGGTTTAAATTTAATTCAACTCCATAATTTAATTTGATAAAATTTGGTTTGGCCTATATTGAAAATTGAATATTTATTCTTAGGAAAATTTCATAGGACTTGGGTCAAGCTAATTTTGTGTTAAAAGTAAAATTCACATATTTGACTTAGTTTCATTTTAATTTGAAGAAATTAAAATTTGATATATTTAATTGTGAATTTGAAAAAAAAAATAGTTTAAAAGTTTGTGTGTGTTGAACCATCCTATTCTGCATTTGGAAATTAAGAATTTAAAATTGTGGGCTTCTGCACATTTTCACCCCCCTAACCCGGCCAAAAAACCCAGAACCTGCTGCCATAAGGGCTGCCATGGTGGTGTGTGGGAGAGGGGCATCGATCGACATGCGTGTTCGTTGTCACTGGTGCGGACCAATTACAACATATGAAGTAAAATTAATGGGTTTCTTTTTGTTGTTAAGGTTCTTTAAATTTTTTATCTTTTATGTTTATAGAGAGGTTCACAAGTGAACCAAAATAATGAAAATTTTAATGAACCTAATAAAATATTAAAAAATAGCCCTTAATTCCTTGTTGTAATTGGTCAACGCCAGCGACAATGGACACACGCCTCACAAACCTTAACCCCCCCACCCCGCCTCTACCCATTAACCCTCTCATACCTGATCTACTAGTTCCAATCCTTACCCCGCCAAACATCCCTCAAACTGGATCCACACCTCAACCCCTGCTTCCTCAGATTGAACCCGCCAAACCTATACCTCCTCCAAATTCCGACCCACGGCAGACCTTACCCGATGTCAACCCACGAACCCAGCGCTTAAACCCCAACCATAACCCAAAGTTTCAACCCAATTACCCAAACCCAATCTCTGGAGCAATATCCAAGCTCGTGCTCCATTCCAACCCGACCTTCGACGACCCATCATTCGAACCAGATCCGGACCTCCTACCAGTAAACCTTAAAACTCCACACCAACCTTCTACTTCCACCCAGTTTAAATCCATACCTGCTGAACCCAATACCCGTTTCTCCTCTTAAAACAAAGGGGGAGGGGGGGTTAACATGGGTGCACGGGTGTCTGTTACCGCTGGCGCGGACCAATTACAACAAGGAATTAAAATTGATGGGGTTATTTTTTTAAGTTTTATTAGGTTCATTAAAATGTTCATTATTTTTGTTCACTTGTGAACCTCTCTCTCTCTCTCTCTCTCTCTCTCTCTCTCTCTCTCTCTCTCTCTCTCTCTATATATATATATATATATATATATATATATATATATATAATAGTTTAATAACAAAATAGTTTTTAAAAAATAATGTTTTTACATATAGAAAACATTTAAACAAATTATGAATGTAAGTGTAAAATGTTAAAACATAGTTTTTGATAAATAAAAAATAGTTTAATAACAATACGGTTTAGAAAAAGGTTTTTTTAAGTTTTTTAACGACAGGAAATAGTTTTTAAAATAAGTTTATACATTAAAAAAAATACAACATTTTTTAACACAATTTAATGTCCGAAAAACGTTTTATTAATAAACAAAAGTTTTCACTATTTTTATTTATAGTGAAAAATAGTGTTTTATTTACAATTTATTTGAACATTTTACAGTTTTTTTTTTACATATAAAAACATTAAACAAACAGTTTATTTAAAAAAAAGGGTTTCAAATGTTTTTATATATATATAACATTTCTAAAAAATAGTTTATATATATATATATATGAAAAAGTTTTATGATTTTTAAAACAGTTTATAGTTAGAAAAAACGTTATATGTATAAAAAATGGTTTTTCACCGTTTTTGTTTACACTGAAAGAAGAGTGATTTTATTTCCAATTTTTAAAAACAATTTACATTTTTGTTTATATAAAAACATTAAAAAAATAGTTTTTTTGTAAAAAAAAAGTTTTTTAACGAATTTACATATTGAAAATATTCTTAAAAGAAAGTTTATATATAAAAATAGTTTTTAATTTCTTTTAAACTTTTTATAGTTAGAAAAACATTTTATTTATAAAAAAGAACAGTATTTTCATGTACAGTTTTTTAAAACAATTTAAAGTTTTTTTAAATAATAAACATTAAAAAAATGCTTTTTAAAAAAAAAAGTTTTTGTCATTTTGTAAGGGGCATATACCACCCTCGAATATATTTTAATAGACGTTTAGTCCAAGTCTTTTTATTTGTTCCAAAAAGTCCCTCAACATTCCGCTAGCGCAAACTTTTAAAAATAAGTGAATATTGGTTAAATGAGTGTTTGAGGGACTTTTTGGAACAAAATAAAAAGATTTGGATAAAATGTGTATTAAAACATGTTTGAGGGACTTTTTGGTATTTACTTCTTTTTTTTACAGCATGTTATAGTTAGAAAAACATTTTGTTTATCAAAAAACAGTTTCTCAACGTTTTTAGTTACGGTGAAAAAAATAGTGTTTATATTTACGGATTTTAAAAAATGGTTTGACATTTTTTTGCATAATAAACATTAAGAAATGTGCCATCTTGGAGAGACAATGGTTGACGGAAGAAGTTTGTTTCCTCTCGCTTAGTGTTTAAAGACAAGGTTATAGATGAGTATATATGGAATTTAATCTGCTAGGGTCAACACTCTCGAGGGCCACAAGTGGAAACATAAGTTTGTTTGTCCACAACCACTATTAGTAACGAATAGAGATGAAACTACTCGGAGGCCGAGGGGGCCCCAAACTTTAAAAAAAATTGTATTAAAAGTGTGAATACATCATTATTGATTGGTGCTACATTAATTTATATAAAAAAATTTGTATAAAAATATGTGTAAGTAGAATTACTCAGTGAAGAATTAGGTTTACAATTTGTACATAAGAGAGGGGGGGGGGGGGGGGGGTTGGTCGGGATATTAATTGTGCTCCTATTTAAAAGATAATATTAACGGATATATAAATTGATGAGGGTTGTGGCATGAGTGTATTAACGGATATATAAATATTGGGAATCCTAATTTGATGTTTGAACATTTAATGAGGAGAGAGAACCATGAAAAGAAGGAAAGAAGAAAAACAATTTGATTGGACGATATCCATTTTTGTTGTCGTTGAAGATAACTGGAAAATTTTCAGGGGCTGTTATACAATCTAATGAGGTAAAAACAAAAGCTCTCTTTAAAAATGCAGGGTGTGTCAATTTTAGGTCGACGCACGAAATTGATAAAAAATTAATACGAAAAGTCTTATTTTTGTTTGAGTTTTTGACAAAAAATCGTGTGGTATTGTAATTGTGTAAAAAATATGACTTGTGCTATTGTGTTATTTATATTTTACTCGTATTTATATATATTAGTGGCAATGCACACACCATAAGCTTGGGCAAATATTTTTTTGGCACTTTTAAAGGGATGTTGGTGGTAAATTGGAACTTAAAATGTGACGGAGCATCAAATTGGTCCTCGCTTTATAGGTAAATAATTTTTCGTGTTTAATTGGATGTGAAAGTTATTAATCTTGTCAGTTATGTCTTTTTATATTTTAAATAGGAAATTACAAAATTATCATGTTTTACTAAATTTTTTACAAAAAAAATGACTGCTAAAAAAGATTTTTTAAATCTATCCAGAAAATCAGAAGATTTTCTCATACCAATCAAGAAATTTGGATTCCTACAACTAATCCTCGATATAGAAATTTGAAAATTTTGAAAAAATGTTCCAAATGGCTCATCCATTTTGGATCGATTTGGTACATTCTTTTAGATGTTGAATTTTTATATAAAAACATGTGCAATGATCATTTTGACATTAGAACATTTTAAATGAGATAGATAAAAAAAAATGATCTCCGTATCATGTCTAAATGGTGATTATCATGTCGTGTTGTCACAAACTAAAGCACAACTCAAAATCCCAAATTGACAACCCTAACTATAAGGGGGGTGCTAAGGGTACCCCAATAATTACTTCAAAATACCAGAAGAAAAATAACAATTGTTTTTACTAAGGGTCACCACATCATATATATATATATATATATATATATATAGAGAGAGAGAGAGAGAGAGAGAGAGAGTTCTAAAAAACGTGGGGTGTGATCGAGGCGTGGAGGTCAAGCCGCCTTAGAAGCCAAGGCGTGAAAAGACATTTAGGCCTTTTTTAATATATTTAAATATTTTTGACAATAACAAGGCTACTAAAAATACTAAAACTATACATACCTTAAATATGTTGAATATTTCCAAATTAAAATACTATTTGGTTGTTTTGGACGAGATATTGATCCGGTGTGTAAAAAAAGTCTTTAAAAGACGATATGGTTTCACTAAAGAATTTTTGTTTTAAAAAAAAAGTGCGCCTTAAGGCTTTTACCAAGAATAAGGTGTAAAAGGCTTAAGGCGAGGCGTTTCTCTCAAGCCTTAAGCCTAGGTGTGCCTTTTAGAACACTTATATATATATATATATATATATATATATATATATATATATATATATATATATATATATATAACACAATTTCCTATATATTTTCTCTTTCTACCCATTATCTTCCACTACACTCCAATATCACCCTTTTCAACCCCACTCCACACACTAAAATCTAACAATCTTTGTCTCCATTACTCCAACACTCACTAATAATCATAAATTTTATACTCAATAGATTTGATTGCATCTGGTCTCGACACAAACAATCATTAAGTTTGTCCCCACACCAACCATCTTCACCAACAATCATAAAGTTTGTTCCCATAATAATTAGGGTTTGTTATTTAAACATTCAAATAGCAATGCAAGGTGGTACTAATGAGTTTGGGACCACAATAGACAATGAAACTACCCCATATAATATTTTTGGGTCCCATTCATATAATTATTTGTTTGTTCTTAAGAATTAAAGAAATATAATGATAGAAAATCGAGCTGTGGTTCGGGATTGGTGCCCCTAGTTGAAGGTCAAACCTCGGGTTGAAACTCTCAAACCATTGTTATATATTTTTTTAAATGAAGTTCGTTCGGTATTTTAATAGCGAGTGTTCCTACTTTTCTCGGCACCTTCATAACACAATGATCAATTGTTCTCGGCACATTCCTCCCGAAAAACCTCCATACATTTTCATTAGCTTCATGCCGAGACAAATTACTTTTCTCGGCACATTCCTCCCTAATAAGATCATCCGTTACTTTCATGCCAAATTGGCTTAAGTATTTCGTCACTTTCCTACCGAAGTTGGTTCATTAATTTTTACCTTCATGATTCATTTGATAATTGTTATGATGCCTTAAGTATGATTCATTTGATCATAATTATACCATAATTATGTTCTTATTTATGTAGGATGCCTTCATGGATTTCAATTTCGAATTATTTGACGAGGCGTTAGTCAAAATCGATATACCAAAAAAAGGGGTTGATGGTTCCTTAGGAGTCGATGTCAGTGCCACTTTCTTTACAAACCAGGTATTTTTATCACTCACAATCGTTGTAGCTTTTTAAAGTGGGTTATAATGTACTGTTTGATCTATATCTATATTCTCAGGTATTTCCCACCTGCCAAGTATTGGCCGGTTGGTCTCAAGCGCAAGCTGAATCGGTTAAAATAGTAATAGTAATCACCAAGTCTGATGCACCTTCGGTAAGGGATGTTTAAATTTGGGTTGTGAGAGAGGAGGGGAGTACCGTGACCATCGTGGAAAGAATGTTGAGAAGGAAATAAGTACTCGGGGTGAAAAAAATAAGAAGAGCGATACGACAACTAGAAAATGCAATTGCCCATTTCTGTTGAAGAGCATTCCACTTGATAATGGGAGCCAGATGTTATCGATTATAAGTGGAGTTCAAAACCACCAATTACCGGAATCATTAATTAGCCATCCATACGCTGGACGTCTTACTTTAGAGAAGAGAACCATCATTGAAGAGATGTCATTGAGTCGGATGAATCCAACCGTCATTCCAACAACAATAAAGTGTCGTAATGCTAGTAATGTTTCAACAATGAAAATAATATACAATGCCAAGGGGAAACTAAGGATTAGCGAACGGGAGGGTATAACGGCAATGCAACAGTTAATGAAGTTGCTTGTTGACAAACACTATGTATATTGGTATAGAACGAATGATTCTACGATGGGGGTGGAAGATATATTCTGGTCTTATCCAAACTCCATCCAATTAGAAAAGTGTTTTCCCTCGATTGTCATTGTGGATTGCACTTACAAGACTAACCGTTACAAGATGAATTTGTTCGAAATGGTTGGTGTAACCTCTTGCGAACGGACGTTCAACATTGCTTTTACATTTTTAGTTATGGAGAAGGTAGAGAACTACTATTGGGCATTGGGTCGGTTAAAATTATTATTTGATCCATTTGCATGCCCCATTATCTTCATCACCGATCGGGAGTGTGCGTGCATCAATGCATTGCACGTGGTGTTCCCCGAGGCAAGATATATGGTGTTAACTTTTCACATTCGCCGCAATATGGAATTCTATGCTCGTAAAGAGATCCACGATGAGGGTTCCCTAAAGAAATTCATGAGAGATTGGATTTATTTGATTGAATCCCCCATGGAGAGCAATTTTAATGAATCCTGGTGCTTATTTCATGTGGATTGGGTTCATACCCCAACACTCTAAACTACATTGATTATACATCATATAATTTGAAGGAGATATTCATTCATGCATGGACCAATATGATTAAGCATATGGGAAACCAAACTATAAATCTAAGTGAAAGAGTGCATGATAAGTTAAAAAGGAGCTTGGAGAGTTCTCAACTTCCTTTTGACAACATGTTTGCTGGCATGAGCAAATACATTGAATTGTAGGTGAAAAAAATTAAGGAGTTTGAGGATTCCTTGTAGAAAATAAAGCACTCGCACAATCTTCCTATATTGCGTGAGCTAATTGGTCGGGTTTCACACTATGCCATTGACCTAATTCTAGAAGAGCTAAAAATGTGTGAAAATGTTGGAATAGATTTTAAATTGTGCCCCTATGTCGCGCGCAATGTCTATGATATACCTTGCAGTCATGAGTTGATTATCTAACAAATGGAGGGTCGGGCTATACTTTGGGGGGATGTGGATGGGCACTGGCAAAAATTAATTATGGTGCCCGAGTTATCGAAGTACCACATGGTTGATTATGAGCTCGGAACTTATATTATTAAAACAGAGGTGGGAAAGGTCAACTCTAGATGAAAAAGGTCCATGTTACGTAAATTGAAGGACATAGTGTGTCCCACCACTGCAAGGTTATTTGAGTTGTCTGTGCTTAAGCAAAGGAAGGGTCGGCCACGATGTCAAAGACCATTCGTGAGCAAAACATGAGAAGTCAACCAAAAGGGATCCCTCAGGCTTCGAACTCTCTAGGGAATCATCGAAGAAGGAACATCGTGTTGTCCATAGGCTTAAGAAGAACACTGATTTTATGGAGTTCTCCCGGCCTGCCCCATGGTGCCCTAACTACATGCCCACTTAGAGGAAGTACCTAAGGGAGATACCCAACTTTTATAGAGGTTTTGTAGAAGATATTGTGCAGGTCAATCCCGAGGGAAATTATGGGTTTAGATGCGTGTCTACTTGTCCAAGGTTGGAGATCGAAAGCGATGTTTGGAGAACTATGGGGGCGAATTTGATGGATGAAGTTCTCAAAAATAATGATTTCTACGTACACTATTTTTGGTTGTTAGTTTTCGAAAACTATTCAAAATTTGTTGGAAGATTATATAAGCCCATGTGGTCCGAAGTCTTGGACGATCATGCCAGAGTGTGGTTACCTTATGGTTGAGACTTACAACTCTGTGTGTGACCTCATATCGAAGACACAATGCCTCATATTTTTATCGATAAGACATAAATGACCAAACAGTCCAATGTTCGTGCAGATTGCCCATGTATTCGGGAATCACTTTGTTGTTCTAAAGTTAAACCATGATTGTTCGTTGTCACCGGTTGCAAGTCACTAGCATAGTTAATCCTTGCCCAAAGCCAAGTCTTGGATTGACAAATATGTGGATCAAGTATGAGAGTTTCATAATATTTGCCCAAAGGATGTAGCGACCAATGATCAACCCATAAACATCAACTAGTTGGGGATATGTTGTATTTTTATAGGTTGGTAATGAGGGATATGTTGTATTTATTGTACTTGTGTTGGAAAATGTGTAGGTAGGTTCAGAGGGATGTTTCATAATGTTTGTACACATATAATCCAAGTTATTGAAAATGTTACCAATATTACATATGTAATGGATTTCACTATCATTTGCAATGGATTTCATTATCGATTGTTAATGTAGTTATCTTGAAGTTGAATATTAGTTTAATGTGTATATTATTACTGTTGGATTAATATTGTAATTAATGTTGGAGTATTAATGCTTGGATATTATTGCGTGTATGTTAGTGTTGGAGTATCAATGTTGGATGTAGTTTTATTCTGGCTTCATTCGGTATGTATATAAAGAATAATTTAATATTATTCGGCATGTATATATCGAATCAATAGAAGCCTTGAAAACCAAAACCCACTGTTAGCGATTATTATCCTGAACTTGCATAGGATGTATTTGGTTCGACATAAACACTCCAAACCAGACTTGATCAAGTTCTAGTTCGTTGTGAACACCACGATCTAGGAACTATAGTTCAGCATTATCACCCCGAACCAAGTGTTAGTCGTGTAAATGAAAACCCACTGTTAGGGATGATTATCCCTAACCAAGTGTTATTCCTCTAACCAAGTGTTTTGTCCATTATCTATACCTCAGAATGGTATCCTTACTTCGGTATTAACACCCCGAACTAGAATTCATAAGGCTACTTTTGGACCCTTGATTAAAACATTGCCAAATGAATTAAATGAAAGAGACTCAACCAACATATAATTGTATGAGGGATACAACCAACATATAACCTAGTAATAACATATTTATCACATTGATCACATAGTGCAAGATTGATAACATAAACGATAAAATTGATAACATATTGCCTTCCTTTATGTACCCTAGCCTCAATTACAAAAATGAACCCCACCCAAATTAAAAACTTCAGTTTCTTTTTATTTTTGCTCTCTCAACTACCTTTGCCTTCCCTTTCCCTTTTGAATTGTCTCTTCCATGCTTTTTAGTCTTTTTCTTTACCGTCTCCTCAATGATAATTTGGCGACCCCCCACAATTGTTGCTGGTAGTATTTGGTAAGATTCTTCATTCTGCCCAAGCATCTGCATCAACACCATCTTCCATATTCTTCTTCAGCAACTCCATCGCTTTACGTACTCCGTCCGCCCAGTGAAAAGCATTTATGTAAGTAGAATAAATAGTTAAAGTCCAAAAATTATGAACATCATTTATGTAAGTATGAGAAATGTTTAAAGTACGAAAATTATTACAAATGTACTAAAGACATTTTTGTTGGTTTGGACAGTCGATAAGTGGGGTTATGGACAATCGGATCGGACATAGTCACGAACCACTCCATGTAGTCCGCTCTATAGTCCCATGGGCACGAGACAGGTACCGACCGTGACTTCTCCGATAACAAGTGGTCTTGCCAGTTTTCCTGATACCATTTTTACATGTCAAACTTCACCTTGTATCGGGCAGCCTCATTTCCCCTTGCGTCCCTTAGTGGTGCATTGGGTCGCGGAGAATGATTTGAATCTAGCCGAATTATCGTAGACATCTTTCTGGGTAATACGGCTCCGCAACATCGAAGCAAATGATGATGCCACTATAGAAAGCAACATCTAGGAATGGATACGCGTCACTGGAATCCTTATAAGGACCCCAAAACACCTACAAAGAAACTAATAACTAGGGTACGAATATTTCAAAAGTTAATTGCAAAGAAAATATAAGTCGCTTACATTCCCTCAGGAAATATCATCGAGCTGTTCGCGGTAGTTTATGAGATTTTGAAAGGCATTCTTCTGAGAGGCTAATTGCAATGCCCAATGCGCAATTATGGGCATTGTATTGTTAAAATCCATATTGTAGCAGCCCCCTAACCCTAAAAAGTGTTCATAAATCCACGACGACAAAACATCTTATGGTTGATAAATGAAATTAGTGATTACTAAGATGAAATTAGAAAATTTATTAAAATGAATAATTAACATATATCACAAAAATTTAGTAGTTACCTGTAATAGGGATACACATCCGCTCATTTGCTTAACAACTGACCTAGATGCAAGGCCAAGTTGCCTGTACAGGTGTGCAAGAATTCCCATGCCCCAAGCCAATTGGCCCACCCTTTTCAATTTCTTCAAAATTTGGAGGTAATAGACAGAAATCTTATTTTTGGTCTGATTAGGAAAAATAAGGCATCCAATAATTTACAGTATGTATATAAGCCCTCGCACAATGGTCGGAAGAATTCTCATCTTTGGCTCCGGCCTTAAAATTTGCAGTGATCCAATTCAAACGGACTGCACAAAACTCACTGCAGTCTAACTCCGCATCGACCTTTCTAACGCCCAAGAACTTAACTACTAAGTCAATAGCTTTGGGAATGTCAATCGCTTCGTCCTACTAAATAGTGATGTGTGGGCTAAATAAAGGGTCACCGACTAAAGGTACTTACAGGATTTGAGCTGCGTCATCGAGAGTGATGCTCATCTTCCCAAATTGAATGTGAAAGCTATTGGTCTCTGGATGCCATCGCTCGACAAAAGTCTAAACCAACGTGTAGCCAATATACCTATGGTTATATTTGATTAAGCCATCGAGATTTACCCTCGCCACCCTCCTATGCACCCCGTTACTAAGATCGTCGAAGCTCCATTCATTTATCTTTGTCCAGTGGTTGATATATAGCAACGTCACTCGTTCAACCTATAATATAAATAAAAATTATATCAATACTAATCATAAGTTATAAAAACAAATATTTAAGAGTAGTTAAATTGGGATATGTGATTACAACTTAACCGATCCATATACCATAAGCAACATGGTCCTTAAAATGCTTCAAAAGGCTAAGATCCTTAGGGGGCCCATATGCCTCGGACGATGATCCGGCTTCGGCTACCTTTTTTTACTATATTGGGTAATCAACTTGTATAGCCTGTGTGATGGATTAATTGATGGCCCAGGAGCATCAATATTTCCCTCAACCTGATCCTCCTCATTTCCTACATTAGGAGCATCAACATTGCCTTCAACTCGATCCTCCTCAACATGGCCCTCTCATGAAGCTTCAGAATGGACCTTTGAATGATCCTCATCATCCCCCTCTGAAGGAGCATCAACACGGACCTCTAAAGTAGCCTCAACATGTGCCTCTAACACATTCCCCTTTGAAGGAGAATCATCATGCCCCTCAACAGGAGACTCCACATGGCCCTATGCTCTAGAGAAGGCGTGAATCTCTTCCCAACACCTCTCAGAAGTAGTAACTGGCTTCCTCTTAGAATGGGAGTAGCATATAACTTTATCCATAGATGACCTGCAATAAAACAAATATCACGTGTTAATAAACTATTCTTACATAGAATACATGTGAATAACAAACATATATGATATGTGCATAACTAAATTACAAACATATAGCACATGATAATAAACTATATTACAAACATAGATGACATGAAAATAAATAAACATATTTGACAGGGAGCACATATTAATAAACTCTTCTTACATAGAACACATGTGAACAACTATAATACAACAATAACTAATACACATGACAAACTAATATACATAAATAAACTAAATTACAAACATAGATGACATTTGAATAAACTATATTACATTTTTAGATGACATGAATAATTAATATACATGAAGAACTAATATAGATTAATAACTAACAAGCCCAAAAAATTTCAAACACTTATCTTAGCAGGATTTCAAATATAGACTAATAACTATATTTATTTACTGATATAGATTAATAACTAACAAGCCCAAAAAATTTCAAACACTTATCTTAGCAGGATTTCAAATATAGACTAATAACTATATTTATTTACTAATATAGATTAATAACTAACAAGCCCAACTAATATAGATTAATAACTAACAAGGTTTCTTTATTCATTCAGGGCAAGAACAGCGAAATCAAACACTTATCTTGGCAACAACAGAACAAATAAGGGATCACATCTCGTGATGTTTTTCCCGAATGAATGTATTCCATTAGTCCAAATTTATTTCGGCATAAATGTGACGAGAAAGGAATTAAACTTTGGGGTAAAAGACATGAATGAGGCTAAGTTCAAATGAGCACCTTAATTCATCAAAAACATGACGAGTTTGGGATTTTCTTCATCTGATTTACACCAAACAAAACCCCAGGTCATTTAAAAAACCAATTCGTTTCAAAACCAATTCAACGAATTCATTTAAAAAACCGGTTAAATTGATTCGTTTGTTTCAAAACGATTAAAAACAGTTTTATCAAGAATTCCAATTGTTGGTTTCAAAACGAATAAAAAGAGAGAATACATTATACCAACATTGGAGGTTCAAAAAATCCAATCCTTTGTTTCAATTGATGTTCAATTGATGTAGTGGATCACAATATAGGTTCTATTGATTCAATGGAGCAGAATATATGGGTTTGATTCAGTCCAAATGTATGTTTGTTCAAGAAATCCAAACTTATGCTTGATTTTTCAAGTCTGGACGTCTGTTGAGTGTTCAAGTCCAAATTTTTGTTCCAGATTTTGGATTGAGTCCAAAATTTATAACATTATTCACATTAATATTGAGTACCAACCTAAATGGGATAAATTTGTAGTTGAAGTTGAAAGGTTTTGAAGTTGAAAGGTTGAAAAGTCGAGGGGTTTGAATGTGTAGAGAGGAGGGAAAATGGGTAAAATGACTTTTTACACTTTAAATATGGGATGGCCCTCAATGTGGTATAATGAAGTAAAAATTAGATTAGTGTGGTATTTTGAAGTAAAAATAGGCTTGTGATATTTGGGAGTCATTTTTGGGTGCCCTTAGCACCCCTCAACTATAAATGTGGAATCTACATGGGTATCAAACCCAAATGATCAAGTGGTGGTTAACCATTAGGACTAGTGAACTAGCTCATAAACCAGGTTGGGTAATTATTGGAACAGTTATGAAATAAATATTTTTCTAGAAAGTCACATTTATGCAAAAAAAAATGCAAAAGTTTATCTATATACCCTTTTTGTCTATTAAGTGAACAATCCATGTCTATACTCATCACAAACTATAAAAATACATGATCTAAAGAAAGTTTTTTAGACTAATTAGCCGCAACACTTCAAGGAGATGTGTTACAGTGGCTACAATAATGGGAAAAATCTAAAGAAGGAAAACAACAAAAAGCTGAGATTCTACAAAATTTTAAGGCTTTTGATGAAATATGAAAAGATTTTGTCAAATTAATAAAATAAAATATAAGAGTGATTGAGAAGTTGTGAGATTAGAGGTATTCACCTCACTACAAGCTTATTTGACTACTTGTGATTGAGAAGGAACTTGACAATTCAATTGTTAATGTTGCAAATATTGAATACTACTTAGTATTCTCGGCCTAGCTATCTACGCTACAATTAATGTTTAGTTAGTTTCCCCGTGGTTTATGATCATTACTTATTGGATTTCTACCGTTCACACATTATTTAAATGTCACACACACATAGTTTGTTACTAGTATTCAGCCCCGTTTGATACGCGGGAGAAAAAATTGTAAATAAAAATACTTTAAACAAATTTCAGCATAAATTATAAGACATTCTATATGTTTCTATATGCAACTTGAAATATTTTTTTTCTCAAACTTCTTTGTCGAGCACTATTAGTAAAAATCTTTTTTTAGTTTCTTTTTTTCATTTATCGCATATTTGAATATATATTTTTACTTTTGTCAAATTTTGTTAAAATACTTTTAACATTTTAAATTGCAGCAAAAAGAATATGAAAAGCAACATGAATTGTGTAATGAAAATTATGTATTAAGGCAATGAAATCGTAAAAAACTTAATTGGTACACAAACTACTGACATTAACTAGATTCGGTGATCATGTGTAGTGTCATGTCAGCAATTATATGTGTCCAGTTAATTTCACTATTCATGTTCTATTGAAGTTTTTATTAAATTATATATATATATAGGGAGAGAGATAGCAAACCTCTTATACATCATGATTTCTACATCATCCATACATCACACCTAGTTCTAGGCCCTAAAAAAATTCAATTTTTTTATTTTACCCATGGCTTTCACCTTCCAATCAACACATATTCAAAAATTAGGTCAAATTACAATTTCTATCTATTTTTTAAAAATTCAACAAAAAATTATTGAAAATACTTTATTTATAAGGGTCTGCGCCAGCAGATTTTTATAATATTTTTAAAAATAGCTAGAAAATGTATTTTGATCTATTTTTTTGAACATGTGTTGATTGAAATGTTAACTTCAATAGAAAAATAAAAAAATGGAAAAAAGATTTCTTAGGGCTTAGAATTAGGTGTGATGTATAGAGTTTGAGGTAAGAGAGTCTCTCTCTCTCTCTCTCTCTCTCTCTCTCTATATATATATATATATATATATATATATATATATATATATATATATATATATATATATATATATATATATATATATATATATATGTGTGTGTGTGTGTGTGTGTGTGTGTGTGTGTGTGTGTGTGTGTGCGTGCGATTCAATTGTAAAAATCATGATTTGTATTCCAAGTGAGATGTCCAAGAGAAAAGGACTGAGGGGAAGAATCGACGGGGAATCTATAACAGAAAATCGTGAATGAAAAAGCGTGACGAGAATTCTCAACGTTGGGTTAAACAATACATGGCCCATTTTAGGGACTAAATGTTAATTATTCCTATTTTTTTCACATGTTTCTTGGAAAACGTTTTCCTTTTGTGTAGAATTAAAAAAATATTTTTTTTGTATATTCTTCAGCCCGAAAAATGGCTTTTCAAATTGTTTATTAAACACTACATATTCATTTTAAAGTATATTTAAAATGTACGTTTATATCTATAAAATTAAAAAAATATACCAATATTAAAGTGCCCATTGCATTATTAGTACACACTCTATACGTTTTTCCTACAACTAGTTTCATGATAATGATTTGTGCACTAAGAAATTGCATTAACAATTATGCCATATGTTGTAGCAATGCAATAAATTAGTGTAAACTGTCGTAAAGCTATTTATTGTACAATTTTTCAATGCAATGACACGTCATTTAATCTTAAGTTAAACAAAATTTATATCACAACTTTACTAATAACTTGAGTTCAAATTTTCTGACCTAGTTTAGTGAGGGTTAACATGACCTGATTTAATTTGTTTAAGCATGGACAACTCATTAAAAGTTGTGAGGCCCATTGTTGAGTCATTAAGCTTCAACCAGTTATAATGAATGATCATGTTCTCTTAGTTTGGTGTGGCCAACAAATTTAAATGTGAATAATTCCATAAAAAATTTGATATCATGGATGTTATTGATAGAGAGACCACGTCCATATTCCCGTAGACCACCAAGATGCAACAATAATCAAATGCTACATCCATTGATCAATGTCATATGTGAGTGTGTTTTTGTAATACCCCGCGATTTTCAGGAGTGATAATTAATTATTTTTGGGAGAAATAAAGATTACTTTAATTGGAGAATAATGAAGCAATTGAGGTCAAAATTTGAGGACGTTACAAAGTATTTCGAATGGCAATTCTAAGTGTGTGATTGGTTTCGAAATGTTCGAGATAGTCGAAATGACTGTAATTAGGTTTTATTTGAATTCTAAAATATTTTAAGTTCATTTGGCTCGAATTAAAGTAACCGAGTCATTTAAAGTTGTGTATTCTGGGAGTTAAGGCTTAAAAGCCTACATGAGAAGCCATTATAATTAGAGAGAAAGAGAAATCCCTAGAAAGAGAGAGAGAAAGAGAGAAGAAGAAAGGAAGAAGGTAAAGCGAAGTAAAAGATTGGGATTTTCGGCCACTACGCGATTTTGAGAGAGATTCAGACTCTACAACTTTTAGGCAAGTGATTAAACTTGCTAAATAATTCTTGTGCTTCTTTTATTTCATGATTTGTTGATAAATTTATGGATTTTGGATTAATAATGTTAAAACCTAGACTTTGGGTTAAATCTTACATTTGGTGTTTATATGATGAATTTGAGGTTATAAATTAGTAGGGTTGAGTTATTTGATGTGTATTAATGTTATGAATATGATTGGGTTGAAGACTTGAGGTTAATAGTAAGTATTTGGTGGTTTTGGGGAAGTTGGAGTTCCTTGAAAATGAAGTTTGACCGAGGTATCTGGTAGGGCCGATCGATCGCGCCTCAAAGGAAAAGCACGCTGCCTTCATTTTTAGGCAAAATTAAAAAATGCGGTCGACCGAGGCCAAGGTGCCGGTCGACTGGTCCTCTATTTTTGGTCCAAGTTTGGGATTTCAAGTTTATCCCCTTTCTTTTGGGTTTATATTTATGGACCTTCTTAATTATTGTATTATAGGGGATTAAGTAATTATATAAGGGGATTAATGACTTTAGAAAGATGAGGAGATGTTTGGGGTCAATTTCATAAATGAAATTAATTGTGTAGTGATTCTTGCATTAAGGAAATGAGAGCATAAATTAGTGGGTGTTTTGATGTAAATGTTTGGGGTCTTAGCAATTGATTTCGATAGAGCGCGAATTTAAGTTATTGTATCGATTTAGTGGGAAATCCTCTTAGCGTCGAGGTAAATATTTGAGGAATAATAAATGTTGATCGATGTGCATACGGATATAGAGAGTATCCTTAATGTTTGTTGAATTGGGAGACTTTTTGTAATGATAGAAGTAATGGATGAGTTCAACTGAGGAATCGTATCGTGTATATTAATGGGGTAGTATGCGAGTTATCAACGATTAGTATATCGAGAGTAATATACTTATAAATGAAATTATTTCTTTCATACATACGAGCGTAAAAGAGTATGTATATCTATATGGCGAAATTGTGTATACCTTGTGTGATGGTTTGCATTTATATGATGTGATTGAATATATATCTAGTGTGAATGATATATATATATATATATATATACTTGTTGTGTGGGCATACCCTTCATTGCTATCATGGGAAGTTGCGGGATGTGGGTGAGGCCCCTGGCTTGAGGAGCAGGGTGGGTATAGTCCCCAGGTCATAGTCGTCCATTATTTATTGTGTGATTTTATTTGGGGGTGAGAAGTCTTGGGTATAATTCGTTCTCACTTTCCGGTTAGGAACTATGACCGCTTCCCATACGTTATGTTTTGTTTTTATTACCAGGGCGGTGTGATAATAGTCCGATATATGGTAACCTGGGATAAAATGAGTAATTATTGGAAGATGATAGCATTGTGAAGTAGTTTGTATATCCTTAAGTGATTGGATTTTGGATATTTAATTGTACGCTAAGTGTGTTATGTGTACTTGATTGTTAGGGTTGTATGATTGTGCTTTATAACTAGTGTAATGTTATAGACCCCTAAATGTTTCGGAGCATTATCTTAGTTATGTGATTAGAGATTATTGCTCCTCATATGTATTAGTAGTTATGTGAGGGGTACCAGGGGCGTAATGGATCTCAACGACCAATGGTGTAACGGGGGGTTCCTTGTTTGGATTTCGCATTGCGATACGTCCCACGCACGAAACGCAGTGCAATATTGAGAGTGCAGAGAAGTTTAGTCCTTAGTACTAAGGTTTATAAATTAGTGGAATAATGTGTTATGGGAAACCAACGGGTGGAATAGTGTATTTATGTAGTTAACATTATATATATCACGGACCGAGGGCGCTTTGAATCTCGACAATTAACATTGTCAAGGAGTAGTGTATCGGGGGGTTCCTTATTTGGATTTCGCTTTGCGTGACGTCCCACGCACAAAACGTAGTGCACTGTTGAGAGTTGGGAATAGTTAATTATATTTATAAATTTTAGTAATTGGGGTTATATGCTTCATGCATTGAGGGAATAATGGATCTCGATAATCAACACTGTCAAGGAGTAGTGTAACGGGGAGGTTCCTTGTTTGGATTTCGCTTTGCGAGACGTCCCATACACGAAACACAGTGCGGTGTTGAGAATTGGGAGAAGTTTAGTCCTTACCATTTAGATGCTAATAACTCATGTAGTTAAAATCTAGAATGTGCTAAATTCTAGTAAGAGGTATGTATATAATTATTAGTTAATTATAATTTTAGATGTACGTGGGGTAAGTTATGGTAAGAAGTTTATGGATTTGTTTTAGACGATGGGTTTACGCGAGAGTGAATTTTGAGGCGTAGGTTAGATTGAATTGTACCTAGAAGAATGGGGTAATTAATTGAGAGCATGTGCATACGTTTAGGTGCGCGCTTTAGTTGAGAGGTGAGTTGGATTTTCTGGAGAGTGCGACTCCACCTTAATCATGTTTTATTGTATATAAAATTATTATGCATTTTAATGCCCTTGCTATAAATGTTTTCACACCTCGGGCTCTGACCCATTTATATTTTCTCCTACTATGTATATATTGTATTATTTTAGGTGTTCCTCCGCAAGAATGCCATTGTTGTTATCTATCCAGTGTATTCATGGAGCTCTGGCAGTAGCGGACTGTTACGGGATTTTGATATAGACGATTCATATCTTTTGTATATCTAGATTAGGATTCAGTTGTATATCGGGTTTACACCCAAGTGTAGTAGTGGTGGTATCTTGTTTATATTTCTTTTCTTAGATTATTGTATTGTCTGTGACCCGACAGCTTATTCGGATATTTCCTTTTGTGCTCTTACGATGTATTGTTAGATTACTTTCTTTTATCTTAGTGTGTGTGTATACATTATCATATCTTATAGTCATCATGTTGTTGGTTGGATTTGCATTGTATGTTTTAAAAAAAAATTGGCACCCTCTTTTTGGGGTAATGGGTAGTTAGCTGTGTTTAGTTAGTATTGTCAGTTCATGCTGAAAAATTATCCCCTTGTGATTCCTGATTATTTTAGTATAGGTTTGGCCACCCGTTATTATTTTAAGTGGGGTTTCACAGTTTTCTTATAAAGTGGGCTCATACCAACTCTTTTTTTATGTACTGGATCTTTAATTACACCAAAACTTTATTCACTTATATTTCTAATTCAATTTGAAGTCTTTGGGGTAAAAATCGCAAAACTTTTTAAAGGTAAAGTGAATAAACATTTGCAATTAGAGAAATACTTTGAGTCCCAAAAAATCTCCAAAATATCCCCCAAAATAGCATTAAGTGTTGTAACTTGTGGTATGGGTCCTGCCAAGCCACAACACTTTCTTGCTGTTTGGGGGATGATTTAAGGAATTTTTTAGGACTCATAGCACTGCTCTAGCAATTATTTCCATGTAATCACATGATATGTGTACACTTGACATGTCAAATTACAATTATAATATTGATCTTTTTTAACCGATTTGAAGAGGGTAGCTTAAAGATTTCATCTCCTTCTTTTTTATTGCGTTTTTCATTAATTAACTTAGGACTACAACTCTCAGTATGTTCTTTGATTTTATGTAAACTTCATCCTAGATTATGTTTGTATATAAGCCAAAATAGATTTTATATATAAAAAATTCTAGTGAAATTTACTAGTGTTAATGGGTCTATTTGAGCGTTGATTGATAATCTTTATTAGAGGAGGAAGGTTGGCCATTGACGTTGTGTTATTGGCTTAAATTTCAATCTCCTTGACACATTTGACTTGATGTAGTATATTTTGGTGATTGGATTATACAAAAATAGGATCTCGCATATTATGGAGTATCGGGGGTTCGGGGCGGGGCAACCGAGGTGCCAAATCACGCCATTTTTGATATTTTAAAATTTTAAGGGAAATTTTATTATGTAACGGATTAGTTGTAACCCTAAATTACCTAGGGATTCATGTTATATAAATAATCTTTAATTTTTTCATTGAAAGTGTAACGCCCCGACCCGAATTTATGGGTTACTCGTGGGTCAACTCGGTCCAACCCGAACGTTTGGTGTGAAATGTAATGAGATAACTTAAATAATGCTGCTAGTATAATTTTATTTAATTAACTTTTTCACTTGTTTAACATGCGATTTTAATTTATATCAAGCTACGTGTGGGACCTGTGGGAAGCGTTCCCAGAATCCAAGCATTTAGAGCTACTAACATAAAATAAAAAGAATACTTACTTGCATAACGCTCTCATGATACGAAATCGCGTACGACCAACCATAACAAAGGAAAGGAAATGAGCCAAATGCCCAGTGGAAAATACAACAATGCAACATAAAATCGAACGACAGAAAAGAGACTTTATAACGTACCACCTATATGCACATGCAAATACCGTATATATATACATATACATATACTAATGCGTGCATCAGTTTATTCCAAAACATTACTTGAGTTGATTAAATCGTACTAATCTTACAAAGTGATCCTTCTTGCCCCTTATTACTTAACTTAGCTTTTTTTTTCCTAATTTAATGGACCCGGTTAAATACTTAAAGAAAATACCATTTGTTTAGGAAAAAATACTTCATTTATCGAAATTTTCAAATTACTCACACCAGATCCATTTTAGTATTTTCCATGAAAATCACCTTTCAACACACGCACACTCTGTGCTAGAAGATATTGGTTTTCCCTTTAAAAACCTTTCAAAACACACACTTATATTAATTATGGGTTAAACCATCTTAGGTTGCTTAACTATCCATTAATCACCTCACTTTACCATCCATTTCACTTATATGGACATTAATCAGTTTCTTATATTTCTTATCCACAATATCTTTTTAACCGGAACATTCACCAATTTTCCTTCACGTTAGGTTGCCTTTTCTTATATTCTCTGCACAACCAATTTCCTTATTATGTTCCACTTTTCTCATTATCTTTTTCTCGGAGTTTACCACATAACTGTGTACTTTAACAGACTCTACACCGCCAGCTACACTACCATATGCTCTTGCCAGTGATTTTGGGTCTTTCACCCTAGGGCTCCGGGCCCTTTTTAATTTTCCTAGTTCTTTCGGGTCCTTTATCATTTGTCTTAATACTTCTCCGTGTCCATATTATTCCACTTTTACGGATTGAAGCCAAAACCCGGGGACTATTTCCCCATATTTGTACTGCAATTTAGAAAATCACCATTTCATGTCCTTTACCCATTTACGTTAATTTCATTCCGAAATTCACTCCCATTTAGGATCATTTTGTGTAACACCTTTTTCAGCATTTTTTATTTTCATAAAAACGTTCCAATTTACGTAAAATTACCATTTTATCCATTTGTTTCCAAACTTGCACTTTCCTCCCTTTTCACAAGCGTTATTTTTTCAAAACATTATTAAGTTACACACACGAACTTCTTTTTTTTAATAGGACACACACTAACTTCTTAAATGTTTTTAACTCATTAACACTAATCTTGCCTCCTTGAATGCTTCAAAAATCCGTTTCAATCTCCATGAACTTCCTCTTCAACTTCTCTAAAAAATCCCCCAACAACTCCCTCATAATTCTTAACATTGCTCCACAATGGTGTAAATGGTTTTATAAGGCATAAATATGGTGGAAAATGGTTAATGTATGGTGGTTTAATGTTGAAGAGTGGTGGTTCTAGGGTGGTAG
Source organism: Sambucus nigra (assembly GCA_949130495.1). Taxonomy (NCBI): domain Eukaryota; kingdom Viridiplantae; phylum Streptophyta; class Magnoliopsida; order Dipsacales; family Adoxaceae; genus Sambucus; species Sambucus nigra. Next base: position 23,030,727 of record OX422216.1, read on the forward strand.
AAGTTGGTTCGGTGGTGGTGAGGCTCTACGAGTTAAAGAGAGAAAGAAAATCACATTGAAATGCCCTAGAATGGGCCAAAGACTCACTTAAATACCCTAAAACCCTTAGAGGTTAAATTTTAAAAATGCGTCAAAGCTTAACCCCGAGTTGATCTGCTGTTGTGGGAGTGTGGCATATGTCTAATCCAATGGTCTATATCGTGGCAGCGATTTCTCATTCGAACGAGGACCTAATGAGGGTGGATTTCCAAATAGGTATATATTGTTGGAAGGTCGTTTGAAGCAGTTGTTCGAATGACGGGGTCTCTTCATTCGAATGACCTGGCGTCGTTCCAACGAGATAGGGATCTCGTTCGAATGACCAAGGGTCTCATTCGAATAACCCTAATTTTTCTCCAAATTAATTATATGGTCATTCTAAATTCAACTAATTGCACCAAGGCCACGATATTACCCAAATTTGACCCATTATCCATCTCACAGGGCCTAAAGCCCAATTGGGTCACATCAAGTCACCAATTTACATGGATGCGATCAAAATCATGGGGCAGGTGTTACAGAAAGGGTAATGAAATTAGAGAGATTGTATGGTGTAACATTGATTCTACATTATAGTGAAATATGTGGCTTTGCCCATGAACGTAGGTCAAGTTGGCTGAACCACGTACATCGTGTTCTTGTGTGTGTGTGTGTGATTGTTTTTCATTTATTCTCTTTCTTGATTGCGCTTTGTTGGGATTTTTCATAACAGTATACAACTCGTTTTTTCTTACATTCTAGATATATGATTAAATGCCCCGTGAAAGGTGTATTCAGAGGGAAAACTAGACACCATACTCGACTGATTAAGGAAACAACTACACATAAAAAAGAAAACTACCCATCCCAACACACATGGTGTGGGCAAAATGCTCTAATTGTTTAGTAAGCGAACTCTCACGTCGATAGAAGTCAACAAGTTATTACACAATCAAGTCAAAACTGCTTTTGAGTGCAAAGTACCCAAGTACACTATTGAAACCCCAAATCGACACTAAGAACCTCCATTTCATCTTAAGACCAATTTTAATTTAAATCAATTAAATTTTATAAAAAGGTTGATAAATGCAAATCAAAGCATTCCACACACATTCTCTTGCTTAAATATTATAGTATCTGTAAACTTGGACCTCCTAGAGTGATACTTTATCGATACCATTGATTAGGTTAAGACTTGAATCTTCCCTTGATCTTGATTTATTTTTGGTCATGATTTAACTTGATCAAGAAGTTTCTTAAAAAGTAATGCTTGGAAACCAACACTTTTGAGTTTTTTCACTTTAATTAATCATCACTACAATCAAGCTAGAAGGGTAGTTAAGGGGTTGTTTAAATGTAAGGGTATGCTCACTTTGTTCCCATCGATCCTTAGTAACTTAGAACTTATATTTGTCCATCTTTAAACTTATTTTCCATGCTACCAACCCTAGTTCAAATCCATGATTTTTCTATTATGGTAAATAAGACGTCCTGAGTCAATTTAATGGCTAATCCTATCATTTAGGTTAACTTGAAACAATAAAAAATGAATAAATTTAAGCCAAACACCTCACTGAAGGTATCGCGTCGCGCCCATGCAAAATAACTCTCAAATGATCAACTTAACTTAGTGAAATTCCATATTTTAAATAAAATATTCTGAAAATATTAACAGAGTTCCCTCTATTTATTTAACATTCCACCTGTAGAGAATCATAATATTTAAACTCAAGTCAGCACAAAAATTAACACAACTAAATTAACTGTTGGAAATGGGTTTAAATAAGTCGCAAATAAGCTACTTCAAGCTTAAATTGGAGTGAGGCCCGCATGTCAATTTTAGCGAGACTTTGAATAATCGTGTACTCCTCCGAGAGGAGTATAACGTGGTATATTTATATATCTAAACCCATTAAGTATCTAATGAGAAAATTGTATCCAAAGTCACCTACTTGAGATAAGAAGTTTGTAGTAAACTTGGTGTAAGACTTTTATCCCACATTGGAAGAATGTGGAAAAAGCTAAAAGAGCTAATATATTCCTTGTTTGGGATTAAGTCTTGGATACCTTCAAGGTATCCCAACTCTTTGAAGGGGGAAGTACCTATGCTATGCATAGGTGGACTTTTGTCCAAAAGCCAACACACGCTGCCTTTCGAGTCTCGTGTTTTGGGCTTGGGCTTGTCCTAATAGAGTATAATCTTTTTTAAATTTCTAGGCTAAGTTTTAATTACCCAAACTGTTTAGGGACTTTAATTAATTCGTGAAAAAATTATTGAACAATCACATCTTTTCGGGTGAAAAGTTTAATTAGTTAAAAAATGTTTTAATTAATTATGAAAAGTTATGTGATTTTTAACTAACACGAAACAGTAAACTCTTTAGTGAAAGAGTGTCGCTGTTTGTGAAAAGGCATGGTGCCTATTTAAATGGCCATGAACAACACTATAAAAGGACTCCTCCAAACTCAGTTTTTTCACACCAAAATTTTTCTAACCATTCTCTCTACCCCCTGCATCCTGTATTCGTAATTCTACTCCTATTCAAAGTAGAATTTAGTGTTCAAAGTACAAACATTTGTTGAGTTCGCTCCAGTCTTGACAGTTTGAAGTGCTGCTACCGCCAAGGATGGAAAATTTGTTCTATCCTGGGAGACGATTGCTTACAACCATAAGCACTTATTGAGGGAGAAAAACCCTCTTAAGGACACAACGTGAATTCGTTGTGCTCGAATTTTGTTATCAACTTTCAAGTCAGCATCGTTAGTTTCGTTTAACAAATTACTTGTAAGTTTCTTTTCATGCTGTTAATAAATATTGTATATTTATTATTTATGTATTTTATTCCATTTTAAATTATTAATAATAATTTATTTTATTTTCTAAAATAAATATTCGGAACAACAGTCTTAAGATGAATTTCTATTTATTTTGTTTCTGGATATTTTTAATGAACTGTTTTAATAAATTTACATAACATAATTAGTTTCGTTTTTTGCAATTTTCTTTTTTGCATAAATAGATTCTTTTATATATTAGTATTATGTTATATACTTGTTGCGTATATAATTCCATATAAAATAGTATTTGTTACTATTGTAATTGTGCAAAATACATACATTTTATTTTTGTAACAGAAATGGTTGTGTCTTCTAGTAACCTTGTTGTCCATACGGTTGGCACACCATTAGGGGGAAAATATGAAAAATTTAATGGCACGGATTTTAATCGTTGGCAACAAAAAATTAAATTTTATTTGACAACTTTGGATCTGGCTAAATTCCTCAATGAAGAACCTCCTACTCTTGATGAAAATGAGACGAGTACGAAGAAAGTAAATATAGTTGATGCGTGGAAATATGTTGATTTCTCATGTATAAATTATGTTTTAAATGGGCTTGACAATACACTATATAATGTGTATTGTAATGCCAAATCAGCTAAAGAACTTTGGGAGTCTTTGGACACCAAATATAAAATTGAGGATGTCGGCACGAAGGAATTCATTGTCGATCATTTATTGGATTATAAAGTGGTGAATGTTAGAACTATGATATCCCAAGTTCAATAACTTCAAGTTATTCTTCATGATATTTATGTCGAGGGTATGTCTCTTAACGAATCATTTTAAGTGGCGACAATTATTGAAAAATTTCCACCTTCGAAAGAATTCAAAAATTACTTAAAACATAATGTAAAGAGATTAAACTTGAGGAATTAATTGTCCATTTGAGAATAGAAGAAGAAAACCGCAAATCTGAGAAAAAAAAGTGGAGGAAATCAACCCTTCGAGTCTAAGGCTAATGTAGTGAAAGGCAAATTGAAAGCTAACAAACAGAGAAAGCACAATGGAAAAGTCCAAGCGACAGATCTAAAAGTGCTAAGAAATTCAAAGGAAAATGTTACAACTGTGGTAAACTCGGGCATCGCTTTGGGGAATGTTGAAAGCCGAAGAACGCCAAGAAACAAAATGCTCAAGAAAAATGTGATGAAAGTAGATGAGCTCCCAGCAGATGTCAATGACATCAACCTCTCTGTTGTAGTTTACGAATGCAACTTCATTAGCAACAACAAAGATTGGTGGGTTAACACTGGTGCTACGCGCCACATATGTGCCAAAAAAGATATGTTCTCCTCTTACAACTTCGTTGAAAATGATGAACAACTGTACGTGGGAAATGCTTCAACTCCGCAGGTTAAAGGAGATGGAAAGGTGGTGCTAAAGATGACAAGAGACAAAGGACTCACTCTTACACTACACCAAAACAGGTCAATTGTAACGGGCAAAAACCGTTATAAAAAATATTTGCAATGGATTAAATCCGTTAGAAAATTGGCGTTATTTATTTTACCAACAAAATTTTTAACGGATAAAATCCGTTACAAATTTAATATTTGTAACAGGCTAAATCTGTTATAAAATATTTTGTAACGAACTTGGCATTGATACACGTCTCATATATTAGTAAGAATATACTAACTTGTAACGGTTTTCATCCGTTACAAATATAGAACTTGTAACGGGTAAAAACCGTTACAAAATACAATGCAACGGATTAAGAGTGCCATATATTTGTAACAGATATTTTTATTTGTAATAGTTAAAGTCCGTTAGCAATATTATTTTATTTTTTATAAAATAATTATTTTTTCATTAAACAACTAGATATAAATACACTTGTAAAAACTTGTGCTGCTCAACTAATAGCAATGTAGAACTAATGCCCGCAAATTTAACTTAAAATATAATTTCAAAACACACCTGACAAAATGAACGACACTACATTTCTGTGATATTAAATCGATCTAAAACTATGTTTCATTCATAACCATTAAAGTTCCCAAAACAAAATGTACTACAAGATAAACTATTTAGCTTTTAACAATAAACTTGAAACGAAATCTAACATCATTAAAGTTCTAAACATATTATTCTCCCAAAAGTAGTGTTCATGATATTCCTTGCAAAAGTAGACTTCATTCTCCCAAGAATAATCTTCATATTTTCCCATAAGAACCTGTTGAACAAACTCAATCTTAGTAAATGTGTAAGCATAAATGAGTAAATAACTTAAAAGACTAGTACATTCATATGACATTGGCATACATGTAATTTTATTGGGGAGTAATAGATACACAACAAACGTTCATAGTCGATGAGAATGCAGTTAGTTTAGATAAGTTACTTTGATATCGCTTGATGTGTTTGTACCTATTTTTGGGTCGTTAGGCTGTTTTCATTTTTTGCCCCCAAAACACCCATTTTTAACCCCCAAAAGAAGCGTATAGTAGTCAATTAGGCCAACTACGAGTCGAATGAGGACGTGGTTAGTTTAAACGGTCACTTGTTGTTTTTATATCTATTTCTAGGCAACTAGGTTGTTATTTTAAGTTTTAACCCCCCCAATGCCATATTAACCCCCAAAAGAAGTGTATACAAGTCAATTACGTCAATCAAGACTCCGATGAGGACACGATTAGTTTGGACAAGTTCATTTGGTATCTTTTGATGTGTTTGCACATAAATTTAGGTCGTTAGGTTGTTATTATCAGTTTTCGCCCCCTCCCTACCCAACGCCCATTTTTAACCCCCAAAAGAAGCTTATACTAATCAATTAGGCTAGCCAAAAGTTTGATGAGGACGCGATTAGTTTAGACAAGTTACTTTGGTATCATTTAATGTGTTTGTATCTATTTTTAGGGACTACGTAGTCCTTTTAAGCGCCCCCCCCCCCCCCCCCCCCCCCGGAAATTTTAACCCCCCAAAGAAGCGTATGTTGTCAATTGGGTCAATCGAGAGTCCGATGAGGACGATGTTAATTTAGACAAGTTATTTTGGTATTGGTTGATGTTTTTTTACGTAAATATAGACCATTAGGTTGTTGTTTTCAGTTCCCCCCAACGCCCATTTCAACTACAAAACGAAGCGTATACTAGTTAATTAGGTCAACCGAGAGTCCAATGAGGACACAATGTTTGAATGTCTCGATCACCTCTCCTTTCACTCCAATCAATGCATATTAGAAAATGCAAATAAATGAATCAATACATAGCTTAAGGCAAAAAGTAATCTCATATATCATATTATAAAACATACTTGAACAAATGACTAAAATGTACCAACAAAGTGTGAAAATAAATAATGATACCAAAGTTTCATTTCAATAATTAGCATACCTAATATACCGAAGAAGAGGGGTTCAACAAATCACGTTAGCATCTACTTCCTGATAATGGAATGAACAAAAAAATAAACCCAGCCACTCATTTATCAAGTTTATCTAGAACAAAGTAGAAAAGTATGGGATGGAAAGGGAGAGAGGAGAGGAGAGGAGAGGGGAGGGGAGGGGAGGGGCGGTTTGGAGCGTTGAGAGTGAAGAACCTACATGTCTGTATATAATAAGATTAATGAAGGCACACAAACAAATAAATACAGAGTAAATATATATATATATATAAATAACCATACAAACATTAAAAACCCACTCACACAAACATATATTTACATTTCATTTGCAAGCATAGTCAAACTCCCACAAAAACCATGGCCAACATAGATATGGAATAAACACATAACTGCCTTTCTTTTTTCTTCTCACGGACCTATATGGGTCTCAACATCACGATCCTTCTACTTCTCAATAGGGTTACATGGTGTGTAATAGCTAAGGAAAGGGGTAAAAATTACAATTTATACAGACCCACTTAGGTATCGAACCCCATGTATATATATACTAGCGGAATGCCCGTGCCTGAAGACATGGCGAAAATATCAAAAGTTTAAAAACATTTCAATATAAAACACTTCAAATACATATATGATATCAACAAAAATTTAAAATAAAATTAAAAAAAAAACTATTTAAACAACCTAAAAATCACCAACATAACATGTTTGAGGAATGACGGAAAAATTGAACTTCCCCAAACACAATAGGTATTCATAATACAGAGAAATAAAAAAATTAATATATGCATAAAATGTTGCCCAATAGTTGTCGGATATTAATAACACGGTGACGTTGTCATCTTCTCAAACAATTGATGATGTTTAAATAATAATTTTTTTTTTCTCAAAACCTGTTACCTTACCTAAACAACATATCTCAAATTGAGGTGCTTCTAGCTTTTTATTTAATTCAACATAATGTGCAACATATCGCCAACTTAAGCCTCGAAATTCAATCCAACTCTACATGCTAAACAAAAAAGCATACAACATAGATAACAACCACTCGGGATAACATATACCGGGCTGAAACCCAATGGACATAACTAAAACCATAAATACCATCAAGTTACAGTATCTCTGCAGCTAGAAGATCAGTTAAGAAACACACCCAAGGTAGGTTCAGTTAAGGAAGGGGTGAGGAGCACTCGGCCTAACGGGTCACAAAACTACACCACTACAATTCAGAGAAACAATTGCACTCTCAGCCATTACAAACTCAACAAACGCAATATGAGTCGAGTGCTGAAAGTCTCCAAGCAACCTCAAGTGATGAATCTCTACACAGATGGATTAAAAAAAGAGTTTGACATCAAAAAAGAGCTTGACAGGCTAATAAGAACACTTGCACAAAGAGAATAAAACTTCCACAAACATCATACACTACACTTTACCATTTAATTAACCGGATTAAACACTAATCTTTTTCACAAATTTAGCCAACAGAAAGATTGAATTGCAACAATTGGCAATCATACCTCTTGTTGAGGGAGTAAAGTCAGCTGTGTATAGACCTCCTCATTTTTCGTATTAGCCTATTAAATAAAATTGCAAACACTATTAAGAGGTAAAACAAACAACATTAAATTGCGGGTGTACAAAATACATATAAAAAAAAAACACACAATTTTGTTTTTTAAGTGTCAATGGCATCATCAGGGGTGAAAACCATCACTTGCAGCCATTTGTAATAGAAATTTGTCATCCTACCAGGTTAAAATAAATATCATCTTATAAAGGAAAAAAAATTAAAGAAAAGGGAAAAATGAAGACATTTATCTACTTCACCTTATTATGAGTAGATGTGGCAATGGTTCATGTTTTTGCTGTTTATATCGGGATCGTATAGAAAACAAATTAGCCCATACTCGATTTGTTAATAGTCGTGTATAGTTCGTGCTTCATTTCAATCGTGTAATAGCTATACATATCGTGTTTGTGTCATTTCTGACAAGGTTCGTATCACTCATTTGTGTTAAAGTGTCTAACGGATCAACTAAAAACCACCTGAAACCCATTAAGGGTCAACGGATTGTTTATGTTGTGTGTTGTTTTGCCTGGTCAAATTATAAGGGATTGATTATAACTAATTTCAAGCCTAATTTAGGATGCTACTAGTGGCACCGGGAAGATTACTCCTTAACCTCGTATTATCCGTTACTTTGTGCTAAAGAAATAGAACATGTAGCATTATTTTGTGTATATCTAGTGTTCAAATTCAAAAATTATCCAAGTAATTAATCAAAGTTTCTGGGTGAAAGAAACACGAGAGTTTCTGTCACCATAAGTAACTCTTTCAGGAAAGAAAATATACCTTCTCGTAAAGAAAAGTGCAGTAACTTTCAGAAATGCCCGAGTCAAATCTTAACGCTTCTTTAGGATCTTCAAAATTTTGTGAGATTGAACTCGGAATGCTCTTCGCGGCTCCGGATAAGCAGACCTGATGGCCTCCTTCTGCAATTTTGTTCGGATATAAAACCCGGTGGAAGTGGAAAATAATCAATTGATACATCAATTACGCCCATACACCGTCCGTTATTTCTTTGAGCCGTCTTAAAAAATGAACTTTCCTTCTTTGTGTAAATGGTTCTGGTAGCTGGAACTCTGCATCTACCTATTCAATACAAAAAAAGTAAAACTAAATCTCAAATGGCTTAATGGCAACGGTTCATGTAAAAAAAACGAACATCACTTGGTTATAACAATAATATTCCAAGAAATGGTTCTCTACATATGAAATTCCAGAAAGTTTATCATCTTAATCTTTATAATTTCTTCTTCATTCAAGTAACGCAAAACACCGGGCGGGACGTCAGCAGATCCACGACAAACCATATCGGACAGTGCAAGAGCCCAATGTAACTCCAGAGGTTGCTCAGCCACATAGTAACTTATCCAATGAGTTATCAACAGTATTTACCAAACCAAAATATAGGCATGAATTATATCAAAAAACAGAGGAAGTGGTTGTGACCATATTTGCGAAGCGTACACCAGCTAAATGTGTTACGGTTGACTTTGGTGAACAAATTCTAAGTGTTACCATTGATGTACCCGGTGTAGATACATATACTTTCCAACCTCGCTTATTTTGGAAAGATAGTTCCTACAAAGTGAAAATACAAAGTGTTATTTATAAAAATTGAAATCCTTCCCGAAAAAGCTGAACTTATACAATGGGCATCTCTTGAATTTAGCAACAACAATTTGGTTCTTCAGAGGGTAAATGTATCATCAGGTAGTCACAAACCTGCTTACCCCTCCTCGAAGCCAAAAGCAGTTGATTGGGATAAACTGGAAGCCCAAATGAAAAAGGAAATTGTGCCCCTGATAAAGGTTTGCCGTCGACCTGAAACTGATTACAGACTTCAGCAACTTCATCCTACAGATGAATCTGTAACTAAGAACCAGCACAAAACTTTAGCTGATTATCGTATGGGAAGCAGTTTGAGGGTCTATCCTCCTGCTGAAGCAACACAGAAGCAGCATAAAACTGAAGAAAGTGTCACAGATGCTACTGTTATGGTGCCCTCAGCTTCTGCAGTGACCAAACCAGAAGTTGATGAGATTTTTACGAGTAGTAAAATGGGAAATTCAAGTGCCACACCGGATAATGATGTTGTTGTAATGAGTGACACTGCTATAAACACCATTTTCGGTGGCTCCGAGATTACTACTGGCAATAACATGGAAAATTCAAATTTCACACGGGGTAATGATGCTGTAATGAGTGACACTCCCACAAACACCACATCTGAAGTTTAAAAATGTCAAAAGGTAATCATGAAACCAACAATGATCTTGTGTGGAATGGAGGAAGATAAATATTTCAAAGAAAGCAGTGTTTTCATAGCATAGAGATTTAAAGATAATAAACAAATAACTAATGGGATCATATGTAATATTTCTCTAAATCCACCACATATAGTGTTAGTGTTGCAAATGAAAACGCGTTCAACATGAAAAAAATACATAAAATAGTTAAAGAAACTATATCACATGAGTAGAAGGTATGGAGTTATTCAAAACGAACCCCAAAATAGATTGACGGTATGCTAGAAAGCAGTCGACTATTGTTATTAATAAAGTAAATGTAGTAGTGCAAAGTTTAATGGCATGCTAGAAAGCAGTCGACCATTTTGGTTTGGTTGTTATGATTCTTGGAATGAAAACGTTGGCCCCAATGTTTTATACAGTTATGACTCTGCCTTCGATAACCAATGGAGTCATTTGAGTGATAATTAGGTGGGTTTCATTGCACAACCCAGCACTTTGATTAATATTTCTTAACATAATAACTGGAAGTTTCACTGGAATTTTGATCGTCAAATACAATTCATGGTTTGGCAACCCGGGGAAGCGCAAAGTGTTTAAAAGCTCAACAGGGTATAAGATATATCAATCAAATAGAGCTCAATCTAAAAAAAATCGATAAAAACTATAAATAAAAAGGAATCCCCACACTACAACATAATGGATTACATATAAATGAATCAATCATTGTACAGTAACGAACAATAATGTTTTTAAATCTACTAACTCAATTTTGTTTTTAAATCAACTTTAACTTGATGCATATTATAAAATGTATCTTAAGGGCACCCAGGATTAATAGGGGACCTCAAAACATGTGCCCTAACATGTTATCAATTTCCTATACCACCTCAAAAACCTAACTAGAAATAAAGTCCAACTATTTAAAAATAACAAAATTTTGCACAATGAACCATATCGAGCAATCAAGTAACATACAGAACAAAGATCATATGGTTAAACCCTATTATCTTTATTTGCAAACACAACATTTCTATATGTAAAATATTGACCTTTGTTACATTTGGATTGTTAAGCTTATACCACACTGTAACTTCTTGCATAAAAGCTACCCTCAAAGATGCTATTTCTTCTTTTGTCCCGTAGCCCTCTTTCCCCCAGTCCAGCAGTTTAGCTGAGGATTGAGAAGGATCCGCATTAATATTAATAAGCAAATTAGTTCAGATAAAAATCCAACCCACTTAATTGAATGGTAATAAAAACAATTGTCAGGTGAGCTCTATGATATATAAAGAAATAAATGAAGTGATATTATTTTTAAACTTTAATTAAGACACACATAGTAATGATTATGACAATAATGATATGACTGGTACCAACAACAATAAACAAATAAAGTATCTTTGATTCGAATTTAAAGCTTTAGATTGGAATTTATTAACAATAAACTAAAAGTTTTTATCACATGAAAGTCATAAATACAACAACATCAACCAAGTTATTCCATTCACCTTCATATCCAAACCTAGTACATGCAGGTGTGTCATGGATTCCATGAGATTACTTCAACTATGATACTGAAATAAGGGTGAATAAACTCCAAACATAAATTATTAAAAATGTGGTTTAATGTGCATATCTAGGATTTGAGTACATAAAGCACACATAAGGGTGTGTAATGTTTATAAATATATAGATTTAACAAAAATAACCAGTAAAGAATGAATATTCATACTCTCATTGTCAATGTTAGAGAGAAAGAAGGAGTATATACCTTTGGAACAACGGGGAAGAAAATCCACAATATAATGATCTACAAAAGAACATAAATCCTTAGATTGAATATAAATATACGAAGAAACCCTTACACTGAACATGAAAAATGACAAAAAAACATGATTTGCAATCTAAAATCTAAAAGGGAGAGAGGGAAGGGTACCTCGGTGAAATCGCCGGCGGTTAGAGGAGTGGGTGAAAGAGGTAAGGGGGAGAGGCAGAGAGGGATTCTTAGAGAGGGATTAGGTTTAGGGAATAAATCCCGCCCGACTTCCCGCTACATTTTATTTTATTTTTTTTCTTTTAATGACTTTTTGCAACAGTTAATAATATATTCTAATGGTTACATTTTATTTGTAATGGTTTTTAACCATTATAAATATCTAATGGACAAAATCCGTTGCAAATAGAAAAAAAATACATTACAAAATAAGTCTTTTGGTGTAGTGTTAACGATGTGCTTCATGTGCGCGATATTTGCAACAATTTAATTTTCGGATCTCTGCTAAGCAAAAATGGTTTTGAGTTAGTATTTGTATCACACAAATTTGTCCTTACCAGAAATGACATGTATGTTGGAAATGGCTATATCAGTGATGTGCTCTTCAAAATGAATGTAATGATAGTGGTCCCAAATAATAATAAGAAATTTGTTTCTTTTTACTTGATTGAGTCCTTTAATATTTCACATGAAAGATTATGACATGTTAATTATGATACATTGCGTAGATTAATTTCTTTAAATTTGTTACTTAAATGTGAATGGGATCATAATCATAAATGCAAAGTATGTGTAGAATCAAAATGGCAAGAACACTCTTTTGTTCAGTCGAAATAAGTACCAAACCTTTGGACTTAATTCACACCGATATATGTGATTTGAAATTTGTACAAACTAGAGTTGGTAAAAAGTATTTCATTACTTTCATCGATGATTGCACTCGATATTGTTATGTATATTTGCTTCGAAGCAAAGATGAGGCAATTTAAGTATTTAAACACTAAAAAACTGAAGTTGAGAATCAACTTAGCAAAAAGATTAAGGCAATAAGAAGCGATAAAGGTGGTGAATATGAATCCCCTTTTGAACAATTTTGTTTGCAACATGGAATCATTCACCAAACTATAACTCCTTATTCACCTCAATTTAATGGTATTGCTGAACGCAAAAATCGGACATTGAAATAAATGATGAATGCTATGTTGATAAGTTCTGGGCTACCACAGAACATGTGGGGGAAGCGTTGCATTCCGCCAACTATATTCTCAACAAAATGCCTCATAAGAAAACCCACAATATACCTTATCAATAATGAAAAGGTCATCAACATAACTATAAATACTTAAAAGTGTGGGGGTATTTGGCAAAGGTAGTGGTACCTAAAACTAAAAAGGTTAATATAGGACCAAAGATCATTGATTGCATATTCATTAGTTACGCCAACAATAGTAGTGCACATCGGTTTCTTGTCCATAAATCTAATATTCCCAAAGTGCACGTTAATACGATTATTGAATCTATGGGTGCTGCATTTTTTAGAAAAGTTTTTCCTTGTAACATGAAAAGTGAATCGAATTCACACAAAAGAACTCATTATGCTACAACTAGCAATCAAGAGATTATAGATAATAATGCTATAAATGACGATGAACCTAGGCATAGTAAAAGGTCAAGGACATCAACATCATCTGGTCCAGATTTTCTAACATATTTATTAAAAAATAAACCACAAACGTTTGAGGAAGTAATATCCTCTCCCGAGGCTTCTCATTGGAAACAAGATGTTCATAGTGAAATTGAATTCATACTGCAAAACCACACATGGGAACTGGTGGATATTCCACCCGGTAATAAGCCATTAGGCTGCAAGTGGATCTTCAAACGGAAGATGAAAGCGGATGGTTCAATTGAAAAATATAAAGCAAGACTTGTAGCAAAAGGTTACGAGCAAAGAGAAGGACTAGATCACTACGATACTTATTCACTAGTTAAAAGAATTATATCCATATGAATGTTAATAGCAATAGCAGGATTAAATGGACTCGAAATACATTAAATGGATATAGAAACGACATTCTTAAATGGAAAATTAGAAGAAGAGATATATATAAAACAACCCGTAGGGTTTATTGCTTCAAGACAAGAGAAAAAGGTTTGTCGATTGGTCAAATCTCGTTATGGGTTAAAGCAAGCTCCCAAGCAATGGCATGCCAAGTTTGACAATGTCATAATGTCAAACGGATTCAAGATCAATGAGCGTGACAAATTTGTATATATCAAGAACACTCAAACTGGGAAAATTAGAGTGCGTCAAAACGTTGATGATATGCTTATAATTGGTAGCAATAATAACATAATCAAAGCTACCAAAAGAATGTTCACTAACAAGTTCGATATGAAGGACATGAGTGTTGTTGATGTAATTTTAGGAATTAAAATTTCTAAGACAACTGATGGTTTAATATTTTCTCAAACACACTACATTGAAAAAATACTTAATAAATTCAAGAAGTATAATATTATACCAACTAAAACACCGGTTGATGCTAGCACTCACCTCACCACAAACAATGGTGAAAGCATATTACAACTAGAGTATTCTCGTATAATAGGAAGTCTCATATAAGTCATGAACTGTACCGGACCAAATATAGCCTACGAGTAATCCAAGTAGTGATAATTGGAAAGCCATTGTTAGGGTTTTGGGGTTTTTGAAACATACTAAAAACTTCGGACTACACTACACCAAATATCTAACTGCACTTCAAGGCAACAGTGATGCTAATTGAATATCTTATTTGAAGGACTCTAAGTCCACTAGTGGATATATCTTTACTCTTGATGGTGCATCCGTGTCTTATAAATCCTTAAAACAAACATGTATTGACAGATCGACTATGAAATCTGAATTTATTACTTTGGATAAAGCTGGAGAAGAAGCCGAATGGCTTCTTAGATGATATTCCGAACTGGGTTAAGTCTGTGCTTGCTATATGTAATTGGAAGGGCAAATAAGACCATGTATAACGATAAATCTAGACATATTTATCGTAGAGACAATATCGTTAGGCAACAACTCTCTAGTGGAAAAATATGTTAAGTCAAGAGAGAACATTGTGGATCCGCTTACTAAAGGCATAACTAGAGATCTAGTAGAAAGATCATCGAAGGGAATGGGCTTAAAGCCTATGAATTAACCAAGAGTTGCCATGGTGGCAACCCAACCTAGTTGACTGGAGATCCCAAGATCTAGGTTCAAAGGGACAACTGAACTGTGTATCACTCAGTACGCATTGGAGAGATATATATACTCCAACCCATTCCTATGATGAGACAGTGCACAGCTACCGCGAGATTTAAGATAAGTTATGCTATTAATGACTTCTATATCTTAATATGTTCAAGTGGGGTATTGCAGGATCCTCTTCATAGAAGTCACCTATATGAGTGAAGAGGGGTCGTTTTTATGAGAATTTGATAAGGCAAAACACCCATGAACCATGTGGTTTTGGCCAAAACGAACACAAATGTGAGAACCAATAGTGTTCGAAGGGAACTATGTGTGACTTATGTTGCCTTGGTTTACAAAAATAGTTGGTTGTTCAAGGCATCTTTCCCACTTATTAGCCAAATAAATCCGATAGATACTCATTGGGAAAAGTTCGAAGTCACTGTCTACTTATCCCGATACAATTTTCTTCTACTGTAATCGAACATCAATACGTTTATTCTATTGAATGATATACAAAGCCATATTTTCATTAATGTGGGAGATTGTTGGAAATGGGTTTAAATAAGTCACAATTAAGCTACTTTGAGCTCAAATTGGAGTGAACCCGTATATCGATTTTAACGGGACCTAGCATAATCATGTACTCCTCCGAGAGGAGTATAACGTGATATATTAACATATTTAAACCCATTAAATATTTAATGAGAAAATTATCTCCAAAGTCACCTACTTGAGATGAGAAGTATGTAGTAAACTTGGTGTAGGACTCTTGTCCCACATTGGAAGAACATGGAAAAAGTGAAGAGTAAATATACTCCTTGTTTGGGACTATGGCTTGAATGCCTTAAAGGTATCCTAACTCTTTGAAGAAGAAATGTCCTCTGTTATGCATATGTGGACTTTGGTCCAAAATCCCACATGCGCGCGGGCCGCCGCCCGGCTCGACTTGACCCGTGCCCGGGTTCGAGTTTTGGGCTCCTAATAGAGTATAATGTTTTTAAAATTTCTAGGCTAAGCTTTAATTACCCAAACTGTTTGGGGGATTTAATTCATTTGTGGAAAAATTATTGAATAGTCTTATCTTTTCGGGTGAAAAGTTTAATTAATTAAAAAACTTTTTAATTAATTACGAAAAGGTATGTCCTCTTTAATTAACACTATAGGCTCTAGAGTCAATTGTTTAGTGAAAGAGTGTGACTACTTGTGAAAAGCATGGTGCCTATTCAAATGGCCATGAACAACACTATAAAAGGAGTCCTCCAGACTCAAATTTTTTCCATGAAAAATTTTCTAACCATTCTCTGTACCTCCTGCATCATGTATTCGTAATTCTAATCCTGTTCTAAGAAGAATTCAGTGTTCCAAGTGCAAACATTTGTTGAGTTTGTCAGAGTCTTGACAGTTTGAAGTGATGTTATCGTCAAGGACGAAAAATTCGTTCTATCCTAGGAGATGATTGCTTCCAACCTTGAAGGAGAAAAATCATCTTAAGGACATACACGAATTCATTGGGCTCGTATTCTATTATCAACTTTCAAGTCAGTATCATTAATTTCGTTTAACAGATTACTTGTAAGTTTCTTTTCTTACTGTTAATAAATATTGTATATTTATTATTTATTTTCTTATTCTGTTTTAAATTATTAAAAATAGTTTATTTTATTTTCTAAAATAAATATCCTGAACAACATTAACAACCTCAAGTTCTAAGGCAAACTAACCCAAGAGTTTCCAAATATCTCAAAAACCTCAACAAACTAAAACAAATGAAATGAAACAATACATCTCTACATATATGCAACACAAACAACCAATGAGGAAATAAATAGATTCAGAGTTATGTAACATTCACTAAGCTTTTTCTTCAACTTCTCCCTAGCAGTATCCTTACTCGAGCTACAGAAACGAAAGGAGTAAGAGTGAACCTAATGACCAACATAGATATAAAGAAACACATAATATATATACTAGAGACAATGGAAAATCATCTCAAGTAACCAACTAAGATATCAAATGAGAATAAGAGAGACAAGATCAACACCACATCGACAATAACTCAACTAGTAAAAAGGATGGAACAAGGGATTAACATTTTATTATGAAACCAGTTTTTGTAAAAGTTTAATTTATATAAAAATCCTTGATTACTTAATTAATTATGATTTTCTATAACATTATTTTATAATGTTTACTCAACAATTAACCAAAGTTATATACTATTTTTACTTTTTAGTGATGAACATTTTACACGTTTTTTTCTTCGTAGGTTTTAAAAACAAATATCCCAAGTCCTCAATTTAACAGTAACTCAAATAGGGGTACTTACACTTAAATCCCTCACAAGCAATTTATTTACTCTAAAACTGGGATAATTTTATTAAACAATGAGGCCCCCTCAAACACCCATTTACCTAATATTTTTTTTTAAAGTCTGCGCTAGCGGCCACCCACAAGCAATTTATTTACTCTAAAACTAAGATAATATTGTTTTAAACACTTAGGTCCATCAAACATCCATTTCCTAATATTCTTTTATTTTTAAAAGTCCGAGCTAGCGGCTCCCACCCCCACCCCACGCATTGGTGTTCTGATACCAATTGACGTAAATGACGCCAAATGGGAACAAGAAAAGAGAACTCTTGCCTCAACTCTCTCTAATCAATATCTCATAAAATGAAAGAATACCTCAAATGAGGCTACATATAGGTATTTATAGGAAGGAGGTTGCTTGGCCTATAAACTAAGAATCTAATTACAATTACGTTCCTAGGAGCCAATAATCTTCCTTCTTCTAAATACTACACAAAAGGAAAATACAATGAAATACTAAAAATAAAAGAAAGATTAAAAATGACAAAAAGGCCCTTATTCACATCAGGCCTCTGGAGAATTGCACCACAAATCAAACCAATGATGAAGCCAGCCTCAAATGAAAATAATAAGAGGAAGTAACCCGGTCCAAAAAATAAAGAATTGGAGCAGCAGGAATAAATCAAAATTGGGTGTGAGAAAATTATCACCAAAAATCAGCAGCACAAACCACAGAACAACAGTGCAACAAGGGGACGCAACACACATGAAGAGATTACCATTAAGAAGGTAGAAACTAAAAAGAACAGTAAACAACCCACAATTAACTCACGATTAACTGAAACGACGACTATCGAAACAAAGAGTAAGACCGATCTGGCCAACATTATGTCACCGAACAACTCAAATCGAAACACTAACCAAAAGTTGATCTCGAGGCAAAAAAATGGGTCAATCTAGCCAACATAAGGCCATCAAACAACTCAAACCAAACAGACCACAAACCGAGTGACAGATAGGGTTCCTTAAAATCGGATCACAAATCGAGTAACAGATAAGATTCCTCAAAATCAGATGAAACAGACCACAAACCGGATAACTTCTGAGAGAAGCACTGAACAGGAATAAGAAAATTATGGTAGACTTAATATCATAACTCCAAAGTATCATCCCAAAAAAATCAGCATCTGTATGGCCCAAATACTAAAGGAACTCAAGAGCAAAAATATCTCAAACACCAACCCAAATAATAGAGAACAGGAGTCCAAAATTTAAGCCCAAATAGCCCAATCTCAAAAAGACTAGCATCTGAAAGTTGGGGGGTAAAAAATAATTTCTAAAAATTTCTAGGGAAAATTTGAGGTAATAGAAATTTCAGTGGCTAGGATGCAAATTTTTGAAGTTGAGGGATTGAAAAATAATTTCAGAAAGTTTTTGGGACAGATTTGAAAATTCCAGAAAAAGGAGGAGCTAATTCGTTATTTTCAGAAGATAAGGGAGGCTGAACTTAATTTTTAGAAAATAGGGGCTGAAAAGTTGTTTTTCCGAAGTGGGAATGCAGCTGCCCATGAATTAAAATTCTCCTGCCGAAAGCTCCCAAAATGGGACCCAAATCCAAACTTTACTCCTCTTTTACAGCACACATGCTAATTATTATACTCCCATTAGGCAACACCAATAATGCTATCCCCACTACTAGCACTCAATT
Source organism: Sambucus nigra (assembly GCA_949130495.1). Lineage (NCBI taxonomy): Eukaryota > Viridiplantae > Streptophyta > Magnoliopsida > Dipsacales > Adoxaceae > Sambucus > Sambucus nigra. The sequence continues at coordinate 23,049,773 of OX422216.1, forward strand.
TTGTCTGCACAAAGAATTGACTGAGTATTACCCATCTGAAACCACGAGAGACTGCTGCCTGGGCTCCTAAAAAGACCCACTGGGCTTCTAAAAAAACACAAAGAGTTCAAGCCACTCAAATGTGGTGGTTAGGGCACCTTCTTGTATTCCATTGAAGTTTTATTCACCATGGTTGATTTCGTTACTTAAAAATATTAATCTCGGCATGGGAAAAGGGAATAAAATCTAATTCAGGAGGATGCATCAAGATAGGGAAATTATGGAATGCACATAGATGTTGCCAAGATAGGGAACAAATCTCAAATTTGAACTTTTTAATACTAATAATTATTTTTTTACAGTTTTATTTTTTATATGATTTACTCACTATTTGTATATAGAGAATCAAATTATAATAACACAAATTTTCAGATAATTGTCAATAGAGAACATTTCGATCTTCAAATCAAGAAAGTTTGTTAACTGGATAAATATATTAATCAAGGGAAAGAAGTAACTAGATTAACCAAAGTAGAAGGGATACAGGAGTACGTCAGGAAGTCTCAAGACAGGTCACATAAAATTGCCACAGAAGGATAGCAGAAAATTCGTCAAAGTCGATAATTTCCTGTTTAAGCAAAGACTGAAAAACTGCACTAATTGATGTATATTACAGTAAGCAAAGACACGAGGGATTTATACAGGAAAACCCATGTTCACAAGATTTTGTTGAATTATAATGCATAAGTTGAAAGCCGAAAAATATACGATCTAAGACAATGACAAAACACTGCCTCTCTCACAAAAATGCTATTCCCAGTTCTTTCAATATCGTCATGAATGATATTTCAAAGGGAGTCAAGATAGGATGAAAATTTGCAAATCATGGATGCATTGTATTCAACACTTGACTTACACAACACCTATTATTAACAAACCATGATGATGAACCATTAATTCCACCCTCCCCCCCCCCCCCCCCCCCCCCCGGCACCACCACAAGAGAGGGAGGTGCGAGGGCGAGAGAACACACCAAAGCTAGTGTAAAAGAAGTTACGGAGATGATATGCAATGTGACTAACTCACGAGAGACGAATGACTTGAACCGATGAAAGACACACTATTGACCCCAAAAAAATGAGGGGGCGGGAGGATATGAAAACCGTATGAATTAAAAAGCAAGGGGCAATTTGAGGTTATACCCCTATATATTTAGGCAAACAGGCCTTGGTCCCCACAATTTTAATGTACACACCTCCACCCCAAGAATGTTAACGTTTTTTGATTATTTATGACATTTTTTTTGGGGTGATGGTTGGAGCAAAAGTGCACAAACTCGAATTTGGGGACCAAGGTTAGTTACACTTAAATGTATGAAGGCCAAACTTCAAACAACCCAAAAGAAAATTGTGGGGGTGATATCTTAGTGTCATGAAGCTTATATATAAACGTAAATTAAAGCTTATATATAAACATAAATTGAGGGCCTTAGTAGTTGACTTGGTGACATGGAATGGAATCAATGCCTTAGTTGACATGTTAAATGGGACTAGTAGGCTATTCCTATATATAAAGGTTCATTTTGATAATATAGATTACTGTGTATCAGTTCATTTTTAAATAGATGGGTTAAGAGAAGATTTTGCAGAGATATAGTAAAAAAAGCACTGTTCAACAGCTTGTTTTTGGCTCCCGAAAATATGGTTTCTTTACTTATTGATGATCCCCAATTAGAGCAGAAGCTACCTCATATTTTCCTGCCTGCTTTCCAATAGGCACCGGAAGTTCTAAAACGGGTAAAGTGCAAGGAAAAAAACTTAGCTATGCAGTTTTGCAATAAACTGTCTGGAATTATTAATAATGCAAAAAAAGCTCTAGCATTTTGCATTTTTCTGCAAATACCCCACCAAGTGTTGGAAATAAACGTTGCCGAAAAATCCCCAAAAGGAAGTGTTTGCAGGAAATGCATAATTCAAACCGTTTTTTTACTAATATTAGTTTAGAGGGGTTTCTTGCAAAAACTGCAATGTGCAGTGTGGCTTTTGCACTTTCTCCTTTTATAAATGAAAATCTTCATAATTATTGGAAATTTCCCCAAAGTGTTAAATACTCTTTCCACAGCCCTACATAAACAAATCCCTAATCATTTGGTGATGGTCTGTAATTATAGATCAGTACAAATCAAACCCCCTAAAATCGGATAGTCCCACTACAACAATCATAATAACCTCAAATCTGATTTTACTTTACACAGTACTCAACTGATCTCTATCAATCAAGGACTCCATCAGTACCACTAAATCTATATATGTATTTTCATCCGACCCTTCATAATTGGGAAATGGCTTTTGTTTAATTCAGGATATTGCTCTAAATAAAGCCAAATGGAAACATAAAATTCATATATCCTGACCCTAGATAATTGATAAAACGCTTTGTTTGGTTGGGTTGTCATAAAATAACACTTGAAACTACCCACCCCAAAATTAAGAAAAAAAAAAGTTACAACAGTTGTATGGCATGGTATCATATAATTTATGAAAATGTTTTCCTTCCAACTCAATGAACTCATATTGTCTCTCTTTTTCAATGATTGCTCAAATTTTATTGGTTTAAGATAGCATATCATCAGAAGATAATCTGTTGTCCCCATTACTCTGTCCCGCCATCAATTCTCGCCACGTGTGCTGATTTGCACAGTCAGCACTCATTTATTGGATAACATTTTGCGAGGTTATCTGCTGTCTGTGCAAATCAGCACACATTGCAAAAATTGATTGGGGGACAGGGAGGAGGACGGGGTAATAGGGACATCAGATTATCTCCCCTCCCTCCCAAATCAAGAGTCATTCTTTCCTTTTGGGATATGCCAGATTAAGATTCACTTTTCTTACTTTCCTTTTTTGGCCGTAATCAACGAATCGCCAATTTCCACGACAATGAAAATGTTCGATCTCGGCCATTGATTGAGCGTATCCTTAAAATAGTCATTTTTTTATAGAGACTATTAATTTGGGACAGAGTGAGTAAAAAATTTACAATGGGCAAAGTAAACTTGTAAAGATTTCATTTACATTATTTACATAGAAGTTAAAAAGAGAGGAACAACAAAAGCATATCAAGCAATAAAATACAAAATAATCATTTACAGAAGATAAGAGGTAGAGAAAAAAGATATTTCAATTCCATTACATCGATATGTGCTACAAACATTTTTTGAAAAGGGGAGAAAAAATATGGGAGAAGAACGTCAAAAGGCCCGATATCTATAAGATTGCCTCACGAGCTATATAGTTAACAAATGAACATTTCAATGGCCCTTTTTTCCTGCAGAAAGCTTATATTGGGAACTTTAGAGTTGAGTTTTTAAGTGTGCGCGTTAAAACAATATTTGAAAACACTTTAGGAATGATAAATTGATAAAATCCAAGTTCCCAGTAAAAGCATTGACTGTCCTCAGTCTCAAATCTCAAATCTTTATTGATACTGACATTGTAAGTGGTAGTCACAATTACAGTGACTACATTTATAGTTACATTTTAAAACCCTAGATTTAGGGTTGCAGGTTCAATTGAGGGCCGACATTGTCCAATTAAGTTAAAATTGTGGTCCATACGAGTCGACACCAAAAATCAAATTTGTGAGAAAGATGAACCTGCTCAACATTAATGAAAGTGACCTCAGGAATATCAGAGATCCCATTGGCTAACAACTGACGAGCACCTTCACGCGTATGATATAGCTTGTCCCTCACATCACCAAGAATAACTCGATAGGGCTCATTTTGAGGAACTTGTTTCCAAAACTCTGCATTAGCAAACATTGATGAGAATAAAACATCTATAGACTAATGAATAATAACACTACTTATTTTCCCTATAATAAATTCTTATTCAAGCAATACGCACCCAGACATCCCCATTAACCCACCACCACCCCAAAACACAGACACATACACACGGACACGCGCACACACACAAAATAAAAATAATAAAATAATAAATAAATAAAAAATGCGAAACTAACAAAACATAGAAAAGGAAAAAAGAAAGATTTCAAGCAGTGTTTAATGTGCAAATAAGATTTCAAAAGCAAACGAAAGTAAAATCACTCCATGAAATTGTGTAGAAAGGATACTTTTGCACTCACTTACAATTTGATGACCTATTGACATTCTTAAACCCTGGCTGTTACTGGACAAGTTTTTTAACACTCGAGTGAAATTCCCAGGAGCTTTTTAACAAAAACAAGAAACTATCACTAAGGGTACATTTGATTGGCATGGAATTTTTTTCCATTAAAAATAGTAATTTTAGTTCATTTTTCACTTTTGTCGTGCTTGATTTCAAATACTATCTATAAAAACAATGGTCATAAATATGAAAAGTGTTTCATAGTTTTATCATTTTTCATGGAAAACATTTCTTACCCAAACCCCAAAGAAATTTGCATGGAAAAGTCCAAAAGTAAGACCATAGTAATCTTTATCTTTTTCCACTCATTTTCTAAATTCTCATCAAAGTGAACTAATTTTTAGTTATTTTCCAACTTTGTTATCAAATACACACTAAAATTTTAAGCGGCACCGAATTAGAAGTTGATGCAAAATTTAGAAGAACTAAGACATACCAATATAGTGTTTTGCATCTCTCTTTGAGGACCTATGAAGTTCATCTGCACGGGCACGAAGTTCATCACTGCATAGCCACATCGATAGCTTCCAGGATCATTACAGAAACAAATAAGTGTAAGAAATTCATTAATTGGAAGAAAAATGCTCCAAAAGAGGTAATAGAATATTATTAAGGCCCTGTTTGTTCCAGGGAGAAATATTTCACCTAGGTAAAGTAAAAAATGTTTAAAATTATTTTCCCATTTCAGAGTTAAATTTTTTTCACTATTTTGTCGATAATGAAATTGAACTTTGCATATCTAAAATTGCACTTCAAAATTTTATTTTTCACCCAAGTGAAGAATATTTTCACCCCGAACCAAACATATCCTAAGAATGGAAGAACTCATTAATTACCTCAAACATAAGATCCTCTATCTGGGAAAAGTACATGTTCGCAGCCATCATCCTAGCTAATAATCATACATCCCTTGTAACTTCAGGAGTTACCCTTGGATTCCCTACAGGCCACATCAGATAGAATCAAAGGCTTGAAATTGAAAAGAATTTAGAATACATGCTGATTTGCTTGGGGCGGAGTAAACTTTGACATGGATGCTATGCAAACATAAAAAAACATATGATTGGGAGGAAAAAATTGAAAAAAAAAACTTGGAAGGCATCTATCTAATAGCAAAACATGTTAAAATTCGCAAATAGTAATAAAAAAAAGGGCTCTGTTAAAGGCATCCAAATTTGTCTCCGGAACACCACATAGAAAGTTAGAATTTTTTTTTACTAATGGCACCCAGAAGAAACTACAACTTTTTTGAATTTAGAAACTCTCTCTCTCTCTCTCTCTCCACTATGGGTCACCACCACTTTAGCACTTTGTTTTCATTTTCGAAAACAAACTGGCAAACTGAAGTGACTTAATCTACAACAACATTGATTTTAAAGGAAAATTGTCCATTTCTCTTTCTAATTCTCATTCTCCTCAAAAGTAATAGTAGTGAGTACAAGGGGTAGCTGAAGGCGTTATTTATAGGCTACGTTTTTCCTAGCGAATATAACCCTGAATATAGAGTAACACTAGAATATTCCAAGGGAATATTACCCTCAATCAAAATAAAAGAGAGAAAATGAACAAACAAGACACAATAATAAATTAGTAAAAATACAACAAAATTTCGGGTCTAGCATACACATCATTCTCCCTCTTGAGAAAGCTCGTCCCGAGCATGGGAGATAATTAGCAACGGAGCGAAACATCCAAGAGAGGACTGCCCCTCTTGAGAAGGAAGTCACCCTTGGAAAAGGCCATGTAAGACAGGCAAAAGTTGGTTGGTCCACTTTTCAACAACATAAACCAACCCATAAACGTGTTTCAAACACGTGTATCCAGCTGACTACCACACGAACCCCGTACTCTTCTTATTATCGTCACTCTCCCCTTCAACAAAAAACTCATCCACGAGCTTTGAAAGTTGGAGCAGAGTGAACAATAACTGAGATAAGCGTAGAGGAGGAACAAGAAAATCATGGTGGTAGACATTATATCTTAACTCCAAAGTATCATCCCCAAAAATTGCATGTGAATGACCCAAATATTGGCAGGAACTCAAGCTCAAAAATATCTGAAGCACCAACCCAAATAATAGAGAACAAGAGTCCAAAATTTATGGCCATTAGCCTTGATTGTTTCATAATTCCAATTAAAAAAATAATACGTACAATACATTAAGAACACGTTTAATTCTCCCCTACAATACCATAATTGTTTTTTTTTAAGTTGAAATGCGTATGTATATAAACAAGAAATAATTAAGTTACCATTTAACGTTCCTTTTCTATTAATGCTAATCGGAAAATACATTTAAGGATCGTTTTTTGTCCAAAAGAATGCAATTAGAGTGTTTGGGGACTCTAATTTCAAGATTTGGGATTAGAATTGTATTTTATATAAAATTTGATCTAATACCAATTCCAAAGCATAGAACAGAACTCCCAAACACACCCTGATTGTAGTTCTTTTTTTTTCTGACTTAATTTCGGCCAATGTATTACACGAGTTTTTTTAAATATAGTTGGTTTAAATAATCAATCAAAAATTCAAGTAAAAATCTTGTCCAATCATGGTTCAAAGTATCGGCCGAGTTGACTCGGTATCGGCCGAGTCAACTCGGAATCGGAGGTTACCGATCCGATACCGAGAGACGTTTAAAAAAAACACTGAATCGGCCGAGACAGTCGCGATATCGCCCGAGACAACCGATTCCGAGACGCCTCGCCGCGATATCGGCCGAGACAGCCGCGATATCGCCCGAGACAACCGATTCAAAAGATATTGTCGTATTTTGTTTTATTTTTTTATAGAACTTTTATCTTTTACCATATTTCTTCGTTGTTGAAAATATATTGTAACATTTACAGAATGGTATTATTTTTTCAAAAGTATTAACATTAATTTTTTAAAACATAAAACTCTTTTTTTTTAAACGACTCTACTAGAAAAAATATATAAATCTTTTAAAAAGTAGTACTCTTTTTTTTTAATGACTCTACTAAAACTCTTTTTTCAAAGAAATGATATTTTTTTACAAAAAACATTCAAATCTTTTACAAAAAATATATAATGTACATTTATGTTTGTAAAAAATTTACATTTCTGTACAAATGTTATTTTGTTAAAAAAATGTACATATTTGTAAAAAAATATATATTTTTGTAAAAAAATATATATTTGTACATATTTGTAAAAAAATATATATATTTTTGTTAAAAAAAATGTACATTTTTGTGAAAATGTCCTTTTGTACGTTTTTGTAAAAATGTACATTTTTGTAAAAAATGTTCTTTTGTACGTTTTTATTAAAATGTATAAAAAAATATACATATTTGTTAAAAAAATGTACATTGTTGTTACAAAAATGTACATTTTTGTAACAATGTTCTTTTGTACGTTTTTGTAAAAATGTAAAAAAATATACATTGCTGTTAAAACAAAATGTACATTTTTGTTTTTCAATATTATTATTGGTTTACTATGCAATATTGAATTTGACAACTCTTCCACGCTTCAGTATAACCAATTCTACATTGCAATGCATATTGAATGATGGGTTTGAATGTATCTCATTGCTCCATATTGTTAATATTTTTTTTTTTTTTTAAATTTTCTATATTTTTTCCGAAATTTTTTGCACTCTCTAAATAGCGTATATTTGCGTATCGTCTGATACCGCGACCGAGTTGAAAATCGGGTGTCCGATACCGGGACCGATACCGAGACTTTGAACCATGTGTCCAATGCACCGTCTAAACTCATGTTATATTTCAAAAGGCAATAATTTTGCTTCAAAAAAAGAGATAATGGAAGGATATAAAAATTACTTACAAGCCGAAAGTATTCAACAAATCGGGGTTCTTGGAAAACAATGGACCGATATTCCTTGGTAGCAATGACAACCATTTCATCCAATAGAGCACGCCATTCGGGTTTTGGCGAAATTGGAGGATGCATACTGTGTTCAAGTGTAGCTGTGGTAAAACGTTGGAGTGTTCTAAAACACAAGTGCTCCTCCCCAAATAACTGCTCGATAACTTCACCTTGAACAGTGACATGAAGCGACCCATAGATCTTATCAGGCGGGCGACTGAGATAATAATGCGAGATGGATGGACCCCCCTCCTCTTCCAACGGTACCACCTCATCCGTGAAACATCGTGAGCTTTATCCGAAATTTCTTTGCCATCTGTATAAGCTCCTCTTGGGCCTTATATAGCTGCCAAGCTGCAGAGAGGTGGCCTGCGTCCTTGCCCAAATATGAGTACCCAATTATGACCTCTTGCTTCCCATGTATCCGATCCCGGTACTAGTCAATCAAGAACTAATGGGCCACAGCAGCTGGGGCTGCCTGTAGATCAGCGAGCTTCTCGAACAACGGGACAACCCTCAACGGACTGCTGACGTGACACTCGCGTTGTAAGAGCTCGACGGCAAGCACATCAGATGGGGCAGTCACCATTGAGATTATGTAGGCACCAAAGTTATCGGGCGGGAGCTCGGAGATGACTTGGAATGTCCAACACGTCTGCAATTTCTTCGTCTTTGGGAAGATCAGGGCCGAAGAGAGGACGCTTGCTGCTAAGTTCGGATAAGAGCCATTCTTGTCTTCGTTCCTCTGACCATTCTCAGTAGGACCCGAACTCAAGGTGCCTTGTGATGGCATCCATGACATCCGTGTGCCGATCCGACACTTAGGGGATGTCAAGCCTCACGAATGACAGACCAAATGTGGAAACATGGCGTAAAAAATCAAGAAGGCTTCCATCAGCAATTGGCCGACCACCACAAGAACAGAGTGATCTGTAACAGAGCTCAAGAGGCTCAAGTAACTGCATGTCCAAAAAGAAAAACAGAACACATACCAACACACAATCAGTAACTAAAAGTCTAGGACATACTTATACATACACTATAAGAGGAGAAAAAAACAAAGCATTACTCTTCTAAACATAACCTATAAATTCCCAAAACATATTTTCTGTAGATCCCTTTTGGTTTTGGGTGCCATGTTTTTTTACATGGACAAAATATATTTTCATCTATTAAGAGTTGAAAACTTATTTGTAAAAAAATGTAAATAAGTATGCAAAGGATAGTGGTGAACAAAATATAACTCTACATAGGTAATTTACTGTTTCTATTTTATTTTTCTTCTAAAAACACCAAACCTAGCAGGACCTTGATTCCCTTCTGTTTTGGACCCTTGGGACGGGTATCAAAGCACAAGTAACATTCATGGTATGTGGAACATTGTTGTCTCTAAAATAACTAGAATTTCAATATACCCCTTTCTGAGAGGAGTGGTGCTATGGGTACCAAACAAATCCCCCAAATCTCCCCCAAATAGCATTAATGAGTTGTGCCCTGGCGGGACCCATACCATAAGGTATAACACTTAATGATATTTGGGGGAGGATTTGGGGGAGTTGTTTGGGATACAAAGCATTTCCCTTTTGGGAGATAATCTTCTGTCCCCATTACCATGTCCCCTAGTCAATTTTCGCCACGTGTGCTGATTTGCACAGTCAACACTCATTTATTGGATAACATTTTGTGAGGTTGTCTGCTGACTGTGCAAATCAGCACACGTGGTGAAAATTGATTGAGGGACAGGAAAGGGGACAGAGTAATGGGGACATCAGATTATCTCCCCATATCATCCTATAACAACTATATTCAATACTTTCTCTTGGTCGTCAAGTGTTTATAAAATTTAAAACTCACACCAGCCGGAACCGGGAACGAGTTCAGCTTCAGACAGGTAGGCAGGTGTTTTCTCGGCTTAGTTCACACTAACATGGACAACCAAATGAAGACAAATCGCTTTCTTTCCTTCTCCTTACTCAGACAATGTACTAGTATTCTTCATGTTATCAGTAAAAGTGGTCCTAGAAGCAGGCATATCATGGTAATGTTGGCCCTCATAAGTGGTATTCACGACTTTTGGATCATGGGTTTCACTCTCCACTTTTGGAAGTTTTAGTATAATAATAACTTGAGTTATAAATCTTGCAACTGAATTTGGTCAATTCTTGGGTGTTTCTGATTCTTGAGAGAAGTCAAATCTTTAATTAGCTAGAATGTTTCTATCTTGGTCTTTATTCTCTGTTATATATCGGATTCCCTGTGTCATACTTAATCATTCTACCCTCAATACAAGACTATTCTCTCCTTGAGGACTCTTCATTGTGGATTATAGGGTTTTTGAGTTTGATTTGTTTGTTTACGCTTTCCGCTATCATAGCGGCGCTATGTCACTCCCGGTAAAGTTATTGCAAGGAGAGTCTAATAAATATCAGAAAAAGAAAAACTCAGCCTCTACCTTGAAAAAGCAACAAGTCAAGTCTTGTATGTGTGGACTTAGCTAACACTATTCTGTCACTGCTAGTTTCCAAACTCACACCCCTCTAAGGTCTATAATAACATTTTTTACGAAATTGGAATATTTTGTGGGTAAATTACCCCCAAAAATCATTAAACTATTGCTATTATTGTATATACCACCCTAGTGTTGCATACACCCCCTTGAACTATGAAAAAGTTGAAAATACCCCTTTATGTGTTGCTAAAAATCATTTTTTAGCTACATGGGGAAAATTGTAGAAGAATGAAATTTACAATGCGGTATTTGCATCTAATGTGATAGTTCAAAGAATTTTTTGCAATTTACCCACGTTTTGTTGACTAATTCGGGCAAGTAATAGACAACAAAAGCGCAAGTAACTAAAATATATGAGAGATCGTAAAAAATATCATTAAGAGATCAAACAATTGAAATATATGCGATATCTCAGAGAATTTTTTGTAATTTACCCACATTTTCCCATGGCATTCCAATTACCGCTTGTCCTTCAAATGGCGATTGGTTCGCCAAGCCAACCATATGTATGCTTCTCCAAAAGAAGCAAAATCAGGAGCATTTTGCTCCCCCGAGCCAACTTTCTTAGTTTGCTCCTTGCTCTAGAGAACCAAAATCACAAAATGGGTGATAAAAAAATGTTGCTTGCCTTGGAGATGGTTTAACTCGCTCCGTAGCTCAATGTTGACATGCAAATCCATCCTCAAAATGTTTTACAAAAAAAAAAATGTGTTATGTTGTTAATTTGTCTGCAAGAAGTAGACTGAGGATTTAATGTGAATATTCAGTTTCGCCCCACCGAGGATTAGAGTTTTAACTGTTTGTCTCTGCGATTTACCAAGCCTTAAGAACTAGTGTGTTTATTTATCGTTTTTTGTATTAGTAGAAGATTATGGTTTTAACACCATAAAAGAAAAGTAGAACAAAAATTGACCAGTCAGAAGCAAAGTTGCAGAACAAAAGAAAAAGAAACTATACAAACATATATAGAAAAAAGGTAACAAAATGAGCAATAAACCAGATCTCTGTTACGCTCATCGAATTTCACATAAAAATTCTGCCCAGTTGTTCAGAGTAAAAAAGATCAATATCCCCTTGAAAAATTTAGAACATGAATCTCACAAAGAGGTTGCATATAACTCCTTTTTTTTTTTAATTTCTATCTTCTCTCTCCATAAAACCTCAGGCAGACCACTCCGGAAAAAAGTTTGATGTCTCAGAGACATCAAACTTTTTTCCGACCACTCCAAACAGACACACCTCCACAAAAGTCTCTTCTTATTATGTTTACTACGCAAATAGATTTTCAGGGCTAGCAACTCATGCTAGGATTTTGGTATGGTACTAATCACATTCTGATGGAAATAGGCCTTATTAGGGTTTTATGGCATTTTATTATATTTTTGTTACTTTCTTTTATTTTATATTGTCATTGTATTTCTTTTTTTTCTTTATTAGTTAAAGGTAAGGAGTAGTAATGGCATTTTTGTAATTAAAACCTTAGCTTAAGGCCTAAGCTACTCCTCCCCTTTAAATATCTCATGTAAGCCTCATTTGAGGGAGACTTGAATTTTGAAATAGAAAAAATATATTTCTCTCTCTAAAGTGTGTTTAAATATTTTTAGAGCCTTTTGACGTGTAGTTTTAGTCAAATTGGTATCAAAGCGGCGGATGTCGCGCCACATTGGTGTTGGTGTATCGGTGTATTTTATCAAATCGTACACTACTCTTCAATGGCCCGAAAGAGATCCAAACAACATGAAGAGATTATTCTAGAGTTGAGGGAAGAAATGCCCTAACAACAAAAACAAACCCTAGTTCTAAGACTCAATCAAAATTTTGATACCTTCTTCCAATTAATCTCCTCCAACTTCCAAAACTCTAGTCACCCCCCACCAACCCAAACCCCCTACCCTAACCCAAGCCCCACCAACCACCCCTATGCTGGCCAAACCCTCTGCCCTTGCAACCACGCTATCACGCTTCAACCCCTAGACCGGCCCTGCCCAAACCCAAACCCATGTATTCCCTGCCCAACCGACAAACTAGCCCAGAAAAAACTCATGTTTCCCCGTTCCTGAACCCGGAAGCACACCACCCACTTCCGACCAACCCCCTGTCATTACCCGGCCCCGCCGACCCCCCTCCGATCCATTCTCCTATCGTCTGACCTACCCCAACCCCTTTCCCAACCCACCCGACCCATTCAAAACCTACCCACCAAACCCATTCAAACCCATTCAAACCTTACCCAACCCATGTTCACCCCTACCCGCATCAACTCAATCCACAAAAACCCCAAGACCACCCCGAAAACCTAGGGTTTTGCCCTAGTTCTGTTCGAAACCTCCTGGGCAGCCCGACCGAACCCCAAACCCTTCTAACTGCTCCCAAACCATGGTTTTTAACCCAGGCGGAAGTTTTTCAGGTTGCTTTGGGTGAAGAAAAAGAGAAGAAGAAAATTGTGGTATGTGCACTCCTCAACTTTCGGACATTATTTTTGAGCCCTCACAAGTTTTTTGGCAATTTTTTGGAATTTCCTCACGATTCCCCAATTTTTTTGAACACTCGAGGGCGACCTTAATCTTAAGAGAGAGAGGTGGAAATAGGACCTTTTTAGGGTTTTATGGCATTCTATTGTATTTTTGTTATTTTCTTTTCTTTTATTTTATCATTGTATTTCTCTTTTTTTCTTTATTTTTTAGAGGTATGGAGAAGTAATGGCATTTTTGGAATTAGGGTTTTAGCTTGGAGCCTAAGCTATTCCTCCCCTTTAAATACCCCAATGTAAGCCTCATTTGAGGGAGACTTAAATTTTGAAATAGAAAATAGTATTTCTCTCTCTAAAGTGTGTGTTTAGATATTTTTAGGAGCCTTTTGACGTGTAATTTACGTCACATTCAGTTCTAAAAAGATCTTATACCATAAATATCTAGAGAAGCTACAGTGTCAACGTAAATGAAAGGTGTTCCAAAAAGACCACTCCAAGTATGTAACATTTCAGCGAGAGGTGAGTTTCCGATCTTTTAAGTTGAAAAATCACGTGTTAATCCTATTATAAGCATCCCGTCGTGCAAAAAACGTACTTTTGAAGGGACTTTAAGAGATTGAAGTTCTAGAATTCATATTTTCGATTCTAACTTAGTCATATAGATCTGATTTTCATCCTATTCTATTCTCTATCAATGGGAAGTAGGGAGTTCATTGTGTTACCATGCCAACTGATAGGAGATAAGGTAATTTGGAACGTGCAGTCCCAAGTTTGAGTTCTTTGGAGTTTTAAGGTTGAAATTTTTTATGGGATCAGTGTAGTATGTCCCACCACTAAAGTGAGGACAGATTATTGAAGACCTTAGGACAGATTATGGATTTGGGGCTTTCCAAGTTCAACAAAGTCTTAGGATGGGTTTGGGAACCCCAATTCCAAATGTTTTGCACTTAAACAATCAAGTTTTCAACTGTGTTACAATCAATTGTAAATCTATCAACCCCCTTAGATACCTATTGATGTCCAATTTCAAATTTGTTAAAATAAATGTATGATTAATTTTGTTAAGTTCCCCATAGTAATCGAAGAAATCAATTTCTCATATAAATGGTTGTCATGTCTCCATTTTTTTCTTTTCATTAATAAACTTATTGTGATCTATATATTAGTTTTTGTGTCATCACATTGTTTCTCTACCCAATTATTTTTGCTACATCATTTGTCAATGGCGAACTCCGCCTGTGTCGTGCTCAACTTCTTATATTTTTTTACACTGCCGGTCCCAAGCCCGGATAAAGGAGGAGGGTTGCGTTAGGTAGCTGACAGCCACCGTAAAACTTTGTCAAATCCTTATGAACATGAATCCTATGAATATACATGCTAAGGCTAGGGCATTCCCCTTAAGCGATGCGTTGCGCCTGCCACCGGGTGTCTCGAAAAATAGGCAAGGCGCGTCACATCGGCACCCGAATGCGACGATAAATACGCAAGGGTTCCTGCAACAAGATGGACGTGTGCGGGTAAAGAAGGTAGTCCAGAATACTAGACTTAGGTTAGCGACTTGGAACATAGGGACTATGACAGGAAAAGGGGTGGAGTTAGTAGATACCATGATAAGAAGAAAAGTTAACATAACTTGTTTACAAGAAACTAAATGGGTCGGTGAGAAAGCTAGAGAAATAGAAAATACAGGATTAAAATTTATTATACAGGAAAACATAGAAATAAGAACGGAGTTGGAATAATAGTAGATATGAACTTTAAGGACGATATCGTAACCGTTATTAGGAAAGGTGATACACTTATACTTGTAAAATTGGTATTAGGTGAAAACATAATTAATATTGTTAGTGCTTATGCACCTCAAGTAGGATTAGATGAGCACACCTAAAGTACAATTTTGCGAACAAATGGATGAACTAATTCAAGAAATACCCGTAGGTGAGAAAATTTATATAGGGGGAGATTTTAATGGCCATGTAGGAGAAGCTAGTGTAGGATATGAGATAGTGCATGGAGGATATGGTTTTGGAGGTAGGTACAACGGGGGAGAGTCTATCTTAGATTTTGTGATGGCATATGATTTTGTACTAGTAAATACATGTTTTAAAAAGAGGCTTGAACACTTAATAACTTATAAAAGTGGAACGCACAAGAGCCAAATAGATTTTTTCATTACTAGAAAAGGAGACCGATTAACGTGTAAAGATTGTAAGGTTATCCCGGGAGAGAGCTTAACCTCACAACATAGGATAATGGTGTTGGATATAAATATTAAAAATCAATCACGAGTGCGAAAAGTGAAGATTAACCCACGAACTAGGTGGTGGAACTTAAAAGGAGAGAAATTAAAACTATTTAAAGATAAATTATTAAATGAAGCAACATGGAATACTGAAGAAGAGACTAACATAATGTGGAATAAGATGGCCGCATGCATTAGGAGAATATCAAAAGAAATTCTTGGAGAATCAAAAGGCAAGGGGGCCACAGTCTAAAGAAGCTTGGTGGTGGAATGAAGAAGTACAAAATATAGTAAAAATTAAAAAGGGAGTGCTTTAAAACATGGCAAACAAATAGAAATGAAGAAAATTTTGAGAAATATAAATGGGCTATAAAGGAAGTTAAGAAAGTGGTAAGAGATGCTAAGTTAAAAGCGTATGATGATCTTTATACAAAATTAGGTACACAAGAAGGGGAAAAAAGTATTTATAAGCTTGCTAAACTTAGGGACAGGAAAACAAAAGATTTTAATGACGTTAAGTGTATTAAAAGTGATGATTCGAGAGTCCTAGTCAAAGATGAAGAAATTATGGAAAGATGGAAAACTACTTTGAGAGGTTATTAAATGGAGATAATGGGAGTAGATTAGATATAGAGGAACTTAGGGAGACTCGAGAAAATATATTTTTTCGCAGAATTAGGACAACAGAGGTCAGGATTGCTCTAAAAAAGATGAAAACAGGGAAGGCTTTAGGACCATATGGTATCCCTATTGAGGTTTGGAAGTGCTTAGGGGAGGATGGAGTATCATGGCTTACAAAATTATTCAATAGAATTTTAATGACTAATAGGATGCCCGATGAATGGAGAAAAAGTGTTTTAGTACCTATTTATAAAAATAAAGGGGGCATACAAAGTTGTTCAAATTATCGTGGTATTAAGTTAATGAGTCATACAATGAAACTTTGGGAGAGAGTGATTGAATATAGATTGAGATTAAAGACAACAGTATCTGAGAATCAATTTGGGTTTATGCCTGGGAGGTCAACAATGGACGCAATCTATTTATTGAGGAGATTAATGGAGAGGTATAGGGAGAAAAAGAAGGATATTCATATGATTTTTATAGATTTGGAGAAGGCGTATGATAGGATACCCAGAGATATAATATGGTGGTATCTACATAAAAGAGGAGTGACTCGCAGATATATTGATGTGATCAAGGATATGTATGATGGTGCGATGACTACAGTAAAAACATCAGCCGGAGAAAGTACTGAATTTTCAATTACGGTAGGTCTACACTAAGGTTCAACATTAAGTCCTTATCTCTTTGCGCTTGTTATGGATGAGTTGACGGGACAAATACAAGATGAGGTGCCATGGTGTATGCTATTTGCAGATGATATTGTTTTAGTGGATGAGACTAAGACAGGGATTAATGCTAGGTTGGAATTGTGGAGAGAAACTTTAGAAACAAGAGGATTTAAAATAAGCAGAATTAAAACAGAATATGTGGAGTGCAATTTTAGTAGTAATAGGAGGACAAATGGAGATGTGGTAAAATTGGAGGATCAATAGATACCTAGAAATGATCATTTTCGTTATTTAGGATCGATTATCCAAAAAGATGGAGATATTAGTGATGATGTTATTCATAGGATTAGAGCAGGCTGGGTTAAGTGGAGAAGTGCTACCGGCATTTTGTGTGATAGGCGTATACCTTTGAAGTTAAAAGGTAAATATTAAAGGACGGCCATTAGACCCGCCATGTTATATGGGACAGAGTGTTGGGCAACCAAGAAACAAAATGTGCAGAAAATGAGTGTGGCGGAGATGCGAATGCTAAGATGGATATGTGGTAAAACTCGAAAGGATAAAATTAAAAATGAACAAATTCGTAAAACGGTAAAAGTAGCTCCTATAGAAGATAAATTGAGAGAAAATCGACTTAGATGGTTTGGACACGTCAAGCGTAGACCAATGGATGCTCCTGTAAGGAAGAGTGATTTAGTTAGTATTGATGGTAACACAAGGGGTAGAGGTAGGCCTAAATTGACTTGGTGGGATATTATAAAAAAGGACATGATGTCATGTGGTTTAACCAAAGATATTGCACTGGACATAATGGAATGGAAAAATAGGATTCATGTAGCCGACCACAAATAATTGGGAAAAGGCTTTGTTGAGTTAAGTTGAGTATTTGTCAATGGTGAGAGTTGAAAATTGGTAGGGTTTGCCCAAACTAAAATGGATGCTTTACCAAAGAAAAAGGTTACAACATGCATTGTAGAAGACATTTTATTGTGAGTAAACATGAGTCACACATGCATAACATGTTTTTAACATAGAACTCTAAAAACTAAACTGCTCCAAAATAAAAAACAATAAAATAAGTTGCATAATATATCCATGAGCAAAGCAAACATGATCAAATAAGTAGCATGAAACTATCCAATCCAAAACACATGGAGAAAATAACTTACATGTATGAAATGAGCTACATGTCCTTACAAATCCAAAAGAAGACATAAAACTGATACTAAAAGAGTTCAATACATGCATAAAACACTCTGAAGTGCTGCAAAAAAAGAAGATAGTATATTATATAAATGAGAAGTAGCTTATTTTATATTTAAGCATTGAAACAAGGCAGATCCTTGAATAACAAGGGGAGCAAAAAAAGAGCAGATGATACATTAATCAACGTATTCAAATAGAAAAACTGGTACACTGCAAAAAAATACAGTATCAGTTGTTGCAAAATTGCAAACAGGAATGTTTGGATGTACAAATCTTAATTATTTTACTAATTGAAAAGATCACATGGCCACACGTGGAAAGAATTACTTACAGGGTTACCTTCACTATTGTCTAATTTCATATATTTAGGATTTACATAATGGGCAAACATGACGGGAATTAAAGTTTTATGTAGATTTAACTGGACACAAATCATCATTATCAAAATGTAACATTGTTATATACATGTGAAATTTATATAAAAGGGATAGATGACAAACAACATGTTTTCTTATGGAATTGTCCTAACAATAGTTTAGAGATAGGGTTCACGGCCATTAGACCTGTTTATAAACTAGTGGAATGACATGGTAGAAATGACGTGAGACAATAACCACAAATTGTTGGAAACTGACACTAGTAATGATACTACTTTCTTCCATGGGTGGTAAAGCTACACTGTTTTATCCCCGTGGGCAGCCAAGTGTAAGAAATAAAAACTGCTTTTAACTTGAATAACCAATCATCATATTCCATGTAGGATGGCAAGCTTCTGTAGCTTTCACACGACAACTACAACATCAAACTTGACTACATAATTGCCACAAAAAATCAGAGGTCTCCCACACAACAAGCATAATAACGAATATATCAATAATGAAAATGACAATTAGCAACTTGCCAATCGAAAATGACAGAAATTAAAAGAAAAAAATAATGAAAATTAAGGCAGAAAAATGATATATCAAGTAAGAAATGGACCAAGGAAAAACATGGACAAGCTTTAGGATGGCAAGCTTCTGTAGCTTTCACATAACAAGTACTACAACATCAAACTTGACTACAGGATTGCCACAAAAAGTTAGAGGTCTCCTACACAACAAGCATGAGAATGTTTGAATTAGGCAGTGAGAGCATAGTGACGAATGTTGGTCTGGTGGCAAGTCATAGTGGTGGACTTTACAGCAAAGAAGAGGGGCTTAAAGTTTAGCTGTTGAGAGGAGCAATTATTTCAGGTTGCTGACACAGGCAGCTTGAAATTTTGTTTGAGCGCCTCTTTTTTAAGCACCCACTATATTTTGTTTTTAAAAGAGCACCTCCTATGATAAAAGAACACCCCCCACCCCCACCCCCACCCCAATATATATATATATATATATATATATATATATATATATATATATATATTTATATATATACACACACAAAGGAATTAACAATAGTACAAAATTAAAATTCAGCAAAAAGTCCAAGATATTCAAACCAATGTAGCAACAACGGTGCATACACCAAAAATGTAGCTATGCATATATATGTGTGTGTGTGTGTATTTGGGCATAGGCAAGACAACAGAGCAGCTCCTAGCACCTAGGGCAAACTCTAGGTGGCAAAGCACCGCTAGTGCCAAGGCGGAGCTTGGGAAATTTTTTAAAACATTGTGCATTGTCACCCAAAATATGAATATTTAACCCCCATTCAAGGAGGGATATCGAAGGGGTCTTGCTCTCAAGTTTGAACTCTCAACTCACATAAAAGGCCATTCCTTAAGAAATTTATACGTGAGAAAGCTACATCTCTCTCAATCAAACATTGGTGAACCAACACGAAAGAGATACTTGAGCTTCAATTGTAATTATATCTCATAAAAGAGCGCTTTCGCTGTGAGCATTCATTGTATATTCATCTCATAAAGGAGATTAATATTGTAATCAACCGTCAATCATCTTGTAACAAGTGTCGCTCCCACTGTAAGAAGTTGATCTTCCCCTCGTTTCATGGTATTTGCCTTTACCATACAACAAGGATTTTGGTGACACTCAAGTGGACGTGGCATTCTTGAATAAGTGCATGTAGGCTCAAGTTTGAGCCAAAACATTATCATTTATTTATTTACTTTTCAAGCAATTTGATGTGAATCAAGAAGCCCGAGGACATTTTCGTCATTTTTAGGATTTTTCGTATTTTTATTTTATTTTTGTTATTTTCTTTTATTTTGTTATGTTGTATTTTCTTTTTGTTTAGTATTTAGAGGTGGAAGTAGTAAAGGCTCTTAGGGGTATACTTGTAATTATATCTTTATCTTAGAGCCTAAGCTACCTTCCCCTTATAAATACTCACCTTGCAGCCTCATTTGAAGTATTCTACCTATTTGAGAGTTTATGAAAGAGAGTTGAGACTAGTGATATCTTCATCTTATTTTCCATTTGGCATCAATTACGTCAATTGGTATCAGAGCCTCGTTGGCTCCACCCGTTGTTGTTGCTGTAAAAAAACATAACAAAAATCATAGACAACGACAAATAAGTTTTAAGAGATCTACTCTCGTAGAAGCTCGTTATGATCTACTCGATGCAGTCTTGAACAACCTTTTGGCGCGACTCGACGATCTTGAGGCTCGCCTCCCTTCCACCACCACCCAAAACCCTAACCCTAACCCTAGCCACCAAAACGCCCCTACCCACACTTCCGCAACCATCGCCACCCCTCAACCCCCCCTCCCCCCCCCAAAAAAAAAGTGGCACCAACAAACCCCACAACCACTGACCCCGTGGTGGCCAGAAGCAGCAGGAGGGGCGGCCAACCACCGGCCAGCCTCCACAGTCAAACAGCAGTGCCAACCAGCCGCCAAAACCACCAAGGAAGGGTCGGCCTTCACACAGCACCTGGGGTTAGCACTCGGACCCCCACCACACCTCTCTGCCTAAGTCGGGTCTCATCTCCGGTGGCCGGAACCCACACAGATCATGCCGACGACCACAAAACCCTAGGGTTTGAACCCCTTTCGGCTCAAACCCCTCATGTGCTAGCCGAATTACCCCATGCCCTAAACGGAACCCTCCAACAGCCTCAAAAACTTGGGTTTGACACCGAAAAATTGGTTTCTGACCCGGATGGAAGCTTTTCACGATTGACATGAGAGAATAGAGGATGAGGATGAGGATGAAGATTGAAGCGAAAAACAATGGGATGGGAACTTCCTTAACTTTCAGAAATTATTTTTGACCCCACAAGTTTTTGTTCCTCTTTTCAAGCACATTTTGGGAACTTTCACGTGATTCTCCAATTTTCGAAAAGCTCGAGGATGAGCTTGGTCTTAAGTGGGGGAGAATAATGTGAATCAAGAAGCCCGAGGGCATTTTCGTATTTTTAGGATTTTTAGGATTTTTATTTTATTTTTGTTATTTTCTTTTATGTTTTGTCATTGTATTTCCTTTTAGTTTAGTATTTAAAGGTGGAAGTAGTAAAAGCTCTTAGGCGTATACTTGTAATTATATCTTTAGGTTAGAGCGTAAGCTATCTTCCCTTTATAAATACTCACCTTGTAGCCTCATTTGAGATATTCTACCTATTTGAGAGTTTATGAAGACGAGGGATATCTTCATCTTATTTCCCATTTGGCGTCATTTACGTCACAATTAATTTGATTTTACAATTTAATTATGTTATCAAGTAATTGTAAATCGCCAAAAGGGATAAAACCTGATACACACCTCTAAGACTATTATTCTAGGACAAGGTTGATTCCCTACAGAAGATATCAATCCTTAAGTAAGCATTTGCAACCTGTTTTTAGAGGGGTATATTGATCTGTAAGTTCCCTTCTGATAGGTAGAGTCATTCTCTAACATGGTAACTCTAGATATACTTCTGTTACTAAAGATGAACATCAACTTTGAACCTGTTGAGATGTAATTCGGTTCTCTAGTCTCTTCCTCGTAAGTTTAATGTGTAAAATAGATAAATAAATTCATATCCACTTAAGCCTAGGGAAGATGAACATCGAGATTTGGAAAGAACCCCTAAACATTTGCATTTATAAACAAGTTACTTTTTTCCACTTACACAAGTTACTAGATTCCCCTTTAAAAGATAATAATATAAATAAAGTTGTAATTTCTTATGTGATCAAAAGATCAAGATTTTCTTGATATTCCATATGTTTCACATCCATGTGAAATTGATGAGGAAAAATAAAGAAGCTGAACAAACAGCATCGGTATAAAGAGACACGTGCATAGTAGTAACCTACTCTTTTGAGGAGGATACTCTAAAGTGATGAACCAAGACGATCTTACTTCGACTTTTTAATTAGTAGTAATGAAGTTGCTATTATCAAGTGAACAACAAAAATAGAAAGTTCGGCTAATTAGAAAGCATTCATGGGAAATACCTCTTGCAAAGAGGGGAAAAAACATTAACTATTCAACAGAAAATTGTGAAATACCCTGACATCAATCAATATTTTCTATTCTAGTGTTTGGAAAATTCAGTAGATTTTTAATGCATTGCATCAAATTATGTTCAAGTACTTCAAGAATATTAGTTCCTCAAGTCCCCGGATCTCAGTTAGTTTCGCATTGCCATCAGCGGGTAACACTCTTAAATCTTGAAGATTTGACAAATCAGGTAATCCAATTGACTCACATTGGTAATTGGCCAACGATCCTAAAGAATCTTGCTCCCAAAGCTAATTTTCCTAAACTATTAAGGTTTGACAAATCAGGAAGCTTTCAGTTCTTTGCATCCTCGGATCTCAGTTTCACACAATCAAAAGCATATGTTTCCTTAAATCTGCAAGTCAATTGAAAAAAATGGTATTTTTTCAATTGACTTGCATTAAGAAATGCCCAACCATTCAAAGGATTTTAGTTCTTCAAGTATCAAAATCATCAAAATCTTACTTAAACAGAAAATTGCCAGTTTCTTTGAATTTTTCAGTTTCCACAGATCCAATATATTTGATACACACCGTGACACATCAAAGCGCTCCAAGGACTATAAAGCCCTACGGAGCTGAAACTAACGTAATCTACAGCACCAAGACACGTCTAGGTGCTCCAAGGATTCCAAAGCCCTAATGTAGCAGTAACATAAAATTAGTTCTTTTAGCATTCCCAAGTTTGATTTTATATTTAGCAAAACATTTGAGATTTTGTTAAAAAATAATTGGAAGAATATATGAAATGGTGGAGAAGGTTCTACTGGTCCAATAAGATGTACTGCCTCGTGGTAGTTTGCACAAAACTGTTTTCACCCTTTCACTACTAGTGGAAAATGGGTTGTGTTTATCAAAATCCTGCCTAGATGGTTATGTTGCACAACAATAGATAGTGTCGTATAGCTCTATCCACTACCGGACTGCAGTAACCTATGAAGCACAGACTCGACACGCAATACGTGTTTCGCCACGACACACGACACGTGATTTTTCTAAAAACTAGGATACGACACGCTAGGATACGTATAATATATAATATATATTTAAATATATATAAAAGAAATAAAACAATTTTTTATTAAAAATTCATTATTAGAGCTTTTAACATAATAAAATTAAGAAAATGGACCATACAAAACAATATTCAAACACACTTTAACATTAAAAATCATAAATAAAATAGAATCACCATCACATTAGTTGCATTTAACATTCAAACACACTTTTTTTTGCTGTTTCTTTTATTTATTTATTTATTTATTTGTTGTTTCTAATCTTATTTATTTTTCCGTAGTTGCATAAAATAAAGAGGGACAAACAACAAAGAAAAAAAGCAAAGAAAAGAAAAGGGAAAGAAAAACAGAAAAAAAGGAAGAGGAAATAGCAAAAAAAACAGGGACGAGCGTGTCGGGAACATGTCGGGAGCGTGTCCCAGCGTGTCGGGCCAAAAAAAAAAGGACACTCTGGGGCTCCCGTGTCCCAGCGTGTCGGAGAGTGTCGCGTGTCCGACACGTGTCAAATGAGATTCGTCTCCTCTGGGAGAGTGTCGGTGCTTCATAAGCAGTAACACAACAATATCTACTGTAGTATGAGAGCAACGGGGAAATTTTTTGTCATTCATATTATAAATCACAATTTTGAGGTTTTGACATAACTAATTTGGGAATTTTTTTAATGGAAAAGACAACAGGTTTGCAAAATTGAAATGTTACCTCTCAAGTCCAATTTTAAACCAGTTTTTCTTATTTCAAATTTTAGCCGACTCATATATCGATATGAAATATAAAATTACGAGGAAATCATGTGAGTACAAGGGCTATATACTCAATACCATGATTATTACAAATGTAATACTTATTTTTCAGGTTATACTTCCAATAGATGGAAAGTATTAGACATTTGAGATGGAAGAAAATGTTTCAAATGTTACTTTGAGTTCCAAGTAAGAATGCGTCGGCAAGTTTCGCGTCGGCATGCAGTGAACGAACTGGGCGACCATCGACCAATGAATTGATTTGAGGATGAAAATTGAAGCTTTAGAGATGAAGGTGATGTTTGATTTTATCTCATAAGTCTGAGTCTGAACCAAATAGTGTTTGCTTTTTCAAATGATTAAGAGACTAAAGTGTTATTTGTTTTTACCTCTTTTGAGTCTGAATTTGAACCATTTAAACTAAAGAGGTACTAAATAGTGTTTTTTTTAAATGATTAAGAGGCTAACGGCTATTTTTACTTCTGAATGATTAAGAGGTAAATAAATAAATAAATATATGAAGTCTGAATCAGCCTAAATACATTCATTCAAAAGTCCATTCAGACATAAAAGCAAACATATTTTTTAGATTCAGATTTCAGACTTGGATTTCAGATTTCAAATTCAGACGAAAAAAATAAATGCAACCTAACTGTTATATTTTCCTCGGAATGATTAAGAAGTAGATTTCTGAAGTCTGAATCTAAAATCTGAATCAGTCTAAATACAAACATAAAAGCAAAAACATATTTTTTAGATTCAGACGAAAAAAATAAACGCAACCTAACTGTTATATTTGCCTCTGAATGATTAATAAGTAGATTTACATCTGAAGTCTGAATCTAAAATCTGAATCATCTAAATACCTTCATTCAGAAGTATATTCGGATATAAAAACAAACATATTTTTCAGATTTAAAATTCAGATTCAAGTCTTCAGATTCAAATGAAAAAACATACGAATCGAAGACACTCGTAAAGGCATCACCAATTTCCTCTACAATTACTTTGTCTACGCCAGAATTTGCACCTATAGGGACAATGATGAACTTTGCGTTTGAGAAGATATCGGCCCCGCACTTCTCAATGCAATCAATGAATCAAGAATATCAATACCAAGCTTTTGAAAAAACTATTCTTCAAGTAAATGGTGTCTACGTGAGCTCGCCCACATGGCCCAATGCCCCACAAATGAGGGTCAAATGATTTTCCCAAATTTTTATTACATCAAAGGGGGATTTATGAAAATGCTTTTGGTGAACACGAGAATAACTTTGATGAAAAGACTATCCGAGAATGGAAGGAAGCTCTCACAAAGGTTGGAAAATTGAAGGGTCTCGAATTGAAGAAAGAAACCAAGGGAAGGCGTAATTGATTCCCTCAACCTTTCTTTCTTCAATTCCAAACCCTTCAATTTTCCCTCTCCCTCTTCTTGCGCTTCGAATTGGGCTCATCATTAGTTCCCATTACACATTCACTTAATTTCTTCTAACAAGAATTGGAATGACGCATTCCCCAATATCCTGCTTATAAAACCTAACATAACATCACTCGTAAAATCAATTCTAAAAAAAGGAAATATCAATTGGTGTAAACAAACACATAAATCTCAAAAGTTTTTACAGAGTAACTGACTCATATTCCTGCAATACAAGGAGTAGTAGTATGTAGATATGAAAAATACATCATAATAATAAGGATCAAATACCAACGTAAAAGAAAACCAAAAACATATTTGTTGAGAATAAAAGGAATTTGGGGATTACCGTTGGAGAAAAAGAAGATCAAGAGTAGAGTTTGCGTCATTGGTCACTCGGGGATTCTACTATTATATAAAGCCACGCCACGCAATGACAAAGTGAAGCTCCGTAACAATTTTTCTTCCGATAATGCCCCCACTAATATGAACTCAAGTATAGGGTGTTTTTTTATAAACACAAGTTTTCTGTAAATAAACCCCACCACTACATTTCAATTCTTCACTTACAAACCTGATAAAATGGCTCAATTACTCCTTTTAATAACCCTCGGTTCTATGGGAAATAGATTTTATTTAATAATTAGTATGTAACTCGCGCGATGCGTGGGCGTATTATAATATTTTATAAAAATATATAAATAATTAAAAATAAATAAATAAATTTAAAAAATATTGTATACTAAGAATATTTATTAGGAAAAATAAATTAAAACTAGCATGAAGAGCACGCGATGCGTGGGAGAATATATATATATATATATATATATATATATATATATATATATATATATATATATATATATATATATATATATATATATATATAGAGAGAGAGAGAGAGAGAGAGAGAGAGAGAGAGAGAGAGAGAGAGAGAGAGCACCATACTCGGTTTTGGAGGCTTCATCTAAGGGTGTCCCAACTTAAAAAATAAAACCCACAAAAAAAAATTACTCTAAGTCGTAAGAGATGATTTGGAAAAAAAAATCCTCTACAAATTATATATTGTTACTGAAATTATAAATTTGATTATAAAAATGACAAAAAATAAAAAACTAATCATAGGTATCTGTAGTGTTCTTGCCATGAATGTTTTGCGTTCACAGGTAGAAAGTTACTTTCACCATCGTTAACCTCCATTTTCTATTTTAGAGTACAAACATGTTTTTTTTTCTAGTAAGTGATGTGAATGAAGAGAAAATAAATAAAAATATGATAGAACTCAAAATCGATAAGTAAGGGAGAGAGAGAGAAATGCACCGGGGTGGAATTTTTTTTTCTTTTTTGAATAACAAAGCCGAGCATATTATATGGGAGATTTTTTTTGAAACCCCATACATAAAAAAAATCAAAAACAATTAAAGAATTAATATACATAATAGAGAAAGTTCCTTTTTTTTAGTGAATGTTGTAACTTCATCTCAATTTCTAATCTATTGTATATTAAGTTATAATGTTTGTTTAGAATATTGGTTTATATAATCAGTTTGAATATACTAAAAACCCTGTAAAACACACACACGCGTCCAAACAAAAACAAAGATTGCCAAAATCCATCAAAAACTTAAAACATCTTCAACTGTTAAAAAGTTGTTGGAAAAAGATGTCATCACTTATATAAATATGTATGGAAAACAAAAAAATCAAACAATAGACAACCCATATAGACAGGACCCACCGCCTTGCCCTTGCACTCATCCCTCGTCTTCGAATTGTAGTGTTCAACGAGGCCGTCGTCGTGAGATCTCGTCAAATCAAAGCATGGTATAAAGTCTTTTTCAATATATCCTTCTCTATCTTTGCGACTCTGTTAGACAGGAAAATAAGATTTAGTTAATAATTATCATTTTCCCAAATTAAAGCAGGTGTAACAATTTGTTATACCAAAATGATAAGTTCTCGATGCCTAAACAGAAATCCGGTGAGACTACAAGATATTAGCCAACACAAATCATCCTTTAACTAAAATTATTCAGCACGTTAATGCAAATAATATTTGTAATTAAAAAAGAAAAATCATATACCCGACCCGGTTACCATATCTCCTTGAAAGAACCAGCGGTCTACTGAGTCGCGAGCCTATGTAATTTCATTAAAAAAGGGTAAGAAATAGATACCCGATCTGGACATAGCATCAGCAGTTAGGACACAGATAGACGGAGAAAGAATAAATCGAAAAAGGAAGTTGTAGAATCAGAAGTCGTAAATCTCATGCTTTTTTTGGGAATGAAACAAAAAAAAAACAAGGAAGACAATCACCGTCTATCAAGCACAAAGATTAAAAGTCAAAATTCTCCATGTGGTTAGGAAATGAATCATTCAAATTGATAGAAAAGAGAAACCCAGATAAAGAGAATAATGAACTATACAGTGGTTGTTTGGTTGACTGAGGTGAGTTATGACGTTGGAGAGGGATATCTTTTTAGCTTTCAAAGAAATCGTAGTGGGAAGTATAAAAGTCTCGGCAAAAAATGAAGTAGAATTTTCAGATGCTTTTGGAAAATGCTTGAAATTGCAACAATAAAGAGAGATTAAAGGAAAAAAGTTTGATGTCTTTAAGACATCAAACTATTTGAAGTCTTGGATTCTAATTGGTTAATAGTGTTGGTGGGGACTCACATCATTTATTGAAATGGGTCCGCGGCAATGGCATTGACCAATCAGAATCCAAGACATTAAATAGTTTGATGTCTCAAAGACATCAAATTTCTATCCGAGATTAAATGTATTGGAACCCCAAAATTGCTTTGGAAAGCAAAACACGAAAGTGGGGTTCAAATAAAGTTAAAACTCTCGAGAGCATTTAATTATGCCACGTGTGATCCTCAGAGAATTTGAGTCTATAATTTTTATATAGTTATATAGATTTTAACTTTATAATGGTATAGATAAATTTATAATAATAAAAACAATGAAAGCAAACCTCCATCGCGTAAGAGAAATTGTGAATTTTCCTTGTTGTGAACCTTAGCCTTCGTTTCAATGGATATTTACATTAACATATAATAATGATATAATAAAATATGTGAAAGGGTAGAGTTTATTAGAGGTACCACTATGGATGAAATTAGCTAAAAGAAAACACGACCTGATCGAATAAATCAAAACACAATCATAAAATGAACAGCTTCAAATAAATCACATATTTCTTATCACAATTAGCTCTGCTGCCAGTTGTTGTTTTTTTAAATCAAAGATTCAATTAAAATAGTTACTTACTATTTCCATCAACTCAAACAAATTTCGCATGTCAACATTAAAAAAGAGGTTAATTTCAAAACTCCACAACAAAAGCAATTCTCGTCCGAAGGCCACAACTGTGTCCCTCGACTCCATGTGCAAAGCCCTAACGGAACACGAACGAAAAATCGAAACCAAACTCATACAAATAAGACTATTGATTAGACTCCATTTTATAACTGCAAATTAAATGTTGATAAGATTTCAGAATAGAGAAATAAACATGCGGTGAAACAAATACAGATCTTGATACTAATGAGTGGAAAAAATAATTTAGGGAAATGAAGCGTCGGTTAAGAGAACATGCCGTTTCAAAGGGCGTGAAAAAAAATCTAACTTTTATTCACAACTGGACACATGGATGATGAACCTGACCTTAACTTTTGTATTCCAAGGCTCAAAAACATCTTTAGGCTCCATAATTTGTCCTGCACATTAATAATAATAATAATAATAATAATAATAATAATAATAATAATAATAATAATAATAATAATAATAATAATAATAATAATAATAATAATAATAATAATAATAAAATATAATAATATAATGAAAAATATATTAAAGAACATATACTTGAACAATATTTTCCCATCACAAAGACATAAATAATCTAAGATATGGTAATTCAGTAATTTCTAATTGCAGTTTCTCCATTCCTTGCATCATACATATTGGAGTGAGGAAATTAGCGATGTTGTCTTTAGGTTATTTATGCATACAATTATTCATTATTACCATATTTTCACAAATTTTAGTTTCGTGACTGAACAGTTCATTAAATAAATAAAGATTAAATATTCAAAAATTGGTTTTTAACTAAAATAATTTGCAGTCAGAACAAATATATTGTGTACGGATTTGGTTTCAAATTTAAAAGGTAAAAACAATTACAACAAAGAATTCAAGTTCATAATGTTTCAAAAATCAAACAAAAAATTCAATCTCACACATTACCCCAAAAATTTTGTTCAAAAATCAAACAAAAATTACAACCGCTTCTTATTGTCTTATTTTGACATGATGAGTTTGACCTCTCACCTTATCGATGTGTGCCAACGATTCGTGAACCTTTGCAGTTTCTTCATTCCATGCACTCAGACATGCTGGAGAGAGGAAAATGAGGATGTGCGTTTATATATGTTTTCTTTTTAATCGCATAGAAGTGAAAAAATGAATCGGTTAAAGGAGTTTGGGAAGGCTAAAAGGTGAAATGAAAAAATGAATGGTTTAAAGAAATTAGTGAGGACGTGGTTTGGGAAGATTAATTTTTTTTGCATAGAACGAAGCATTAGGAAATGCTAATGCAATTATTTATCCAGTTCCCTTATTAACTCGAGTATAATAATTGCTATTACTATTGTATTAGTATTATAATATAGATGTTTGGTTTCTACCATATTCATCTAGTTCTTGCCTCGTTTTTTGTGTTAGAAAAAAAATAAAAAAAAGGAAAAAAAAAACTAGAAATCGTGACACAACACGGTACAACCCTAGATTAAAAAAACAAAACACCATTTTTAAACAAGAAACATAAGTCATTTTGGAGGATTTGAGACGTTTTTAAAGAATGAAATAAGAAGGATTTTGCTCCCTATTTCATTACTTTTGTTTTCCCCATAAGAGTTTTGTAATGTTAAATATCTTTATCAGTAAAAAATCACGATGAGGAGAAGACAACTAGCGTCACTTCGGCTGTCTTCAATGCCCTTTTCATCTTTCGATCCAATTTCGAGTTCATCTTCGGGTTCACTGCAACCATTTTCCTATAGATTCTTGCAAAAATCGATTGTAAAATGATGCCGATTTTTATTTTTATTCAATAAACCGGAGGTGAGGGGTGTTAAATGGTTTTAAATCCATTTATGTGGGCTTAAAAAATCAAACGATACAAGTTTTGATTTTTATTCAATAAATCGGAGGTTAGGTGGTGTTCAATGGGTTTAAACCCATTGATGCGGGCTTACAAAATGTAGGGGCAGCAGATTGAAAACTAGGGTTTATTTAAAAATACTCATCTATGTATATATATAAAATAATAGTTTGAAAGTACCTTAGCTTGCCACGTATGCATATAATAAATGAATTTAATTTTACTCAAGTTATTTCACGTCATCTCTTTTGGAAGACCAAATGTTCATACAAGTTCCCCCAAAACTCCCCAAATTCCTTTTAACTTCCCAAGAAAGGCAATGAATTTTTATATACTTTTTAAGCTATCCACGTGAAAGTCTAGAGAAACCCTTACGGGTATGGTAAAAATACACATGGCTAGTGCAAATTTAGCTGGTAAAACAGAACGAAAATGCTACGGGTAAAAGCAAATATACCCTTTTGACACACAAAACGGTGTCGTATATAAAAAAAAACCTTCCGCGGGACATCGTCTTTCGTTTTGCGTGGGCCCATAATTATGGACTAACTTCCATCAATTTCCCATCTTCCCCACACTTTCTCTATTATTTAACTATTAACCCTCATAAATTCCTCAACCATATTTCTAACTTCCAACCACCTAGTAATTACTTTTTACCTATTTATCTACCCCTTTGTGAGAAGTTCTATCACAAAAAAAATTCACCATTTCAAACTCAGAAGCTTACGGTTAAATATTGTGAGGTATTTTTATTGTTTTTTTGTTGTATATAAACGGTTGATAATGTTACAATTAGAGGTTGATTATGTTTATTAATTTTTTTATTTTCTGAAGAGGTAATTTTTCAATTTTTTTCAGTCTTTATTTAGACACAATAAAGTCTTTAGCCATTTTTCTTCCACAACGATTAGTTAATGTGATATGTTAATATAACGAAAAAATATTATTAGTTAATATGAAATTAGGTATTGTGATATGTTAATATATGCTCTACACAACTATTTACTAAATATTCATGTGTAATTATATAATTTAAATTAAATTTTTATGTTTTGTTAGTTGTAAAATTTATTTTTGAATCAATTTTATTTTTATATGCAACTCCTAGCTAAAAAAGAAAACCATATTCTGCTTCTCAAAGAAATCATCTTCGAGCAAAAAAAAGAGGTAATTTTTTGGTTGTTTTAATTTCCATGCTATATTTATTTAATATTTAGTTGTTGTAATTTTTTTTTTGTATAGTTGTATATATTATTTAGTAAATAGTTGTGTAGAAATAAACTAAAAAATATTATTAGATAATGTTATATAGAAAATAACCAAAAAATATTATTAAATATTCATGTGTAAATATATAATTAAAATTAAATTTTTATGTTATGTTAGTGGTAAAATTTATTTTTGAATCATTTTTATTTTTATTGAAACCTATTTCGGAAAATCCCTATATATTATGTCATCTGAAATTTTGTACGAAATATATTATATACTAAAATAGTTAAACTCAATTTGCTATTGATTTTGATATCAGATATTTATGCCGTCAATATTGTTTTACCAAATAAAATATTACATAATATTTATTTATTCATTAATAAATATGGTATAAAATTAATAACTTTTTTGTTGACATTTTAGTGTTGATAATGGAACAAATTGGGAAAAAAATTAGACAGGTTGTTAGGGCAAGAAAGTCTAGAAAAATTGGAGAAGCGGGGCGAGAGCCCGAAGTTACTACTGCCGAGGGACCTATAGTTTTTGAAAACTATAGGCGTCTTGTGGACGTCGGAGATCACATTAAACCTTCTCCAGACATGACCACAAACGACAACTCAATAAAGATGCGTGGCAATTGACAGAGTCTTAGAGCCACATACAAATATTTTAAGACATCTCCCGAGGTCATGCATTTTACACACCGTAGCAGTTGGGGAGAATTGTGTAACACCCCATATTTTAGAGGATATATAAAATAATTAAATTAGTGAGTTGGATTTATATAATTTGGAGAAATTCATTTAATTTGGTGATTTAAATTTAATTTATTTAAATTGGAGAAATTATTGAATTTGGAGATGTAGAATTTATTATTTAAATTTGGGGATTTAGAAATTCAAATTAATTCGGGTTATTGAAAATTTCACATGTGTCGCATTTTGAGGTTGAAATTGGAAAATTTTATAAAGTATCTCGGATGACAATTCTGAGTGCACGGTTGAGTCCGGAAGGGTCGAGATAGTCGGAAAAGAGTACCCGGGGATAGTAAATGGGTCTCGGAGCATTTTTAGACATGATCGAGCCCATACGGGGGCATTTAAATCATTTTTAATTGGCCAATAGGCTTAATTACGGGATTGAGGAATTTTAACCTAGGTTTAAGTGTGTTGGGCAATCATGAGTCATTCCAAAACACAAAGGGTTGAGAGAGGAGAGAAAGGAGAAAGAAGAAGAAGGAAAGAAGGATGACAAGAGCAATCCGGGCAAGAATTTCGACATGGGATCGTTGGATTTAATCCCCCAAGGCAAGTGTTTTCTTTCTTTAATTTGAATTGTAGTTAATGATGTAAATAGTTGTAATTATGTCAATTAATTCTGGAAATTTGGAAGTAGGAATTTGAATTGAAATTTGTGGGTTTATGGTGAAGAAGATGAAGAATAACCATTGATAGGGGATTTTTAACTTTGTGAGAAATTGGGTTAATAGTGAAATTATAACTTAATTTGAGAAGTGAAAAACATGATTAGATCTTAGTTTTTGAATCTCCATTAGTGGTATTGTTGGAAGAAATTGTTAATGATGAAGTTTGGGTGGATTCAGGATGAATCTTGGGAGGTTTTAGGGTTAAAAGATCTGGATATAATCGAAGGTTTTGGAGCTTTAATGGCGATTCTGTCCGCGCTGCCCTGTAGAAAATCGCGTTTTCTACAATTTGTTGTCTCACGCGCTTCCTCCAAAACTGCTCCCAAATGCCTCAAAACATCAATTTATTAATCTAGGCAGAATGTGGGAAAACTTTTTAAGAAAGTTTTTTTTTTAAATCTTCTTTGAGGTGAATCTTTATAATGCCCTAACTTTTGGCATACGGACTCGGATTAGTGTGCCGTTCACGGCCACACATAGATAGCGAAGAGTATTATGCTGTCCTGGGAATGTTTTAAGAGTGGTGCTATGAGTCCCAAATAATTCCCCCAAAATTCCCCCCAAAAAGCAATTAATTGGGTGCCCTGGCGGAACCCCATAACACAAGGCAATACTTAATAGGCAGGTAAGAGAGTTAGTAGAATCCACATCAGATTTGGGGGAGGTTTTAGGGGAGATTTTTGTACTCGTATCATTATTCATGTTTTAATTAGATACAAAAATTGAAAGGTCTAAAATACCCTTGAAGACGGAACGAGTTATTTGATTTTTAGCAAAACTTTAAATGAGCATAACTTTGTCATACGAATTCGGATTTACGTGCCGTTTATCTCCACGCATAGCAAATGGAGAGTAGTACACAGTACTAGGAATTTCATTACTGAGGCATATATTGTGAAATGTCTGAAATACCCTTGGAGTTTTAATTAGTGATGAAACTTTCTCGAATTGAAACTAAAAATTGTTGGGAACTTTGTGAGACTAATATGAACTTAATCAAGTATATAAGAGGTGAGATATATAATTATATAAATTATATTAAATAGTGGGATGTAGTTATTTTGGTATTGGATCGTATTTAATACGAGCGAACTAGTAATAATTGGAATATAT
This sequence comes from Sambucus nigra, assembly GCA_949130495.1. Lineage (NCBI taxonomy): Eukaryota > Viridiplantae > Streptophyta > Magnoliopsida > Dipsacales > Adoxaceae > Sambucus > Sambucus nigra. The sequence continues at coordinate 23,084,066 of OX422216.1, forward strand.
GAATATATATATGAATGTGTGAATTATATATATAAATATGGGAATACATAATCCAATAGAAAAATGATAATAGGTTACGAGAATACCTAAAACAATGATAGGTTGTGTGAATACGTAAAACAATGAAAGGTTGTGTGAATACCTAATATTTTAATAGGGTGCGTGAATACATATTTGATTGTTTTATTATGTGTATAACATACCTAGCTGCTTGCTATCGCGGGGGGTTGTGTAGAGACGGTCTTATCCTGAGTGACCTTTGGGGGGATATTTGACTTGTATCTCAGAACATAGGACTGTGAAAGAATTATTTGTGAGTTGATAAGTCCGCTGACTATGGGAGCGTAGGTATGTGCGTGACCCATAGGTATGTGAACTATGTTCGCCGCCAATATGTGTGATTTGTTTATATGGTTCGTGGGACATTTCCGAACCGATAGTCCTTGTTTGAGTACGAGACGTACCGGGACATGATAGCAGAGTATGCAATGCACTATAGGTGTATCCTTAGGGTGCTATGTTAGTATATATATATATATATATAATGGTGGTGGATATATATGTATACTTGTGATAAAATTACAATATGATAATTGTAGGCTATTAAGATTGTGTTAATACATATATATAATAGTGAGGGATATATATGTATGCTTATGGTATATCTACAATGAGATAATTACAGACTATTAAGATAGTGAAATCTTATATAAACGTAAATAGTAAATACTTGACTTTAGTGTGATAACACTTATTTAAAAATGATAATTGTTGAGATCAAATATGATATACTACTACGAGGGGTAACTAGAAGGATAAGCCTTTTTCCTAGTTAGAAGTGTGTCAGATGGCTAGGCGGAATAAATGAATGCGATAGGTGTGCACTATAGAAGTGAGGTGAGATTGTCCTCAAGAGAGTGGGACCGTAAAAGCAATTATGAACATTATATACTACGCATTTCATTTATTGCAATAAAATGCTTGCTAAATTTTTTTATAAATCGGGTTCTGACCCGTTTCTTGTACTTCTTATCTCTTGTCTATGTATATGTATATTAACAGGTGTCCAGCCACAGGGATGCCATAGTTGACTTATCTATTCCAGGGTTACGCAGCTGCAACATTGTGGATGGTTGCATTATTTGATTTAGACGTATCATTTCTTTATTCCTAGAGTAGGATTCTTATCTCAGTTGTAGATTCATTCAGGTCATGTTTCCCCTTTTTACTTTTAGACTCAGTATTTGGTTTATGTATTCATTTATTGAATTATTATTATTTGGATTTTGAGCTGATTGTTTATTCGGCATGTCATTTAGTCATTTAGTATTGTTCTAGGCTCATGGTTTGGATGTATGGTTTATTTGTTATTCAGCATGCATATTTAATTGTTTAATAAAAAGATAAAATTCGACATCCGTCTTTTTGAATACTAGGTGGTTAGTAAAGTTTTAAAAAGTTTTCGACAGTGATGCTAAGAATGAACCCCTGAGATTCCTGTTTTAAATTTGATATAGGACTGATCACCCGGTATATATTTGGGCGGGGTGTCACAAATTGTTGGACGCTCAAATTCCCAAGACAAGTTGGGGGTTGGTACAAGCGATCGGTGAGAGTTGGTGGGACACAACCAACACGTTCCAACTACCTACCGGGGAGCTGACCATTACTCCTTATGATTTTACGGTTTTGACTGGTTAGTTTTTGTATATAAAAAATTACTTTAGTAATAACATTGATTAGTACAATAATTAAATTTACAATTGATTGCTATCCTTTTCATCTTGCATGTATTCCTATCGGAAGCGGTCCTATGATACCGATGGATGATAGAAAATACTTGATCGTACTTGATGGCAAAACTCAAATCCGGGGTGACATTATACATAGATACTTTCCCGGCATTGAACCAAATTGCACTGATTCTTGTGGGGTGAAAGTGTCGAGCTTAAATAAGTGGTTTGAGGCCATAAAGTTAAATACTGTGATTGTTGGCCCTGAGGACACTGCAAGGGCATTTTTATTTTTTTGTGTGGAACATATTTTTTTTCCGACCGCAAGAGACAGAATTCCTATTGGTTGGTTGGCTGCTTTGGAGGATTTGGAGATTGTGGGATCATACGATTGGGGTTCGGCAATTCCAACTCGGATATACTACTCTCTCCATCTCTTGTCAAGATGTCGCGTAGACTCTATGAATTATTTGTGGCAACTCATTTTGGTAAGAGTTAAAATGTGAAATTATATGTATTTAATATATTCTTAATAAAAAAATTTATGGTTTAATAATACGCATTTTTGTATTGCAATTTTTCGGGTTTGAATACATACAACGAGCGTGTCCCTTATTGAGGGAAGATACTGGTGACTGATGGCCTAGAATTAATCGATGAAAGAAAGAAAATTGGTGAAATCGTAAGGAGACAAAGGGCTCAATCCAGTATAATTTTCCCACCGCCCAGAGTCAGATTGAAATGAGATCGTCAGGTTCAATCAATTGGCTATCTTACTCAGGGTCTACTGTGGAGATGAATGCCTACGTTCAACATGCCAAGTACATATCATTGAAACGATGTGTTCTTATGGATCCTCAATATGGGGGGATATATTACTTGGGTGATTGATGCCGCCGACAGATCACTGGTGAAATTTGCATTCCAAATGACCCTCCTGCGCAAATGATGAGGATACCCTTTCACCCTAATAGGCATGGGATTATTATTAACGAGATGGACCCCAACGTATCTATTGTTTCTCAACCCATGTATGACCGTTACTGGAAGCAAGTGTCCCTAGGCCTTGTAATGCCACCCCTCTACCGAGCAGTCAACACAGATGTCATAAGTCCCAGCGCATTGCCATACCACATCCAAATACCGACTGTCCCTTCACAGGCACCTGACGCTTATAAGACTCCCATAGGTCTGGTACATCCCACTCAACCCCAAATGACTTGGGATCTACCGTTTTGCAGTCCTGCAGGTGTACCCATATTGATTCCGATTCCACGATCGGACAGGATTGCGGTCGATGAAGAATTGCCCGCATACGATGACTTCTTATTTACTAGTCGGGAATTCTTAGATTATTGGCAATCCTCGAGAGCCACAACTCTAGGTGCAACCATGCATCTTAATAACTATGGGAGTCATGAGTTGGATATAGCAACAAGGAAGCTTCAAGAGTTGGGTGTATCTCACGAGCGAACTGCTCCCCCACCTAATTTTTTTAGTGGTACACCCTCAGCCTTTTGTAACCCCACAAATAATCCCTGAATTGCGACCACAGTGTATCGACCGCACATGGTCCATCAATGCAAAATTATGACATATATAATGTTATAAATTTGGATGATGTAGATTTGGATTTAGATAATTATCAAATATAAAATGTAATGTATCGAATACCAAATGAGTTTGCCAATAACAATGTGTGATTTAACCCAGTTAGTGTTTCTTTTGTAATGTTGTTATGTTGTTATCTTTCTTATTAATGTTGTATCGTTAAGATTGTACCCAACTAATGTTTATGTATGGAAATTTGAAGCAAATTCATTTCACAATTATTATAATCATATTACATTTAATTTAAGGATAAACAAGATAGTAATAAACATGCAATGATTCAAATTAACATGAAAAGCAGATGCCCTGGCTCTATTTAGGGGAGATGAAAGAAAAACTAGTAAAACTCATTCCAATAAGCATTTCTACTCTCAACGCACACCATGTCATTAGGCCTTCAAAATTCTCACCAAACGTGCGAATATATGAATTCACGCCTCCTCATATGGATAATCGTCCTCATCCAATGGTTGCATATCTTGTTCAACACTATTGAAAATGTTATCAAATTCCTCGATGTCGTCTTTAATTTCCAACCATCGATCCATCAAGTTACGCGGGCTCTGATAATCGTGCCTATCTTTATTATTAATGTTTCATATCTTTATTATTAATGTTGTATCGTTAATATTGTACCCAACTAAGGTTTATGTATGGAAATTTGAAGCAAATTCATTTCACAATTTTTATAATCATATTACAAAGTAGATAAAACGATAAAAATAAATAACAGGTTACATACTCTGAAGCATAGAAATTTTAAAATCTAGAATGACCTCTATGTGGTGTATAATTTGGAAAGTTTGATTGCCTATATTGGCCCCGTGCTTTGTTGAGTATATTAAACATGAGGTATTCATGGTACTCCTTCTGGGATGAATTCATATTAGAGGTGTCAGTGCTCAGAATTTATTGATCAAACAATATTTGTTCACGCATATCTTTCCTCTCCATAGCCAATATACTGCGTTCGTTGAGCTCCAAACTTCGCTCCAAACTTCGTTCCTTAAGTTGCAGTGAACGTTTAAGCCCCTCACGGGCCTATTCATCACGTACATGATTAGCCTGACATGATCGCTCGAATGATTCATTGAACGAAGAGCAACTACTGAGTATTTCTCGATTCACCTCAATATTTGTAGCCTTCGCTTTTCCTTTAGCCCGTTGCTTCCTCTCTTTCCTTCTAGGTGGCCTCGGATAAGGCCTTTCTATATCAACTTCTACCCCATCTTTAGAATTTCTTGGGGGAAACCCAATATTCGGACTTCCTTCACTTTCTGTCGCACCCGTCATTGGCGAATCAAAATGAAATTGAGTGGAGTCTAAAATTGTTTGGAAAATTTGAAATTTGTGGAGTTCTTTTAAAATTTGGTAACAAGATTCAAAATTAAATGATTTTCCCCTGTTCTCTCGCTGGAATTCTAGATTAGCTGCAGTAACCTGAAATAAAACGACAATGTAATTTTTTTAACTCTTTAGCAACAGAATTACGAGAAATAATATTTATAAAAAAAATACAAAAGATATAAGTAATTTTACCCAATCTGTGTTCACATTCCCACTACCACGATTTGTCATCGATGCATCTTTCAATTTAGAAACATATAACATTACGTGTCTCGAAATTTTGCTGTAGCGGGTTTGTAGGCTGGCTCCCGTCCGACGTTCAGTGATACCCGTTGTTGTATTATATTCTTCGGCGATCGCATCCCAAAATAATGTGCTAGTTCGATTAGTTCCTTGTAAACCACCATTTGTTTGATTTACATAAGCGATGCATAATACTTCATTGTCGTGTTGAGACATATTTTGACCTCGAATTATTGTAAAATAATCACAAAATATTTTTAAGCAAATATAAAATTTTCAAAATTATTTTTGGGTAAATAAATAATATTTATTGCACCTAAAAAAATAATTTTTGGTAATAATTAAAATGAAGAAACTAGAGAGTGTTTTAAATAAAAATAAAAATATAAATAGAGAGTGTTTAGAATAAAAATATAAATGAAAATGAAGATAGTGTTTTGAACCTCCTATTTATATAAAAAAAAAATAACCGTTGGATAAATAGCCGTTGAAAGAGTTTGAATAATTTGGGGGTCAAAATGGAAATAGGGGAAATAGGTTTAAGCTTGGGAGGAACATGATGTTCCGCTTTAGCCTTTTTTTTATCTCCTTCCTGCGCGGAACAAGATGTTCTGTTTTTGGGTGGGTCCCACAAAAAACTAACTAGGCCAATTGTATCTTTGTTATTTTTTACCCAGTCAACCTCTATATTTGGCCTTCTACCTTTTTTTTTATAAATAAATGATTATATTAAAAACCAATCGCTAAAGGAGCGAACCCGTATATAGGGAGTATACCAAGAAAAATAAAGAATGAACATAAAGGAAATAAACATACACCTGCCTGATAGACTCCCAAATTACCACTAAGAGCAGATCTCCTCTATAAAGTCAACCAAATCATGAGTCGTAGTAGAGATCTTCCCCTTTGTCCAGCTAAGAAGGGTGCTTAAAAAGAGATAATGAAGTCTCGAAGGCGCCGTCTCAATTCCTTCGAAGCAGCGCGCGTTCCTCTCTTTCCATATCGTCCACCAAATGTAGTGAGGAACCATGCGCCATATCCTTTTGTCACCCCCCCCCCCCAGCCCGAAGGAGGATTCCAAGCCTCTAAAAGAGACCTCACTGACTCAGGCATAACCACACGGTCTTAGATATAGCCAAAAAAATATCCCACATACCTCTCGTCACCCTGCGGTGTAAAAGAATATGGCCGGTCTTCTCCTCTTCCTCCTTGCATAACCAACAACGGCTTGCCAGGCGATACCTTCTCCTCTGTAGCCCTTTCATCGTCAAAATGGCATGTCTCGCCGCCGTCCAGACGAAGAATCTAACTTTAGGAGGCACCTTGACCTTCCAAATCTTCTTCCAAGGGAAGCGAGCACTGGGGATACCCCTACTTAATATAATATAGTACACCTAAACCGTGAAAGCCCCAGTTCCACCCCCTTCCACCTCAGAGAATCAACCCTTTTCGACGTTCGGGGAGCCGTTCTCAGCCATTCGAAAAACATATCCGCCTCTACGAGTTCCCAGTCCCATAATCTACTCCTAAACTGTGGATTCAATGTAACCTCAACACCACTGACATTCAGATTCTCTAACACCATCCCATTTTGATTTGACCCTAGATTATAGATACCGGGAAAGAGATCCTTAATCGACCCATTTCCACCCCATTTGTCTAACCAAAATCTGATCTTATCCCCTTTTCCTAAAATGGGCTCGGTATTTATTGAGTAATCATCCCACTCCCCCGCAATGTGATTCCACAAACCCACTCCGTGGGATGAAGGCCCCACCCCTGGTCTCCACCCCATCTGCGAAGAACCCTACCTAGCTCTGACTACCCTTCTCCACAATCTGTTTTCCTCCCTGGGGAAGCGCCACAACCACTTTCCAAGAAGAGCTCTATTAAACAAACTCAAGTTCCTCACACCCGCCCCACCCTCCTTAATGGACTTACAGACCTCGTCCCAACCGACTAAACCGTGCTTAAAACCATCTTCAGTGCCTCTCCATAAGAAATATCTCATGAGCTTCTCCATGTTTTTATGCACAACCGCAGGTAAAGGCAAGATGGACATGAAATAAGTAGGTAAACTTGACAAAAAACTCTTGATCAACGTTAGCCTACCCCCTTTCGATAAAAATCCATTCTTCCATCCTGCCAACCTCTTCCTCATTCTTTCCAAGACTGGTTCCCATATCGCCTTGGCTCCAAGAGGCAAACCAAGATAAGTATTTGGAAAGGACCCTCTCCTGCCACCCATAATTCCCACAAGCTCGTCCACATTACCTGCTTCTCCAATCGAAATCATCTCACACTTCCCCGCATTAATCCTAAGCCCCGAAACTGCCTCAAAGCAAATCAAAAGAACCCTCAGAGCCTATATTTTCCTACGATCAGCATCACAAAATATAATCACATCATCGGCAAATAAAATATGAGTAACCGTCACCATGCCATTACCCGAAGCCCCAAATCTGAATCCGTTGATCCACCCAGATGCTACCACTCGACCCATCATCCTGCTAAAGGCCTCCATAACCAGAATGAATAAAAAGGGGGATAACGGATATCCTTGACGCAGACCACGCGAACTGGGGAAGAACCCCTCTGGCACCCCATTGATAAACACCGAGAATCTAGTCGTTGAGACGCACCTCTTCATCCAACGACACCACCTTTCGCCAAATCCTATCCTTCTCATTAAATAAAGAAGAAACTTCCAATTCACATGACCGTACGCCTTCTCAATATCGATCTTATAAGCGATGCCTGGAAACCCACTTTTACTCCTAGCCTCCACACACTCATTAGCCACTAGAGCAGCATCGAGAATCTTCCCCCCCCCCCCCCCCCCCAATAAGGGCATTTTGAGACTCCGAAATCAAGGGATCAATGATCTTCCTGAGCCTAACTGACAAAACTTTGGAAAGTAGCTTATAAACACTCCCAATCAAACTAATCGGTCTGTAGTCTTTAATATCAATCGACCCCCCTTTCTTGGAAATTAGGGTAATAAATGTCGCATTTAACCTCGGCAAAAAGTACCCCCTATCATGAAACTCTTCAAAGAAAGCCATCCCATCATTTCTGACTACTGTCCACAATTGCTGAAAAAAAAACCATCGTGAATCCGTCCGGCCCTGGCACCTTGTCCCCACTCATTGTCTTAAGCACCTGCACAACTTCATCTTCGGAGAAGGGAGCCTCAATAACTTCCGCCTCAGAAGGCGAAATGCTCTCGAACTCCGCCCCATCAAGGGAAGGCCTCCACTCCTCTTCTTCCCTGAGCAAATCCTCGTAATACTGGGCAATAGTCTCTCTCACCTCTCTCTCTTCATCAAACACCTCACCCCCACCGAGATTTTCCCAATGTGGTTACTCCGCCTATGCGAGTTTGCCACAGAGTGAAAAAACTTGGTGTTCGAGTCTCCTTCCGCCAGCCATAACACCCTCGATTTTTGTCTCCAACTGATTTCTTCTTGGATTAACCTCTTCCCTAACTGCTCTTTTTTTTATCTCCCTCCCTATTCTTTCCTCCTCTGATAGCCCAACACTCCCTTCTTTCTCATCTAGCCTCCTCACCTCTTCCATATATCTTGTTGTGACCAAGCGCACCTGACCGAATACCTCTCTATTCCACCTTTTGATATCTTCTTTGATCAAGCCCAATTTTGTTGCCAATCGATAACTGGCATTCCCCTCCACCTTATACCTATACCACCACCCACTCACCCTTTCAGCAAAATCATGCTCTTTAAGCTACATGTTTTCAAACCTAAAGGGGATCCTGCCCTCCCTCCACCCGTCACACTCTAACAATTTAGGGCAATGATCAGAAGTGACCTTGGGAAGAGTAGATTGTATCACTCCAGGGAAATGATCCTCCCAACCCTAGGATATAAGAAAGTGATCCAACCTAGACATTGACGGCCTGTCCCTAAATTTGGACGATGTAAACAAGCCCCCTTCAAGGGGCAAATCAATCAGCTCCATTTCATCAATAAAATCGGAGAACTCATTCATGTATCTGCAAACTCTACCTCCGTTACTTTTCTCTGCTCCAAATCTCACCACATTTAAGTCCCCTCCCATGCACAATAGGGCACCCCACACCCCACTCACACCTGCCAATTCCTCCCACAACTCCCACCTACTTGTATCCTCCACTGGCCCGTAGATGCCTGAGAAGATCCACCTAAAACCATTCTCCACATTTCTAAAGAGATAGGATAGAGACCAACTCCCGTCTATTCTCTCCATCAGTTCGACGATTGCTGAATTCCACAAAATCACCACCCCTCCTGAAACGCCCTCTGCATCCAAACTAACCCATTTGATTCCGCGCCCTCCCCAGATAGTTCTAATGCACTCCTCATCCATAACACTCATCTTAGTCTCCTGCAAACAAAATATATCGGGCTTCCACCTAGAAATGGCCCCACCAACTACACCTCTTTTGATAGAATCATTCAACCCCCTCACGTTCCACGAAATAATGCGTAATTTCATTAAAAGACCTCACACTAACTTGTTTTAGACCCCCTCGCTTCCCCCCCTCATTCCCTTCTCTGTTCCCCTCACTCCCCCTTTTATTTTTTCGTATAGTTCCCACGCCTCCCCTTCTAATCCCCCAAAAGTTACTCCCGAGTCCTTGGTAACGGGACCTATCAAATCATCCCCCCACCCTACCGGATCATCATCCCACCCTTCTTCGTCATAACCCTCCTTACCCTCCTCTTTACTTGACAACTCCAAATACACCCACAACCTGGAATCATTTAACTCTTCAAAACACGATTCTCTTACCCCTTCCTCACTTCCCTGCCTAGTAATCTTCTCACTTGCCACCACCGCGGTCTTGTAAACATTCACCTGATCACCGTATATTTGCCTTTTTCTTTTTAACTTCTTCCAGGTTCCCTGCATGAGTTAATAAAATCCGTCCATTCGACTTTCCCATTGCTTTATTTTTTTTATTGCCATTTTCCCCATGTTTCGCAATGACTTGAAATTTTTAAGCCTTTGCATTACATTACCAAGGTACACTTCTTTTTTTCCATTCTGATTTTTGTTGACTACTTTCATACCCGCCCTTTTTTTTAGACCCGCTTCTGCTTTTCTATAACTATTAAATCCTCTTTTAAAATAGGATTTTGTACATTAGTCACAGCCACTTCTTCCACCCTGTCACCTGATCCCGACATCCTCAATATTTCCATACTTTTGGCACTACTTGGTGTACTAAGACTTTTTTGAGTTTCTGCATTGTTAAAATCACGCTCGCTTAAAAGCTTTTCAGGAAACCCACCAGACTTTTGACTAATAATTTTTTTATCCCCTGACTATTCTTATAAGAGCATGCCCCCACTATCCTTTGCTCCCCACCTGCTATACCCGATAAAATCCCTGCTTTATTCCTCATCTTCGTATAGTAAGATGGAAAATGAAGAAACTAGAGAGTGTTTTGAATAAAAATATAAATATAAATAGAGAGTGTTTAGAATAAAAAATATAAATAAAAATGAAGATAGTGTTTTGAACCTCCTATTTATAAAAAAAAATAACCATTGGATAAATAGCCGTTGAAGGAGTTTGAATAATTTGGGGGTCAAAATGGAAACAGGGGAAATAGGTTTAAGCTTGGGCGGGACATGATGTTCCGCTTTAGCCTTTTTTTTCTTTTTTTTTCTCCTTCCTTGCGCGGAACAAGATGTTCCGTTTTGGGGTGGGTATACAACATAAGCACATGTTTACCCTGCCCGTAAGGGTTTACGAAGTTATAAGCCTTTGGCCTTTAAAACTTTTCTTTATCTCTCCACTTGGGTCATTTAATGCCACAAACCGTCCATCTCCTTTCCCATCCAGTTCAATTCTCTGCAGAACAGTTCATCCCCTTCCCTTTCCCTTTCCCCTTCTTATTTATTATTTCCTTTGTTAGTTCATCTGTACACAATTTATTAACTCCACATCTTCCTTATTTTCCTCAAGTACTCATTATTCGCATTTGATTCGTCAAAAGAAGACCAGTGAAAATCAAGTCATCCTTACAAAAAAATAATTGGCTAGATTGAAGATGCAGTAATAAAACATTTGGTTTGCCGAAATCATACCTCCTATTTTCAACATTAACTCCATCATATTCGTCATTATCATCTGGTAATTTTAAAGAATAATCCTATGGATTTAGGAGATGGAGTTGTTTAGTTTATGATTATTAGATAATTGAGAAAATCAATTTTTTCATTTGTTCAATGTTCTTTTTTTATTTTTTAGAACTTTGATCTCTTTAATGTTGATGATAAGAAAGTGTGAGCATTTTTTGGTTCTACAGAGAAGTGATACAACAATGGATTGCCTTGCATACAAATTAAATTTTCTTAGAAGATGATATTGATTTTCATCATGGTATTTAGATGAACTTTGAAAGATGAGGAATGTTACAACAGATATTTTGTATTCTGATATGTGTAGAATTTATTTGACACTTACCAATGACACTACTTTCTAATAATTTTGGCGAGTTCTCTGTCATTTTATATTATTTCAGTTTTATGTCGGGGTGCACTCAACCTGTTTGGTACAATGTTTGTGAACATCTATAAACTCTTTAATTTAATGTGGAGATGATCAACTTGAGAATGTCCTTTGTTCTCGGAGCCGTTAATATAGAAATAGGTCCATGGTTTTTCATTGTAACAGTGTTAATAATTAGAATATAGAAAGGAAACTTATAAAAAAAAGAATATAGAAAGGCTACCTATGTTATAAAAATTAAAACAAATGGAATTGTATACATGTTTTTAAATATACATGTATGTTCTTAACTGTTTGTGCTTTATAAGTATGTATTAATTTTTTTAATAAAATTTTATAAGTTTGCTCAAGAAAAATTTACGCGCGCCTTGATGTTTACTAGATCTTTCCTGTATATGCATAAAATTTATTTTAGTTTGGTTTTCCTCACTTTATATTTATATACACATTTATCATCATGTGGGTTTTGATGGTTCATAGTGAGTTTTTTATTTCTCACCATGCTCCAAAAAGTCATTGTGTTCGTGTCTATTTTTATTGCTCCGTCGTTATTAATTTGATGGATCATTTTTGTATATTTATTTATAATGTGTCCCAACTCCCTCTTCCTTATCCGATAATCTCAACATAAGTGTTCTTCTTATTCCCATGGGTTTTACTACTCATAGTTTACATTTTAAATAGTTGATCATGTAATATGTGTTCTCATACTCTCACGTTCTCATGGAACCATGTAACAAAACAGACATTGAAAGTTGTTATATACAAGGATATATGATAATACCTGTTAAGACTTGATGTGGGAAACTTTGTCTTTCACCCATATGTATACAGACTTAATCAATGTAACTATATAAAATAGTATAGATGATGTGCCCACGCATGAAGTGGCATTATAAACACATCACTACAATAGGATATATATATTTGGGGTATGTATTTATATATTCGGCCACGCATCGTGTGGCCTACATGCTAGTATATATATATATATATAGAGGGAGAGGATCACAAGTGAACCTAAAAAGTGGACTTTTTAATGAACCTTAATAAAATTATATTTCTAAAAAAATAATAATAAAAAACACGTAACAACCCATTAATTTTAATTCCTTTGTTGTAATTGGTCCAGTGGTTTGTCATGGTGGGGTGGGGTGGGGGTGGGGGTGGGGGGTAGGGTTAAGGGGGTCTCGGGTCACACACATGTCCGTTGTCACTGATGCGGACCAATTACAACAAAGGAATTAAAATTAATGGGTTATTATGTGTTTTTTGTTAATGTCCATTAAAAAATTCGCTTTTTAGGTTCAATTGTGATCCTCTCCATATATATATATATATATAGAGAGAGAGAGAGAGAGAGAAACTCCTGTACATACCAGGTTTACATACCAATTACATATCGTTTTTTTAAATAGTAACAAAAATATTTTGAGTTGAATTTTTTTCTATGGTATTTAAACATTTCAGTGGACCCATATAAAAAAATCACCTCAAAATAACTTTTTTTGCTATTTTTAAAAAATCGGTCAAACTTTCACAGCTTTTAAGTGCTTTAAAAAGCTGTGAATGTTTGACCGATTTTTTTAAAATAGTAAAAAAAATATTTTGAGGTGATTTTTTTATTTGGGCTCCTTGAAATGTTTAAATACCATATAAAAAAAATTCAACTCAAAATCCTTTATGAAAATGGATCCGCGCCAGTGGTATGCAAACGTGGTAGGTATGAGAGCTTACTCTCTCTCTCTCTCTCTCTCTCTCTCTCTCTCTATATATATATATATATATATATATATATATATATATATATATATGTCTTTTTTTTTTGGTAAAATATAATTATGTTAAACCAAAAAGAGAATCGCCAGAGCGATACAAATAAGTTCAAGAGACACAAACAAAACAAAGAGCATAAACGCTCAAACAACACATGTCCAAAACAAACCGACCAAATACCCTATAACAACCCAACAAACCTATCAAAAAAACATGCAAACAACAGGGCACGCAGGCCATAAACCAATCACGACTGCAAGTTGAATATTCAATATAAAATCACAGTACCGCAACACTCATCATAGAAGATTTTGTCGTAAAATGATGATACACTACCAAACACTTCCAAACGATGCAACATTAGCTCCAAAACCAAACGAGACCTCCAATGAGGGGATGAAAATAAAAAAAAGCGTATCAGCGCCCAATCCAAACCAAGGGTGTGCTTTTTTTCATCCAAGTTTAAATCTAATAAACATATTTTTTACATCTGAATGAATGTAATTAGATTGATTCAAATTTCACATTTATATCTTAATTATTCAAAGACAAAATAGTCATTAACATTTTAATTATTTAAAAAAAAAATTTAAGAGATAAAAATAAACAACACATAACCCACAACTCGTGTTTGTAAATCGAGTACCATGTACTCAACCTCCAACTTTGTACCCCCTAAACATTTGAGAAACCAAATATCTCCCTCTATCTCTCCAACATGTATTGATACTTTGATAATGTCACCTGACATAATATGATTAACAATAAAATGTATAAGCTTACATACAACACTTTTTTTATGTATACCAATTTCCCTTCGTCTTTACAGGTTTAGAAAAAAATTGAGATAGAAATTTTACAAAACAAATGGGTAAAGATATAATCGATGGGTAATGCCTTCGTATGTTTGTTCAGTTTTGTGTTCTTCACGTGCTACAGTCTTGTGTGCAGGCCGATTTTTTTAAAATAGGAAAAAACTATTTTCGACGTGAATTTTATTTTTTGTGGTATTTAAACATTTCAAGGGACCGCTCTAAAGACATTCACCTCAAAATTATTTTTTGGTTATTTTTAAACAATTGGTCAAATATATGTCAATTTAAAAACTGACATATATTTGACCAATTTTTTAAAAATAGCAAAAAAAAATTAGCTAAAGTTTTTTAGATTGGTCCCTTTAAATGTTTGAATACCATAAAAAATCAAGTTAAAAATATTATTTTTGTCACTTTTGAAAAATCACAAAAAATAAGTCCACAAGTTAGAACCTCACTGGAGTCTGCCTATATATATATATATATGTGCACACACGCATAGTGAGGCTCTCTAATATACCTCCTAACAACATATCTATGAATATACTTTTGGGGTATAAATATGTTTCTCACTTACAACAGAATGATTAGATGCAATATTTTATGATGATGTAAATAAATAGTAAAAGAGATAAACATTGGATGTACGTGGTTCGACTCGATTGGCCTACATCCATGGTGCAAAGGGAGGGGTTAGTATTTTTTATTAGTTTCGGGAAGTACACATAATTTTCATACATAGGGATTCATATATCCGTTTTTAATATTATGTCGGCTTTATATACACAACCTTACAATGTTACTCCTACTTCAGCACTCCACATCTTGAGGGGAGTTTAACAGAGTGGGGCACGTGTTCATCCTTGGTTTCTCCGCACGCTCCCACGTTTCCTATTTACCAGGATAGCGATCCTCCTTCATAGGTATCGTGAATCTGTTGGAAACAACGACTAGTTGAATAAGTCCTTATGATTCAACTGATCGATTTTCCTTCGTTTAATGCAAAGAATTGATCGTCTATTCCCGTATCCAAGCTACCACTGGACTACCGATTATTCGATGAAGAATTATAAAGGGGTTTGACCAACTCCTTTGATGAATCTGATCGTGTTTGACCGATCATAAATCCCCTTCACTAGCTACCCTGGACTCTTTATGTTCACATAGATGATCTGAAGAGTCTTTATCATGCCCTAAGGCCATCCTTACCACTTGTGTTGATGTCATACCCAGTGGGACTTGTGTTTCCCTATGTTGGGATTTTGATTTGATATAATACTCTTTCTAATGCTTGATATTATGTACTGACGTGGATTTCATGATGAGCCATTGTCGCGTCCTCCCAATGCAAGATGCCATTTATAAAATGGGTCGTAATCATTTCGTATATAATGATACTCATGATTCCAAAGTGCGCATGTACACCTAAATCGAGTTAACATGCATCATTTATGCGTGTTTCCACTGAGCGCTCATATCCATTGGATCAAATAAGATATGCTCGTTGAATTTAAATAGACTTATTTCTTCTTATTATAAAAATCATGAAGATTTCACATGCCAAACTTTCACATCCCTGAGTTATTAGAGCAATGCCTACATTCATTTCTCTTATTTCTTCATTTTCCTCATTCTCGTTATTTCTCTGGTGCTAAGGTCTCATAAAGTTTTGTCATTATTTAGTCATTGTTCTTTAGTTTCAAGGTTTAATCCTCTTATAATGAGGATGGCGTGTGATATACTCTAGTAAGCATGAAGAGCAAACCTAGAGAGGGTGAATAGGTTTGTTAGCATCCTAGGTTAATTTTTGCACATTAAGAGAATCTAGAGATGTAACCTAGATCTAAAACACTTAATTAAAATTTCATACAATTCAAACAAGATATATGTGAGGTGTGTGATCAATTGTGTATAAGATAATTCAAAATGTGTACAAGTTATCATAATACATGATTTATGAGGAAAACCCCCCACACAGGGGCTAAAAAATCTCGACACGCTCACAATTCTCATTTCAACTTGAAAATGATTTTAAAAATACAAGAAGATACCTTTCACACAATCTCTATCGTGTAGTTACCTATGAACCCTTCTCTATAGTAAAAATCACACAAAATATCACATATGGACCAACGAACACCTATAACATCTTAAGATTTTATCATGATCAAATTAAGCACTAAAAGCAAGATCAACATGATAAACATCATATGCAATAAGTGACATGCATGTGAAAGTAGTGTAAAATTAAATACCATAGATGTCAACAAGTTTGGCAATCATGATTTATCAAAGGAATTTTAACAAACAATTAAGTCAAATAAAAATTATACATCAAATGGTTTAGACATCACTTTTTAATAATGATTAAAGTTAAACCTAACATCAAATTAAAATAAATCAAAGACTTAACCCCATTTCACACAAATAATAAACACAAAATCTTTTTGTATTTTTGAATAAGAATGATGCATGAGTATTTACAAAATTGTGTTTAAATAAGAAAATAATGCATAGAAAGCAAACGCATGAAGAATGCACATGTGCATGAAAATATCACTAAACCATTAAGTAAACACCAAGGAAGTAATCTCACCCGCAAAGACTTGCTTCCCCACAAATCAAGAATAAACTAGGAATGGAAAACTATAAGAACATAGTCACCTTAAGCAAACTACGTACCTCAGTAGTGATAAGTGTTGCATCCCCCAGGTCAATAGGATACTTAAACTTTACCTCTTTCATCTCATCCTTATTTAGGGGTCCTACTAAGTATACCTTCACTCTAGGTGCATACCTAGGAATACCTCTACATGTGACACCCTGCCTATTTGAATACTGGGTGATCAATTATCTATAAAAATAAAATAGGAATCTAATTTGGTTCATTCTTAGAATCACTGTCGAAAACATTTTAAAAGTTTACTAACTACCAAGTATTCAAAAGTTGGTGCCAAATTTTATAATTTTATTAATTAATAACAACATTCAGATACAAACACAATTAAAAGCCATTCATGCAGTAATAAAAATCTGAACCAATCACAAGATAAATAACTGAATAAAAATGATATCGAATAAACCCTCGGTTCCCAATACAAAAGTCCAGCTAAATATCTAATGAAATAAACTAAGTCCACAAATACAAAGTTTGATAAACTGAATAAAATGAACTAACTAAAGGGGCGACATGCCCAAATGGAATGACTGAAACTATATCCTACTCGAGGAATGAATCAATTGAAGCATCTAATTCGAATTCTGCAAGCATCCACAAGGGCTGCAACTACGCATACCTAGAACAGTTTATTAGGCTTGACGTCCCTATGGCTGGACACCTAAAAGGTTTTGAAAATATTTTGCAAGACGTGTCAGAGCCCAAAATATTTAAAAATATTTAGTAAGTATTTATCATAGTTAAATTCAGTTATTGATTACACATGTTAGTTCAACGTATAGTCCCTTAAGTTCCTCACCTCTCAACTAATGTGCACACCTAAAGTATCCTACCTAGTTATGCTACCCACCCCAACTAGGTCTCCTCAATAACTATATATCCCTTAACAGGTTTGGCTCATCCGTACCGCCCATACAGTACGCTACTCGTTAAGTCCTTAGTTAAATATCTCCTTAACTTCTCCCATACCGCTTATACAGTATGCTATCATAACCCTAATAATTAACACGTCTCGTATGTTATTATTAACTATGATTAACATCACACGTATGTTATTATTAAGCCATATCATTTAGTTTTCCTACTTACCTCACCTTTTAGAGATGCGCTATCTAACTTTACTGCCATCACACACTACGTAGAATATCTCATAATTTCATCACATTTAGATATACGTTATCTATAGTTACTACTTCCACATACAAGTAGGATAAATACACATGCATGTACAGATATATCACATAATCTATATACATAACTCCAACATCCCCGGGCTAAGGACCGCAGTGCGATCTGCATACTCTGCTATCAAGTCCATGTACCTCTCGTACTCAATCAAGGACAAATGGTTCGGCATATCTCCTCGAACCCAAAATCAATCAACACAATAATGGACGTGAACATGGTTCTAAGCCTTTGAAATACGCACATACATAATGTACCCAAACAACCTGCCAATCCCCCTAATAAACACATAGTGAGCCTCCTTAAGTTCCATATTCTGGGGCACAAATCCAGACCTCATTGGAATTGTCAAGGTGGGATCGCCCTCTGCGCAGAAACCTCTGAATAGTAGACAACATAGGTATGTTCACACACATAAGAAAACACGTAATAGGCATACAAACAACATATCCATATGTTGCATATAGGCATACATACAACTTATAAATATCATCCATATAAGTATACACATAACCTATAAATATCATTCGTATAGGTGTACACTCCACTTATAAATATCATCCGTGTAGGTATACACTCCACAAATGAATATCATCCATATATATATACCCTCATCCTATAATATAGTCCATGCATAATCTATCTCTCGAATACTCAACGTACTATCGATATACGATTCTAACTCTCTATTGCATTTTCTAGTATTAATCTCTACTCGAAAGACCCAAGTTTTACCCTTAAGTTATTTCAGTAGTTACTACATGCATACTCTACTGATCTAAGTCATAGTTTCAATCATCTCTCTATGACCCATTTCAAATCCCGTTCATTCAATAACTATGGATAATTTCTCGATTATCCCTAGCCTTATCTCATCTCAATTTATGTAAACCTAATCCCTACAACAGACCTAATGACATTCAATATAATTCTCTTTATCACTTAGAGATGCTCCAAAAGCCCCTCGTTAATTATTAAAAAAATTTAAGGTTTAAAAGGAAACATTTTACAAATCTGGCAAACCGAATCGATTCACCCTTAGGACAAATCGATTCGAAAAGTATTAGGGGCCTTTTTCTTCCTTACGCAACTTCATTTTTCACCATTTTTACCCAAAATTCCTTCATGCAATCACCCCAAACTCCTTTTTAATTTGTCCCAACATTATATAAGTGTATGTACATCAAATTTAACGAATCTTTAACATCAAATAATCATTTAATCCCAAAATTCTCAATATTTCTTCAAGGTTTTTCTATCCAAAACCCTAGTTCATGTTCTTCATGCATACTAAAAATTTTCCCCAAATCTCTTCCATAATATTTACACATACAAATCTGATTTTATACCCTCTAAATATGTGGAATCATTCTACATTCATTCCTATCCCAATTTATGAGTTTCATTCACTTTAAACCTCAAGAACACAATAAAAATCATGATATTATAATCCCTACACTACATGGGTATTATAACCAAATCAAAACATGCAAGAGAAACACTTGACTTTGGTCCAAGAGATCTGATTTCATTTATAGGGTAATGGAGTGTTTGTCTTCCATTCCAATCCATGATCCGCTGTAGAAAGCTTTAAGAATCCTTTCTGTAGCTCTAAGAATACTCGCAATTTCTTCTTTTATTGCCTCTTTTAGTTTTGTAATCTTCTAGCCCTAGCCTCACCCAACTTCATGTTGAAATAAACCTTAGAATTTCGTAGCTCTCTTAACCTTAGGCTACTAAATGACTAAAATGCCCTTATACGGTGCCGGTTAACCTAAGATCGCCCCGGGACCCAAACTATACACGCGGGTATACTATTTCGACTATTTCAACCCATTTGGAATCAACCATGAACTCTAAATCATCATTCGAGTCACTCTATACCAAATTCCTATCTCGACCTCAAATTAGTCTACACGCGGCTCCCGATGGAGATATAATATAATTACGTCAATATCACTCGCTCCGACGTACAATAATTACCGTAAATTATTTACTATTAACTTAGTCAATTTTATTCCATAATATTAATTATCATCTTACCCGATTAATTATTTAATTATCTAATTCAACTAAATTACGTCACATGTGTAATTTAACTTAATTACCAAATTAATTAAATTTTAAATACGCAAAAATACGGGGTATTACACTACCTACTCTAGGTATCCTTCGCTCTTACCTCCTACCTCCTAGGATTTTTATGCCTAGTCCATGGAAGTTGAATTTTTTATCTAGGTCTAGGAATGTTACCTCTAGCCTCACAATTGTCTTACACTAGAAATGACAATTTCCTCACTAACGAATCAACTTGGCCTCTTAGCTCATCAATAGGATTCCTATGGTACATGTTTCTCTTATTTCCAACAAACCTTTGATTCCTTTTCTTCAATAACAAACAAGCTTGATTTTAGTGACCATGTACTTGACGAAAAGTACAATAGGCCACTTCCCTTCTCTCATTCATTCTCAAGTATTTCTTCACAAATTATGCCTTTTTACCAACTCTTTCAAGTCTTTTATTTTTAACAAAAAATGTACAAAATAGTTTGACTTACCACAAAAAGTACAACTAAATCCATTTTTAACAATCTTAAAATTAGATCCAACCTCCTTATTTTCAATCATAAGAGTTTGTATCTTATCCTCATTTTGAGAATTTGAACTTTCAACATTCAATTTTGGTTTTCTAGTCGTTTCTCAAGATTTGAATCATTGAAACCATTCCCATTATTGTTTGGTTTTGGTTGAGTATTACTCAATAAAATGCTATCAAGAACATCTGTTATATTATGTATTTTGATTTTCAACTCCTTTGCATGCTCAATCTCAATTTTCACTTTTTCAAAGTCACTTTTTAAAATTTAATTTCCAAGCTCAAAATCTTATTTTTCTTTTGAAATGATTGCATTTTATTATTTAATATACTCATGTTGCTTAGTCAAAACCCCAATAACCTTTTCAAAGTAAACACGTTTTGATTGAACACTTTCCTACTTTTGTTCCTTCTCTTCAAGTTCATTTTGAAAAACTTTCAATTTTGAAAAAGTTTGATGTTTGATCTTTTAAGTTTAAGAGTCTCTTGATAGATTACATCATAAGCCTCTTGTATATAACTTATATCCTCATCACTCTCACCTAGTTATTCTTGAATCAAAGTGTGTGAGTTCTTTCTACTCACAAAAGACGAGTCACGCAAAGACCTATCACTCATAATGCTCTTAAGATTCTTTTTCACCACGCTATTCAAAGACATAATGTAATCATTTTAATTCACATTATCTTCAAGTCTCACTATGAATTCAATATCACTCTCGCACTCGTCACTAGAAGAACTATCCTCACTTTCACTCTCCGAATCACTAAGAGTGGCCTTATACACTTTTTTTTTCTTCTCTTTGCTCTTATTCTTTTCATGATTTTTCAAATGAGTGGGACACACATTTATGTAATGACTAATGCCACCACAACCAAAGCATTTGTCCTCTTCCTTGGGCTTTCATTTATTTAACTCACTTTTATCAACAAAAGTGTTATGTTTAGAAGACTTAGCTTTTGTTAAAACTTCTTTCCATTTATGGAAAACTTTTTGTTATTTATATAAAACTTACTAAACCGTTTAACAAAAAGTGTCATGTCTACTTCAACATTATCTTTTGGTTTTATAAGAGAGTGGTTCTCTTGATGCTAGAATGATGAAGATTAAACTGAGGTCTAACCCATATTAATGACGATAATACAACAATAAATGCACTCACAAATAATAAGGAAAGAACTCAAGTCTGTAGCTCACAAACTCTCGTGTATAAATCGATGATTTGGAATAAATACAATATGTTTAAGGATAATAAATGAACCTCTGATAGCAACTAGCTAAAGGGAGAGAGAAACAAGCACTTTAGATACACCTTAGGTAGGCATCTAAAACACCAGGGTATGGAGGAATGTTGGTCAAAGCTTAATAAATGCTTATGTTCTTGAGCAGAACTTGGTAAATCATTAATGGTGGGAAGTAAATGCTCTAGTTTATAATAAATCTCTCAAAGTGGTATTTTGGAATAAAAAACATGTGGTTTCTCAAATTGTACAAAGGGGTATATATAGCCTCAACCCACACACGTGGATACTCAATTGCATTAAATGTTGGTCAGTTCACTATACTCAATATGTCAAACGCATTAAATGTTGAGTTAAATCTCCGGTGACCAGTTGCTATGTTAAGCGACCCCACAGTGTATCAGGGCCAACCCTGCCAGTTGCCCACCAGATCAGTACTATTTGACTTAAGTTTGATTTAGTCACGGGTTGGTCATGGAGCATGGTCGTAACCCCCATGGTCACGGTATATGGTTGTGACCATATTTATGGGACGCCACCCTTTAGCTTGGTCACAACCTTTGTCATGCAAGGTTTGACTGTTGTGAGAACCCGATCACACTCATAACCTCAATTACCTCAATCACGATTATATAATATATTAAATAATGTTATGTTGGTATAAATACATTATATTATCATCATTTAGTTTGATTGTGCCTTTTATTACCAAGGATTTTCAAAAATTGGTGATAGACATCTAATTATGAAGTTTCAATAGACAATTTCATAGTTGAGGCTCATTTTTTACCCATTATACATAATAATTTGATCTAAGAGTGAACAAAAATATGTATCTTATTGATTTAGATGTAATACCCCATATTTTTATGACTTTTAAATTTGGAGATTTATTAAATTTAAATCGAGATATTAATTTAATATTAATTCGGAAATTATTTTAAATATTTACTTGCGTGATGAGAGTTAGTAATTATTGGGAATTTTTTGAATATTTCTTAATGGATAAAGTAATAGGTATAATTGAATTCATTAAAATTATCATGAATGTATAATTTGATAATTGTGGAAATTAAATCGTGACGCGCCTGTGTCGTGTCGGGATTAAATTATTATTATTAAAAGTGAATAAATTATAAGTCGCCTGTATGGTCATTTCGAGTGCGCCAATGTGTCCACAAGGGTCGAGATAGTTAAAATAATGTACCCGGGGGTTTAGTTTGGTTCTCGGGGCGTTTTAAGCCTAATTGGTATCCCAAGAGGGCATTATATACATTTTGTATTTTTGGGAAATTAAACCCACGAATTTCCTAAGCATATATCAGCATTTAGAAGTTGTCTTTTAGGGTTAACAAAAACAAAATCAAGGAACAACCATTAGAGAAGAAGTTGGATAGTTTCCCAAGCAATTCAAGGCCAAAGACTCACCCGTTTGCACGACCACCACCACCAAATCATAGATTGTGCGACGGGGAACGCAACCATACCTTTTCCACCCACAAATCAGAAACTTGAATCCTAGGCAAGTACCTATCTTGCTTCTCTTGTAGTTAAATGTCTCACCATGTTAGATTAGGATTATTTCACTCATGTTTCATGAAAGAACTTAAGGATTTAGAGAACCCAATCACTTGTTGTAGAGAAAATCAATAAACTCTGGACATCCCAATCATATGTAGAGGTTTACCCATGAAATTTGATTAATTTAGAAGTGAGAAATCTGGAAAAAGAATTTGAATAATGATGGTTTAGTGGAAAGTTAAGGTTCTTGATAATTAACATAAATTGGCCTTCTAATTTAATTTCATTGTTGAATTTGTAAATGTTTCACATAGGGAATCATGCATGTATGTATATAGAAATAGTAGTAATGTTATTTGAGAGATTGGGAGTCATTAATGACGTTTTGAAGAAATTTGGAAGATGAAACCCATAGGTTTTAATGGAAGTTTCTGGGCAAGAACTGCTTGATCGATCGATCGACCCAAGAACATCGATCGATCGATCGACCCCCTTTCCTCGATCGATCGCCCCCTCCTGGAAAACTGCATATTCCCCTTTTGTTGGTTTAATCCGATAAGGGTATGTGCTGGCCTCTTTGTGACTTGGAGCTATACTTCGCCTCCATTTGTATGTGTTTTGTGTTAATATAGTTCTAAAGTGATTCTAAACTAGTATTTCCCTTTGTACGAGTGATACAGGGACTTGATAGCAGAGTATGCCAACACCATAGATTTTATTTGGGGTGTCGATAGTATATATATTATTTGAGGGATTAATATATATACACTTAAATATGGGAACTTTCTACTGTGCATAAAAGTAGTTAAGTAATGAATAAATACCCCAATTTTATTATAAGTGTTTGGGAATTTTGTATAATACTGATTTATTTCAAGTAACATAAGATACATGAGAGAGTTAAATTTTCAGAAATTTATTTATCTTAGCTTTAGTATTATCTCGGGATGGAACCTTATGGAAGAGTTAAGTTAAGACAAACTTTTGAGATTACTAGTACGGTAGGCGTGCACACTAGATGAGAGGTGAGAATTCTCAAGAGAGTGTCGCATACTAACATGGTTGTTACATTAACCGATAAGCATTTTAAATACTTGCTAAACTATTTTTAAACTGTTTTACACTCGGGTTCTGACCCGTTTCCTGTTATTTCTTTTCTCTTGTATATATATGTATATATTACAGATGCCCAGCCACAGGGGCGTCATGCTTAGGTTGTTGATTCTACTCTTATCTTAATTCTGATTAGTTAGGGCATGTGTCGCCCATTTCCCTATTTAGTTGAATTTGTCAGAGGTTTATGTTCATTTATTTTCAGTATTTTGTTCTATTTGGGATTTGATTACTGGCAGGATGATTTCATTTGTAGTTTTTAAACTTGGTATTGGTTTATCTGAATGGTTAAATGCTTGGGTGTTTATTGCCATCCTTAATATTTATGTGATCCTTAACTGTTGAATATTAAAAAGGTTTTCATATCTGGATTTAATAAAATGGAAATAAGGTTTTAAATGGTTTTGACACGCAGCTTAGTTATTTAGGGTGTTTAAATTGGAAATTTTATTTTACGACAATGATGCTAAGAATGAACCAACCGTTCACCTTGATTTTAATTTAATAAAGGACTGATCACCCGGTATTTAATTAGGCGGGGTGTCACATTAGAATGTTAACAAATGGTGTGTAAGACAAACATATGAGTGAAAATATATAACAAAATTACGAACTAAGGTTTAAGCCGTCCATTATTTAAGTTATTTTTTGTCTTTATTGTATCTAAATGTTATGTTTTGATTAGTTAGAGTGGGTGGTACCCTTAGGCCAACTTTGGCAGCTAAAATCATCCCTTCTTCTTCACTTTTAACACACATTTCAGCTATGAGATAACTTTAACTTGAAGAGAGAGAATTGTGAAGCTTAGGAAGAAAAGTGTGAGGAGAAAATTGGGAAAAAAATCTATAAAAATCACGTAAGAGTTCTTAAGGTAATTCTATCAATAAATCTTGCTTATTTCTTTGTATTACTGATTGAAATGATAGAAATCATCTATTGTTTACTAAACTTTCATGCCTTGGCATATATCTATGGATAAATACAAGTTGAAATAAAGTTGCTTTGTTAATAAACCTTATGTATTCATACTTCTATATCTTCTTTTATACTTACTGAAATTTAGTAATTTTAATAGGAGATGAAACTAGACTTATTTTCAAATAATATATGAAAATTAGAGTTCAACTCCTCGTGGTTATACCTTGGTGATGGTTGAAAGTTGGTACACAGTTGTTGTTTTAATCATTTGTTTAGATATGCCTTGAGTTTGATAAAGACTTTAATATAGAAAATGGCATGTAAAAATCATTAAACTTTAATTTTGTATTTTTCAGTATGTTTGTTAAAAATTTATGGAAAATAATACAAAGTTATGGTGTAGAAAAATCATTAAAATTCTTGAAAGTTGACTACATACAAGAGGAGCTTATATGGCAGATTTACTATGTTATAAAGAAATGGGCATATCTTGCTATATGAAACTTGAAATGATGCGTCGTTTTTTTGTATTGAAAACCTAATATGATAAGAATTGAATTATCAAGAATAAATTAAAGTATGTTCAGGCTACTTAATGGAAACTTAGTAATTAAAATCATAAAATGAGGATGAGTATGCTAAGTATAAATTGATTATGAGTATTCTAAGTATATATATATCACTGCTACTAAAAAGAGGGAACTTCTTCTTCACTTGTCAAAACACCAAATTATCCTCATTAAATGTTATATTCCTAAAATAACCTTACTAATACATTCATCCCCTCTCACACGCGATAAAACAGACATCCCCCATGTCCATCCTAAGACATTCTTTTTCTAGCCTACAAATCAAGAGTCGCATCTCCATCCTAAGATTCATTAATCTTCTCATCCTTCAAGTTACACAAAAAAGATTCATTAATCTTCTCATCTATCAAAAGAACACGAAAACTTAAAGATTTGTTGACAACATTCATTCACCTTAACTCAGCTTTCAAGAAATTTTATATATACAGATTCATCCTTCTCTCAGCTTTAACGAAATTTTACATACACGTTCATTGAGATTCACATGGAAGATAGAAAAAATCACGTAAGCTTCATTGAGATTCATTCATCTTATCAGATGGAACCTGAAAAAACCAAAGGTCAATATGTCGAGGTTTGCTGGGTATTTGTATATGTCTATTTATTTCAAATTGCATCCTTTGTTCTTATTGTTTCTTCTTTAAAAATCAAGGTAAATAATCCTACTTGCGTATATAATTTTTTCTTACTTTTGTTATGAATTTTTTTACCAGTATGCCTACTCATATAAAATTAATTCTTACTACAGATTACAAATTTCGAAAATCTCTTAACTTTTCTAATGAAGTGTTAATTGAAATCTTATAGGTTATTATCATTATTGGTTGTACAAGCTCGGGTTCTAAATCAGAGACGACTGAAGGAATTCCACATTTTTTAGTAATAATGTTCATTTTTGGGTTATGTTAATGAGAAATCATACGTTCTACCATTTTTAGTTTGGAGATTTTTTTTAGTAATAATGTTCATTTTTTGGTTCTGTTAAATTGCTATAGTAAGTTATTCAATAATTTTTTCCAAAGTTATGTTTTTCAACAATATCCGATATTAAACATGTATATTCTACTGATTCTTTTTCTTTTATGTTCTCATTTTATCGTCAGTTTAAGTTCATTTATTTTTTTTACAAATTTGTTATTACTTTAGATATAATTGGATATGAAAATTTAATTTACTCATTTTTCGATTCCCGTTCAATCGCTATAGTAATTTGTGAAAACAGTTATTGAATTTTTTTTATTCGATATCATATTTTATTATGTTGTCATTGCTTTTTTAAATAATTACAGGCAGTACATCTACATTCTACCTTCTGCGGTGAATCACATCCTTCAGTGCATCCTTTGTGCTGTGTTCCGGTATGTTCCTTTCTTTGGTAACCGTTGTTTCATTTGTTTGATTTTAATAATGTGTGGACTTCCTCAACATCTCTTATCATGATACATATATTTGAATTAGTGTAGTCAGGGTCGCCCTTTCACGTTTCACATATCGGATGTCTGTTAAGTACGATGCATCTTCCATAGAGAAGAGCCTAGATATTTGGAAGGCATATACGTTTCAATATTCAATCTTGATATGAGAAAAGAAGAAAATGATGTCTTTCTTAAATATAATTTAAAGAGCGAATTTAAAAAGACAAGGTCTATTTAGAGCTTTAGGGCCTCTCAAATCAAGTCCCCCTCAGAAATAGGTAAACACATGGAAGCGCACTATAGAGTAATGAGCTTCTTATCAATAAAGGAACATATTCAATTTAGCACAACTGCAACCTCCGTATTTTAAGTCCCAACATTAGTACCATTTTTGAATTTGATCATCCTGAGTTTAACATAAGTCACGACTGCAACTAACCACTAGAATAGTTTTTGTAATCATATGACTGTATCTTTCCCATCCTTAAATTCATAATGTTCATATCACCGTACTATTAGCCAATTGAGTCGGTCAAAAATTACTTGCAACCATAATTAGTACTTTAAAACCGAACTTGTATGCAATATGGGAATAGATATAAATTAAAAAACACAACAATAGAAAAGGTATGATAAGTTAGCAGCATAACTTTTCTATTATCTAGGACTTTAACCTCAAATTATTTCACCTCGAATTCCATTTAAAGTACCGCTTATTTCTTTAAGCTCAACTTATATACTTGGCAATCATTATCGAAGAGCAATCGCGATCCGTACTTTGTCATTGATCCAATTCCTACCTCTCTTTCACAGGAACTAAAATTAGCAGCATAGCTTTTCTATTATCTAGGGATTTAACCTCAAATTATTTTGTCTCGAATTCCATTTTAAGTACCAGTTATTTCTTAAAGCTTAACTAATCTACTTGCCACTGATTATCGAAAAACAATCGCGATCCGTACTTTATCATCGATCCAATTCCTACCTCTCTTTAATAGGAACTGAAATAACATCCCTCTAGCTAGGATGGTGGTCTACGATCATAAGGCTAGGGAGATCATCCATTCATTCACAACGGGTACTGTTTGGTGCTAGAGTTGATTTCAGTATTATTGCTAAAGCTTCTCTCTATTATGTGACTATTATCTACATTTTTAAACCTCTAAAACCATTTTTAAATTTGACCATTGTGAGTTTAACATAAGTCACAATTGCAGCTAACCACTATAATAGTTTATGTTCTAAGATGCACTGAATTAGATGCAGAATATTGGTCAAATTAAAATTAGGCAAAGTGGGACATGAAGCATATGATTTTCTACAAACCTTTTAAATTCTAACTTCACTAAGGAAAAATCAAATAAGCCATCATAACCAAGAGACCAAATCATAATCCCCTCAATAACAATAACATGGTTATTAACAGTATCCACCCCTAATAAAATGACTTTAATGGCACCTCAGCCTCTGGTGGGGGACATTTTATTGTATTTGACTTTCATGAAATCCGTCCAAAGACTTTTTTCAGAATAGGAATCTTTCTTAATATTAGTCATACTTTTGAAGCCCATATCTCCCTCTTCAAATGGAAATTATAAACGATACCACTTAATCCATTGATTTTTTTTATCATCCTCTTTGTTAGAACCTCAGAAAAATTTGCTGAACATTCTCTCAACTTTCTTGAGAATGACCTTGGGAGAAAAGATAGGTACCAAAGTGTAAAGAGGCATAGAATACAACACACTTTTAATTAAAAGTTGTCTTCCTCCATAAGAAAGAAATTAGGAATTCCAGCCTTGGATTTTGTTTTGAACCTTAAGTTGGAGCTATTAAAAATAAATAATCATCCTTTTGCCTTTGAACAGGGGGTAACTAAGTTAGGAAATAGGGAGAGCTTACAAGAGATGCAGGTAGAATCTTTAATTAAACTTCTTCTTCTTCTCGCTAACTTTTGTCTAACAGAAAAACTACTTTAGGAAAAGTTAATGTGCTGACAAAGAGAATAATCATACTCTTTAAGAAAGGACATCAAATTTTTTAAGCTTCCACTAGATCCATTGGTGAAAATAATGAGATCAACCACCAACCTATAGTGGTTAATTATTTTATAGCAGGCTCGAAGTATCAATTAATTTCATTGTCACATGCCAATCCAAGATAAGAGATTAAATCATTAAATCCCCCACACTAAAACCGGATCTTTTTGCCACAGTATTAGCTATGTCCTACAAGTATCTTCACTATTCAGTTCAGTAGTCCACTGTTAGAACTCTCCTCTACCCAACTTGCATTGCCATTACCTACTGTCACCACATCCACCAATGTCACCAACGTCCCCCATGAACCCTTCAATTTCCCTACTGAATCTCCCCACATCAAATATATCTCTAATTTATCTTACATTAACTGCCCAAATATCATCCAAGATTCCATCTTCTCCTACACCACTTAATCCCCACCCTATGGTCACTAGAGCAAACAATGGTATTCAAGGTGCCAAACCCTATATGTATATTACTCATGTCCTATGTTTCCAGTTTATTTGAGCCAACGTGTTTCAATCAAGCTACAAAATAGCCTGAATGGGGTACTGCTATGATTACTGAGTCTTATCCATTACAGAAAATAGGTTCCAGGTCAGATGATTATTTTACCTTATAACTGGGTATTTTAAATAAAATTTCCCCCCGATGAGTATATTAAAAATTATCGAGCTCGGTTAGTGGAAAATGGATTTCACCGAAAGGAAGGGCTTGATTTCAGTGAGACAGATAGCCCAGTTGTAAATCGTACTACCTTTTATTTATGTGCTTGCTTTGGAGGTTCATTATAAATGGCATGTTCATCAGTTAAATGTTTAGAATTCTTTCTCGCATGGTAGTTTTTGAAGAAGTTTATAGTGACAACAATATTGATTCATTGATCCCAATCATCAACATCAAGTATGCAAGTTTCATAAATCTCTCTATGTTTTATAATAGTCTCCACAACTTATCTGATTATCTTATGAGACTTGGGTTTTAAGACTCTAAGGCTCACAATAAGTTTTTAATGTAAATGAAGGTGACTTATGTAATACCCCGCCTAATTAAATACCGGGTGGACAGTCCCATACCAAATTAAAACATAATATACAGTTGGCTCATTCGTAGCATCACTGTCAAAAACATTTACAACTCACCCAATACCCAATTAAGCTGGTGTTAAAAACTTTCCAAATTTTAATTTAACAAAATCCATTTCCAATTTAAGAATAACACAACACATTTTATTCTACAACAGTGATAACCAAATAGATAACACAAAAGAATTTAAATGCAATTGGAATAAACATTCCCAAATAATATAAATCCATTACAGAAATCCCAACAATATTAAATGTATTAAAAAGACCCGAATACAATAGTATTTGACCCCGATAGAAAAAGATAACTGAATCCTTTGGGCGACATGCCCTAACTAAGAATACTGTGAATCAAAAAGATGATAGGCGTCTAAGCAAAGCTCCATAGCTCCATAGCCTGTCATAATCCGCTAAGGTTAGCGTCCCTGCTGCTGGACACCTGATATAGAAGATACAATAGAAAATAAAATATGCATGGAAACGGGTCAGAGCCCGATTGTGAAAAATAATTTTTAAAACAGCAAGTATTTAACAAGTGCAATAAAGCATTTATTAAGTACATGTTAACATCCCACTTTCACTTGCTATTCTCACCTCTCAACTAGAGTGCACAGTTAACGTTTCCTATTAACCTCCTAGTTAATGGTTCCTCTTTAACAATTCCATAATATAATTCCATTACCATATCATAACCCCGTATGTCCCATACCATACGTTATATATCATTCTTATACATTAATTCATTTACGAATTAAGCTTTTCAATTCTTTAAGAATAAACATTCATTAACTTAATTTCATTCTTTTTCTCTATTCACCGTTATCTACAATTATCACCGTAGATAGATTTAATCATAATAAATATCCATTCATTCATTCATTTAATCCATTATATATATATATATATATATATATATATATATTCATATATATATATATATATATATATATATATATATATATATATATATATATTCATATATAATACGGCACCCTGAGTCACAGTTGCGGTGCAATGCATTACTCTGATATATCATTCCTATATTTAATCCTCATGCATACCAATTAGAATCCAACAATTGAATCTAGCAACCGAAATCCCTTTAAATTAATTATCATTATACTAATCAATTGAAATCCCAATCAAACTAATTCAAATCTTATCAAGGGCTTACTGATATTTTCTAAGTCCCATAATATCCAATTAATAATCACCAAAGATATACAAAAGGTTTGGGATAAGAATCAACATTTAAAAAGAAACAACTTTAGGAATTCTCGGGAGGTCGATCGATCGAAGGCAGGGGGTCGATCGATCGATCACTCAGGTCACAACCTGGTTTTTCTGCATTTCTGCAACTACGGGTTTAGCCATTTTTGTTCATTCAAACCTTCATATTAACATCCCAAATGACTTATAATTATTACTACATGATATATCAACATATATGAATGATTTTCAATACTCTAAACATCCTAGAATCATCAAGGGATTGGATTAAAAAGCATGTTTATCTCCTCTTTTCCAGAAAATTATAAAACTAATATCCTTAAGAACACAACAATGGTTTTTAGAATTTCTTCCATATATATATATATATGATTATTTCATGGATTATTATCATCCTACAACATGAGTTTACTTCCTATATCATTTCAGTTTCTAGAAATCCATATAACAACTCCATTATGTCTTCCAAACATGAAAAATCATCTCTTATCATAATTATTCTAACATGGAGAATATACGAACTTAAGTTGCAAATATCAAACACTTGCCTTTAATGAAGGTCTGATCCTTTGGTGTAGTATATCTCATGTGGTTCTCCCTTTTTCGGTGAGCTTTCGGTGGTGGTTGGTGGTGGTGACTCTTGGTTCTTAGTTCTTCTCCTTCCCAAGTAAGCTTTTTCCTTCCAAAGCAACCTTTCACTCTCTCTAGGAAGATGACTTCTCTATTTTGTGTAGAGGAGATGAATAACCCACGTACACTTAATCTACCAATACTTATAATAGGACAAAATCCGAAATCACTATTCATCCCCCTAAAAAAATGACCAAAATGCCCTTTTGGGTTGTCTATTCATTGCCAAATGACCCGAGACTCAAAATTAACATCCAAATAGACTTTTCTGACTATTTCGAACCTTCCCGACGCAACGACGCAGTCAAAATGACTATAAGTTCGATAGAAAATAAATTTCCTTTTTAATTTAATAAATTAGTCCCGACACGCCCCATACCGCATCTGACTAAAAATTCAAATTACCGAATTTATATCACACCGTCATATCAATGACATCAAATTCATATATTACCTAAATATCTTTAAGTAATATTCAGAATCATCCATTTTAATATCCACAATCCGGATAAAACTCAAATGAATTAATTAATAATAAAATCCAATTAATCCATTAATTTAAAATATAACCCATTTTAAAAGTCATAAAATTACGGGGTATTACAACTTACTCATATTCTACATATTTATGGGGATGATATTTTAATAGCTGACAACTATTCTTCTCATATCGCTCACTTAATTCAAAAATTGGCTAGGCTGCTATCTACGAAAGATTTGGGTCTGTGGGATTATTTTCTTATTCTCGAAGAAGTATTTAATTCTCAAGGAATTCACTTGACATGATCCAAGTACATTTTTGACTTTCTCCATCAGACTAAACTTTTTTATGCCAACTGTGAATCACCTTTACATGTCTAACATTTTCATTCCCATAACGTAACATAAAAATATTTTCACATACCACAGAATCTTTTCTGTTCTTTCGTTGCTATAATTATGGACGTCAAAAACAAAGAAAACCCATGGTATGACGATTGCAATGTTTGCAACAAGAAACTCACCGTTGCTAATGGAAATGGAACATGATTAAATTATGGTTCCTTAAATGGAAATTACACAACAAGGTAATTTTTTTTTTCGTAATCTAGAATTTTTTTAAAATAACTCATCATACATATAGCTTTACTTACACATT
Source organism: Sambucus nigra (assembly GCA_949130495.1). Classification (NCBI taxonomy): domain Eukaryota; kingdom Viridiplantae; phylum Streptophyta; class Magnoliopsida; order Dipsacales; family Adoxaceae; genus Sambucus; species Sambucus nigra. The sequence continues at coordinate 23,117,494 of OX422216.1, forward strand.
ATTCAAACAAAAGTAAGGTACTTAATTCAATTTGTGGTCCAAGACGACGACAAAAGAGCATCAGTCACACTGTTCGACGAAGCAGAATCTTTCATTGGCTGCAACATTTTGACTTTCATTGCTTCTAAAGATAAGGTAATATCATTTTTTAACAAGTAAAACTCATACATAAATTCAATACGCTCAATACTAATAACATATACTTAATATTCATATCTATTATTTTACTCCACGGGTAATTTTTCACTCAGACTATATTCGAAAGCTATATAAATGCATTGGCAAATTCTACAGATTTTACATTAAAGGGAAATTACTTAAAGAATCAGATGGAAAGCTTGCACATTTCGTCGCTCATAAAGTTGAAGAGAAAGAAGAACCTTCGCATACAAACAAACGTCAGAAGAAACATATCTGATGAATATATTTTTTTCTCTTGGATTAAAAATTGTTGTTATCGAATATTGATAAATACATTTTCTTTCTCATATATTGATAAATACATTTTCTTTCTTCTTTCGATTAAACATAATTATTAACCAACGGCTTCAAAAAACATATTTTATGATGCTTTAGATTTTTAATTTTACATAATTCATATTCATTCAAAGTATAGAGGAATATCTTGACTCGCAACCACAAGCAACACACGTGGGCACAACTAGTATATATATATATATAGGGTATTGATTAACTATGAGTCAGTAATTTACATGATTGAATTGAAATGATTGATTATGATTTATGTTATAATTTGGATATGTTAAATATCTTAACATGAATTTAGATGGAACTTCATTGATGATATATGATATGAATGGGATCATATGATGCTTATGAATTGAGCTACATTTAAGTTATTCTTTGGATTATTAATATTCTTATGATGATACAAATATTGTAAGAATGATAGGAATGGAAGAAGAACCGTTTTAACAAGTGCCAGACAAAGGCGAAGGAAAAGTCCATTAAGTTGCCAAGGTGAGAATACTTATGATCATTTCATATATATAGATATGAAAATGATACGATGGATATGAATATAGCTCTATGAGCGGATTGGTTTTAGTACTTTGGTATTTGGGATTTGTTTAAATATTCAAATATTCCGAATTGGTTGAGTCTTATGATCCATGATTGGAAATCGGACAAAGATCCAACGATTTGTCTTGTCCCGTGACAAGGATTTGTTGGAACTTCTATTCCAGGATTTGTTATTGCTATAACAGGCAGGATTGTTTGGATATTATATCCAAATATTTGATATAGAACTGTTATTTTATCGCAGGTAAGGAGTACCTCACTAAGCTTATAACTTAATATTTATGTTTTAACATTTTTCAAGTTTGTGTTACTACCAGCTAGGACACTACATGATGGGTGATTTTGAGAGTTGCACCATTAGAGAGAGTTGGGATTTAGATATGGGATTTTTATTATCGTCACACTTATGGTTCTATTTCACTCGTATATTATCGTCACAATTGATTTGATGATTGTAATAATTATTCATAGTATTATATGCTCTCTTATTATGACTCTGATGTTAATTACGTTATGGTACAGAGAACATGATTATGTTCATTGTGTGCATTATACATGAAAAAATGAATTATATTTCAATTGGTTGAAGATTATAGTTTAATTATTATAAAATAAATGATTATAATGAATTTGGGTTTGGGGTGTGACAACTGTGGTCACAGCCCTGTGCCATGACCACCTAGACACAATCATGGGTTCTGACCAAATGATCATGACCATTCTCGATTTGAAGTGTAGTGGGTACTCAATTTGGCGATGTAAGGGAGTAGTTCTCTTAGTCCTAGGTTGGTATGAATATAAACTGAGGCGTAACCTTTATTAAATAGTGATAAATTACCAAACAATATGATATTGATAATGATGAAGTAAACTTAAATGAAATAGGACCAACTCTTTGATATGAACTCATAAACACTCGGGTATAACACTCAATGATAGAAAATAATGAACCTTTGAAACAACTAGCTAAAGGGAGAGATAAGCAATCACTCTAGATTCAACTTAGGCGGGCAGCCTAAACACCAATGTGCGAAGGAATGTAAATCCAAACTCAATAGATGCTTATGTTCTTAGAAGAAAGCTTGAACAAAAGCATTAATGATCAAGAGTAACTGCTCTAGTTCTTTGTAATAACTATATCTAATGTGACAGTTTATGTTCTCTGTGATCTCCCTTTTTTTCAGAGGATGGTTGGGGTATATATATAGTTAGCTAGCTATACTCGAGTAATCTCAGGCTCATTAAATGCAATAATAACCTCCCATACCTTTACGTCACTAGCATTTAATGTAAATTTATTCCATCATACCCCTGCCTGAGTGGCATTAAATGCTAACAAAAGGCTTTTAGTGGCTAACTACGTGTCAGGCGGTTGCCAATATGTGGTAGCCCACCAAAACCTTTAACAATCCCCAGACTACCACAGTTTACTCATGTTTAGATTGGACATGGGTTAGGCCATACGTAACATCATTAAGATATTTGTTACTTTGGTAAAACGATTATTTAACACTAAACCCAAGGGATAAAGTAATTCATGGTTGCATGGATGATGCTCTCTCGTGTTATGCTCCATTGGTGTTTTACCTGGTGTGTCTATAGGGGTTAAGTCATGTCTTAACCTTGCCTTGCTTTTCAATCCTCCAAAACAGTTTCCTCATAAGTTTACACAGTGAGGTTATTCGATAGAATGGAATCTCTCCCAAGCTCTGCCAAACATGGTCCATCGTGAATACCGATTAACATCACCAAAACATTACAACATGTCTCATTATTTACAATGTGTCTTGTAAATCCATAACTTAAGTACAAATAAAATATAAAGATTCCACAAATAGCTTCTTTGAGTAATCTTCCTTGGTGCCTGCTTCCAATGCTTGGACTGGCTTGCTTGCTTCCAGCTTCGTATGTGCTTCCTCGAGCTTCCTTTGCCAACTTTCTTAAGCTAGATTATGAGCTGGTTCAATTGACTCTTTACACTTATTTGTAGTCTCATTTGAACTTTGTTGAATCCCTCTCTATGTTCATCTAATGTGAGGGGTTATCTTTAATTACGGTTTTATCTTTAAGCTCCCACTACATTTGCCCCTTTGCGGAGACACTTGCTGTGTGGTCAAGAAATATCTGTAAGAAATACTTTGGCCTGACAAAACATTAATCCAACAAACCTCCTCTTATGTTTCCACACCTATATGCCCGAGTGACCTTTTGGCTAGGAAACTTGATAAAAGTAAAAATTTAAACAACTTAATCATTTAAAAAACAGATCGCGAAACCCTTTATTAGATAATAAGTTGCCTCCTTTTTGGTGCATGCCATCAATAAATGATGAAGTGTAACCGTCTGACATCTCCTCCATTGAGGTGCCACGTGGCGTGTTGGGGTTAACTCTACCAACTTTGTTTTTCCAATCGTCATGATGCCTTTTAAAATTCCCACGTGTGGAAATCAAAACATCAAGTTTAATCCCGAATGAATATATTCTATTAACCACTTTACAATCCCACACTTAGTCATTTTCATCGCTTTTAAACAATTCTGCCATTGTTATTCCAGAGCTCAAGCTTTTGTTTTTAGAGAGAGAATCCTTTTTGGCGCATGCCATCAATTAATGATGAAGTGTAATCGTCTGGCATCTTCGTCACTGAGGTGCCACATGGCGTGTTGGGGTTAACTCTACCAATTTTGTTTTTCCAATCGTCGTGATGCCTTTTTAAAATTCCCACACGTGGAAATCAAAACATCAAGTTTAATCCCAAACGGATATATTTTCTTAACCTTTTTACAATCCCACACTTAGTCATTTTCATCACTTTTAAACACTTCTGCCATTGTTATTCCAGAGCTCAAGCTTTTATTTTTCCAATCGACCTAGTGTTAGCAACAGAAGAATGCTTTAGAACTTTAACTTTATCAGTTCCTTTTACACTTTGGATGATCTTCTAGCTGGCATGGATCCCGTTTCTAAGGCTGAGGGAAAGCGTCTTGCAGAATAGAATTTTGTATTTTGTCTCTGCATTATTAGTAATGAAAATCATTGCAATTTTTTATAAATGAAAATTTTAAATAAACTTTTATTTGTTAATCTTGGGAATGGACCAACTTTTAGTTAACCTTATCTTTGTGTTTAATTGGATCAATAATTTGTCAATCTTATAGTTTTTCACTAGTTCTACTGATACTTTTAGGATTTTCCTAATTTTTGTAACAATTACTAATGCATCATCATGAATCTACTAATGTGCCTTAATTTTTAGACATTCGCATTAGTTACCTTGGTTCCCAAACGTGAGTGGAATTTTTGTCCATTTTTTAACCCAGTTTAGATGATCTTTTTGTTATTTGGGTCTTCAATAATCAAGCATTTAGGACTTATAATGTAGCCTTGCTTGGGCCTTCAATAGCAACCAAGCATTTAGGACTTATAATGTAGCCTTGCTTGGGTCTTCAATAACAACCAAGCATTTAGGACTTATAATGTAGCCTTGCTTGGGTCTTCAATAACAACCAATCATTTAGGACTTATAATGTAGCCTTGCTTGGTTATCTTTTGTGCCGACGAAAAACATTATTGGTGTCTTTATTGATGCCAAACAACCATTGGTTGGTGGTTGCTGATGCTGACCAACATTTAGTTGGTGTGACGAATCTCTGTAGTATAATGTATAATGTAGTGATAGCACTAGTACTCCAAAAAAATTAACAATTTGGGGGAAACCATCTTCTCATTAATATTGAAATAACTGAGTACATTCTGAGTTACATTACTGGTAATATTTCCACAAATGCTCTGCATTCCCAGGATTCTTGAATTCTTCAACTTCCAAAGTCTCGATTATATATGTGCCTGGTCGAATAACTGTTGTAATACGATAAGGCCCATGCCAGTTGGCTTCAAGTTTATTATTCTTCTGAATTACTTTCTTCAATATATAATCCCCTTCTTTTAAGTTGCTCTGCTTTCCCCTTTTGTTGTAAAACAGTGCAGTCCGTTGCTGATAAGCTCCGTTTCTAAAGGCTGCATCTTCACGTACTTCTTCTAACATGTCTAGATCCAACCTTCTCATCAAATCACTGACTGAAGAATTAAAATTAAGGACTCTGTGAGTGGGAAAACCTTGTTCTACAGGAATCACAACTTCAGTTCCGAATGCTAACATGTAGGGTGTTTCTATTGTAGCTGCTCGGGGAGTTATTCGATAAGCCCGTAAAACTGTATGCATCTTGTTAATCAAGTTACATTTGTCATCATCTAGCCTATTCTTCAATCCATTTAACAAAGTTCTGTTCGTCACCTTTGTTTGGCCATTACTTTGAGGATGTCCCGAAGCAGAGTGAAGCTTTTGGACATTTAATTGGGCATAATATGCATCAAACTCCTCGTTGTCAAATTATGTGCCATGATAAATAATAAAAGCATGAGACAGACCATACCTGCATATAATATTTTTCCAAATGAACTAATAGACTCTTTTATAGGCCATGCCAATCAGGGGCTCAGCTTCCACCCACTTAGTAAAATAATCAACAGCTATAACTATGTACTTAAATCTTCCTCGGGTGGTCGGCAAGGGCCCGACAAAGTCAATTCCCCGTATAGAAAATGACTAGGGTGAAGTGATTGGTGTTAGCATGGTTTGTGGAGTTCCTCGTATGCTAAAAAACCTCAGGCACTTGTGACATTTTCTAGCAAAATCTGCACATTCTGCTTGCATAGTTGGCCAACGTTACCCCTATGTGCTAATCCGCTGCAGCAAAATTCTTCCTGCCACATGAGGTCCGCAAGATCCCTTATGGACCTTTATAATTAAATCTGCTACTTCAGATGGGTGGACACATCGATGTAGACCAGCAATTTACCCCCTTCTGTTCAGAACACCATTATTTAACACATATCTTGCAGCCTTGTACTTCAACCTCTTGGCTGCAAGTTTGTCAGCTAGTAGAACTCCATCCTTAATATAAGCTCTAATGGGATCCATCCAAGATGGTCCCATGTCTATGGAAATAAATTTTACCATTAAATCTTCATCAATAATCCTATTAGCAAGTAACTCAATAGGAATGGTTCTTTGTAGTTCGGTTCGAGTTGCTGAAGCTAACCGAGCACGTGCATCAGCTCAAGCATTCTCCAATCTCGGAATTCTAACCATTCGAAAAGCTAATAAGGTAGTTATGACTTCCAAAGCCTTAGCCAAGTATCTTGACATCAATTCTCCTTTAGATGCGTATAGGTTTAGCATTTAATTTACCACCAACTGTGAATCACTGTCACTACACCAAATCCTGCGAATGGTCACGCCTAGTGGGTCACGGACCAAGTTTGCGACCAGTTGGTCTCGGACTTAGGTCGTGACGATCTCAATTTTTGGTGTGACCATATTAATTACCACACTGAATCATGGGTAATTTGGAAGTGGTCACGGACCAAATCCCTGACCACTGTGGGTCACGGACTTGGGCCGTGACCAGGGCGTGACCATGTTGGCGCTAAACTGTATGCATCTACAATAAACATACGTGTATCCACAGTTACTGCAACAAACGTCTGACTCGAAGGAATCATCATCTAGGTGTCCCTGTGTCTGGACACCTATATATATATAAAGAGAGGGGAAAAATAGAGAAACGGGTCAGAGCCCGAGTTTTGAAAATATTTAGCAAGTGCATAAATGCCATATTTTAAAATATGAAATCTCTCATATTTAAACTGGTATCGCACTCTCATGAGATACACCTCACCCCTCTTCTAATAGTGCACACCTATCGCATACATTTTAACCAAACTAGTTAAGCTACCCTGCCTAACTAAACTCTTACACCCATCCTCTAAATCCTCATAAATCCACGTACTAAGGACTAAACTTCTCCCCATTCCCAACATTGCTCTACGTTTCTTGCGTGGGGTGTCTCGCGAAGCGAAATCCAAACAAGGAACCCCCCCGATACACTACTACATGACAATGTTGATCGTCGAGATCCATTAGGCCCTCAGTACACAACACATATTATAAAATCCCGTATATATATATAGTTCTTATTAGAACCTACGATTCATATTCATATAAATCCGGATATAAATCTATCTGAAGGAGAATTACACCTTATTCATTCTTTTCACTTTACACAAGTCTACTTTATGTGATAAATCATTTTCATATACAACCCATAAACTATTTGCAACAAGTATAATTATACCTGTAATAATATCATAAGTATAAACCATCCCATCGAGTTATAACTTGAGGATGTAGTCTCAAGGTGCCTATCCTCATTCGGCTTTGCTCATGTAACCACGGTACCAAGCCAGACTCATTCATGGTCATGGTAAAAATACTAAATGGTGGAGGCAGTCATGAATGATATGACCTGTGGATATACTCTCCCTGCTCCGCAAGTCAGTGGATTTGCCCACATCGCGCAACCTCCCAGGATAGCACTAGAGAAAAATATAATTTGGCTATCAATCCCTATGCCCGTGGAACCAACCTCTAGGATACAAATATACCAACCACATACCAATATATTTATCTTCCTATCATAACACACACATATATATACTGTAATAACTCCCATATATAATACATATCACTTCTCAATATATTGTGGCTATAATTGCCAAACTCTTATAGTGATAGCCAAAACCCCGAATGTTCCCATTCGTAATAATTAAATAAGTATAAATGTAATTTATCTTAATTCCATAGGTATCGCATCACCTAATATAATAGGTGTCAATAGACGTACCGGATAACCGGTCAAACCTCTTTAGCCCTTATCCTAAATTTCATCCTAACCGCATCCTATGATTTCTCAAATACAATCGACCCATATTTTCTAACCGCATAAATATCTATATACCCACTTACCGAAGACTTCTCGCGAATGTTACTCTTCCTAAACATTCCTACAATCCGTGCCTCGGATTGTACACTAAATAAATCCGAGGTTCTCTCTTTCAATCCAAGGTTTACTCACACTCAATACCATGGCCTAGGAGTCCTAATATCATATCTAGAATCCCCTATAATAATCTCCAAATATTATTATTTAACTTCCCTGAAACTTAAGGAAGAGACTATCAAATTCAACAAAGGCGAATCGATTCGCCCCAAATGCGAATCGATTCGGACCAACGAATTGATTCGGTCCAACTCTGAATCGATTCGAAAAAGATTCTGCAAACAAGTCTTCAAAGGCGAATCGATTCGGTCTCAATTCGAATCGATTCAGCCTAAGACAGTCCTACAGATCTTCTTATGCGAATCGATTTGGTCTAGACCCGAATCGATTTTCCCTGTTCAGAGCTCACTGTTTGGGCGATTTCATCTTCTCCAAAATTCCAAATATGAACCCCACCTCCATTTTTATGTTTCTAATCTCAACCAACAACAATATAGTCATCCTAAAACTGATTTATAACTAACACCTAAATTAATTTGTGGTATTAAATCATTTCTCTTAGATTTAAACCCTAAAAACATTAAGACCCAAGTTTATCATTTGTCCCATTTCAATTCATTTATACACGCCATTAACATGGTTTTAACACTAGAAGTCATCAAGAGTTAACAAGACACCAATTTGTAAACGCAAAATCAATTTTCCTAAATTTATTTTAAAGGTTTCAACCCAAAATTTATCTATTTTACCAACTATAATATGAGATATACACTAAAATGAATAAAGTAAGTAAACACTTGCCTCATGGATGAAATTCGACGACCTCGAGTCGAATCATGCGGAGTTTGGCCCGGAATCCCCTTTTCTCTCTTCCTTTATCCTTTTCCTTCTCTTTTCTCTTATTTCTTTCCTTTTTCTCACTTTCTCATACCTTATAAGGAAGAAAATGAGTTTATCTCCTACTAAGCCTGAAAATGACTCATTTACACAATTGCGAGTTCATACTTGTCCAAAAATCCCCAGAACACAAACGCTACCCTCGGATACTCTATTCTGACTATATCAGTCATTCTAAAACCAATTGTGCACTCAAAATCTCCATCCGAGTTACCTAAATAAAATTCACTAGTCGTACCCTACACTTCTCTACCCGTGTTTCCTATGACGTAAACTATTTTCCGTCACTTAACCCAATTGTGACATGACATATAAATGTTTCGACTCATTTACTCAGTCACCAAAGTAAATGTAGCACACATCAGATAATCTAACAGTCATAAGTCCAGAATTATTATTCTCATAAATTCTTCTAATTACTAAATTACGTCACTAATGTAATTTAAATATATATAAAATTACGAGGTATTACATACTTCCCCCCTTACAACGGAATTTCGTCCCCGAAATTCTGGTACGACCTATACCCAGAAGTCAAATGGTACTAACACAATGGTACCGTACTATATACTCATTCACGGTACCCACGTATGTCTAGTCTTATACTCTAACGCACTAGGTTAACAATGAGCTTAACTAAATCTATATATGCTACAATACTACCTCGGTCATAAGGTTAACTATAATAATGACACATTGGACCTAGTGCTTCTATAACCGCATATAAAGAAAACGAGCCTATGATCGTTGCTCTAACGTATCGATCCTATCGAAAAACTACTACTCGAAGCATCCATTAGTCTACATCATGACTTCAAATTTCCCTCAAGAAGGAAACTATACTAGTGCTTTACTATTCCCGTCAGTCTTCAATCTCATCGGTTATCTTGGGCGTGCTTACTCTTATTGCACTTAAACAATTAGATTATCGCTTACCTCCTACGATATTCAATTCGTCAACCGATGTATCATGGCGTGTGAAACCATTAAGGAGGCTTGGGATAACCTACAACTCACCCATGAAAGTACTAGTGTCGTTAAAGATTCTAATCTCCAAAACCTCACCACTCAATTTGAAACCATGAAAAAGAAACTTTTGATGAATTTTATGCTAGAATTTTTGATATAGTAAATTCATCATTTAATTTAGGAGAGAAAAAACCCAGTGACCTAGTGGTAAAGAAAATTCTTAGGTCCCTACCCGATAGGTTTATCCAAAAAGTGACCGTGTTAAATTATTTACCAACTTTAGCCTATACGAAACTAGAAGAACTCGTAGGTGATTTACAAACCTATGAACTAGACATGTTTCCCTCCAACAACGATAAGAAAATTGATAAGCGCATCGCTTTGAAAGCCCAAAAGTAGGTTAGAATAGTTTCAGATGATGAGAGCGATAGTGACTCGGAAGAAATGGTTATATTTGCTAGAAATTTTCAAAAATTTCTTAAACTTAACAAAGATTATAAGAAATTTGAAAAATATAAGCATGACAAAGCCGAGAAGAACCCTAAACCTTATAATGAAAATCTTAATAGGGACGAGTCAAATAGGTGATACGTTTGTGGGGATTATGGCTATAGGACGAGAGAGTGCCCCACTAAACTAAGGAGAGAGGGTAAGCAACCAATTTCCTACAATGCAACCCTTAGTGGTATTGATAAGGAAGAGGGACCCGAGTCCCCCATTGAGCATAACTTTATCGCGTTCATGGCTTGCGAGTGATGGAGATAAATTTTCCGACGATGACATCTCAAATCATGACACTTCCGAGGCCTTTATTTATGAAGCTAAAAGGAATGATGGTATTGAGAGTGGAGAAGAGAGAGAGAGAGTGAAAGTGAAAATGAGGTTGATGTGAGTGAATTTCAAATTGCATTTCAAGAATTATAAGCCGAATGCATAAAATTGAAAAGGGGAACTTTGAAGTTAGAAGCGACTTTAAAAGAGCGTGCTAAGGTCGTTTATGAGAGTGCGTTAGTTAATGACCTTAGGAGACGAGAGAGAGATCTTCGATAGAAGCTTGAGTATGTAGAAGGCAAGAGAGATAGCCTTAAAGGATTAATGGAAGCCGTGAAAAAGGAGCTTCTCGCGTTTGAAGAGCGTAATGTTTTATTAGAGTCTCACATTTTAGAATTAGAAAATAAATTAAAATGCTCTAGTCATGTCAAATTTTATTTGGAGTGTCGTTTTGAGAAATTAGATAAAATATTAGGAACGGTCCAAATTAAAAATGACACGTGTGGTTTAGTCTTCGATATTTATAATGAGTTAACTTATAAAGCAAAAACCAATGTTTTAAGAGAATGTCCTAGGAAATCCTTTAGAGATCAATCCTTAGGTACCACCTTTCGATGCATTTTTACTTGTTCACATTGTGGCCGACAAGGTCATCTTAAGAAATTTTGTTTTGATCTTCAAAGATTTTCTAGGAAATCCATCCGTAAGGCAACCGAGGTAGCTAAAATTCCTATACCCCGAGATCATCATTTGTCATTAGTTTGGGTTAGGAGATCCGACTTGGTAGCTTTACAAGATAGGATTTTTTATTCTCATTTACTTTCACACGATACCTCCCTTGCTAAATCTTAAGGTTGAATTTGTTAGTTATTTGCATACTCTAGCTTTGTGTGCTTCATATCATATATCCTTTCTAGTTGTATGCATGTTTAGTCATTTTCTTATCCTTGCCTTATTTCATATCTCATGCTAGAAATTATGACTTGTTTATCTTTTGTATTCTATTTTTTTCATTTTAGTTTTCTTTAAATGAAAAATACGAAAAGATTTTAGTTTATCATTTGTGTTTTATTTTATGAGTTATTTAAGCTTAATGAAAAATACAAATGTTTTTAGTTTGTATTTTGAGTAAATTTTTCTTTGGTTAAATATTTAATTGTTAAAAACTCAAAAATATTTTATTTTTGTGTGTATTTTAGTTTAACACACATTTTGTGCATTGTATTTGTGTTTGAATCCTCATTTCGCTACCATGTGACTAGAACTTTTAGTTAAAATTTTAATCCTTAAAATGTTTTTATCATGTTTACATGGAGTAGTTTAAGTTTGATTTGCTTAATTGATTCGCTCTTATATGACTTTTCACACACATGCACGAGCTTTTTGAACCTTAACTCCACATGTTATATTTAATCTTTGTGAGATGTTCTCCCATCAATTTTGTCATCTACAAACTTATCACTATGGGGGATTTGTGCATGTTATACCGTTTTCCAGATTCAAAAAATTATAGATATATCTTTATCCGGTGTAGTTTTTTTTATCAATGGAAAAGGGCTACCAAAGGTACTTAATGTCCTTTGCAATTAAGCCACCGTTTGAATAATATAGCCTAGAAAAGTGTGGTAATTGATAAAATTAGCCAAGGCCAAGGTCTAAAACATGTGGCATTCAAAATAAAAATATGCCAAGACCTATATGCTTCTTGATATTCTGATCATTGTTAAGAAAAATATTATTATCTATGAAGAAATAAGGATGGATATATCAACGGTTTGCACAATAACGCCTAGTTATGCTCTTTAATGTCATGACTCTATTGATTTATAGAATCATCAAAAATCTAGTCTTGTATACATTGTGTTTGTTTGTTTATAAGTTCAAGTTATCTTGTCACATAAGGCTAAATTTTAGTTGATGACGATTTGTAATCAAATTCGAACTTCGTCAACATGTTTAAGTGAGTGGGTTTTAAATTCATTAGTATCTAGTTCACACCCCTTCACTTACATTTCCATATAACACATTTATGCCATAAGAGTGTGGAAAACTCATATTATATTTTTTTTGTTTCATTTGTTAGTTTATATCTATATGTGTGTGCTTGTATATATTTTATATCTATTATGTATACACATATATGATATTATGTTTTACTTTGAGTATTTTCCATTTTATCTAGTCCACATTTGCTTTAATTCATAATTGGTACCTAACTTGTTGCAAAATGTTTGTTTGATATCACATGCTTAGTCTCTTATGTTTCAAATTGATATCGTTTTGTTTGCATCATAGTTAACATCCATTATTCTTCCTTGGATTAGTTATTTATTGCCCGTATGCTTACATGTCCTTTACACTTTATGCACATTTGTTTTACTCGTTGTCCCATTTTTATACCCTTATGTAGTTTTTAGGGGGAGAAATTGAACTTTAGTTCATATTATGGGAGAGTTGAGTATTTATTCAATCACATTTGTCTATTGCTGAATAAAAGGGGGAGAAGTGTTTCTAAACCTTTAGGTTAGGTAAATCATATTGGATAAAGGGGGAGAATATTTCATTTAGGGGGAGTATTTACTTTACTTGCATTTAATTATTATTTTTTATATTCCCTATGTGTGTAATGTTTTTGCTTAAGTGTTCAAGATTTATTATTCTAATCGACAACTTTCATTTGGCAAAGATAGTGTTCTTTGGGTCATGAGACAAGTTGTGCTTTTTTTATTTTTGGCTGGGATGTTTTTGAGTCTAGTAGAGCTTAACGTCCCTTTAGGATTTTTTTTGTTTTTGTCCTGAAATATCCAAAGGGGGAGATTTGTAAGGACACAAGTCTCCAATTGAGTCTTAATGTTGTGTTGGCTCAATTCCGGACAAAAACACTTGAGTCATAGGATAGAGTTCTTGAACATCCATCAAGCCTATGACATGTTAAATTTGAAGACGTTGTGGCTTGATTTTCAAGAGAGCATCATTTTTGCATTTCAGTGCCACGTTTCTCGTCATCAACATCACATTTCAAGTCTCCAAAGGTATGGATGCTTTTATATATTTGTAGGAGACTTGGAATTATTTTTAAAGGGTGTAATTTTATTTAAAATCAATTTTTTTATGTCAGAAACTACATTGATAACTTGTTATAAATTTCATATTTTTTTAGAATTTATTTTATAAATTTACACTAATGTTTTTGGGCTAAAACTTAAAGTTCAGAAATCTGGCATGTCATTTGAAGTTGTTATTCGAACGAGATTTTCATTCGAACAACAATTTCGTTCGAACGAGTTTTTGTGTTTTCCAACGAGTTCCCTTTTAATCTGCACTGACAAATCGTTCGAATTGTCGTTAGAATGGGATAGTCGTTTGAACGTGAATTCGAACGAATTTTCCAATGACTTTCAACATATCTGTACTGGACTATCGTTAAATGGGTCGTTCGAACAAGACTTCTTTCGAACAAAAATATCGTTCGAACGACATTTGGCGTGAACAGGTATTTTGGCAGTTTTTGACTGTTTTCCCACTTTTCCAAGTAAATTTGGCAGATCATGTATATTGGAAAATTGGACAACTTAACGCTGTCCATATTTTTCTGGACAGAATTTTGAGCAACTTTGAGCTCAAATTTAGGTGGGACCCACACTACGATAATTGTGGAAAAATATACGAACGCGTTCTCCTCCGCAAGGAGATTAACGTATTATATTCATATGTCCAATTTCATTAAGTTATGAATGATAAATATGTCCCCAAAGTGACTCACAAAGTAATGAAAATTAATGTATTGGGTATGTTTTAACTCTTGTCCCACATTGGAAGAGTAGTGGGAAAATGATGAGTTAATAAAACCCAAATGATGGACTAACGCTTGGATGCCTTGGGATATCCCAACTCTTTGCGCGTCCGTCCGGCCGGCCTGCTCGGGCTCGGCTTGGGCTTATACTTATAAAAATCTCCTACATTTTTTGGCCGAATTAATTTAACTTTCTGTGGTTTAATTATTAATTAATTACAAAATTAATTAATTAATTAATTAATTAACTGTTGGCAGTTATTGCCAACAGTCAACAGTTAATTTCATTTAACTGTTTTTGTCAGTTATTGCTACTTTGCTATAAATACAGATGCCTTCCTCCGTTTTTAAAACAATGAAAAATTTCCCTCCTCCAATTCCTTCCATTTCCATACCAAAAGTGTTGTCATTTCTGTTCCAGAATTTTTTTTTCTACATAGCATCTGTTGCATTGTTGTTGAGTATAAGACACAAAATTTGAGTTCGTTGTAATTAATTATTATCGTTATACATAATAAATTGGAAAATCCATTCTATCTTGGGAGACAATATTCATCAACCTCGGAGCACATTGGAGGGAATAAATTGTTTTAAGGACACTATGAAATTCACAGGGCTCGAATTATCTTTCTATTTTAATTATTGTTTCTGCAAATTCAAGTAAGTTTTTATTTTCTGTAATTTCATTTTTATTTATGTAATTAGATTATATTTCGTAATTCTATAATTTTGTATTTATTAAACAGCAGGCATAACAATCTTAAGACAATTTATTTTGTTCTACTATTTTGTAGTGTACATAAATTTATTTGTTGAAAATAAATCTGTTTTGACAGAAAAATTAAATTATTGTTTTATTGAAAAAAAAATTGTAAAACAGTTTTGGTACAAAAATTAATTTCTATACTGTTTTTATATTATGTTTTAGAAAATAAAATTTTATTTGTGTATTCTTGTTAAAATCTGTTTATGTAAAAAAAAATTAATCTTAAAAATTATAATTCTGTTTTGTACGGAATTCCTTTTATTATTAAAAATTAGTGTGACACATATTTTATTGTGTATAAACTTTTGTTTATATTATAGTTTAATTCTTAATTTTATTTGGAATTCTTTTGGAATTCATTTATTGTGAACTATATTTGGAGGAAATTGGCGCACCGAATTTTGTATTCTGTTTTGATTAATTCATTATATATGAGTTTTATCATTGATTAAAATTCTGTTTTTGTAACATAAATGGAATCGCAAAGTACGAACACTACTCTTACTAAACTGATTGTCACCAACTCAAATGTGACTGCCCCCATATCTATGCCACACGGGGAGAAATCGAAAAAGTTCATTGGGGATGACTTCAAATGTTGGAAAGGACAAATGTACTTCTATCTCACTCCCCGCCAACTGGGTAGGTTTGTATATGAAGATTTCCCCTCGATTCAAGAGGGAGATGACGCTGAAAAGGTTGCTGCTGTTGATGCTTGGAAGCACTCGTACTACCTATGCCGAAATTATATTTTGGCCTACTTGGACAAGACACTGTATCATGTCTACTGCACTATCAAGACATCCAAAGAATTGTGGAATTCTTTGGAAAAGAAGTACAAAACTGAAGATGCTAGGATGAAGAAATTTATCATCGGGCGTTTTCTGGACTTCAAAATGGTTGATTCTAAATCAGTGATCTCGTAAGTGCAAGAATTCCAAATGATCCTCCACGACATTCATGCTGAAGGAATGTTAATTAGTGAAACTTTCCAAGTTGCTGCAATTGTTGAAAAATTGCCACCATCTTGGACTTTATTCAAAAACTATCTCAAGAACAAGCGAAAGGAGATGAATGTGGAGGAGTTGGTGGTCAGGCTGAGAATCGAAGAAGACAACCATGACTCTCAAAAGAAAAGTGGGAAGAATCCAATGGAAACGATGGTCCATGTTGTTGAAGGTCCTAAGAAGAACAAACGAAAGTATGATGGGGAAGGCACTTCCAAACAGAACAAGAAGAAGTTCAAAGGCAATGGCTACAATTGTGGTAAACCTGGACACCGCTCAAGCGAGTGTCGTAATCCTAAGAAGCAAAATCGAAATAACCCACAAGCAAATGTAACCGAGGGTGAGAATATCGCCAATGATTTGGCGGATATGAATCTTTCTGACGTGGTCTCTGAATGTAACTTTGTTGGAAATACCAAGGAATGGTGGGTGGACACTGGAGCCACACGACACATTTGTGCAAATAAATGGATGTTCACCACCTATAAGCCTTTGGAAAATGAGGAGAACCTCTTTATGGGAAATTCTCCCACTTCTAAGGTGCTGGGACAAGGAAAGATTGTTTTAAAAATGACTTCTGGAAAGGAACTTACTCTCAACAATGTTCTTCACGTGCCTGATATCCGAAGGAATCTGATTTCTGGATCTCTCCTCACTAAAAATGGTTTCAAGCTTGTGTTTGTGTCTGATCGCTTTGTGTTGTCTAAAAATGACATGTATGTAGGAAAGGGCTACCTAAATAAGGGGCTCTTTAAACTCAATGTTCTTACTGTAACCCCAAAAACATCTGTTTCAATTAATGAAATTGCTAGTTTTTCTTACTTGATTGAGTCATATAATATTTGGCATCCTAGATTAGGACATGTTAATTTTGATACATTGCGTAGATTAATTAACTTGGAATTTTTGCCAAAATTTAATATTGATAAAAATCATAAATGTGAAATTTGTGTGGAATCTAAATTAGCTAGATTACCTTTCCATTATATTGAAAGGATAACTGAACCTTTAGATTTAATTCACACCGATATTTGTGATTTAAAATTTGTTCAAACTAGAGGCGGGAAAAAGGATTTTATTACTTTTATTGGCGATTGCACAAAATATTGTTATGTATATTTGTTACATAGTAAATATGAGGCTATTATTGCATTTAAACAATATAAGAATGAAGTTGAGAATCAATTAAGCAAAACGATAAAGTCTATTAGGAGTGATAGAGGAGGTGAATATGAATATCCATTTGAGGAATTATGTTCTGAAAATGGGATTATTCATCAAACAACCGCTCCTTATTCTCCTCAATCGAATGGTGTTACTGAACACAAAAACCGTACTTTGAAAGAAATGATGAACTCAATGTTATTAAGTTCAGGAGCTCCACAAAATTTGTGGGGGGAAGCCTTACTTTCTGCTAATTACATTCTCAATAAAGTACCTCACAAAAAGACTCACAAGACACCTTATGAATTATGGAAAGGTCGAAGACCTTCCTATAAATATTTACGAGTGTGGGGGTGCTTAGCCAAAGTGATGGTTCCTAAACCTAAAAAGGTAAGAATAGGGCCAAAAATCGTGGATTGTGTATTCATCGGTTGTGCTACTAATAGCAGTGCATATCGATTTCTAGTTTGTAAATCTGAGATTTCGGATATTCATGTAAATACGGTTATTGAATCGAGGGACGCTTCATTTTTTGAAAATGAATTCCCGTATAACATGACCCGAGAATCTGGTCCTTCTAAAAGGACAAATCAAGCTACTACAAGTGGTACTCATCAACCTATTGAATCAATAGAGGATGAACCAAGACGTAGTAAAAGAGCAAAAACCTCGACTTCTTTTGGTCCGGATTTTCTAATATATTTGCTAGAAAATGAACCTCAATTGTATAAAGAAGCCATATCCTTACCCGATGCTTCCAATTGGAAAGAAGTAATTAATAGTGTAATTGAATCCATATTACAAAATCATGTGTGGGAACTAGTGGATCTTCCACCGGGTTCAAAACCATTAGGTTATAAATGGATCTTCAAAAAGAATTTGAAGGCCGATGGATCAATTGATAAATATAAACCTAGACTTGTAGCTAAAGGCTATAGGCAAAATGAAGGGTTGGATTACTTCGACACATATTAACCGGTAACAAGAATAGCATCCATTCGGATGTTAATAGCAATAGCTTCTATTAATGGACTTGAAATACATCAAATGGATGTAAAAATCGCATTCTTAAACGGTGAACTTGACGAGGAAATTTATATGGAGCAACCTGAAGGGTTCAAGGCTCCCGGACAAGAAGGAAAAGTATGTAAGCTTGTTAAATCACTATATGGATTAAAACAAGCACCTAAACAATGGCATGAAAAATTTGATAATGCAATGTTATCAAATGGTTTCAAAATTAATGAATGCGATAAATGTGTTTACTTTAAAGACATTCATAATGGATATGTCATTGTATGCCTCTATGTTGATGATATGCTTATCATGGGTAGTAACTTGGAAATTGTCAAAACTACAAAACAAATGTTGAGTAGTATATTTGACATGAAAGATTTGGGAATCACCGATGTTATATTAGGAATTAAAATTTCTAGAACATCGGATGGACTTATATTATCTCGATCTCATTACATAGAGAATGAACTTTAAAAATTCAAGAAGTATGATATTAGTCCTACCAAGATACCTATAGATGTAAATTTACATCTAGCAAGAAATCATGGTGAAAGCATATCTCAACTAGAATATTCTCGTATTATCGGTAGTTTAATGTATATCATGAATTGTACGCAATTGGACATAGCATGCTCAATAAGTAAGCTAAGTTGATTTACGAGTAATCCAGGAAGAGATCACTGGAAAGAAACATTAAGAGTTTTGGGTTATTTAAAATATACTCAAACTATGGACTGCACTACTCAAAATATCCAGCTGTTCTTAAAGGACATTGTGATGCAAATTGGATATCCGATACAAAAGACTCAAAGTCTACGAGTGGGTGTGTGTTTACCCTCGGAGGTGCAGTCGTATATTGTAAATCCTCAAAAAAAACGTGCATTGCTAGATCGACAATGGAATCTGAATTCATTGCACTAGACAAAGCTGGAGAAGAAGTTGAATGGCTTCGAAATTTCTTAGAGGATGTTCCCAATTGGTCTAAACCTGTGCCCACAATATGTACACATTGCGATAGCCAATCTACGATTGGAAGGGCATAAAATCACATGTATAACGGAAAGTCACGACATATTCGTCATTGACACAATACCGTTAGACAACTTCTCTCAAATTGAATTATCTCAATTTACTATGTAAAATCAAAAGATAATATATCGGATCCACTAACGAAAGGTTTAAACCGAGAGAAAGTTGAAAGATCATCGAGAGGAATGGGTCTAAAGCCTATAAATAAATAAGAATCAATATAGTGGCAACCCAACCTAACTGACTGGAGATACCAAGATCTAGGTTCAATGGGCAAACCGAACTACGTTGTATTCAGTAAGCACTGGAGGATATTCAATCCTATCAATTCCAAAGATGAGACAGTGCACATCTACCATGAAATTAGGATAAGTTATGCTTTTAATGACATCTATATCTTAGTACGTCTAAGTGGGGTATTGCAGTATACTCTTTATGGAAGTCATCTACGTGAGTAAGAAGGGGGCTACTTCTATGAGAACAATGAAAGGCATATTCTCTAAAATACTCACGGAACCAAGTGGTGTTCATGGCCAAAATGAACACAAGCGTCAGAACCAAATGTGTTGAAGAATTATTGTGTGAATACAATTGTCTAGGTTTACAAAAACGGTTGACGGTTCAAGGACGTGAAGTCTACTGATTAACCAAGTAAATTCGATAGTATATCACTAAGGAAAGTTCAAGGCCACTAGGATACTTCTCCCGATGCAATAAATCTTCAGTTTTACTCAACATATGTCTGCATCTGCATTAGCATCTGTTCTGTTTTATTTATTGCGATATATCATTCATGTGGGGGATTATTGGAAAATTGGACAACTTAAAGCTGTCCAAATTTTTCTGGACAGAACTTTGAGCTCAAATTTAGGTGGGACCCACACTACGATAATTGTGGAAAAATATATGAACGCGTTCTCCTCCGCAAGGAGATTAACGTAGTATATTCACATGTCAAATTTCATTAAGTTATGAATGATAAATATGTCCCCAAAGTGACTCAAAAAGCAATGAAAGTTAATGTATTGGGTATGTTTTAACTCTTGTCCCACATTGGAAGTGTAGTGGGAAAATGACGAGTTAATAAAACCCAAATGATGGACTAAGGCTTGGATGCCTTGGGGTATCCCAACTCTTTGAAGGGGAGATGACATAAGTTATGCACGGGTTGACTTTCGGTCAAAGGTCCAAACGCGCGCGCGTGCGCGTCCATCCATTTCGTCGGCTTGGCTCGGGCTTGGGCTTGGGCTTGGGCTTATACTTATAAAAATCTCCTACATTTTTGGGCTGAATTAATTTAACTTTCTGGGCTTTAATTATTAATTAATTACGAAATTAATTAATTAATTAATAAATTGTAGGCAGTTATTGCCAACAGTTAACAATTAATTTCGTTTAACTGTTTTTGTCAGTTATTGCTACTTTGCTATAAATGCAGATGCCTCCCTCCATTTTTAAAATAATGAAAAATTTCCTTCCTCCAATTCCTTCCATTTCCATAACAAAAGTGCTGTCATTTCTGTTCCAGAAAATTCTTTTTTCTACATAGCATCTGTTGCATTGTTGTTGAGTATAAGACACAGAATTTGAGTTCGTTGTAATTAATTATTGTCGTGCTACATAATTATTTGAAAAATCCGTTCTATCTTGGGAGACAATATTCATCTACCTCGGAGCACATTGGAGGGAATAAATTATCTTAAGGACACTGTGAAATTCACAGGGCTCGGATTATCTTTCTATTTTTATTATTATTTCTGCAAATTCAAGTAAGTTTTTATTTTCTGTAATTTCGTTTTTATTTCTGTAATTAGATTATATTTCGTAATTCTGTAATTTTGTATTTATTAAACAGTAGACATAACAATATATGTGCGGGAACCAACATTTTTTACACAACTTTTGACAAGTCCAAACATACATTATGAGAGAAAATTTCCCAGTTCAAAAGTTTTATGTTTAGTGTTTTGTGAGTATCCATGAACTATTTTTCTACAAAAACACTTATATCCAATGTTTAAGTTTTAGTTTATCCAAGTTCCTACATTTATATTATTTGCTTGGAGTGTTTGGAGCAAAGAGTTTGGGTCCTTTTCTCTTTCCCAACAAAAGGAGATACTTCGGTTTACGCTGCGGTGTTCCCACTCGAAGAAAATCTTCGTGTAAGGGTGACGATGTCCTAAAGTCCCATTGGAGGAGTCCGAGACTGTGGAGGAGTCCACGGTTATTCGCTAAGCGGAGGTTAAAGATCGAAAAAGCGTGTCAAGGCTTAGACGGACTCAAGTCGTGTGGTGTAAGTTCTCTTTGTCGAGTCTTTGTTAAACTACCATACTTAGTGAATTTTTGGCCAGGGTCGTCCGAGGTTTTTCCCATTTGGGTTTTACTCGTACATCGGCGCGTCGTATGATATTATTTATTTTATCTTGCTCAATCACCATAGAACGCATGCTTAGTTTAACAAAATAAAATTGGTTTATTTATCACACGTATGCAATTTGGTGCAAAAATTAATTGGGTGAAATTTAAGTTAATTTAATCGAGTCATATTTTTAATTGGATAATTTGGTTTCGCCTAATTTGGTAATATTAAAAATATTGTGTAGGAAAATTTTAGGACTCGTGTTAAATTAATTTTGGGCTAAAAGTAATTTTCTCATATTTAACTTTAAGTGAAATTTTTATTTTTGAGAAAATCTAAAATTTGGTTTGTGTGAATTTTGTGTGTGTGTGTGTTCACCATAATTCACTTCTTTAGGTTTAATTTTAATTTTGTTTTAGAAATAAAAATTTATGTTTAATTTAATTGATATGCCCCGTGTCACCTCGGCTCAGAGACACCAACCTCGGCCGAGGATATGGCCGACGCTGGAAAAGCCTTGGGTCAGTGATCAGCACCCTCGGCTATAGAAGGGTCGGCCCTAGCCGACATCACTACTAACCTCTTCAGGGGGAGACTGCATGAATCAGGGAGCCAACAGTTCGAATGATCACCAGGGAATGACAACCTAGGCCGGGGGTAGGCCGAGGTTACAAGGAGCCTTACTTCTACGAATATCGACCTCATCAGTAAATCAACCGATGTTCCATGCACATGCCAGCTTAACCTCGGCCCAGGCCGACCCTAATTCCTTACCTAGGCTTCACTTAAGACGAGACCTTCATGGCTTATCTTGGATTGAACTAGCAACTAGACCTTATCAACCTCGGACTCTCCCAGGCCGAGGTCATGACCAAGCACGAAGGCCGAGTACTTATTGACATGTGGATAAGGACACGTGGACACAAGTCAGTTATAACAAATCATTTCCCACACGTGAGGGGAATATTTCATCATCATTCTCTACATGTGACAGTGACAGATCTCTTCATCAGATTGGCTAGATCAACACACACATGCTCATTTCATGCATAGGGGGTACATTACACCCCCCAAGTACTATATATAGAGGTCATCCTCTACCTTGCAAAGGATCCGAATTTGGCAACCCTAACTGAAACTCTGTCCAAATACACAGTAGAGAGAGAGAGCTTGAGAGATTGTATCGATGGCCATCAGTGCCTTATTTCAGTGAGATTACACACACACACACAGTGGACGTAGGCCAATTTAGGCTGAACCACTTATATTTGGGTGATCATCCTCTTCTCCTCACCTCCTTCTACATATATACATATATATACATTATCCTGTGCTGCCGTTGTTATCACCTGCTTGATCTTGTCAACACCTTAGCTGGTGGTGCTATTTCCGGCATCATCATTTTGGCGCCGTCTGTGGGAAGAGAGAAGTTGTCTCTTCCTCTTCTTCAGCTTAACCTCACCGGAGACTCTAGCAGTGAACCGGATACCACCCCTGGAGTGGAGCTGTTTCACCATTGAAAGAGGTCTTTTAAGGTATTAAGCTCACCTGCTACTCAAGCTCTTTATTGTTAACACATGGCACCAAAATTACCACCGCCTCTTCCGCTACCTGGTGGGGGAGGGCCTAGTTCCAGCCAGGAACCACCTCAGTCCAAAATGGCAGATGTAGCTGCAGCCTTAAGATCTTTAGCTGCAACGTAACAAGCTATGCAGGAGCAGTTTGCATAGCTCAACCAAACTATGATGAGGCCACCTGGAGTTTCACCAGAGATGATCACTCCGGCGGCTATCCAGCCTCATCCTGACGCCAAGGGACCACCCTAGGCGCCAATGAAGGACCAACCTGCACCCCAGCGGGGGAGGGACGTTGCTGACCCTAGGCGCTTACGCCTGGGGAGGTAAGGAAACCCTTGCCCAGAGGACAGGTATGACGATCTTGAGGCGAAAGAGGTCCCGAAAGATTGTTGGGAGCCGTATGAGGTTTTGAATAATACGGTACGTCCTCTTTAGTAGAGCCGAGGTTGTGTCGGTCGAAGGAGTGAAGAGGCCCAATAACGAGGATCAGCCTTTGAGAGGTTGGGCCCAGTGAATGACCTCAGACAGAGGTTATAAAGGTCGAGAAGTGCAGTCGGCTCGTAAAGAGGAGACAAACAAGGTCGGCCTGGCCAAAGCCGACCCCGTGAAGGAAGAGGCAGAGACCAGGAAGAGGTCAACAGCCGACGTTGTGCTACGGCAGGGGAACCCTCAGTCCATCCCTTGGAGATGGCTGGGGATAACCTCGACCAAGCCAATGGTAGGAGACCATGGAATGACTTTATCCAACGTCTAGAGGAGAAGATAGGAGACCTAATCAAAAGTAGAGATCCTTTGCAAAGGGGTTACTCAGAAGGCTCTCCATTCGTGGCTAAGATAGTGAGCTTCTCGACCCCTGCTAAGTTCAAACCTCTCGTGGTGTCTCCCAAGTATGATGGTAGCACTAACCCTGTACAACACATTGAGATGTATCAGTCGGCAGCGGACATCTACTCGATACCTGATGAGATGAAGTGTAGGGCCTTCTCTGGGACCTTGACAGGAGCAACACACAGCTGGTTTACTTCTCTTCCGAAGAATTCAATTGAGAATTTTAAGGGCTTGGCTGAACGATTCATCCATAACTTTTGCTTTGGGGTAAGACCTCAAAAGAAGACCACTCACTTACTGTATGTAAAGCAAGGCAAGGACGAGAGCCTAAGAGACTACATCGCCAGGTTCAATAAAGAGAATCTTGAGGTTGAAGATTACGAAGAGAATATAGCCATGATCGCCCTCATAGGAGGTCTTCAGAAAGGGAAGTTGTTGTGGAAACACGCGAAAGACCCTCCCAGGTCTGTGGCAGAGCTACTGGCGACCGCGGGAAAAGTCATGGATGCCGAAGAGGCAATGGCCACCAAGTATGTGGATAAGAATTGCGGTAGTAGAGGGAAGTCCCAAAGAAAGAAAGATGGAAAGAAGAGGTCAGTCGATGATAAGTTCGCTCACTATACTCCTCTAACTGTGAGCTGTGAGCATATCCTCGATGAGATTAAGAATGACAGGACTCTAAGATGGCCAGAGAAATTGAAGGCCCCACCACATAAGAGGAACAAAAACTTATGGTGTGAGTTCCACCAGGACCATGGCCACGTTACACACAGATGCTTCGCCTTGAAGGATGAGATTGAAAAGATGTTAAAGTCCGAAAAGTTAAGGAAATATATTGATGGTAAGGCTCCTAAAGGGGGAAGAGATGATCCTAAGAAGAGGAGAAACGACAGATGCCATGACGATGCCCCAGCTAGAAGAGACAATGATTCAGAAGGTGATGATGAAGACGATACGGACCTTTCACCGAAAGATGACAACACCCCGGTGAAGAGGGTTGGCATGATCTCCTTTGGTGTTGACACCATATGCGGAGGACTCGCGGGAGGTGGCTCTGAAATGGCTGACAGGAAAGCTCATGTGGTAGAGGCCAAGTCAGTGTCCAAACATGAAGTTGTAAATCTAACGTCTTCCAATACAGTGTAGAAGAGAAAGAAGGTGGACATGGACACCCTTATAGTGGGGTTCTCCCGATTCGACTTCAAAGGTATCTTAGCCCCCCATGATGACCCTTTGGTAATAACAACAAGGGTGCATGGGTGCGAGGTGCATAGGATCCTCGTGGATGGGGGGAGCTCAGCAGACGTGATGTTTTGGCCTTACTTCAGGAGCCTAGGTCTTACCAGAGCTAGGCTGGTAACCTATCATCATCCTTTGATGGGATTCAGCGGCGAAAAGGTCCACCCATTGGGCATGTATGAGATGGACGTACGGATGGGTGACGAGTGGCCTAAGAGGTTGACCTAGAAAATAATTTTTTTTGTTATGAACGAGAACGTCTTCTCGGCCTATAACCTCATCATAGGAAGAGTGGACCTTAAGGAGTTTGAAACTGTTCCATCGACGGTCCACCAGATGCTAAAATTCTCAACCACCTATGGGGTAGGGGAAGTGCAAGGTGACTAGACCATAGCACGAGAATGTTACTTCAACTCGGTCGAAGAGAGAGAGGCCTATAAGAGGGAAACCACCACCTATAGCATTGATACATTGGACCCAAGAGATGAAACAAAGTTGAAGAAGGGAGAGGCCGCGAAAGAGGTAGAATCCATCGTCCTCAATGAGGACGAATCGGAAAAAACCATCCAGGTCGGCAAAGCCCTAAAGACAGAAATCAAGGAAGATATGATAAACTTCCTGAGGAAGAGGCAGAGTATCTTCGCTTGGAGTCACACAGACATGCCTGGCATCAACCCTGAGGTTATGAGCCACAAGCTCAACGTGACCAAAGATGCCAGGCCTGTAAAAAAAAGACGAAGAGTTTACTCCAGGGAGAAGTACGACGTCATACGGGAAGAGTTTAAAAAATTAGATGAGGCTGAGATTATAAGAGAAGTCATATATCCAGAGTGGCTATCAAATGCAGTCATCGTGCCCAAAGCCAATGGGAACCGGAGAATGTGCGTTGATTTTACTGACCTGAACAGGTCTTACCCAAAAGACAGCTATCCCTTACCTCGAATAGATCAGATGGTAGATGCCACTGCAGGGAACGAGCTCATGAGCTTCATGGACGCATATTCAGGATACAATCAGATCTTCATGGATGCAGAAGACTCAGAGAAGACAGCCTTCATCACCGACAAAGGGATGTACTGTTACAAAATGATGCCTTTCGATCTGAAAAATGCGGGGGTGATATACCAACATCTTATGAATAAGATGTTCGAAGATCAAATAGGCAAGACTATAGAGGCGTATGTAGACGATATGCTGACGAAGATCTTAACGGCCTGCACTCATGTGGCAGACCTTGAAAAGACCTTCGATACTATAGACTTATACAGGATGAAACTCAACACAGCGAAATGTGTCTTCGGGGTAGGAGCTGGGAACTTTCTAGGATTCATCGTCAATTAAAGAGGAATCGAAGCAAACCCTGAGAAAATTAAGGCTTTTCTTGACATGAAGACACCAAGGAGCATCAAGGACATCCAAAGACTCACGAGGAGAGTGGCCGCACTCAACAAATTTGTTTCCAGAGCAAAGGACAAGTGTCTTCCGTTCTTTAAAGTGATTAGAAAGTCCTTCCAGTGGGACGAAGAGTGTGAAAAAGCTTTCAACCAGCTCAAATCTTACTTGGGGTCTCCCTTATTGTTATCTCGACCCGTAGCCAGAGAGAAATTGTATATGTATCTAGCAGTCTCTAAATCGACTATCAGTGCAACCATAGTGCGGGAAAATGTTGGAATCCAAAGGCCTGTGTATTTCAACAGTAAAGCCCTTCAAGGGTCTGAACAAAACTACCCTCGTATGGAAAAGCTAGCCTACGCCCTGATACATTCTTCAAGGAAGATGAATCCCTACTTCCAAGCCCATTCCATGGTTGTCCTCACCGACTCCCCACTAAGATAGGTCCTACATAAACCTGAGAAGTCTGGAAGATTGATGACTTGGGCCATTGAGCTGGGGGAGTATGACCTTACCTACCAACCTAGGACAGCCATCAAGGGGCAGGCCCTCGTAGACTTTGTTACGGAGTTCACATGGGAAGAGGTCTAGGCAGAGAATGACCTAGAGGGTGCTGATGGGTCAAACATCAGTGTCTTCCGAGAGCAGGAAGAGGTTGCATCAAACGTCTTTCGAGAGCAGGAAGAGGTTGCACCAAACGTCTTCCAAGAGCAAGAAGAGGTGGTACCGAACGTCTTCCGAGGGCAGGAAGAGGTCGTATCCAAAAAGATCAGGAGCAAAGTAGCGAAGAACGAGGAGGATCGGTACCTCTTCAAACAAGGAATCAGGTCAGAAGGGGCCTTCTCAACAGACACAGACATTTGGAACCTCTTCGTTGATGGTTCTTCATGCGACAGTGGAAGCAGTGCAGGGTTGATACTTTCAGCTCCAGATGGTGCCAACGTTAAAAAGGCTTTGAGGTTCAACTTCAAGGCATCTAACAACGAGTCGGAATATGAAGCCAGGGTAGCAGGTCTCTCATTAGCAAAGACTCTGGGTGTAAGACGACTCCTACTTCATAGCGACTCAAGGTTAGTTGTCAATCAAGTATTGGGAGTCTATGAGGTAAAAGATGAAAGGATGGCCAAGTATCTGAAGAGGGTGAGAATGATGTTAGAGCATTTTGAAGAGACAAAACTGAGAGAATACCTTGGCAAAGTAACAGCCATGCGGATGCATTGGCAAGGTTGGCCTCGACGACGAAGACAGACATCAGAAGGACAGTCCCTATCGAGGTATTAGGAAAAGTGACCATTGAGGAGGAAGAGGTATGCAACCCTTGTCTTAATTTGTACCTAGGAGACTCATGTATGGACTTCCTCATCAGATATATCAAAGAGGGAGAGCTACCCGAATCTAAGTTAGAGAGGAGGAAATTGAGATATAGGGCAGCCAAGTTCTCCATAGTAGGAGACGTCCTGCACAAGAAGGGATTTCTGCTACCTCTCCTCAGATGTGTGCATCCCACCGAAGTTCCCTGCATCTTACAGGAAGTTCACGAGGGCTCTTGATCCAGTCACATAGGGGGAAGACCCTTGGCTAAGAGAATTATTACCCAGGGATACAGGTGGCCAACCTTGGCCAAAGATGCTACAGCTTACGTGAAGAGGTGCGATAAATGTCAGAGATTCTCCACTATTCCTCATCAACCTCATCAACCTATGACGTCAATCACCTCTCCATGACCCTTTACAGTATGGGGAATTGACTTAGTAGGACCCCTACCAAGAGCTGCCAAC
Organism: Sambucus nigra; assembly: GCA_949130495.1. NCBI lineage: Eukaryota > Viridiplantae > Streptophyta > Magnoliopsida > Dipsacales > Adoxaceae > Sambucus > Sambucus nigra. The sequence goes on from OX422216.1 coordinate 23,146,027, forward strand.
AATTACCGGTTCTTGATAGTAGCCATTGACTACTTCTCAAAGTGGGTCGAGGCAGAACCGATGATAACGATCACAGAACATAAGACCTTCCAATTTATTTGGAGGAATATCATATGCAGACATGGCCTCCCAAACACCCTCATCTTGGATAATGGAACCCAATTCAAGAACTCTTCTTTAAAAAAGTATTGCGTAAGAGTTGGGATAAAGCAATTCTTCTCATCTCCTGGCCGACCTCAGGCAAACGGTCAGACCGAGGTCACGAACAGAACAATCCTCGATGGAATCAAGAAGAGATTAGAATAAGCGAAGGGAAGATGGACTGAAGAGGTCTACGCTGTGTTATGGGCCTATAGGACCACGACAAGGACACCAACAGGAGAAACCCTGTTCACGCTAGCACATAGCTCAGAGGTCCTCATACCAACGGAAGTGGGGCTCCCAACTCATAGGGTTCAGGCCTATAACCCTGATAAAAATGGGGAAGAGAGGAGACTAGACCTAGATCTGATTGAAGAGAGAAGAGAAAATGCAGAAATCAGACAAGCAGCTTACCAGCAGAGAGCAGTAAAATTCTACAATCAGAGGGTGAAGTCCAGACCCATCACCATGGGAGACTTGGTACTGAAGAAGACCTTATAAAAAATAAACAAACTCCACCCAAACTGGCATGGCCCCTACAAAGTGACATAAGAGGTTGTACCCGGGACCTACAGGCTAGAAAACCTAGAAGGGGAACCTTTTGTCAATCCCTGGAATGCTGATCATCTGAAGAAGTATTACATATGATGTTGCAAAAAGTTATGTAAATGTACCATTTTATGAACATATTATTAATAAAAGATCAGTTTCCATGTTGATTCTTGCTTCATTGTGCTCTAATGGTAGAAATCATGAGGATAACATCTTCGGTGATGACCTCAGACCCTTATAACATCATTAAGTAGTGACAAGGTCTGAGTTCTGACACCATAATTAGATGACCTCAGACCCTCAACATCATTAATTTGGTGAGATTAATTATGAGGATAACATCTTAGGTGATGACCTCAGACCCTTATAACATCATTAAGTGATGACAAGGTCTGAGGTCAGACACCATAATTAGATAACCTCAGACCCTCAACATCATTAATTTGGTGAGATTAATTATGAGGATAACATCTAAGGTGATGACCTCAGACCCTTACAACATCATTAAGTGGTGATAAGGTCTGAGGTCAGACACCATAATTAGATGACCTCAGACCCTTAATATCATTAATTTGGTGAGATTAATTATGAGGATAACATTTTAAGTGATGAGCTCAGACCCTTATAACATCATTAAGTGGTGACAAGGTCTGATGTCAGACACCATAATTAGATGACCTCAGACCCTCAACATCATTAATTTGGTGAGATGAATTATGAGGATAACATCGTAGGTGATGACCTCAGACCCTTATAACATCATTAAGTGGTGACAAGGTCTGAGGTCAGACACCATAATTAGATAACCTCAGACCCTTAACATCATTAATTTGGTGAGATTAATTATGAGGATAACATCTTGGGTGATGACCTCAGGCCCTTACAACATCATTAAGAGGTGACAAGGTCGGAGGTCAGACACCATAATTAGATGGCCTCAGACCCTTAACATCATTAATTTAGTGAGATTAATTATGAGGATAACATCTTAGGTGATGACCTCAGACCCTTATAACATCATTAAGTGGTGACAAGGTTTGAGGTCAGACACCATAATTAGATGACCTCAGACCATCAACATCATTAATTTGGTGAGATTAATTATGAGGATAACATCTTATGTGATGACCTCAGACCCTTATAACATCATTAAGTGGTGACAAGGTCTGAGGTCAGACACCAAAATTAGATGACCTCGGACCCTCAACGTCATTGATTTGGTGAGATTAATTATGAGGATAACATCTTAGTTAATGACCTCAGACCCTTACAACATTAAGTGGTGACAAGGTCTGAGGTCAGACATCACACTTGGATGACCTCAGACCCTTAACATCATCAATCTGGTGAATATTTTATGAGGATAACCTCTTAATTGATGGCCTCAGACCTTATAACCACTATGGTGACAAGGTCTGAGGTAAGGCTATTAATTTAGTTCAAGCAGACATCATTGCACAAAGACTACAGAGCTAAAACATCGCATGACAGAAGCATTCAACAAACAAAGCAAATGAAGTAAAAATCCTCCTCAGAGGTTGTCATTCCAATTGTGGAAATTCAAAAAATATAAGTTATATATGTTCTTCACAGGCTACATCCAATCAGGGGTTACAAAAAGTACAGAAAGCTTCACAATTAAGCCTAAGGATTCGAAGGGGGTGTGTTGGTATCCTCGGCCTGAGTTTTTTAGACGATGTTGGTAACCTCGGCCTCATCTTCTCTGTGGTCAGCTCCCTCTATCTCCGTACCATCCAGTGGTGCAGTCTCTGCAGGTGCAGCAACCTTCTCGTCAACCTCCTGAAGGGCTTGGGCAAGCTGAGGGTTAGCAAAGCCGAGACCTATGAAATCAGAGGCCTTCAAACTTCCTTCCTCCTTTTCCTTGACAGCCGCCCATTTCATTGTAGATTTAATACCTCTTTCAAGGTACTCAAAGCCGAAGCTCATAAACTCGTATGAGGCTTTATAATCAGCAAGTATACCATCAGAGGTGTCTTCAAGAGCTGCCTTCACTACAGAGTCGACCTTTTGCTGCAGAACATCGTCCTTTGCCTTCAGAGCAACAACATGGTCCTTTTTGAGCTTGGAGATCTTTTTTCCCAACCCCTTCACCTTCTTCTCAGACTCATTAAACTCAGACTTCAGGCGATCTATTTCGGCATTCAGAGTGCTTTGCACCTTCTCGACCTCTTGACCCTTCTGGATCAGGGGTAACTTCCTCAGAGTCCAGTTGGAGAGATGATGCATAGCGGCCAGGCCCTACAAATTATATGATCGTGTATATGAGTTGAAAGCCAAAACAGAGGTTACACTTCGAAACTATAAAGAAATCTGAAGTCATACCTGAATGGACGTGTGGAGGCCAAATTTAACCAGAAGAGGGGTGTCCATTGATTGATAAAAATATTTATCAGCCTCGGTCATGGCAGAGCCGATGACATCCAGTGCCTGCAGAGTATGGCCTATTATGCTGTCATTGATTTTTAGTTTCTCTATGTGAGCAGCCAAGGCATCATCAGAGAATATTGGGATGGCAGAGTCCCCACCTTTCTTTTTCTTCCTCTGATCGTCAGGGGAAGGGCCAGTAGCATTCGTCTTTCTTATGGCCCGAGCCTTCGAGGTTGAGGGAGGGGGAGGGGGAGGAGGATCATTCAGACCTGCCTTCTTCGCAAGCTTTGTCAAACTCGGTGCAACCATTTCCCAGAGCTCGTCTGATATTCCCTTTGGACGCTCTGTAAAATTTAAAGGTCTGAGTTAGAGGGTCCGATATGCATAAACTCAGAGGTATAACTTGAATGAAAAACACTTACCAAGCTCTGTAAAAGGACTTCCCCCTAAACCAGTCTCAGAGAGGTAGTGGGGGGTCATCAGATGTTCAAATTTAATGAGCAGACCATGCATCCCCTGATCCTGAAGGTCCTTGACCTTTTGAAGGTTTTACAGGCTTAGACCAGGGTCGACCTTGGTAAACATTGTGACTTTACCAAATCTTATGGGCATTCGTGGCTCTAGTGGGGAAGAGGGGGCACATGGACCAAATTCCAATAGCCCTGAAGCAAAAAAATATCGAGGCTTCCAGTTATGGTTGGAAGTCTGAGTTATCTAGAGCATTTTCTTCTTAGGCTTCCGAGCTACAAAATGATAGTAGCTTGGATGATTTTTGGCAGACGAAGGGACATAGCAACCTACAAAGACCTGGATTGGAAGGTCTGAGTGGTGAACAACCCTCTATAAGATAATGGCACCAATTATTACCCTCTAAGCATTCGGTGACAATTGGGAAGGGGCCAAGTTGATATAGTCTAAGATAGACCTAATGATGGTGTGGATGGGAAAATGAACCCCTAACGTGAACATCTGCTCATACAAGCAGATCTCACCATCTCAGTCGTGATAAGCCCTCTCTTCCCTCAGAGGTATCCTGATCTTTATGGAGGGGCTGATGGAGTACATGTATCTGAAGCAAAGAAGGTCTACCTCAGTAACTGAACTCTCAATCTCGATCGCCTCATAGGCGTCGACATCACTCTCAGCATCCTTGTCATCGTCATCATCCAGCTCAACGTCGGTCGAAGCAGACGTTGGAGGATTACTTGGGAACCTATGAGCAAACTCGGCCCCAGTGACAGCCGACAGGGGAATGGCGTCAAGTATTGGTCGAATAGCCACGCTCGTTTCAATAATATCAACCTCTGAGGAAGAGGACGATGTGCTTGAATTTTTATGGGACGAGGCCTGACTAGAGACCTCTGCGTGATCAGGGACCTGATCTTATTGATTTGTGAAGTCCATGGCCTCTTGGAAAGAATCCACAGATATAGGGTCTGATGTGAAAGACTTAGACTCAAACATCGGTGATGGTCCAGTAGGTACCTCAACTTGGTTAGTGGGTTCAGATGGCTCAGGATATACTACCTTCAGGGGTGGTGGAAATATAGGTCTGAGGGGGAATTACCCTGACCTACGAGCTTCCTCCTGTGCTCTTTCTATTTGCCTAATTTTTTCTAAAGTCTTCTCCCTGAGAGAAGGGAACTCCTCTAGAAGTTGGTAAAGGGGCCTGAGCATCAGAGGCAGACCCTACACTTACCACTCTCCTAAACAACAAACAAAAACTGACTAATGGAATGATTCAACTAAAGATCAAACTTTTAAACCTAGAGCAAGAACAGTTCGCCTGAAAATATGGAGACCTCACCGAAAATCTCCAAAAACTCGCCGAAAAATGCAAAAGTATGAAAACTCACAGAAAAATTAAAGGATAAAGAATGGAGGAGGGTACCTGAAGATTAGATGGTAAGGGAGAAGGAAGAAGACGCGAGGAATCACCACCAAAAGCTTCGAACCAAAGCTTTTCTAGAGAGAGAAAATGCTGCTGAAACAAATCATTCCAAGAAAGATAAGTGATGAAGAAGGAGGGAAAATGGGGGTTTAAACCCATAAATATGGAGGCACGTTTACCAAGACCCATTATTTCCTTGGGAGCCCCAAAGGACGGATGACATCACATGCTTTCCAGGCACGCCTCACTTCAGCGATGGACAAGTGTCAAATGAACATTGGCCTAAAGAAAGGCCTCGGAGGTGTAGAGATCCCACAGTCACCTGCTCTCACATGTAACTAAGGGCTGGGGGTGATTGATATGCCCCGTGTCACCTCGGCTCAGAGACACCAACCTCGGTCAAGGACATGGCCGACGCTGGAAAAGCCTTGGGTCAGTGACCAGCACCCTCGGCCATAGAAGGGTCGGCCCTAGCCGACATCACTATCAACCTCTTCAGGGGGAGACCGCATGAATCCGGGAGCCAACAGTTCGAATGATCACCCGGGAATGACAACATCGACCGGGGGTAGGACGAGGTTACAAGGAGCCTTACTTCTACCAAGGTCGACCTCATCAGTAAATTAGCCGATGTTCCATGCACATGCCAGCTTAACCTCGGCCCAGGCCGACCCTAATTCCTTACCTCGGCTTCACTTAATCCAAGACCTTCATGGCTCATCTCGGATTGAACTAGCAACTAGACCTTATCAACCTCGGACTCTCCCAGGCCGAGGTCATGACCAAGCACGAAGGCCGAGTACTTATTGACATGTGGATAAGGACACGTGGACACAAGTCAGTTATAACAAATCATTCCCCACACGTGAGGGGAATATTTCATCATCATTCTCTACATGTGACAGTGACAGATGTCTTCATCAGATTGGCTAGATCAACACACACATGCTCATTGCATGCACAGGGGGTACATTACACCCCCCAAGTACTATATATAGAGGTCATCCTCTACCTTGCAAAGGATCCGAATTTGGCAACCCTAGCTGAAACTCTGTCCAAATACATAGTAGAGCTTGAGAGAGCTTGAGAGATTGTATCCATGGCCATCAGTTACTTATTTCAGTGAGATTACACACACACACACAGTGGACGTAGGCCAATTTAGGCCGAACCACTTATATTTCGGTGCTCATCCTCTTCTCCTCACCTCCTTCTACATATATACATATATACACATTATCCTGTGCTGCCATTATTATCACCTTCTTGAGCTTGTCAACACCTTAGCTGGTGGTGCTATTTCCAGCATCATCATTAATTTTTCATCTTTTAATAAAAAGAAAATTTATTTAGTTTTGAAAAATTAAATTGTTGTTAACAACTATCATAGAATCCGCATGTGTTAGAAAATTAGTTTAATTAAAAAGAAGAAATTAAAAATTGGGTGTCCTACGTTCTTTCAAACCTTTCTAAAGCACTCAATCTTTCTGGAGTGAAGGACTGCTCGTCATAGGAATTGGGAGTTCTGATAGTGGAATTTGTTCCTAGACGATAGGAAAGATCCCTAGAAGTCCTGGAATAACTTTGCACAACATTCCTTGTGGGTGGTGGTGGCATATTTCTTTGACTGGACTAAGCAGGTAGTCCAACTTGTAAAGTTTGGGCCAATTGCCTCAGCATATCCTGCATAACCTCTTGACCTTTGGCTAGGCTAGTCAGAATTCCAATTAAATCGTTAACGCTTGGTGGAGCGGAGGTATGAGGCGAAATTACCTCATTCTAGGTACTGGTTTTCGGAAGATCTGCCATAGATGATGAACTTGGTATTAGTAATACGTTCCCACTAACGGTGCCAATCTGTTGATGAAGAAAACTAGACTAGGCCTAATTAATTGATCACATATAATTTAAGTAAAAAAATTAAGATAAATGATATTTTTAAAGTGGTTTGGCTCAAGAGAATAGCCTACTTCCACTATTATGTAATGCTGAATTGCCTTGATTTGTTTTGTCCCCTTTCCATTAGGGGGTTATAATGTATTTATAGCCCAAAGGGCCGTCAAAAAATCACAGTATGAATGGATGGAATGCCTTCATTAATTAGGCATTTAAATCCGTACGTGATAAGAATTAGTTGTAAGTCTATTAGCGTTTCATTAGCCAAGTCGATTGAACTTCCTGTTGAGTTGGTCGGTATTCCCAGCTGGTTGGTCTTCTGAATAGGTCGGTCGCCTCACGTTGAGATGGATTTGGGCCACGTTGGATGACATGTGCTGATTTGTAATTGGTACACGTAAGTTGACTAATTTTGGTATCAACAAATGATGAAGTGTAATCGTTTGACATCTCCACCACTGAGGTGCCATGTGGCGTGTTGGGGTAAACTCTACAACTTTGTTTTTCCAATCATCATGATGCCTTTTAAAATTCCTACGCGTGGAAATCAAAACATCAAGTTTAATACCAAACGAATATATTCTCTTAACCTCTTTACAATCCCACACTTAGTCATTTTCATCACTTTCAAACACTTCTGCCATTGTTATTCCAGAGCTCAAGATTTTGTTTTTAGAGAGAGAAAACACCATTAGCCCTCTAAACTCACTATGATTCGTTGCAAAATTCCTTCTCCACCGCCCATTCCATCTCCTCTCCTTTTCTCTATTAGTTTCATGATTTTTCCTCTATTAAAAACTTCTTATATTGACCAATAGCCTCCACCAGTCAACTACCCACTATTTTTTACTAAGTTTTTAGCCAAGTCCTAGAGGCTAATAGGGCGGCGCGTGATGCCTACTTACAATTATACTACCTTGCTCCCTGGTTTACAAAAGAAGACACGTTTAGATAAGAGTTCAAAGCCTTATTTGCACATTTAAATGTTAGGGTAGACGCTCTGACTTTGGGAGATGAACTTGAGGAGCGAGGGAGTTTTGGATATCTAGCCCATGAAAGAACCCCTCATTTTTGCTAGGACCGTGGGGACTTTTCTAATTCCAATGTTGACTTCAAGGGACCTGGAGGTCGTCCTGAGGGTTTTATTGTTTGGTCAAACTACATTCATGAGAAATGCTTAACTATCCTAAAAAGGGAGGTCTTCATCATACTTATTGTTATGAATATCTTACATTGTCTAAACATAATTCCTCCCTTTAACTTTTGGTTTCTTATTGGAATATTGTAAGGACATAATTTTATAAATGTCCGGGGTAGAATCTAGGAATTTTCTTTTTATCCTAGATCACAGTATGTATGTCTTATACTGCTACATTCGGCACGTCAACACGATCATCCACGACGTCCTTGATCCGAATCCATGCATCCACCATCTTCACACGTGCGTCATGCTTCATGCGATGTGCTTCTCAACCGTTCCCACTACTCCACTTCACATTATTAGTAAAATGGTTTATTGGAGTTTTCAATATTTGCATAAATATTTGGGAAATTTTTAGAAAATATTTTTCGAAGTCTGATTTGTTTTTAACACAAAAGCAGAAATTTTTCTAACTGTAGAAGCGGACTTTTCTTGGTCATCGAGCTCGTTTGAACGACATTGCTCTGTCGTTTAAGCGACATGAGCATGTCACGCGATCTCGTTCGAGCGACATGTGTGTCTCGTTGGAGCGACATGCCTATGTCGTTCGAGCGACGGCGCCGCCTCGATTTTTGTATAAATATTTGTGCCTATTCTGCACGTTTTTTCAAGTCTTTTTCGCACACGTTTCTGCGATTTACAGCTCAAAAAATTGACTTCAAGTTTTTAAGGTTTCATGCCTTCTTTATTCACAAAACCATTCCTATATATGTGTGTGAATCTTTAAACCTTCAAATGATCGTTTTTTACTCATCTGGAGTAACTTGTGGAGAAGCCGACTCTTTTCCATTGCTGCCCATCTGGAGTTCTTATGGGAAATTCCAGCCGACGACATCGGAACCGACACCTGAGGGTATTTCGTATGTCACTCTTATTTTCAGTATAATCCGTGTAAACCGTTCTTTACAAATTATAGTGAAAATAAAAGGTTTTGCCCCTTTGGGGGATTTTTCCTCACTTGTGTGTTTGTTTGTGATTGAATGTTCTTGCATGATTATATTGTGTTCAATCACACCTAGATGCATGTTTTAGTATTTAATTGAAAAACTGAGTTTAATTAAACAATTTCTTTTTTTGAAGAAAGCGGACTCTCAAATTTGTATCAGAGCCAATGACACAATTATACCGTGTAATTTTCCGCAAAATTTTTCTAGAGATATCAATTTTCTGAAAAATTGATTTTTTGAAAAAGGGCGTGTTCAAAATGGAGAAATTATATAATAAAATGCGAGTTTTTGACAGGACAAATTGTGCTTACTGGAAAGACCGTATGAAATCTGCTCTAAAAGCCATAGATGAAAGAGTTTGGATTTTGGTAGAAAGAGGGTGGACACCTCCCTCCGTCACTATTGACAACGTGACAAATTTAAAATCTGTGACTGCATGGACTGAAGATGAATTTAAATGGTCATCGTTTAACTCTAAGGGACTTAGTGTTATTTCTAGATCTGTCACACCTGACGAGTTCTGGCGGATAATGAAGTGTACCACGTCAAAAGAGGCATCGGATGTTTTACAACTTACTCATGAAGGAACTAATGTCGTGAAAGAATCAAAATTGCAAAACTTAACAACTCAATTTGAAACTATCACCATGCTTGAGTCTGAATGTTTTGATGAATTCTATTCTAGATAATCTGATATTATAAACACGAGCTTTAGTCTTGGTGAACACATTCCTAATGCTAGAGTTGTTAAAAAGATTCTAAGATCACTACCTAAGCGTTTTAACCCTAAATTCACTGTGCTAAATTCTATGGGTAATTTAAACACGCTTAAATTAGAGTAATTGGTTGGAGACTTACAAACTTTTGAAATTGACATGTTTCCTAAGTCTGTTAAACCAAAAGATAAGGGAATTGCACTTAATTCCCAAGATAGGAAGAGTAAGGTGTCGGCAAGAAAGAGAGTAGAGTCATCTAAAAAAAGGGGGAAAGAAATGTTAGATTCTGAGTGTGACGTAGATTTAGATGATTTGGCCTTGTTTGCAAAAAAATTCAAGAAAATTCTCAATTTCAAGAAAAATGGAAATTTCAAAGATAAAAAGAATTTTGAGAAAAATAACTTTGAAAAGAAAAATGAAAAAGATTTGAAAGACCCTCCTAAGAAAGACAGTGAGAGGTGTTATGAGTCTGACGGTAAGGGTCATAGAGCTTTTGAGTGTGCTACTAGGCTGAACAGACCTGCCAAAGAAAAGGGCAAAGCTATCCTTAATGCTATCCTTAGTTACGACAGTGAGGTCGAGTCGGTGGACTCTGGAGACGTGTCATCGCATAAATCTAACTTCACCGCATTCATGGCTAGTCATGTGAGTACCTCTAGTGCTCCTCATGACAATGAGTATGTACTTCACAAGAACACCTCGACAGTGAGAATGAAGTGAGTGAGTGGGAGGATACTACAAGTGAGAGCGAGAGTAATCTTTAACGCGCCTACGCTGAGTTGTATGCTGAGTCATTTAAAACCAAATATCATAACAAAGCGTTAGTTCTTAGGATCACTGCCTTAGAGAAAGATTTAGGAGAAGCGAGAGAGAGAGAGAGTCCTCCACCTGCAATACCTTGAGAGAGAGAGAGTCTGCCTTTGTTGAGAGAGAAAGTCAATTTACAGAAAGAGAGAGACTGTTTAGAGAAAGAGAGAGTTATTTTGAGAAAGAGAAAGGGGGCTTGACTAATCAAGTGGCTAGTCTTACGAGTGAGCTCCATTCTTCACTGGAGACTCAGAAGAAACTTGAAGCCCTTGTAGCCCAACTTACTCATGATCTTGAGAGAGCACGGGAAGTCAAGGTTCAAATCGAAGACATATCTGGAAATATGGGAAAGATGATCCTCGGTCCCACTTTAGGTTTTGGTGATAGGCAGGGAATAGGTTTTGATGGTGCCTCCACGTCCCAAATAGAACGTGGACCAGTTCCTAAGTTTACTAAAATTCCATATGGCCATCGTAAAAAACCACGAAGGAGAGTTCGAACAAGAAAAGCAAACCAAGGTCAGCCTAAGACTGTGTTCTTTTATACGTACTCCAAAAGTAAAAGCCACCTGAGAGAGTTTTGTTATAATTTGGGTCAGACTTCACATACTTATGCACCTTCACATCGTACTGATGATTTTACCAGTCTGGGAGAGCGTGTTGAGTTTTTAGCCCCCACATCACAGATTTTGATGGAGGAATTCCGACGGATGTCTTTGTCGTCAGTGAATACTTCTCGCATCCTGGCTAAAACCAACAACAACAAGGGTAAACAAAAGGTTACCACTTCTTGGGTACCTAAGAAAGATGAAAAGGCCCTTGTTCTTCATGTCGCTCTCAAAGCACATAATACCTCACAGTGGTATTTCGGTAGTGGGTGCTCCAGACATATGATCGGTGATGTCTCATTTTTTACCTACCTTGAGGATCATGAGGAAGGTAAAGTCACCTTTGGAGATGGGATCAAGTCTATCATCATCGGAAGAGGTACATTAGAGTTACCAGGATTTCCTAAGCTGGAGAATGTTTTATACGTCAAAGGTTTGAAAGCAAACCTTCTCAGCATTATCCTGTTGTGCGACGCTGACTTTGCCGTAAAGTTTGACCGGCATGCGTGTAATGTCTATAATCAAGCAGGTAAACTTTTAGTGCAAGGGGTGAGGACAAAGGATAATTGCTATGGGACTATGCCCAAGTCCTCACTTATCTGCAACAGCGCCATGATCACCCCTATGGATCTATGGCACCAATGTCTAGGTCACGTGAACTTTAGAGATTTAACACGATTAGTTAAAAAGGACCTAGTACATGGCTTACCAACACTTAGAAATCCAACTTCCACGGTTTGTGGACCCTGTCAGTTGGGAAAGAAAATCCATAGTCCCCATAGGAAGTCGCATTCTATTACCACCTCCCGTGTGCTTGAGTTGATTCACATATACCTTATGGGTCCTACTCATACTGAGAGTCTGGGTGGTAAAAGGTATATCCTCGTGATGGTGGATAATTTCTCCATATCTTCGATTGTAGGTTTTCAGAGAGAGAAATACGATGCTGTAGAGTTTTTATAGACCAAGTGTCGTGTCCTGCAAAAACCAACACGGAGTCACTATTAACAAGATACATATTGAAACGGCACAAAATTTATGAAAGCAAAGGTAGATCCTCAGCAAAATGGGATTGTTGAGATGAAGAATCAAATAATTCAGGAAATGGCTAGATCTATGCTTTTGGGTCATAAGGTTGCTAGGAATTTTGGGCAGAGGCGGTGTCTACCGCGTGTCACATGGTGAATAGGGTTTACCTGCGTGCACACACACTTAAGACACCTTATGAATTATGGATTGGCAAGAAACCCAACCTTCCATATTTTCGTGTCTTTGGGAGTAAATGCTACATCCTTCGGGATTGAGAGCAATTAGGAAAGTTTGACTCCCGGAGGTACAAGGGAATATCGCTTGGATATTCATCAAATAGTAGAGCATACAGGGTTTTCAACCTGAATAGCTCTAAGGTTATAGAGTCAATAAACGTCACAGTGCAAGATGACGAACCTCTGCCGTTTGTTGATCCTAGCCTTCAGTGTGGGGATGAGAACTTCTCTGGCAGCGATTTACTTGCCCCTCACACACACCATGTGAACCCTACTTCTGTGTTAGGGAACACACCTGCTTGGGTTCGCAAGAGTCATGACCCTTCCACCATTGTAGGCTATCCCACTTTAGGTGTCAAGACTCGTGCTCAACTAGAGAACGTTGTTAGTTATTTTTGCTACACGTCCATAGTCGAGCCCAAGAATCATAAAGTAGCACTCAAGGATGAACACTGGATATCTGCTATACAGGATGAGTTGCTTCAGTTTAAAAAGAACAATGTCTGGGAACTTATTCTCTGACCCAGTGAGACGAATGTGATAGGTACTAGGTGGATTTTCAAGAATAAAATGGATAAAAATGGTACCATAATCAGAAACAAGGCCACGTTGGTCGCTCAAGGCTACACAAAGATAGATGGTGTAGACTTTGGGGAGACATTTGCTCCTATTGCGAGGTTTGAGTCCGTCTGCTTACTACTCACAAGTTATATCAAATGAATGTCAAGAGTGCCTTTCCAAATGGCATTCTACAGGAAGAGGTTTACATGGAACAACCAAAAGAGTTTGAAGAACCTAAGCACCCAGAGCACGTCTACTATCCGAGGAAAGCCTTGTATGGTTTGAAGCAAGCACCCCATGCTTGGTACGAGAGGCTTACTTCCTATCTCTTAGCCCGTGGCTTCAAGAGAGGGCGAGTTTATATGATGTTGTTTGTTAGAAGAGATGACGGTGTAATTTTGGTTGCCCAGGTCTATGTGGACGACATAGTATTTGGATCCACGTGCTCCCAGCATGCTCACCACTTTGAGGAGGAGATTAAAAGTGAGTTTGAGATGAGCATGGTAGGTGAGCTTACTTTCTTCCTTGGTCTCCAGGTTCGTCAACAAGAGGATGGGATGTTCATCTCCCAATCCAAAGATGCTAGAGACCTAGTAAAGAAATTTGGTTTAGACTCCGCTAAGCATGCACGTACACATATGAGTACTACTACAAAGATTAGTAAGAACACTTTAGGCAAGGACGTAGAGCAAACCTTGTATCGGAGTATGATAGGTAGTCTTATTTACTTGACTGCTAGTCATCCCAATATATCCTTTAGTGTTGGAGTTTATACGCGATATTAGGCATCCCCGAAAGAGTCACACTTACTCGCTCTAAAACGTATTATCAAATACGTGAGTGGGACTCTCTCCTACGGTATTAGGTATTCCTTTGATACCGATGATCGTGTGTCCGCCTATTCGGATGCCGATTGGGCTGGGGATGTAGATGGTTGAAGAACCAGTTATGGTGGGTGTTTCTACTTTGGTTCTGCTCTTATCTACTGGCTGAGCAAGAAGAAAAACTCCATCTCTTTGTCCACTGCGGAGGCTGAGTACATTGCCGTTGGGAGTTGTTGCACACAAATCTTGTGAATGAAGAAAATATTGAAGGATTATGGGATTTCACAAAACACCATGACCATCTCCTATAATAATACGAGCGCGATACACATATCTCGTAATTCGGTCCAACAATCATGCACAAAGCACATCAGGATATGCGAACACTTTATACGTCAGTTAGTTATGGAAAAAGTCGTATCCCTGAGTTTCGTACCCACTGACCTTCAGTTAGTCGATAATTTCTAGAAATATTGAGATGCCCTTAGATTCAAGAGTCTTAGGAAGTCTTTAAAGATTTGCACAGTTGACTGAGGGGATGGTTCATGTCTAGGATAGGATGCATTGTCATGTTCATATCATATGATTCCTATTGCTAGTTTGTATCATTTGTACTATTATTTTTTTTCTTTTTATATTTCTTTTCGAAAAAATCCAAAAATATTTTCTTTTTATAAAAAATTTAGAAAAGCAAAAAAAGATTTTTGTATTTTGTTTACACCTCTTATGGATGAGCATTTAAGATAACCGAGTCACAACTTTCATTTCCGTTTTTCTCGTGACTATTTGATAGTGATTTGAGACGCTACATCATTTCATTCACGTGCTTTACATTGTTTGGAGTCTTTGAGATGTGATTAGTGATATCTTTATACAAGTTTGTCTCATTATCTCCTTTATTGCACAGATGCACGAATTTATTTTATAATTGTACATGTCAATCACCTATTGGCTTGAGTGTGTTCATCTCAATTCTGTCTATACAACGAACCATATGCGATAAAACATGACAAGATTTGAATGCATGTAAAAACCGTTTGGTGAGATTGTGTGGTATTTTAAAACGGGGAAGGGCTGCGAAAGGTTCTCATTTAGCCTTTGCGATATCTAAGCCACCGTTAAATCGAACCTAAAAATTGATGTCTATTAATTATCCGGGGTCCAAAGAGGTTAAAAGAGCCCGAAAAATTTAAAGGGAATAAAAATTAATTCATGCCAAATATGAGCCATTAGGTTTCACATTCAATTCTCCAATGTTTGAGAATTTAGATCACCTCTAAATAAAATATAAATCTGAGGTAGTTTGGTTGGAGAATTTAAACGGGTTTGCATTTCCTTGAAAGTCCTAAAACAACATTCGATAGTTTTGGACGTAATTGGTGTGGAAATCACTTTGAGCTTTGATTTGCTAATTTGATTGAGTCAATTTCTTATAATTCCATCTTTTTACACCTAAGGAAGATGTTGAGTTCATTCTCTAGGAGTATCTGATATTCACCATGCACATATGTTATGTTTGCATGCATTGATTTTCCTATCGAATTTGCTCACACCCCTACATTTCCGTAATCATCGACTTGGTGGTTTTTGTGTTCTTTCATGGTGTGTGTTGATGTAAAAAACTAGATTGTATCTAATTAATCAATCACAAATAAAAATGAAATAAATAAGACAAAGGATTTTTAAAGTGGTTCAGCCTGGTGAAAATGGCCTACGTCCACTATTTTTTATTGCTGACTTCTTGCCTTGAATCTTGATAATAAGGTTTACCAAGAAATTCTGAGTCCCTTCTTATGAGGAGGTTACAATGTATTTATAGCCTTGAGGCTGTACATATCAAAGGATAATGCGATGTTATCTAGCAGACATGTACATCTGTACGATAATAATGCACATTTAATGCGTAGTTGCCTTTTGGTTTTCTTGATGTGTACGATGTATGCGCTTCAGTTACTCGGACAACTGATGTTGCTTGGGACGCTTTAGTTGATCGCACCGCTTAAGTTGATCGACACACTTTAGTTGCTCACACCGCTTAAGTTGCTCGACACACTTTAGTTGTTCGCACCGCTTAAGTTGCTCGGCACACTTTAGTTGTTCGCACCGCTTAAGTTGTTCGGCATCTCGGAGCGCTTCAAGTATTCTCCTCCTCGATAGACTTCATATTTGCCATGTAAGTTGACACGTGTCTTTATGTGATTGGTCTTCGCCAGTAGATTAAATTTGGTATCAATAGAAGCCCCCAATGTTTCACAGTTTGGTGCTGAGGAGGAATGTGAAACATTTTGCTAGAAAACTGCTCGGATTACTTACTTTCATAAATATTTTGAATTTCCACGATCACTTCGATATTTGTGCCCTTTTTCTCTTTCAGCCATCGGAAATGCAAGCGTCTTTCTTGGTAATCATTTTTTTCTCCATTCCCGAGGTAAAGTATTTAAACACGACAGAAATCCAATCGTCTTCTACTTTTTAAATATGAATTTCTGAATTCTTGCGTTCTCTCTCTCTCTCTTGTGCCTTTGTTCCTTCCATCCTTCATTATCAACCAATTTCTCTTTCTTCTGTAAGATTATCTTCCCTCTTCTCAATTAATTTTATTCACCATAGTTTATATTTTTGAATCACTGGATAAATTTCGATCTGAGTTTTCAATCCCTTCGTGGGTTATTTTGGAAGAAATTTCTGGTCCTTCTGATTTACTTTCTTTGGCAGAGGGACATTGGTTCCCAAGTCTTTTTATAGTTGAGTGTGGCTTTTATTTCCCACCAAATCCCCAGTGTTTGGAGTTTTGTCAATATTTCGATATTATACCTGCAAGAGTAGCTCCAAATACACGGAGGGTAGTTAATGGCGTACATAGATTGAATCAACTTCATGGAATTCGTTTGGGAATTCTAAAAATTATGTATTGCTATAGATGGGTTACCAGTGACGCTACTTTCTATTTAAAAACTAGATTTTTTAATAGAGATTTAGTTGTCAATCTTCCCGATGCCAATAAAGACTATTTTGATCATGGGGTAGTGATGAAAAACTAGCAACACCCTCCATTAGAGGGAGATGATGTGTACCAAGGTCCCAAGTGTCCACCTTATGGCAATGGGATAGGTTGTTTTTATTTTTTTTAAATCTTGTTTTTTTTATGTTTGATGAAATGCATCACTGACCTTAATTTTGTTTGTTATAGTTAACAGTAAAAGGAAACCCCCAAAGGAGATTGACATTAACATAAAGGATTTAAAACTTATCTGGGGTTTGCATCAATCAGTTGTCGGAGAGCACATTAGATCCACTTCTTATCTGTTGCGATACAAAAGCTACACTTCATATTTTATTGCTCGTCCTGTGGTGGTCGATCTTGACCACATACCAACCTCTGAAACCAGTGCGAAAGGTTCTTCTCCTGACTTAGATACTCCTATTACTGACATGATGAAGAAGAGGAAAGCTCCTGCATTTTTTGATAAGTCTGCCCTTGCTGCTGAAGAGGTAAAGAAAAGTAAACAAGATGTCCTAGATGAGGGGACAAAGAATATATATGCACTCCCCTATATTGCTGCTAAGAAAGTTAGCAAGAAGCCCCCAGTGCCTCCAAGTAAAACTATTGTCATTTCACCAATAGAGATAGGGCCTTTAATTAAAAGTGCTCCAGCTCCTCTGAGGAGATTGAAAAAAAGTTCTTCTGAGAGACCTGTTGATCCTATTTCTCAACCTTCAAATGTCTATGGTAATGTTTCTGCTTTTGTTGCTCCAAGCTCCGCTGTGGGCTTGATAAGATCTTGGACTATTCTAGAATCCCAAGGTGGTAAATACATATTCTCTCGTGAGAGACTTACGACATTGGCTGCTCAACACCTTAGTTCAGAAAGTATCACTAGTATGACTCATTTATTTTCTAATACTATTGTTGATATATTGACTCCAAATTCTTCCTTTTTCCATCTCGTGACGTTCTTTAACAGTATTTTGAAGAAAGATGATGCTATCAAGGCTTCTAGCTCCTCTGATGGGGTAGAAGAATCTTTTGATGGATTAACTCGATCCTTGAATAAATCTCGTAAGAAGTACGAGGAAGACAAATGTGATTGGGAGAAACAATTCAAGTCTCTTGAACGAGATAGAGATCGAGCTATGACTGACTCCAAAGAGTTGGAAAAGAAATTAAAGTAAGATGAACAGAGTAACAAGGAGCTTGAGGTCAAGCATAAATCTGCTGAGGAGAATATTGCCAAGCTTCGAGATGTTGAGCCATAAAAGACAGAGGTAGAAGAGAAATTGAAGTCTGACGAAGAGCTCCTCAAGGAAAAGACTTCTTTTGTAGAACAAAAAGGAAACTTGCTATTAAAAAATCTTTCAGTGATGGTTGGAACAAGGGTTGGAATAAAATTCTGGCTACTATGACTTCTCAAATGGAGTATGCTAGTGTTAAATACTTTAGGGATGGATGGGTAGCAACTTTAAAGAAATTGAAACTTGCTAAAGATTCTGAGTTATTCCAAGAGCATACTCATGGCCCTCCTCCCTCTCCTGGAGAAGAAGAAGATGATGAAGCTGCATCAGATGAGTCTTCTGTGATAGGAGAGAAAGTCCCTGTTGTTGCTGTCATTCAACCAGCCGAGCAAGTGCACCTTTCAAGCAGCAGCCATCACTGTCCGAGCAGCCAACCTCTTCCTCCAAACCGTTCGAAGAAATCGTAAGAAATAAGGAGAAGGTTAAAAGTTGCTTGGGTTTTTTATTTTCTTGTTTTCTTGGATGTAACTCTGAACAATGTTTTCCTTTATCATGATGAATAAAAAATGAACTTTTATGGTTTGTCTAGAATTTCTCTCTTACTTACTCTATTCGCGTGATTGTTAATTTTGCTTTTTGTCTTCTCTTTGCTAGTTTGTAGCCAGAATGGAACTCTTATCAACCAATAATACAGAGTTGATGAAGAAGTGTAATGACTATTTCAAATCTGGTCATGCCAATTTGACTGAGGCCCAAATAATTGACATCCTCGGATCAGATGCTTTTGAACGAGCAACTGATGCTTATCAATACTTGAAGCGCTTAATTGATCGTGTTGTAGCTAACAACGTAGCTTATTACGAATTGATTGAAGAGCTTCAAGGAATGATCGAAGAGATTTAATAGCAATATAAAGAATCCAACACACTCTTGTATCAAGGTTATGAGAAAAAGTACCAACAACTGAGTGCTGATAAGGGATATGACAAGTACATTTCAGCTTACGAGAAAAAAGAAAGTGTTATAAAGCTTGAGGTTGAAGAGCACAGGCATATTGCAAAACTGTTAGAGCAAAAGAACATCATTTTACAGGAGGAAATAAAATAGCTTAAATCTGCTGCCTCTTCTTCTTCTTCGAGAGCCTTGGTCCTAATTAATGATGATGGTTTTTTCTTTTTAGAAGTAAAAAATGCTAACTTGCGTGATGAGTTAGAAACATTGAAATGAGATGAACCTTCCACATCTGCTCGTGGCAGAGCAAGATCTTCTTTTTATGGACGAGCAAGGGCTGGTCGGATTACTATTAATGAAACGAGGACTCAGTTGGCCTTAGAAAATCAATTCGTTCAATTGATGGCAAAGAATCAGGCTCTGGTAGATATCTCTAAAAAGATTTTGAATTTCACTGACCAACTCTCTACTCAAAGTTCTGCTTTAGGAAGTAAAAAAATTCTGGTGAAAAATCTCCACGAGTAACTCGAGAGACTGACTTATCAATTCCACAAGCAGCCCAAGAAATTTTGGATTGCTGGATATAATGAAGCATTGTATCATCTCGATACTCATTTGTAACAGTCGAACAACGAAGGATATAAGCAGGGGTGGTTGAATGCTTTGTGTTCTAAAGCTGGAGCAAGGTCATTTCTTATGGGATTATTATGAACTTGGAGTTCTTGATTTACCTGTGCCTCCTTTTAAACTTGACCTTAATTGGATTCCAGCCCGTGCCATTCCTTGTGTTTTGATCTCCAAGTATCTTGATGGCTATAGTCTTCATTCAAACTTTGATATAACTCGTCCAGAACACCTGCTTGATCGACCATCCATAATTAATGTCAGAATGTCGCGAGATCTAAACTTCATCAACTCTCCTTATGTGTTAGAGGATCCTTCAGCTGGGATGGAACCTGTGTCAAAAGAAGAAGGGAAAAAACCCATAGAATATGACATTTTTATGTAATGAACCCAATTCATATCATATATAATCTGTTTTGGTTTTAATGAAGAAATTTTTAGTCTTTTGCTATTTCATTTTCTTGGAAATGCTTTGTAAAATATCTTTGTTATTCATTGATAGAATATGTATATATATATATATATATATATATATATATATATATATATATATATATATATATTTATATATATATATGTAGATTTGCGAAATGTCCTGCTTGGTTATTGAATTGCTGACCAACTGGAGTTGGTGGTTATTGAATTGCCGACCAACCGGAGTTGGTAGTTATTGAATTGTCGACCAACCGGAGTTGGTGGTTATAATGACTTGTCACACTTTGGGCCTAAGTAATGGAATGATTTTCATCCCATATTTCTGCTTAGTTGTAGTAATCTCGTTAATATTATCTTGATGCCAAGACAGTAGATGCCCCGGGGGGTCATCCATCTTCTTTCCTAGTTTAATACCAACCAACCGGAGTTGGTGGTAATTGAACTGCCGACCAACCGGGGTTGGTGGTTATTGGATTGCCGACCAACCGAAGTTAGTGGTAATTGGATTTCCGACCAACCAGAGTTGGTGGTAATTGGATTGCCGACCAACAGAAGTTGGTGGTTGATGAATTATCGACCAATCAGAGTTGGCAATAATTGGATTATCGACCAACCGGAGTTGGTGTTTGCTAAATTGCCGATTAATCGGAGTTGGAGGTTGCTGTTCAGAGATTATATAGTGTATAGCACTAATATTCTGGAAAAAAAATTCAACAAAAAGGAAATAGGGGCGAAGCATCATTTTATTCATATTGAAATAAATGTGTTACATATGGATTTCAATTACTGATAGTACTTGCGCAGATGCTCTGCATTCCATGCATTCTTGAATTCCTCTCCTTCCAGAGTTTCAATTCTGTATGTCTCAGGACGAACAACTTCAGTTACTCTGTAAGGTCCATGCCAGTTAGCCTCCAGTTTGTTATGCTTTTAGATGACTTTCTTCAGCACATAATCCCCTTCTTTCAAATCACACTTCTTCACCATTTTGCTGTAGAACAGAGTTGTTCATTGTTGATATGAAACATTCCTGATTGCTGCTTCCTCTCTAACTTCTTCCATCATATCCAAGTCTAATCGCCTCATCAGGTCACTTACAAGATAATTGAAATTAAGCACCTTATGTGTGGGAAGGCCTAATTCGGCAGGTATGACAGCTTCACTACCAAATGTCAACATGTATGGAGACTCCCCAGTTGCTGTTTGTGGTGTAATGCGATAATCCCACAACATAGAGTGTAGCTCGTTAATCAAATTTCCCTTCGCATCATCCAGCCGCTTTTTCAAACCCTTCGGTAGTGTTCTGTTTATTACTTCAGTTTGCCCATTGCTCTGGGGATGGCCTGGCGTGGAGAGGATCTTCAGTATATTGGATTGATGATAATAAGCATCAAATTCCTCGTTGTTAAATTGGGTTCCGTGGTTAGTGATGAAGGTATGTGGGAGACCATATCTGCAAATGATACTCTTCCAAATAAACTAATAGACTTTGTCATACGTCATATCAATGATGGGTTCAACTTCCACCCATTTGGTAAAATAATCCACAATAACCACGAGGTATTTGAATCTTCCCTTGATCGTTGGAAGTGGTCCTACCAAGTCTATCCCCCACATTGCGAATGGCTAAGAGGATGTATTGGGTGCTAATAATGCTTGGGGAGTTCTTCGAATGGAAGAAAAACGTTGGCATTTATCGCATTTCTTAGCATAAGCTACACAATCGACTCTTATCGTTGGCCAATAATACCCTTGTGGTGTTATTCTCTGTAAAAGCGTCTGACCTGCTACATGGGCTCCGCAAGACCCTTCATGAACCTCTTCAATCAATTATTTAACTTTAGAGGGATGGACATATCTCTGTAATCTTGTTATAACTCCTCTTCTGTACAAAATGCCATCAGTTAATACATAACGAGCAGCTTTAAGCTGCAGCTTCTTAGTTGAGAGTTTATCGAGTGGCACAATCCCTTTTTCGATATAGGCCCTGATAGGGTCCATCTAGGAGGGTCCCAAGTCGAGAGCAATGAAATTCATTATCAAGTCTTCGTCTATGCTCTGATCTACCTGGATCTCTATTGGGATTGTCCTTGTAGCTCGGTATGTGTTGCTGACGCCAGACGAGCTAGGGCATCAGCTCTTGCATTCTCCAATCTTGGTATTCTGATCAACTGAACTGCGGTGAAAGTTGAGATAACCTCCATAGATTTTGCATGATATTTGACCATTAGTTCTCCTTTTACTGTATACACCACGAGAATTTGATTCACAATTAACTGTGAATCACTGAATACAACGACCTGTTCTACCTTCATGGTTTTGGCCAGACTTAGACCCACGATCATGGCCTCATATTCAGCCTCATTATTAGATGCTTTAAATTAAAAACGGAGAGCATACTCTATATCAATCTCATCAGGACTGTTTAATACTATTCCTGCCCCGTTGCATGTGGTACACGAAGAACCATCCACATATAAGTTCCATATAGGATAGAGTTCCTCGATGGAATATCTGATGCTTCCTTTTATCTTCCTCCACCACTTCTCATTGCTCGTTGATCATCTTATCATGTTCATCCCCTGGTGGAAGTTGGTCGGGTCTTATCTTCGATGATCCCGTAACGTCCACGGGTTGGTCTGTATTAAACTCCTCCTCTTCGAATGTGTCAGAGTGAGTGAACTCTGCTATAAAATTCGCTACTGCCTGCACCTTCAGTGACGACCGTGGCTCATAAACTATATTATATTCACCAAGCTATACTGCCTAGTACATCAATCTTCTCGATTTCTTCAGTTTATGTAGAGCTTGTCTTAATGGCATATCAGTATACACCACTATAGTATGGGCTTGGATGTATGGCCTCATCCTTCTGCTTTCTTCGATTAGTGCCAGCGCTAACTTCTCCAGTATTAGATATCTGATCTTTGCTCCTCGAAAGGCTTTGCTGGTGTAGTAGACAAGTTTCTGCACTCCATTCTCCATTCTTATCAACGCCGAGCGAACTGCGTTCTCCGAAACTGCCAGATACAAGTATAGTCTTTCTCCCATCACTGGCTAGGTAACAACGGAGGTGTCCCCAGATATTTCTTTAATTATTGAAAGGCCTTATCGCATTCGTCATTCCACTTAAAAGTTTTTTGAAGTATTTTGAAGAAAGGGAGGCATCTATCTGTTGCTCGTGACACAAATCCGTTAAGTGCTACAACTCGCCTGGTGAGACTTTGCACCTCTTTCTTCGTGGTTGGAGATCTTAGCTCTAATAAGGCCTTGATATTTTAAGGATTTGCTTCGATACCTCGTTGATTGACAATATATCCGAGGAACATACCTTCTCGTACTACAAATATGCATTTGGTGGGATTCAACTTCATTTGATATTTTTCTAGTTGATCAAAAGTCTGACCCAGGTCAACTAAATAGCCCGCAGCTTTCTTACTTTTCGTCAGCATATCGTCAACATAAACCTCCATGTTGTGATCGATTTTCTCTGCAAACACCATATTCATCAACCGTTGATATGTTGCACCTGCATTTTTAAGTCCGAAAGGCATAACATTATAGCAATAAGTTCCTTTGGGGTGATAAAAGAAGTACTTTCCCTGTCCTCAGGCTTCATTTTTATCTGGTTGTAACCAGAGTAAGCATCTATGAAACTCAACAATTCATGCCCCGAGGTAGCATCCATGAGCTGATCGATTCGAGGTAAAGGAAAATGATCCTTTGGGCAGGCTTTATTAAGGCCAGTGAAGTCTACACACATCCTCCACTTGTTGTTCTTCTTCTTTACCATCACCACATTTTCTAGCCAGTCCGGGTATTTAACGTCCTCAATAAAAAAGGATTTTTGAAGTTTCTCGAACTCTTCCTGTATAGCTTGGCTCTTTTTAGGGCTGAACACTGTTCTTCGCTGCTTCACTGGCTTGATTTCTTTGTTCACGTTGAGCTCGTGACATAGGAAAGTTGGGTCTATCTCTGGCATGTCTTCGTGACTCTATGCAAAAGTTTATTTTCTGCTCCTTAGGAATGCTATCAATTCCTGTTTTAGTGAGGCATCCAATGACGCACCAATTTGAGTTGTTCGTTCGGGACGTTCGTCGTCCAGAATGAAATTTTCGGTAGCTTCCACCACCTGGCCCTTTACTAGCTGCGACTCGTCTCTAGGGTCTAATGTTTCAATTTCTGCATCTTCATCCACTTGATACGTAGTAGTATTTTTCCTGGATTCTTCCTGTTCAGTAGGTGAATAGTAGCATTCTAGAGCTACTTTCTGATCGCCTTTCACAACTCCCACTCCAAAGTTGGTTGGGAATTTTAAACATTGATGTACAGTAGATAGTACTGCTTCGAATTTCTTCAGACTTACCCTTCCCAGGATGATGTTGTAAGCTGATTGGATATTTTTATCCATTACGAAAAAGCGTACTCTCTCAGTTCGACAAGCAGGCCATGTACCAGTAAGCATATCCAACTTGATCGTCCCAAGTGGAAAAACCTTTTTACCAGTAAAATCGAGAAGGGGCCTGTGATATAACTCCAACCGGGCTAACTTCAGATTCAAACTATCAAAGCATGGGTAGAAAATGATATCTGTCGAGCTACCATTATCCACCAATAACCGTGAAATCACCACTTCTTTCATTCTCATCTTGATTACCAATGGGTCATCACGAGGATATAGTACACTTGTAAGGTCATTTTTGGAAAAAACGATGACCAGTTTGTCTTTATTCACCTTCCTCGGGTGATTATCTTCGGCTAAATTTATTCGTTGTATGTAAGAGCAAGCTTGGGACTCATTGAGGTAAGCTTTTCTTTGCGCAATCGGATCTCTTCCTCCTGCATCTCCACCTGTAATGACATTACATTCAAACGACATAAAATGGATTAAAAATACCTCACGCTCTGGTTGATTTGGTCTTTTGGGGAGATCAGGGTCATCTTCTGGATTATCATCATGATCTCTTTTCTTATCTTCTTTTGCTCGAAGAGGAGACTTAGATCTTTGCCTTCCTCATTCGCTGGTATTTCCACGATTTTGGCGAGCAACATACTTAGTCAATTTCCCTCGCCTGATGAGTGCTTCAATTTCATTCTGGAGAGTTGTGCAACGTTTGGTCGTGTGACCATGATCTTTGTGGAATTCACAATATTTGGACTTATCCCTTTTGTCTGGATCTGCCTTTATTTTCCCTGGCCAGGCTAGCTCCTCGTTGTTCTTGATCTCCTCGAGAATGTGATTTATATCTACCTTCAAGGGAGTATAATTTCCATATTTCTTCATCTGCTCCAGTGCTTGCTTACCCTTCGACTGTCTATCACCACCATTGTTCCTCTGTTCCTTCTTCTCAGTTTTACCAGCCTCAACCTTAGTCTCCTTATTGTCTGAATTCTTCTTCGTAGCCATGGCTTCCTCAGCATTCATGATTTTGGCTCCTTTTTCCATCAGTTCTGCCATAGTTCTAGGTGGGTCTTTGGCCAAAGTATAATACAACTTATCTGGTAACAGTCCACACATCAGAGCAGTAATTATTATCTTCTCTTCATAATCAATTACTTCAAGTTTCATTGAAACGAGTAATATAGTCTCTGGTACTTTCGCATGTCTTCTATCTAACACTCAGTAAATGTGCGACTCGTTTAACCGATTTCGCTCCAAAATAAAAATTCCATATGAAGAGCTCTGCCAGCTGAAGGAAAGTCGCAATCTTCCCCCGAGGAAGGTTATTGTACCATATCTGAGTTGACCCAATGAGAGTTCCTAAAAACGCCCTACATCTCATCTCGTCTGGAACTGCATAGATATTGTCAGCAGCTTGGTATTCTTCTATATGGAGGATAGGATGATTTTTTCCATCAAATTTAGGTGTCACCACAGGAGATTTAAACTTTGATGGTGTGGGAAAGTCCACAATTGCCTGTACGAACGATGTCCCTTGGACAAAAGTTCGTTGTAGAGGATTTTTGGACTGAGCCATTTCCTCTAATCGGTCCTCCAACCTTTGAATTGAGCCCTTCCATGCTTTATTTCCCATATCGGATCTATTTGTTCGAGCAACTGATCGTATTGAGTTTTCCTCTTGGGATCTTTCATTACGGGTTATTGGTCGTGATTGGGCAGAGCCTTCCCTTAGGTTGGATGGTCGTCGAAAGTTCCTCAACGCAGTCCCGGGAGGATTTCTATTCCTTCTGGGTCCCAAACGATCAAAAGGAGAGGCCCTACTCAACCTTTCGAGAGCACTAGTCCTTTCTGGAGTTAGAGTGACGTTCCATTGAGAATTTGTAGCTCGTACTGATGAGGTCCGGCCAGGCTGATACGAAGGATCATTAGATCCCGCTAAGCATGCACGCACACCTATGAGTACTACTACAAATATTAGTAAGAACACTTCAGGCAAGGACGTAGAGCAAACCTTGTATCAGAGTATGATAGGTAGTCTTCTTTACTTGACTGCTAGTCATCCCGATATAGCCTTTAGTGTTGGAGTCTATGCGCGATATTAGGCATCCCCGAAAGAGTCACACTTACTCGCTCTAAAACGTATTATCAAATACGTGAGTGGGACTCTCTCCTACGGTATTTGGTATTCCTTTGATACCGATGACCGTACGTCCACCTATTCGGATGACGATTGGGCTGGGGATGTAAATTGTTGTAGAAGCACTTCTGGTGGGTGTTTCTACTTTGGTTCTGCTCTTGTCTTCTGGCTAAGCAAGAAGAAAAACTCCATCTCTTTGTCCACTACGGAGGCTGAGTACATCGTCGCTGGGAGTTATTGCACACAAATCTTGTGAATGAAGAAAATATTGGAGGATTATGGGATTTCACAGGACACCATGACCATCTCCTATAATAATACGAGCGCGATACACATATCTCGTAATCTGGTCCAACAATCATGCACAAAGCACATCAGGATATGCGAACACTTTATACGTCAGTTAGTTATGGAAAAAGTCATATCCCTGAGTTTCGCATCCACTGACCTTCAGTTAGTCGATAATTTCTTGAAATATTTAGATGCCCTTAGATTCAAGAGTCTTAGGAAGTCTTTAAAGATTTGCACAGTTGACTGAGGGGATGGTTCGTGTCTAGGATAGGATGCATTTTCATGTTCATATCATATGATTCCTATTGCTAGTTTGTATCATTTGTACTATTATTTTTATTCTTTTTATATTGCTTTTCGAAAAAATCCAAAAAGATTTTCTTTTTATAAAATTTTTAGAAAAGCACAAAAAGATTTTTGTATTTTGTTTACACCTCTTATGGATGAGAATTTAAGATAACCGAGTCACAACTTTCATTTCCGTTTTTCTCGTGACTATTTGATAGTGATTTGAGATGCTACATCATTTCATCGATGTGCTTTACATTGTTTGGAGTCTTTGAGATGTGATTAGTGATATCTTTCTACATGTTTGTCTCCTTATCTCCTTTATTGCACACATGCACGGATTTATTTTATAATTGTACATGTCAATCACATATTGGCTTGAGTGTTTCCATCTCAATTCTGTCTATACAACGAACCATATGCGATAAAACTTGACAAGATTTGAATGCATGTAAAAACCGTTTGGTGAGATTGTGTGGTATTTTAAAATGGGAAAGGGCTGCGAAAGGTTCTCATTTAGCCTTTGCGATATCTAAGCCACCGTTAAATCGAACCTAACAAATTGATGTCTTTTAATTATCCGGGGTCCAAAGAGGTTAAAAGAGCCCAAAAAATTTAAAGGCAATAAAAATCAATTCATGCCGAATATGAGCCATTAGGTTTCACATTCAATTCTCCAATGTTTGAGAATTTAGATCACCTCTAAACAAAATATAAATCTGAGGGAGTTCAGTTGGAGAATTTAAACGGGTTTGCATTTCCTTGAAAGTCCTAAAAAAGCATTCAATAGTTTTGGACGTTATTGGTGTGGAAATCACTTTGAGCTTTGATTTGCTGATTTGATTGAGTCAATTTCTTATAATTCCATCTTTTTACACCTAAGGAAGATGTTGAGTTCATTCGCTAGGAGTATCCGATATTCACTGTGCACATATGTTATGTTTGCATGGATTGATTTTCCTATCGAATTTGCTCACACCCCTACATTTTCGTAATCATCGACTTGGTTGTTTTTGTGTTCTTTCATAGTGTGTGTTGATGTAAAAAACTAGATTGTATCTAATTAATCAATCACAGATAAAAATGAAATAAATAAGACAAAGGACTTTTAAAGTGGTTCAGCCTGGTGAAAATGGCCTACGTCCACTGTTTTATATTGCTGACTTCTTGCCTTGAATCTTGATAATAAGGTTTACCAAGAAATTCTGAGTCCCTTCTTATGAGGAGGTTACAATGTATTTATGGCCTTGAGGCTGTACATATCAAAGGATAATGGGATGTTATCTAGCAGACATGTACATCTGTACGATAATAATGCACATTTAATGCGTAGTTGCCTTTTGGTTTTCTTGATGTGTACGATGTATGCGCTTCACTTACTCGGACAGCTGGTGTTGCTTGTCACGCTTTAGTTGATCGCACCGCTTAAGTTGATCGACACACTTTAGTTGCTCGCACCGCTTAAGTTTCTCGACACACTTTAGTTGTTCGCACCGCTTAAGCTGCTCGACAGCTCGGAGCGCTTCAAGTATTCTCCTCCTCGATAGTCTTCATATTTGCCATGTAAGTTGACACGTGTCTTTATGTGACTGGTCTTCGTCAGTAGATTAAATTTGGTATCAATAGAAGCCCCCAATGTTTCACAGTTTGGTGCTGAGGTGGAATGTGGAACATTTTGCTAGAAAACTGCTCAGATTACTTACTTTCATAAATATTTTGAATTTCCACGATCACTTCGATATTTGTGACCTTTTTCTCTTTTAGTCGCCGGAAATGCAAGCGTCTTTCTTGGTAATCATTTTTTTCTCCATTCCCGAGGTAAAGTATTTAAACACGACAAAAATCCAATCGTCTTCTACTTTTTAAATTTATATTTCTGAATTCTTGCGTTCTCTCTCTCTCTCTCTCTTGTGCCTTTGTTCCTTCCATCCTTCATTATCAACCGATTTCTCTTTCTTCTGTAAGATTTTCTTCCCTCTTCTCTATTTATTTTATTCACCATAGTTTATCTTTTTGAATCACTGGATAAATTTCGATCTGAGTTTTCAATCCCTTCGTGGGTTATTTGGGAAGAAATTTCTGGTCCTTCTGATTTACTTTCTTTGGTGGAGGGACATTGGTTCCCAAGTCTTTTTATAGTTGAGTGTGGCTTTTATTTCCCACCAAATCCCCTGTGTTTGGAGTTTTGTCAATATTTCAATATTATACCTGCAAGAGTAGCTCCAAATACATGGAGGGTAGTTAATAGTGTACATAGATTGAATTAACTTCATGGAATTCGTTTGGGAATTCTAAAAATTATGTATTGCTATAGGTGGGTTACTAGTGACGCTAATTTCTATTTAAAAACTAGATTTTTTAATAGAGATTTAGTTGTCAATCTTCCCGATGCCAATAAAGACTATTTTGATCATGGGGTAGTGATGAAAAACTAGCAACACCCTCCATTAGAGGGAGATGATGTGTACCAAGGTCCCAAGTGTCCACCTTATGGCAATGGGATAGGTTGTTTTTATTTTTTTAAAATCTTTTTTTCTTTATGTTTGATGAAATGCATCACTGACCTTAATTTTGTTTGTTATAGTTAAAAGTAAACGGAAACCCCCAAAGGATATTGACATTAACATAAAGGATTTAAAACTTATCTGGGGTTTGCATCAATCAGTTGTCGGAGAGCACATTAGATCCATTTCTTATCTGTTGCGATACAAAAGCTACACTTCATATTTTATTGCTCGTCCTGTGGTGGTCGATCTTGACCACATACCAACCTCTGAAACCAGTGCGAAAGGTTCTTCTCCTGACTTAGATACTCCGATTACTGACATGATGAAGAAGAGGAAAGATCCTGCATTTTTTGATAAGTATTCCCTTGCTGCTGAAGAGGTAAAGAAAAGTAAATAAGATGTCCTAGATGAGGGGACAAAGAATATAGATGCACTTCCCTCTATTGCTGCTAAGAAAGTTAGCAAGAACCCCTAGTGCCTCCAAGTAAAAATGTTGTCATTTCACCATTAGAGATAGGGCCTTTAATTGAAAGTGCTCCAGCTCCTCTGAGGAGATTGAAAAAAAGTTCTTCTGAGAGACCTGTTGATCCTATTTCTCAACCTTCAAATGTCTAAGGTAATGTTTCTGCTTTTGTTGCTCCGAGCTCCGCTGTGGGCTTGATAAGATCTTGGACTATTCCAGAATCCCAAGGTGCTAAAGACATATTCTCTCGTGAGAGACTTACTACATTGGCTGCTCAACACCTTAGTTCAGTAAGTATCACTAGTATGACTCCTTTATTTTCTAATACTATTGTTGATATATTGACTCCAAATTCTTCCTTTTTCCATCTTGTGACGTGCTTTAACAGTATTTTGAAGAAAGATGATGCTATCAAGGCTTCTAGCTCCTCTGATGGGGTAGAAGAATCTTTTGATAGATTAACTCGATCCTTGAATAAATCTCGTAAGAAGTACGAGGAAGACAAAAGTGATTGGGAGAAACAATTCAAGTCTGTTGAACTAGATAGAGATCGAGCTATGACTGACTCCAAAGACTTGGAAAAGAAATTAAAGTAAGATGAACAGAGTAACAAGGAGCTTGAGGTCAAGCATAAATCTGCTGAGGAGAATATTGCCAAGCTTCAAGATGTTGAGCAACAAAAGACAGAGGTAGAAGAGAAATTGAAGTCTGACGAAGAGCTCCTCAAGGAAAAGACTTCTTTTGCAGAACAAAAAGGAAACTTGTTGTTAAAAAATCTTTCAGTGCTGGTTGGAACAAGGGTTGGAATAAAATTCTGGATATTATGACTTCTCAAATGGAGTATGCCAGTGTTAAATACTTTAGGGATGGATGGGTAGCAGCTTTAAAGAAATTGAAAGTTGCTAAAATTCTGAGTTATTCCAGGAGCATACTCATAGCCCTCCTCCCTCTCCTGGAGAAGAAGAAGATGATGAAGCTGCATCAGATGAGTCTTCTGTGATAGGAGAGAAAGTCCATGTTGTTGTTGTCATTCAACCAGCCGAGCAAGTGCACCTGTCGAGCAGCAGCCATCACTGTCCGAGCAACCAACCTCTTCCTCCAAACCGTTCGAAAAAATCGTAAGAAATAAAGAGAAGGTTTAAAGTTGCTTGGGTTTTTTATTTTGTTGTTTTCTTGGATGTAACTCTGAATAGTGTTTTCTTTTATCCTGATGAATAAAAAATGAACTTTTATGGTTTGTCTGGAATTTCTCTCTTACTTACTCTATTCGCGTGATTGTTAATTTTGCTTTTCATCTTCTCGTTGCTAGTTTGTAGCCAGAATGGAACTCTTATCATCCAATAATACAGAGTTGATGAAGAAGTGTAATGACTATTTCAAATCTGGTCATGCCAATCTGACTGAGGCCCAAATAATTAACATCCTCGGATCAGATGCTTTTGAACGAGCAACTGATGCTTATCAATACTTGAAGTGCTTACTTGATCGTGCTGTAGCTAACAACGTAGCTTATTACGAAGTGATTGAAGAGCTTCAAGGAACGATCGAAGAGCTTTAATAGCAATATAAAGAATCCACCACACTCTTGTATCAAGGTTATGAGAAAAAGTACCAACAACTGAGTGCTGATAAGGGATATGACAAGTACATTTCAGCTTACGAGAAAAAAGAAAGTGTTATAAAGATTGAGGTTGAAGAGCACAGACATATTGCAAAACTGTTAGAGCAAAAGAACATCATTTTATAGGAGGAAATAAAATAGCTTAAATCTACTGCCTCTTCTTCTTCGAGAGCCTTGGTCCTAATTAATGATGATGGTTTTTCCTTTTTAGAAGTAAAAAATGCTAACTTGCGTGATGAGTTAGAAACTTTGAAATGAGATGAACCTTCCACATCTGCTCGTGGCAAAGCAAGATCTTCTTTTCATGGACGAGCAAGGGCTGGTCGGATTACTATTAATGAAACAAGGACTCAGTTGGCCTTAGAAAATCAATCCGTTCAATTGATGGCAAAGAATCAGGCTCTGGTAGATATCTCTAAAAAGATTCTGAATTTCACCGACCAACTCTCTACTCAAAGTTCTGCTTTAGGAAGTAAAAAAATTCTGGTGAAAAATCTCCACGAGTAACTCGAGGGACTGACTTATCAATTCCACAAGAAGCCCAGGGAATTTTGGATTGCTGGATATAATGAAGCATTGTATCATCTCGATACTCATTTATAACAGTCGAACAACGAAGGATATAAGAAGGGGTGGTTGAATGCTTTGTGTTCTAAAGCTGGAGCAAGGTCATTTCTTATGGGATTATTATGAACTTGGAGTTCTTGATTTACCTGTGCCTCCTTTTAAACTTGACCTTAATTGGATTCCAGCCCGTGCCATTCCTTGTGTTTTGATCTCCAAGTATCTTGATGACTATAGTCTTCATTCAAACTTTGATATAACTCGTCCAGAACACCTGCTTGATCGACCATCCATAACTAATTTCAGAATGTTGCGAGATCTAAACTTCATCAACTCTCCTTATGCGTTAGAGGATCCTTCAGCTGGGATGGAACCTGTGTCAAAAGCAGAAGGGAAAAAACCCATAGAATATGACATTTTTATGTAGTGAACCCAATTCATATCATATATAATCTGTTTTCGTTTTAATGAAGAAATTTTTAGTCTTTTGCTATTTCATTTTCTTGGAAATGCTTTGTAAAATATCTTTGTTATTCATTGATAGAATATGTATATATATATAGATTTGCGAAATGTCTTGCTTGGTTATTGAATTTCCGACCAACTAGAGTTGGTGGTTATTGAATTGTCGACCAACCGGAGTTGGTAGTTATTGAATTGTCGACCAACCGGAGTTGGTGGTTATAATGACTTGTCACACTTTGGGCCTAAGTAATGGAATGATTTTCATCCCATATTTCTGCTTAGTTGTAGTAATTCCGTTAAGATTACCTTGTTTCTAAGACAGTTGATGCCCCGGGAGGTCATCCATCTTCTTTCCTAGTTTAATACCAACCAACCGGAGTTGGTGGTAATTGAACTGCCGACCAACCGGGGTTGGTGGATATTGGATTGCCGACCAACCGAAGTTGGTGGTAATTGGATTTCCGACCAACCAGAGTTGGTGGTAATTGGATTTCCGACCAACAGAAGCTGGTGGTTGATGAATTTCGACCAATCAGAGTTGGCAGTAATTGGATTATCGACCAACCGGAGTTGGTGTTTGCTAAATTGCCGATTAATCGGAGTTGGAGGTTACTGTTCAGAGTTTATATAGTGTATAGCACTAATATTCTGAAAAAAAAATTCAACAAAAAGGAAATAGGGGCGAAGCATCATTTTATTCAAATTGAAATAAATGTGTTACATATGGATTTCAATTACTGATAGTACTTGCGCAGATGCTCTGCATTCCATGCATTCTTGAATTCCTCTCCTTCCAGAGTTTCAATTCTGTATGTCTTAGGACGAACAATTTCAGTTACTCTATAAGGTCCATGCCAGTTAGCCTCCAGTTTGTTATGCTTTTAGATCACTTTCTTCAGCACATAATCCCCTTCTTTCAAATCACACTTCTTCACCATTTTGCTGTAGAACATAGTTGTTCGTTGTTGATATGCTGCATTCTTGATTGCTGCTTCCTCTCTAACTTCTTCTAGCATATCCAAGTCTAATTGCCTCATCAGGTCACTTACAGGAGAATTGAAATTAAGCACCTTATGTGTGGGAAGGCCTAATTCGGCAGGTATGACAGCTTCACTACCAAATGTCAACATGTATGGAGACTCCCCAGTTTCTGTTTGTGGTGTAATGCGATAATCCCAAAACACAGAATGTAGCTCGTTAATCAAATTTCCCTTCGCATTATCCAACCGCTTTTTCAAACCGTTCGGTAGTGTTCTGTTTATTACTTCAGTTTGCCCATTGCTCTGGGGATGGCCTGGCGTGGAGTGGATCTTCAGTATATTGGATTGATGATAATAAGCATCAAATTCCTCGTTGTCAAATTGGGTTCCGTGGTTAGTGATGAAGGTATGTGGGAGACCATATCTGCAAATGATACTCTTCCAAATAAACTAATAGACTTTGTCATACGTCATATCAATGATGGGTTCAGCTTCCACCCATTTGGTAAAATAATCCACAATAACCACGAGGTATTTGAATCTTCCCTTGATCGTTGGAAGTGGTCCTACCAAGTCTATCCCCCACATTGCGAATGGCTAAGAGGATGTATTGGGTGCTAATAATGCTTGGGGAGTTCTTCGAATGGAAGAAAAACGTTGGCATTTATCGCATTTCTTAGCATAAGCTGCACAATCAACTCTTATCATTGGCCAATAATACCCTTGTGGTGTTATTCTCTGTAAAAGCGTCTGACCTTCTACATGGGCTCCACAAGACCCTTCATGAACCTCTTCAATCAATTCTTTAACTTTAGAGGGATGGACATATCTCTGTAATCTTGTTATAACTCCTCTTCTGTACAAAATGCCATCAGTTAATACATAACGAGCAGCTTTAAACTGCAGCTTCTTAGTTGAGAGTTTATCGAGTGGCACAATCCCTTTTTCGATATAGGCCCTGATAGGGTCCATCTAGGAGGGTCCCAAGTCGAGAGCAACGAAATTCATTATCAAGTCTTCGTCTATGCTC
Source organism: Sambucus nigra (assembly GCA_949130495.1). Taxonomy (NCBI): domain Eukaryota; kingdom Viridiplantae; phylum Streptophyta; class Magnoliopsida; order Dipsacales; family Adoxaceae; genus Sambucus; species Sambucus nigra. Next base: position 23,180,814 of record OX422216.1, read on the forward strand.
TGATCTACCTGGATCTCTATTGGGATTGTCCTTGTAGCTCGGTATGTGTTGCTGATGCCAGACAAGCTAGGGCATCGGTTCTTGCATTCTCCAATCTTTGTATTCTGATCAACTGAACTGCGGTGAAAGTTAAGACAGCCTCCATAGATTTTGCATGATATTTGACCATTAGTTCTCCTTTTGCTGTATACACCCCGAGAATTTGATTCACAATTAATTGTGAATCACTGAATACAACGACCTGTTCTACCTTCATGGTTTTGGCCAGACTTAGACCCACGATCATGGCCTCATATCCAGCCTCATTATTAGATGCTTTAAATTAAAAACGGAGAGCATACTCTATATCAATCTCATCAGGACTGTTTAATACTATTCCTGCCCCATTGCATGTGGTACACGAAGAACCATCCACATATAAGTTCCATATAGGATAGAGTTCCTCGATGGAATATCTGATGCTTCCTTTTATCTTCCTCCACCACTTCTCGTTTCTCGTTGATCATCTTTTCATGTTCGTCCCTTGGTGGAAGTTGGTCGGGTCTTATCTTCGATGATCCCGTAACGTCCATGGGTTGGTCTGTATTAAACTCCTCCTCTTCGAATGTGTCAGAGTGAGTGAACTCTGCTATAAAATTCGCTACTGCCTGCACCTTCAGTGACGACCGTGGATCATAAACTATATCATATTCACCAAGATATACTGCCTAGTACATCAATCTTCTCGATTTCTTCAGTTTATGTAGAGCCTGTCTTAATGGCATATCAGCATACACCACTATAGTATGGGCTTGTAAGTATGGCCTCATCCTTATGCTTGCTTCGATTAGTGCCAGCGCTAACTTCTCCAGTCTTGGATATCTGATCTTTGCTCCTCGAAAGGCTTTGCTGGTGTAGTAGACTAGTTTCTGCACTCCATTCTCCATTCTTATCAAAGCCGAGCGAACTGCGTTCTCCGAAACTTCCAGATACAAGTATAGTCTTTCTCCCATCACTGGCTAGATAACAACGGAGGTGTCCCCAGATATTTCTTTAATTATTGAAAGGCCTTCTCGCATTCGTCATTCAACTCAAAAAATTTTTGAAGTATTTTGAAGAAAGGGAGGCATCTATCTGTTGCTCGTGACACAAATCCGTTAAGTGCTACAACTCACCTGGTGAGACTTTGCACCTCCTTCTTCGTGGTTGGAGATCTTAGCTCTAATAAGGCCTTGATCTTTTTAGGATTTTCTTCGATACCTCGTTGATTGACAATATATCCGAGGAACATACCTTCTCGTACTACAAATATGCATTTGGTGGGATTCAACTTCATTTGATATTTTTCTAGTTGATCAAAAGTCTGACCCAGGTCAACTAAATAGCCCGCAGCTTTCTTACTTTTCGTCAGCATATCGTCAACATAAACCTCCATGTTGTGATCGATTTTCTCTGCTAACACCATATTCATCAGCCGTTGATATGTTGCACCTGCATTTTTATGTCCGAAAGGCATAACATTATAACAATAAGTTCCTTTTGGGGTGATAAAAGAAGTACTTTCCCTGTCCTCAGACTTCATTTTGATCTGGTTGTAACCAGAGTAATCATCTATGAAACTCAATAAGTCATGCCTCGAGGTAGCATCCATGAGCTGATCGATTAGAGGTAAAGGAAAATGATCCTTTGGGAAGGCTTTATTAAGGCCAGTGAAGTCTACACACATCCTCCACTTGTTGTTCTTCTTCTTTACCATCACCATATTTTCTATCCAGTCTGGGTATTTAATGTCCTCAATAAAAAAGGCTTTCTGAAGTTTCTCAAACTCTTCCTGTATAGCTTGGCTCTTTTTAGGGCTGAACACTCTTCTTCGCTGCTTCACTGGCTTGATTTCTTTGTTCGCGTTGAGATCGTGACATAGGAAAGTTGGGTCTATCTCTGGCATGTCTTCGTGACTCTATGCAAAATTTTATTTTCTGCTCCTTAGGAATGCTATCAATTTCTATTTTAGTGAGGCATCCAATGACGCACCAATTTGAGTTGTTCGTTCGGGACGTTCATCGTCCAGAATGAAATTTTCGGTAGCTTCCACCACCTGGCCCTTTACTAGCTGCGACTCGTCTCTAGGGTCTAACGTTTCAATTTCTGCATCTTCATCCACTTGATACGTAGTAGTATTTTTCCTGGATTCTTCCTGTTCGGTAGGTGAATAGTAGCATTCTCGAGCTACTTTCTGATCGCCTTTCACAACTCCCACTCCAAAGTTGGTTGGGAATTTTAAACATTGATGTACAGTAGATAGTAATGCTTCGAATTTCTTCAGACCTACCCTTCCCAGGATGATGTTGTTAGTTGATTGGATATTTTTATCCATTACGAAAAAGCGTACTCTCTCTGTTCGACAAGCAGGCCATGTACCAGTAACCATATCCAACTTGATCGTCCCAAGTGGAAAAACCTTTTCGCCAGTAAAATCGAGGAGGGGCCTGTGATATAACTCCAACCGGGCTAACTTCAGATTCAAACTATCAAAGCATGGGTAGAAAATGATATCTGTCGAGCTACCATTATCCACCAATACCCGTGAAATCACCACTTCTTTCATTCTCATCTTGATTACCAATGGGTCATCACGAGGATATAGTACACTTGCAAGGTCATTTTTGGAAAAACCGATGACCAGTTTGTCTTTATTCACCTTCCTCGGGCGATTATCTTCGGCTAAATTTATTCGTTGTATGTAAGAGCAAGCTTGGGACTCATTGAGGTAAGCTTTTCTTTTCGCAATCAGATCTCTTCCTCCTGCATCTCCACCTGTAATGACATTACATTCAAATGACATAAAATGGATTAAAAATAACTCACGCTCTGGCTGTCTTGGTCTTTTGGGGAGATCAGGGTCATCTTCTGGATTATCATCGTGATCTCTTTTCTTATCTTCTTTTGCTCGAAGAGGAGACTTAGATCTTTGCCTTCCTCATTCGCTGGTCTTTCCACCATTTTAGCGAGCAACATACTTAGTCAATTTTCCTCGCCTGATGAGTGCTTCAATTTCATTTTGGAGAGTTGTGCAACGTTTGGTCGTGTGACCATGATCTTTGTGGAATTCACAATATTTGGACTTATCCCTTTTGTCTGGATCTGACTTTATTTTCCATGGACAGGCTAGCTCCTCATTTTTATTGATCTCCTCGAGAATGTGATTTATATCTACCTTCAAGGGAGTTTAATTTCCATATTTCTTCATCTGCTCCAGTGCTTGCTTACCCTTCGACTGTCTATCACGACCATTGTTCCTCTGTTCCTTCTTCTCTGTTTTACCAGCCTCAACCTTAGTCCCCTTATTGTCTGAATTCTTCTTCGTAGCCATGGCTTCCTCAGCATTCATGATTTTGGCTCCTTTTTCCATCAGTTCTGCCATAGTTCTAGGTGGGTCTTTGGCCAAAGTATAATACAACTTATCTGGTAACAGTCCACACATCAGAGCAGTAATTATTGTCTTCTCTTCGTAATCAATTACTTCAAGTTTCTTGTTATTGAAACGAGTAATATAGTCTCAGGTACTTTCGCATGTCTTCTATCTAACACTTAGTAAATGTGCGACTGGTTTAACCGATTTTGCTCCAAAATAAAAATTCCATATGAAGAGCTTTGCCAGCTGAAGGAAAGTCGCAATCTTCCCCCGAGGAAGGTTATTGTACCATATCTGAGCTGACCCAGTGAGAGTTCCTAAAAATGCCCTACATCTCATCTCGTCTGGAACTGCATAGATATTGTCAGCAGCTTGGTATTCTTCTATATGGAGGATAGGATGAGTTTTTCCATCATATTTAGGTGTCACCACAGGAGCTTTAAACTTTGATGGTGTGGGAAAGTCCACAATTGCCTGTACGAACGATGTCCCTTGGACAAAAGTTCGTTGTTGAGGATTTTTGGCCTGAGCCATTTCCCCTAATCGGTTCTCCAACCTTTGAATTGAGCCCTTCCATGTTTTATTTCCCATATCGGATCTATTTGTTCGAGCAACTGATCGTATTGAGTTTTCCTCTTGGGATCTTTCATTACGGGTTATTGGTCGTGATTTGGAAGAACCTTCCCTTAGGTTGGATGGTCGTCGAAAGTTCCTCAACGCAATCCCGGGAGGATTTCTATTCCTTCTGGGTCCCAAACGATCAAAAGGAGAGGCCTTACTCAACCTTTCGAGAGCACTAGTCCTTTCTAGAGTTAGAGTGATGTTCCATTGAGAATTTGTAGCTCGTACTGATGAGGTCCGGCCTGGCTGATACGAAGGATCATTAGATCCTGCTAAGCATGCACGCACACCTATGAGTACTACTACAAATATTAGTAAGAACACTTCAGGCAAGGACGTAGAGCAAACCTTGTATCGGAGTATGATAGGTAGTCTTCTTTACTTGACTGCTAGTCATCCCGATATAGCCTTTAGTGTTGGAGTCTGTGCGTGATATTAGGCGTCCCCGAAAGAGTCACACTTACTCGCTCTAAAACGTATTATCAAATACGTGAGTGGGACTCTCTCCTACGGTATTTGGTATTCCTTTGATACCGATGACCGTATGTCCGCCTATTCGGATGCTGATTGGGCTGGGGATGTAGATTGTTATAGAAGCACTTATGGTGGGTGTTTCTACTTTGGTTCTACTCTTGTCTTCTGGCTGAGCAAGAAGAAAAACTCCATCTCTTTGTCCACTACGGAGGCTGAGTACATCGCCATTGGGAGTTATTGCACACAAATCTTGTGAATGAAGAAAATATTGGAGGATTATGGGATTTCACAGGACACCATGACCATCTCCTATAATAATACAAGCGCGATACACATATCTCGTAATCCGGTACAACAATCATGCACAAAGCACATCAGGATATGCGAACACTTTATACGTCAGTTAGTTATGGAAAAAGTCGTATCCCAGAGTTTCGCACCAACTGACCTTCAGTTAGTCGATAATTTCTTGAAATATTTAGATGCCCTTAGATTCAAGAGTCTTAGGAAGTCTTTAAAGATTTGAACAGTTGACTGAGGGGATGGTTCGTGTCTAGGATAGGATGCATTGTCATGTTCATATCATATGATTCCTATTGCTAGTTTGTATGATTTGTACTATTATTTTTTCTCTTTTTATTTTTCTTTTCGAAAAAATCCAAAAGGATTTTCATTTTATAAAAATTTTAGAAAAGCACAAAAAGATTTTTGTATTTTGTTTACACCTCTTATGGATGAGCATTTAAGATAACCGAGTCACAACTTTCATTTCCGTTTTTCTCGTGACTATTTGATAGTGATTTGAGACGCTACATCATTTCATCCATGTGCTTTACATTGTTTGGAGTCTTTGAGACGTGATTAGTGATATCTTTCTACATGTTTGTCTCCTTATCTCCTTTATTGCACACATGCACGAATTTATTTTATAATTGTACATGTCAATCACATATTGACTTGAGTGTTTCCATCTCAATTCTGTCTATACAACGAACCATATGCGATAAAACTTGACAAGATTTGAATGCATGTAAAAACCGTTTGGTGAGATTGTGTGGTATTTTAAAACGGGGAATGGCTGCGAAAGGTTCTCATTTAGCCTTTGCGATATCTAAGCCACCGTTAAATCGAACCTAACAAATTGATGTCTTTTAATTATCCGGGGTCCAAAGAGGTTAAAAGAGCCCGAAAAATTTAAAGGCAATAAAAATCAATTCATGCCGAATATGAGCCATTAGGTTTCACATTCAATTCTCCAATGTTTGAGAATTTAAATCACCTCTAAACAAAATATAAATCTGAGGGAGTTCGGTTGGAGAATTTAAACGGGTTTGCATTTCCTTGAAAGTCCTAAAAAAGCATTCAATAGTTTTGGACGTTATTGGTGTGGAAATCACTTTGAGCTTTGATTTGCTGATTTGATTGAGTCAATTTCTTATAATTCCATCTTTTTACACCTAAGGAAGATGTTGAGTTCATTCGCTAGGAGTATCCGATATTCACCGTGCACATATGTTATGTTTGCATGCATTGATTTTCTTATCGAATTTGCTCACACCCCTACATTTCCGTAATCATCGACTTGGTTGTTTTTGTGTTCTTTCATGGTGTGTGTTGATGTAAAAAACTAGATTTTATCTAATTAATCAATCACAGATAAAAATGAAATAAATAAGACAAAGGATTTTTAAAGTGGTTCAGCCTGGTGAAAATGGCCTACGTCCACTATTTTATATTACTGACTGCTTGCCTTGAATCTTGATAATAAGGTTTACCAAGAAATTCCGAGTCCCTTCTTACGAGGAGGTTACAATGTATTTATAGCCTTGAGGCTGTAAATATCAAAGGATAATGCACTGTTATCTAGAAGACATGTACATCTGTACGATAATAATGCACATTTAATGCGTAGTTGCCTTTTGGTTTTCTTAATGTGTACGATGTAGACGCTTCAGTTGCTCGGACAGCTGATGTTGCTCGGCACGCTTTAGTTGCTCGCACCGCTTAAGTTGCTCGACACACTTGAAGGTCAGAGCGCTTCAAGTATACTGCTCGTCGATAGTCTTCATATTTTCGATGTAAGTTGACACGTGTCTATGTGTGATTGGTCTTCGTTAGTAGATTAAATTTGGTATAACAGTGTGATTCCTTATTGTATATTTTGTATAAAAAAAATTGAAAAATTCAAAAATAGAAAGTTTATTACCTTGTGACATTCTCCATTTGCATTTTTTTGTGATTCTCATATCTGTCTATTTGGGAACATCATAAAAAGGGGGAGATAATGAATTATGGGGGAGAATTGTTTGATTGATTTATCAATTTGATTTTTGCATGTCATTATATTTCAAACTGTTGTGTGTCACGGGTATCTGCTTTACCTCATGTGTGTAGATACAAAATTGATGATTATTGGATTGCAAACCCAGATGAGAAAAGCTTTGAGAGTTTCTAAAAAGATGAAGATTTGAATATGTTGAAGTTTTATTGACGATATGTCAGTTAGTATTCTCAGTTTGAGGGTTTAATGGGGATATTATCTTGTATGTCTTTTGCTTTATGGAGATAGAATAATTCGGATTTTTATGTATGTACCGGCATAGACATATGGGGAGATTTGTAAGGATATAATTTTATAAATATCCGAGGTAGAATCTAGGAATTTTCTATTTGTCTTAAATCACAGTATGCATGTCTGAAATCGCTACATTCGGCACGTCAACACGATCATCCACGACGTCCTTGATCCGAATATATGCACCCACCATCTTCACACGTGCATCATGCGACGTGCTGCTCAACCGTTCCCACAACTCCACTTCGCGTTATTGGTAAAATGGTTTATTGGAGTTTTTAATATTTGCATAAATATTTGGGAAATTTTTAGAAAATATTCTTCGAAGTCTGATTTGTTTTTAACACAAAAGTAGAAATTTTTCTAAGTGTTGAAGCAGACTTTTCTTGGTCTTCGAGCTCGTTCGAACGATATTTCTCTTTCGTTCAAGCGACATGAGCATGTCGCACGATCTCGTTCGAGGGACATGCCTATGTTGTTCGAGCGACGTCGCCGCCTCAATTTTTGAATAAATATCTGTGCCCATTTTGCACATTTTTCCAAGTCTTTTTCCCACACGTTTCTGCGATTTACAGCCCAGAAAAGAGACTTCAAGTTTTTACGAGGTCATGCCTACTTTATTCACAAAACCATTCCTATATATGTGTGTGAATCTTTAAACTTTCAAAGGATCATTTTTTACTCATCTGGAGTAACTTGTGGAGAAGCCGACTTTTTTCCATTGCTACCATCTGGAGTTCTTGCGAGAAATTCCAGCCGACGACATCGAAACCGACACCTGAGGGTATTTCGTATGTCACTCTTATTTTCAGTATAATCCGTGTAAACCGTTCTTTACAAATTAGAGTGAAAATAAAAGGTTTTGCCCTTTTGGGGGATTTTTCCTCACTTGTGTGTTTGTTTGTTTGTGATTGAATGTTGATTATATTGTCTTCCGTCACACCTAGATGCATGTTTTAGGATTTAATTAAAAAAATGATTTTAATTAAATAATTTCATTGTTTGAACAAAAGCGCACTCTCAAATACAGTATCTCACACATTCGTTGCAACATAGGGTGAATTCACATTCACCTTTGAATATGTGTGTGAGTTGATGGGTATGGAACCCATGGTGATTCGATTTTTAACGATAAAGTTCTTGACGTCGACGAAGCTATGACATAAAGCAGCTTAGATAAGATTTATCGCGAATGTGTTGGTGATTCCAACAAAGCTACCTTCCACCAACTCATCAAACATTACAACCATGCTCCCCCAAAGCTCACTATGGCTAAGTAAGCCAAAGGCTACACCTTAGAGATAACTTTTGTAGAACGTAAAGATTCCCTTTTGGAGTTACCTGCCTATATTTTGGGTGTACTATCTTGCTTCCTCCTATCAGGAAAACCCAATGACCAGCCTCGCATAGACTTGATAAATATTTTTTTCCAGGATGTCTCGGGGGGTTAATCTCCCACTTGATCCAACCTTATTACATGTCAATTCGGGTATGATCAAGGCATTCATTCAACGGTCTGTCCCAACAACATTGAGGATGAAACTTTCTCCCAAGTTTGCACAGACTTTACAACTGCCTTTATTGTACTTACGTGTGAACGGTTGAGAGGCAAACTCACCATTCCAAGTTACAAGAGGGAAAGTGATGTTTTCCTCAATTGGCTCATGTATTTCTTACCAAAGTAACTCACCCAGATAAAGGAGTGTATTAATATTCCTCCTATTTATCTAATGATTAATAAGTATCCCCCGTAAGAGCTATAACTAAAAAACCTGAGTGATAGGAGTTGAGTTTCCACTAAGTGACACCAATAAAAGTCCTCCTTAGGAGTTGCCTCCTTTAGCCCCTTTGAGCGATGTACCTGGGAAGGGTAGAAAGAAGGCTTATGCCCCTATGCCTTTTGTGAAAATACCAGTTTCTTCTGTAATTGGCTCATCCAGTGAGGGTGCTTCCAACCCAACCCCCAAATAATCCAAGTTTAAGAAAAGTGCCAATAAGAAGGTGGGGTGTTGTGACACCCCACCTATTTAAATATCGAATCCTCAGTCATTTACTAAAATAAAACATGAATATTATTTGGTTCATTCTTAACATCACTCTAGAATTATATTTTTAAATTACTAACCACCTATTAGTTAATTAAGCAGGTGCCAAATTTTATCAATCATTACAAACTGATAAGTAATTCGTTAACTCAAACCAACACAACAATAAGGATAAATAACCAAATTCCAATAAGGAATTACAAACATCAAATAATTAAAACCAAACACCGAGTAAACCATCGATTACCAAATTCGAAAACAACATCTGAATGAAATAATCACTAAAGGTAATTGAGTCTGGAAACAAAGGGGAAACATGCCGAACCGATAACTGAATTAAAGAACCTATTTTAGAATATAATAAATGAAGCAAATACTCAACAAACTACAAGCCTCCACATCACCTGCAACTTCGTGTCCCTGGAAAGAATAGCCATCCTTGGCGCCCATGTGGCTGAACACCTAAATGTTTTTGGAAAATGATTCGACACGGGTCAAAGCCCAAAACCTTTTAAAAACATTTGCAAGTAATTAGCATGAATTAATCAATATGCATGTGACACCCCGCTCAATGAAATACCGAGTGATCAACCCTATATCCAATTAAACAGGAATCTCATATGGATCATCCTTAGCATCAATGTCGAAATTTTATAAAAATTACTAACCACCCAGTATTCAAAAGACGATGTCAAATTTTAATCTTTATTAATCCATATAAAATAAATGAGGAATTTAAAGTAACACAATCCATGCAGATAGAATCAATCATCACTTATAATGACAAAAGTGTTGCCGAATAAACCATCGGCTAAAATCCAAAATAAAACAACGTAAATAACAAAAATAATAAATCCCATACAATTTGAAAGAGATACAAAATAAATCTGGGAGCAACATTCTCGAAGTAACAGAACTGGATCTCTACACTATGAATAGAAAAGACAAAGGTGCCTATCCAAATCCTCCAAAATCCACATGTGCTGCAGCAACGTATCCCTATAATGAATTAATTTTGACGTCCCTCTGGTTGGGCACCTAAAAGGTTTTGAAAATATTTGATAGCAAGGGTTAAAACCCTAAAAAATTTAAAAACATTTAGCAAATGATTAACTTGCAGTAATATAAAATGCATGAATGTGCTTCATATTTAAGTTAGTGTCGCACTCCCTTGAGGACAAACTCACCCCTCAACTAATGTGCACACCTAATGCTTCCCTTATTTTCCCCTAGTCATCTACCCCATAACTAGATAATTGATATAACTTCTCTCAAGCACCTTACTCTAACCGAGTATGCTTAATATATGATTTATAAGTTATTATTTGCACTAACTTAATTAACCATTTCCCTTTTTAACTCCATATGACCTTCACACCCGTTATAAATCAATATAAGTCACTTTATGTATTTAATTTCCCGTATATAATTATTTATACCATTATATACGTAAACCATATTACAACATTCACACATATGTTGAATATATAAATAATAGTCCGTCCTCCCGAGTAATGACTCACCGGATGTATTCTCTAAAGTGCTATCACACTAGGTGTGCTCACATAACCTAGTTACCCAAGTCGGAATCGCTCACCAATTTAGCCCAAAATATAAACGTAGTGGAGGCGGTAATATTCCTTCACTGAAAGTGAGATGACCTGGGGATACTCTCGCCCTACTCCACAAGTTAGGGGATTAACCCACTTCGCGCAACCTCCCTTGATAGCACTAGAGCATATAATTTAAATAAATATCTAAGCACTGATATTCATAAGCACGCAATATATATATATATATATATATATATATATATATATATATATATATATATACATATAAATCCCGAGTCTATGGTCCGACTCTAGTTTAATTAATTTACCCATTAATCAAATTATTACCTTGGTGTCACCCAACCAATATTCCTGTACTCGCACACTTGATCCGTATTTAATTATTTTGGAATAAAATTCACCCAATTGATCCAAAAAGTGCCCCACATAAATCCTCCCTAATCCCAATTACTTTCCCCCATAATTGTTAGGAATACGTGCCTTATATTTATTTACCACTAAATAAAACATAGAAATTAAATTTAAAATTTACTTCCCCCTTGTATAAAAAATCTGGGCAAATTGCCAAGGATCTGGAAGGATAGATCGATCGACCCCTTGAGTCAATCGATCGATCGACCAGGTCCCTTTCTTCTCCACAATTATGTTTGAGCCATTATTAACCCAACCAACTTTTACTTTCACCCATAGTAATATCCGATTAAAATCAACCATATTAACGTATGAAGACAAGTTCTAATCAACCTAAAAGCCTTAAATCAACAACTAATTTCCACGAATTTTAACGTTGTCCACATTCGGGTTTTACCCGGGTTTCAGACATCCAATAACATTTTACATCTCCATTATCAGAAATTCAATATTAATTCTTGCTGGATTTAATCATTCGATTCATATTCCTATACTACAGAATCATGAAACATATTAATTTCACCCCAAATCTCATCAAGATATATCCTTTATCAAAAACCCAATTTCACCCGAATACTCATTTATACCCAAAACGGATTTATTTTAACACATCACCAAAATATGAATTGATTATCAAAATTAAACATCACAGCAAGTTAACCACTTGCCTTTTTGGGTTCATGGAGTTTGATCCGTTGGTGTAGAGGTAAGCTTGATGATGAACACCCAAATTCGTTCCTTGCCTTGTCTCTAAAAGATCCCCAATTGGACTATAACTGCTCCCTATAGCTTTCTCTCAATAACATAGTTTTTAGATTTGTGTTTCTACTGTTTCCCCTCTCTCAGACTCAGGTATTAAAACACTTATCCCGTTTTTAGTCTAATGGACAAGCCCGAGTGGCCCAAATACCCCCGTGTGGGCCCGATTATGCCTAAAAATTCCCCGAGGCCCATTTACTACCCCCGAGTACTCTTTTCCGACTATCTCGGCCCATCCGGACTCAACCGTACACTCAGAATGGACATCTGAATTAATTTACAAAAAGCCTTATCGCACACCCTACTTAGTCTATATCCAACTCCCGACTGAGATAAATAATTACTACGTCACTAATACACTTATAACGAAAATAAATTATTACTATTCACTTCGTAATTTAATCCCCATAAATATTAACCATTTATTCTCCCTATTAATATTTATATAAAAGTTACCATAATTAATTCAATTAAATTACAACACACAAGTAATTTAAATTTATCTGAATTAATTAATTTTTTGAAATGCATAAAAATATGGGGTGTTACCCCCTTACAAAGGAATTTCGTCCCCAAAATTTGGTCATACCTGCGGTGAATAACTCTGGATACTGCTCCTGCATATCCTCCGCTTGCTCCCAGCTAGACTCGTCAACGTTGTGATGACCCCACTATACTCTCACTAATGGTACAACCTCAGATCGCATCTTGTGCTCACTACGATCCAGAATAGTTATCGGTCTCTCCTCATATGAGATATCGGGCTACAAGTCAATCTCTTCGAGTGGAACATGCAAGAAGGCCCTCTCGCTCCTTCAATATTTCTTCAGCGATGCCACATGGAACACGTCGTGTATTCGCTAAAGATGCTCTGGCAAACCCTGCCTATAAGCTACCGGTCCCACCCTTTCAATAATAGGGAAGGGCCCCATGTACCTCGGCGCTAATTTCCCTTTCTTGTCGAATTTCATCACTCCTTTCATAGGGGATACCCGGACTAATACCTGATCTTCAACCTCCAACTCCACATGTCTCCGAGAAGCATAAACATAACTCTTCTGCCTATCTTGAGCTATCCGAATCTGTCCTCGAATCAGTTCTATCTTGGCAGTCATCTCCTAGACAATATCTGGTCCCAATAACTTGTTTTCCCCCACCTCTAGCCAACAAGCGAGTGAACGACAAGGTCTCCCTTACAGTTCCTCGAATGGTGTCATGCCAATCATAAACTGGTAAGAGTTGTTATACACAAACTCTACCAAAGGAAGACATCGCTCCCATCCTCCCCTAAAGTCTAAATGCACATCCTCAATATATCTTCCAACATCTAGTTTACTCTATTAATATGCCCATCTGTCTATGGATGATAGGCGGTACTCAACCATAACTTTGTGCCCATAGCCTCCTAAAAACTCTGCCATAAATGGGCCACAAAAACCTTATCCCTGTCAGACATAATATTAATCGGCACCCCGTGCAGCTTAACTATCTCCGCTATGAATAGCTGTGCGTAACGCATCGTCTCAAAGTCTGTGCGAACCGATAAGAAGTGGGATACCTTGGTCAATCGATCCCTAATCACCCATATGGAATCGTGACCCCTCTGAGATGTAAGCAACCCGGTAATGAAGTCCATGGAGATGCTCTCCTATTTCCACACCGGAATCTCCAGTGGCTGTAGTATCCTTGAGGTCTCTTATGATCAACTTTCACAAACTAACACGTGGTACATTTCGAGACAAACTCTGCTATGTACCATTTCATTCATGCCTACCAATACTGCCTCCTCATATCCTAGTACATTTTATCCCCGTCGGGATGTACCGTAAACCTTAAACTATTGGACTGTGTCATAATAGCGTGCCTCAAATCCTCATCCTCTGACACAATCAATCCCCATTAAAGCGTAGGCCTCCCTTCAAGCTAATCGAATAACCCTCTGCTCCCTTAGCCAGTAGCTGACGTACTCTATCCTGGCAGATCCTGTCCTCCACCTGCTCCCTCATAACCCACATAATGATCTCGGGAGTGATGGATAAAACTCATATACATGCCCTACCGACATCATCAACATGTCGAAGCTCTCTCCACTTTACTTTTTGGACCTCTGAAATCTCCCCCATAGGCCTCCGGCTCAATGCGTTTGCCACCACGTTAGCCTTACCAGGATGATATGGTATATCAAATTGGCAATCTTTCACGAATTCTAGCCACCGCCTCTGCCTCATATTCAGATCCTTCTGTGTGAAAATATACTAAAGCAACTTGTGATACGTGAATAGAGTAAACTACTTTCCCAGAAGATAACGACTCCATATCCTCAAAGCAAAAATGATCGCTGCTAACTTTAGGTCATTAGTGGGTTAATTATTCTCATGGGGCTTAAGCTTCTTGGATGCATAAGATATATCCCTCTCCTCTTGTTGTAGCACACCCCCAAGTCCCTGCAAGGATGTGTCGGTATAGACCCGATACTCCAGTCCTCCCCTCGGTAAAGCAACACGGGTACAAATGTCAATTTGTCCTTTAGCTCATCGAAAGCTAACCGACAATGATCACTCCAAATAAAAGGTACCCCCTTGTGAGTCAAATTCTCCAAAGAACCCGTGATCTTTGAAAACCCCTTAATGAATCGCTTGTAATAACCTACCAACCCGAAAAAGCTATGAATCTCGGTCGGTGTCGTGGGCTGCCCCCACTCCCTCACTGCTGATACCTTACTCGGGTCTATAGTAATACCCCGATCCGACACTACATGGCCAAGAAACTGCACCTCATGTAACCAAAATCCACACTTCCCTAATTTGACGTAAAGCTAGTGGTCCCGTAGTGTCTACAGAACCATACGCATGTGCTCTGTGTGCTCCTCTTAAAGTGCGCGAGTAGACCAAAATGTCATCAATGAACACGATAACAAATTAGTTGAGATACTCTCCAAAAACCCTGTTCATGAGATCCATGAACATTGCTGGCGCATTGGTGAGCCAAAATGGCATCACCCTGAACTCGTAGGATCCATACTGCCATAGGAAAGTGGTCTTAGGGACATCCTCCTCTCGAATACACAGTTGATGATACCCTAACCTCAAATCAATTTTTGAGAAATAAGATGCCCCTCTCAACTAGTCAAATAAATCATCAATCCTAGGTAATGGATACTTATTTCGTATTGTCACCTTGTTCAGCTCCCTGTAGTCCACACACAACCGATGTGAACCATCTCGTTTCTTCATAAACAAATCAGTGCACCCCACAAAAAGGTGCTCCGCCAAATCAAACCCTGACCCATGAGCTATTGAATCTTATCTCTCAGCTCACGCATCTATGAAGGGGACATTTGGTAAGGTGCACAAGCAATCGACCTTGTACCCGGTGCTAGATCAATTACGAACTCAATCTCCCTACTGGGAAGAATAGGGGTGGAAATTCGGGTTAGTCATTTAATTTTTGGGTCGAACTGATTTTGATTTGAGTATAGGTTTTGGGTAGTCTTAAATCTATACAAGCTAATCGTGTCATGTTTTGGTCATTTCGGGTTATTACCGTAAATGAGTTATCGTGTTGAAAATTGCCAGCCTTAACGACAATCCTGGTATCTCCTGAAACACATCCTCGAAGTCATTTACTATAGGAATCGATCCAACAGAATCACCAACTCCTGTGAGGTCTCCTCCTCAATATAATACAAATGGGTGTGCGACCCTCCCTCGGTAAGAGGCATCGCCACTAGGAACACCTCCTATCCCAGAATGAAGAACATGATGGTTCTATCGAAGCAATCTACTATCGCCCGGTATCCTTCCAACTAAGCCATACCTAGGATGACATCGTACCCCTAAATATCTAACACTAAGAGGTCCAACGCTAAACTCAGTCTCCCAATCATAATGTCCACTCCTCTACAAATCGAATGTACAAGTGATCCACTACCCATTGGTGACTCTATGCACATATGGAGACTACCCGCAGTATCTAGCAAATCGACGACTCTAACAAATTTAGTTTTAACGAATGAATGTGATGCCCTAGTGTAAAAAATTATCCTACCCTCATGTCCATGAATAGGAAATATACCCTCAACTGCTGGCGGTGCCTTAAGTGCTGGTGGAATGGAAACGAGTTGGTGCTGCTAGCGGCATCTATCCCTGCTGACCCTGTTGGGCACCCTACTGCTGGCCCTTACCTCTCTGTGGGCACTCTCTCTTAAAATGTCCCTTCCGACCATATACAAAGCAATGCCTCTGACCGTCTCCCTGTCATTGGCCCCGCTGGACCTGACAAGGCTAACCTCCTTCGTTGTTCCCTTGGCCTTGAATGCCCTGAGGAACCTGCTACTATTGATTAGGGCCCTGCTGGCCTTGCCTAAACCCATGTCCTCCCTCTCTAAATCCTTCAAGCTTAAATTTCTTAGACTGATTCCCTTGCTAACTGCCAGTCTGTTGCTAAACTCCGCTAGTATCACCACTAACTGCCTTGCCCTGCTGGCTCGGATCCCCTCCCCTGTTGCTTCCCTTTGCATGGAAGCAATGATCCTGACAGTGCACTAGAGCAGCATTGACGACATCAGTATACGTCACCAATGCTGGATTACCGATCAAATGTTGCGTGATCCTTCAGGCCAAGCCATCCATAAACCTTGACTTCTTTTTCTCCTCGTCATTCACCTCGTTTGGTACAAAGTTAGCCAAACGGGTTAACTCTTCCTCATAATCATCCACTGAGCGATAACCCTGAACAAACTCACAAAATTTCTTCCTCATCTATGACTCTACCGCCGGTGGAAAGTATTTGCGATCAAATCACACCCAGAATTTAGAAATCGTCATCAAGTCCCTCTCCTCTGCGGTGGTAACTGACTCCCACCACTGTAAAGCTGATCTCGACAGATGAAAATTGGCAAGCATTTGTTTTTGCACATCGGTACACTCAAGCATGCGCAGTGGGCGCTGAATGTTATTTTTCCAGTCACAAGCATCCACCACATTAGTACTACCTCGAAACTCAGGTGGGTGGCCCTTCTGAAAGGTCTCCCGGACTCGTTACCAAGAAGGTGGCCCTACTGGGGCCTGAACTGCTGGTGCCACTAGGGGTTGTGCTTGGGGCAGAGGAAAATGGGCTTCCATGGCCCTCATCACTGTCTCGATCGCCTGATCCACTATCACTGCCACCTGAGTAGTGGATATTAGCTCGGGTGGTGGTGGTGGTGGCATCTGTGGCTCATGATGAGCCTCCATCACTTCATCCTTGGCATCATCCCTCTCTGCTCGCTATCTCCTCGGTTTCATCTGAAAATAAATGAATTGTATAAGTACACAGTTTATACAAAGTCTAATAGCAGAAGTACGATATCTCATAAGCATGAAAATGAATCAACGTTCCAAGTAATAGGACACTATAACAACAGATCGCTAGGCTGAACCGTAGTAAGCTGTACAAATCCTATGGACACTAGAACTTGATGCTCTGATACCATCTGTGGCACCCATCTCAATGAAATAATGGGTGATCGGTTCTATATCCAATTAAACAGGAATCTCATATAGATCATCCTTAGCATCACTGTCAAAATTTTATAAAAATTACTAACCACCTAGTATTCAAAAGCAGATGTCAAATTTTAATCTTATTTAATCCAAATAAAATTAACAAGGAATTTAAAGTTTTGACCCTTTTTTTAAATAATAAAAAAATCATTTGTAAGCGATTTTTTATGAATTCCCTTAAATGCATTAAAAATTCAACAAAAAAATGTTTTTTTTTATATTTTAGAAAAATGGTCTGCACATCTGGTATGTATACATTAATCGTGTATGTAATTGTTATATATATATATATTTATATATATATATATATATATATATATATATATATAGATAGATAGATAGATAGAGAGAGAGTGTGTTACAGAAGGATGGTGTAGAGGGTGTGGACCTTGTCCGGTGATTTAATCGATCCAAGTTGGAAATCTGAGTTGTGAAGGCACTGGTGGACGCCATTCTAATTCTAAAGAGGAAGAAAGAATAGATTTTTTTTCTTTTTTCTAGAAGTAGGGAGAGGATAAAGTACAATTGTTGTTTTGACCCGGTTTGGATGAGAGAGATCCACGTCATTTTAAGAAGAATGGATTATTATTAATCATTTCCCGTGTTAAGAAATTACAAATAAAAATAAATTTAATAATTTCGGATTAATTTTGGGAATAAATTAAACCGAATGGATGTAAATTTAAATGGGAAAGATATAAATTGAAAATAAATATTTATTCATCATTTTATAAATACAAGACTCAATTTGGTGTAACGAGCTCACCAGTGAAAATAAATCATACGTTAATAAATTTATGGGTGCGTGTCGTTTAAACACAATAAAAATGTCTAAGTGAAATGAAAATAATGGAGAAGCATTTTGGGAAGTTTTATGGGCTCGTTTAGGTGTTTTAAACCTTTAGAATGGTCAGGGGGTATAGGTATATAAGTTCAAAAACTTTTGAGCTAGTCTAATTATAGGTTCGGGCCCATTTGGGGTCTAAAAATGGGGATTTATACCTAACTCGGGATTAAGGGTTTTTATAAGTTAAATAAGAGTTTGGGGAAACACCATTTACATAACAAAAGAAACCCTAGCAGCCCCACTCACAGAGATGAATCCAGAGAGATGGGATTCTATTACTTGGTTGCTTACTTCACAGAGGGGTCACGGTTCCATTTGGGTGATAGTGGATTGATTGACCAAGGTAGCTCACTTTCTGCCCGTCAGGACGAATTATACTACATGACAGTATGCCTAGATTTTTTTATCGCTGAGATAGTGAGATGGCATTGGGTACCACTCTATATTGTGTCCAACAGGGAAAATATTTTTGTGTCTCGATTTTGGGAGAGTATTCAGGAGACCATGGGTACCGAGTTAAAATTTAGTACGGCCTATCACCGCAGACGGACATGCAGACGGAGAAAACGAATCAAATGTTAGGAGATATACAACAGATGTGTATCCTTGATTTTAGAGGGGGTTCAGAGAATTATCTTCCACTGGGGGAGTTTGCGTATAATAACTCCAACCAGTTTGCGATTGGCATGGCACCATTTAAGGCGTTGTACGTATACCTTATCGTTCACCCGCTTATTGGTTAGAGGTTGGAGACAACAAGATACTTGGGCCAGAGTTGATTCAAGATGCGGAGGCCAAAATTGAGTTGATTTGGAGTCGTTTATGAATAGCCCAGGACAGACAGAAGAGTTATCCCAATGCCAAATGGTTCTTTCTGGAGTTTAATATGGGGGACCAGGTGCTAATACGTGTATCTCCTATGAAGAGGATAATGAGGTTCGAGAAGAATGGGAAGTTGGAACCAAGGTATGTGGGGTCATTCCCTATCATTGAGAAGATTGGGCCAGTTGCATATAGATCTGGGTTGCCGAAAGACTTGCATCGGATTCATACTGTATTTCACACTTCTTCGTTGAGGCGATATCTCTGGGATGAGTTAACTCACACTCACATTGCGTTGGAGGAGATCGATTTGCAGCCCGATATTTCATACGAGGAAAGGTTAGTCACTATTCTAGACCATAGTGATAGGAGATTGAGATCGAAGGTAGTTCCACTTGTACATGTTCAATGGGGGCATCATAATGCCGACGAGTCTACTTGGGAGCGTGAGGATAAAATGCGCGGCAAATATCCAGAGTTATTCATACCAGGTATTTCCTTTTTCCAAATTTTGGGACGAAATTCCGTTATTAGGGGGGAAGTATGTAACCCCCCGTAATTTTAATGATTTTTATTTTGGGATTAATTAAATTAAAATGGAAATGAATTCGGATTAACATAAATATTAATTAGCGAGACAAGGGTTAATATATATTTATGTGAATTATAGTGAGTATTAGTTAGTGAACAAGTAATGGAATATTAAGAATGCATTATAAATTATCGTGAGTAAAAATACGCCAGTTACAGTAATTTAGTCGGGACGCGTGTGTCAGTCGTGTCGGGACTTAATATTATGAGATACAAGGTAATTTATTTATGGATCATTCAAATGGTCATTTCAAGTACACCAATGTATCCATGAGGGTTGAAATAGTCAGAAACGTGAACTCGGGGGTTTAGTTTGGGTCCCGGTGCATTTTTAGGCCAAACCGGCATCCCGTGAAGGTATTTCGGTCTTTTGGATTTCTAAGGAAAGAGGACCTACGAAATTTATAAGTGTATATCATCTGGTAGGGTGAGGGAGTTAGGGTTAGAAGTTATAAAACTAAGAGATTCCACGGGAAGAGGAAGGAGAGAAGTTCCAAGGCATCCCATACCATTCTTGCACCACCACTGCCACCGGAGTGTAGATCGAGATGAGAGGAATACAACCGTACCATTCTTCTATAGAAATTCAGACATGCTAATCAAGACAAGTATTTATCTTGCTAAATTTTGAGCATATATACCATCCATGTTGATGTAGGATGAATAAACCCATTAATATATTAAGATTTGTGTAAATTTGGTCGATTTAATCTATATTCTTGGGTAGGAATCATGTTAGGTTAAATTCATTTATACACGTAGAACGAATTTAATGAATTAGTGATGTCGACATGTGAAGAAATATGGGTTTTATTGAGGTTCTTGAATAGAAATAATAAACTAATTTAGAATTAATTAGATTACAAAGGTGTTCTTTGATGATATTATGATGCATTTACATTAGAAATCATTGATATATGTTAGTATAATGTTTGGTATACTTCGTTGGGAATTTGGGATTGAATCATAGAGGTGTTGAGGGTTAATAGTAGTGGAAAACTGTAACAGGAAGATGAACTGTCAAGTACCTTGAACCGGTATAGTAGATCCCTCAAATAAGTTCGGAGGTACAATCGAACCGGTTCGCCTGCACACTCAAATGGGTTCGGGGGACCTGTTAGTCCTGGATTTGGTTTGCTTAATTGTTTAAAAGGTTAGAGTTGAAATTTTCCCCCAATTGAAGAGAATTAAGTCTAGTAATTATGGGGTATATTTTTATATTAAATGACATTACGAGAATTAGAATGGGTCACGGAGAATACGAGTGAACCATGGGCTGATTTGATATTTAATAATCTCACGAGAATTAAAAAGGGTCACGGAGAGTACGAGTGAAGCTAAAATTGAACCAGTAGTGGATGGATATTATATCAACTGAAATAATCAGATAAGGTAGTTAAGACACTTCGAGTAGGAGGTAAAACACTCGAAAAATGAGAGGAGGAGTATAATGGTAAATTTAATAATACGTAGGATATTCGGGAGTTCTATATACTACATATGAGACATATATTATAGGTTGAGTGTATACCTATATTGATGTTATATATATGTATATAGGTTGTGTGAATGCCTATTGTGTGAATTCTTATATGTAAACACACTTACGCTGCCTGCTATCACGGGATGTTCCGCGTGAGGTACAGTCTTATCCTGATGAGCCCATTAGGGGGTTGTAGACTTGTTCCCCAGATCATAGAACCTAGGTATGGGCTATCTAAGTGTATGATAGTTTCGACGGTCAATTGGGCAGGTTTGGTGTGTACATGACCCATAGACTTTGAACTATGTCCGCCTCCAATATGTGTGATTTGATTTATGGTTCGAGAGTGATATCCAAACTGATGTCCCTACTTAGTACGTGATGTACCAGGACTTGATAGCAGAGTATGCCCGCATCGCAGGTCTCCACCTAGGGATGCCGTATACGTATATATTATAACAGTAATGCAAATATATATATATATATACGTGTGAATTATTCTACTACGGGTGTTTTAGTAAATACTACATATAGTGATATCTAAATTAATCTCAGTATGTGTGAACTTAATAATTAATTGGTGACTCTTCATAAATAAGAATGTATTAGAAATTGGTATCGTATTGTATGGGAAATACGGGTGGGCACAGTAAACTATTATACGGGAAAGGGTTAAGTCAAACTACATAGGTGGGGTAGCATAACTAGGTGGGTTAGAAGAGTATGCTAGGCGTGCACAATAGTTGAGAGGTGAGAATCTCAAGTGAAAGCACGTGAAGATAATATGTATATAATATGTACTCTTTAATGCATTTTAAATAGATGCTAAAATGTTTTCAAACTCTTTTACTTAGGCTCTGACCCATTTCAAATCCATTTTTGTAAAAATATTTTAGGTGCCCAGACACAGGAACGCCAGGCTTAGGAGTTCCTTCATTTGTCGTGATGCAGATGATGTGGAAGATGCAGGAATTGATAGTAGACGCCTCCACATTTATCAGTTCCTATTTATCCTTTTATCTATCTCAGTCGGGCATGTCGCCCATTCCTAGTTCATTATTATTACAGAGAAATTATACTTCCATTTTTTCCTGTTGGATTTGGTTTTATTATAGATGATTGTATTTGGATTTTATCTGGAGTGTTCTTCCAGGACTATTTATTCATCTCGTTGCTTTACCATTATTACTATGTTTATTGTAATGGTGAATGTGAATCATTTAATTTAAATTATTTGCATGTTAATAATAAGATTAAAATTTTGACACCTGACCATTATGGTATTAGTAAAATAAATTGGATTTCGATAGTGATGCTAGGAATGTCACCATTTATGATTCCTGTTTAATTTAATTATGCACTGATCACCCAGGATTAGAATAGGTGGGGTGTCACAGATGGTATCAGAGCATCAAGTTCTAGTGTCCTTAGGATCTGTGCGGCTTTCTATGTTTTAGCGTAGTATTATTTGATGTACAGCCTTATGATAGGATTGTTGTATTCTTTTACGTACGCGCATTTATGTTATTTTACCTATTACTTTGTATTTTATGGAGAACTCATATAATTCGATCTAATTTCAGATGTCCCCTGAGCGAGAACGACATACTAGCACCGCTGGAGAGTTTAATACTAGACAAGTTCAAGAGGTACCTCAAGTACCATAAGAAATGGTAACAGTCACGTAAGTGGCGAATATCGTAGCACAATAAGTTATTACCACACTATTACATTGCCAAGAAAAATGTATCCAACTAATAGGGAGTAAAAGAACAAGGGAAGTTAGTAAATCAGGTAGGATAAGAGGTAATCAGAGTGGAGTAGCACTAATACAGCAGCGACAAGTTCCTCGAAGTCGTTAGGGCCAAGGGGACGAGCGAAATGGTGGGCAGAGTCAAAGCCACAAGGACCAAAAAAGCCAAGAACAGGGATATGACACAAAGAGGTGTTTTAAATGTAGAAAATGGGCATAAACGTCAAGCTTGCCCATAATAGGCTGGAGAGCAGCCCCGTCTCAATCAATAGGGCCATCGGGACCAAAGGTAGAGAAGATTTCTGGTAAAGTGCTTCAATTGTGGACATCATGGTCACAAGAGGAAAGGCTGCCCATAACAGGTTAAAAGACAACAACAGAGTTCCCAACAGGGGATAGCAGGTGCAGTTACCCCCATGGCACCAGCTCCACAGGAATAGGAATAACCACCATGTGGACGTGCTTATAACATCCGATATGCAGTCATGCCACGAGTATCGCAAGCACTACCATCATTAGGAGGTACGTTAATTTCATTAATTACTGTATCCTTGGTGAAAATGGGAACAATTAGAGGTGACATAGACTTTTCATAGTATATATATATATATATATATATATATATATATAGTAACACTAAAATTCATGGGTGAGTCGGGTTTAGTGGGCACTAAAAGGATTTTTAGGTTATGATTTACTGCTTTTTAGAGTTAGGGAAGTCGAGTTTATCATGATCTTGCGTAGCGACTAAATAATGAGGGTTTGAACTGTAGTAGATTGTGTGATAAGACTATCATGCTCATTATTCTAGAGTTTTCTATATTGGATCCCAATGAGTAAGGACGATTACTAATGCAATTTAGGTTATATTGGTTTATTGTCGAGTGGAGAGATCTAACTCGTTGTTGATTTAGTGCCTAAGACTCAGTAATAATAGCGTCGTGTTGCATATCGTCTTTAGTAACATGAGAGTGAACGAATATACTTTTTATGTTAAGAGATGGGGATTTAGGGGTACAAATTATGTGCTGAGGGTTTGACGTATCTTGACGACTGACAATGTTAGTAAGTAGTGTATTGGGGCAGTTCCTTGTTTGGATTTCGCTCTGCGAGACATCCCATGTATGAAACATAGTGAACGTCGGGAGTTGGGAAATGTTTGGTCCTTGGTACATGGGTGTAGTACCTTAGTTATTATGCGTGAATGTAGTTCTAACTGAGAGATGATAGTTATATTATGAATTGAAGTCAATAGAGCCATATGATGTTTATGTGAGAATGATTAAGGTGCAATTAGGTTTGGTAAATGTGTGCAGAAATGTGCGGAACATAGAGTGTATGGGCGCCCTAATGAGTTGAAATTTTCAGTATCATTCGAGAGGAAAATACGTGGTAACGTGTGAAATAAACGTAGGTGCATAAATAAATTAGAGACAAAACTAGAACGAGATAAAGAGAATGTAATAACATCGTGAGCGAAGCATATCATTAGGAATCGGAGAGTAGACGAAGAGGAGTGATTATAGTGTTGGAAAGTGCAAGGAAGGTACATTTTGGATTTCCTAGGATAATCAGGAACAACTCTATGCAAAGGAGTAATATGATGAGATTTATGTCATAACTATCTGGAGAAGTAAAAGTCTGACATGAATAGTAAGGTATGATTGCGGAGATTCCCCATGAAGCACCTAGAAAGGTGGAAACCTGTCTCCAGTATAGGGAGTATGGTAGCAGTTAGAATATAGACTCGTTGTATTGAATTATTCATGGAAGAAGTATGACATATTGTGCAGTCACTAAGATAAAACATGAATTAATAGGTTGAAGTATTTCAGAATAAGGTGATTAGGGTGGACTGACCACTAGTTTGAGTGGCAGGGTGTAAGCCGTCAAGAAGAAATGTACCATTAGCGAAGGGGTACCGTGGACAACATAATGTCTCTCATTTGGTAATATCAAGGGATCCAAGTAAGGTGTACGGGGTGGGGAGTGGGGACAACCAAGGACACCGTTGGAGGTAAGCAATTTCTTGGGGTTAGCGAGGGACTATGGATGGTTTATTCAAGAATCTTTGAAGATTGCAGGTCTATTGACTAATTTGACTCGTAGAGGCGTATCGTTTATTTGGGATGACACTTATTAGTTTTCTTTCGATGAGCTGAAGGACAAGTTAACTTCGTCACCCGTATTTACACTTCCCAGGGAAGGAGTGGAGTACCTCATTTTTCCTGATGCGTCCTAGTAGGGACTTGGGGGTGTGCTACAATAAGAGGATTAGGATATAGCTTATGCTTCCCGTAATCTTAAGCCTCACGAGGGGAATTAATCCACCTATGACTTGGAGTTAGAGGTAGTCATGTCTGTGCTACGGATTTAGAGACATTACCTTTTAACGGAGAGATTTTGCCGATTCACAGATCATAAGTCACTACAATACTTAGTCACTCAGAGAGAGTTGAATATGCGTCAGCGTAGGTGGCTAGAATTTGTGAAAGATTATCAGTTTGACATCCAGTATAACTCGATAAAGGCTAATATAGTAGAAGACGCGTTGATCCGCAGGCCAATAGGGGATGTAACTGATGTTTGGAAGGTGAAATGGAAAGAGATAGGATATCAGGATTCAGTTGCCATATCACTTATGTCAGTTATGATCGTTAACCCCCAGATAGTCTTGAGGATGGTACAGGCACAGAAAACGGATTTATTTTGTCAGGATTGAATGAAATAATTTTTAATCGGCATGGTCGAGTCGTACTCTGTGTGTTTAGAGGGAGGTTTACACTTCAATAAGAGGATTATAGGGGGAGGACTTATGACACGCGGTGTTGGCAGAGTAGCACAAATCACGGTTCGTGGTACATCCTGGAGGGGATAAGTTATACCAATATATGAGATGACAGTATTGGTGGAGTGGGATAAAGAGAAAATTACCGAGTTGGTATCAAGGTTTACCACTTGCCAGTTGGTGAAGGTAGACCATCCGAAGCCAGTAAGGGTTTTGCAGTCATTAGAGATTTCGATGTGGAAATGGGAGAGCATTTCCATGGATTTTATTACTAGGTTGCCTACTTCACAGAGGGGTCACGATTCCATTTGGGTGATAGTGGATTGGTTGACCAAGGTAGGTCACTTTTTTCCTATCCGGACAAATTATACTATGGTACAGTATGCCCAGATTTTTTTTTATCGTTGAGATAGTGAGATTGCATGGGGTGCCACTTGATATTGAGTTCGACAGGGATAAGATTTTTGTGCCTCGATTATGGGAGAGTATTCAGGTGTCCATGGGTACCGAGTTGCAATTGAGTATGACCTATCATTGCAGACGGACAGGCAGACAGAGTGGACGAATCAGATGTTGGGAGATTTGCTAAGAATGTGTATCCTTGATTTTAGAGGGGGTTGTGAGCAGTATCTTCCACTGGTGGAGTTTACGTATAATAACTCCTACCAGTTTGTGATTGGTATAGCACTATTTGAGGTGTTGTATAGTAGACCTTGTCGTTCACCCTGCTTATCGGTTAGAGGTGGGTAATAAAAAGCTACTTGGACCAAAATTGATTCATGATACGTCAGCCAAAATTGAGTTGATTCAGAGTCCTATACTGATAGCCCAGGACAGATAAAAGAGTTATGTCGATGCCAAGCAGTTCTTCCTGGAGTTTAATGTGGGGGACCAAGTTCTACTATGTGTATCTCATATGAAGGGGATAATGAGGTTCAGGAAGAAAGGGAAGTTGACACTAAGGTATGTGGGGCCATTCCCTATCATTGAGTGGATTGGTTCATTTGCACATAGACCCGAGTTTCCAGAAGACTTGCATTGGATTAATGATGTATTTCACACTTCTTAGCTAAGGCGATATCTCTGGGATGAGTTATCTCACCCTCACATTGCATTGGAGGAGATCGATTTGCAGCCCGATATTTCATACGAGGAGAGGCCAGTCGCTATCCTAGACCATAATGAGATTAGATTGTGGTCGATGGTAGTTCCATTTGTACGTGTTCAGTGGGGGAATCATAATGTCGACGAGTTTACTTGGGAGTGCGAGGATGAAATGCACGAAAAATATCCAGAGTTATTCATACCAGGTATTTCCTTTTTCCGAATTTCTGGATGAAATTCCATCATTAGGGGGGAAGTATGTAACACCCCGTAATTTTAATAATTTTTATTTTGGGATTAATTAAATTAAAATGGGAGATTAATCCGGATTAACATAAATATTAATTAACGAGACAAGGGTTAATTTTATTTATGTGAATAATATTGAGTATTACTTAGTGAACAAGTAATAGAATATTAAGAATGTATTATAAATTGTTGTGAGTAAAAATACTGCAGTTACAATAATTTAGTTGGGATACGTGTGTCAGTCGTGTCAGGACCTAATATTATGAGATAAATGTAATTTATTTATGGATAAATCAAATGGTCATTTTGACTGCAACAATGTGTCCTGAAGGGTCGAAATAGTCAGAAAACTGTACTCGGGAATTTAGTTTGGGTCCCGGGGCATTTTCAGGCCAAACTGGTAGTCCGGGAGGGCATTTCGATCTTTTGGATTTTTAAGGAAAGAGGATCTACGAAATTTCTAAGTGTATATCATTTGGTAGGGTGAGGTAGTTAGGGTTAGAAGTTAGAAAACCTTAGAGAGGCCACATGAAGAGGAAGGGGAGACGTTATAAGGCATCCCACACCATTCTTTCACCACCACTGCCATCGGAGTGTAGATCGGGAGGAGAGGAATACAACCGTACCATTCTTTTGTAGAAATTCAGACCTGGTAATTAAGGAAAGTATTTATCTTCCTAAATTTTGAGCATATATACCATCCATGTTAATGTACGATGAATAAACTCATGAATACATTAAGATTTGTGTAAATTTGGAAGATTTAATCCATGTTCTTGGGCCAGAATCATGTTAGGTTAAATTCATTTATACATGTAGAAGGAGTTTGATGAATTAGTGATGTTGACATGTGAAGAAATCTGGGTTTTATTGAGGTTCTTAAATAGAAATGATAAACTAATTGGAATTAATTTGATTTTAAAGATGTTCTTTGATGATTTGATGATAAACTCATTTGGGTTTTATTGATGATTTTAAAGGGATATTATATCTGCTGAAGAGGAGTAGTATAATGGTACACTTCATAATAAGTAGGATATTTGGGAGTTATATATATTACGTATGGGACATATATTATAGCTTGAGTGTGTATATATATATATATATATATAGGTTGTGTGAATTCTTATGTGTAAACATACTTACGATGTCTACTGTCACGGGAGGTTTCGCGTTAGGTGCAGTCTTATCCTGATGAGCATATTAGGGGGATTTTAGACTTGTGCCCCAAAACATATATACTAGGTACGGGCTATCGAGTGTATGATAGTTTCGATGGTCAATTGGGCACGTTTGGTGTGTGTGACCCATAGACTTTGAACTACGTTCACCTCCAATATGTGTGATTTGATTTATGGTTTGAGAGTGATATCCGTACTGATGTCCCTATTTAGTACGTGATGTACCAGGACTTGATAGCTGAGTATGCCCGCATCGCAGGTCTCCACCTAGGGATGTCGTATATGTATATTATAATAGTGATGTAAATATATATGTACGTGTGATTTATTCTACTACGGGTGTAGTAAATACTACAGATAGAGATACCTAAATTAATCTAAGTATGTGTGAACTTTATAATTAATTGGTGACTCTTCATAAATAAGAAGGGATTGGAAATTGGTATTGTATTGTATGGGAAATACTGGTGGGCACGGTAAACTATTAGAAGGGAAAAGGGTTAAGTCAAACTAGTTAGGTAGGGTAGCATAACTAGGTGGGTTAGAAGAGTACGTTAGGCGTGCACAATAGTTGAGAGGTGAAAATATCAAGTGAAAGCACGTGAAGATAACATGTATATAATATGTACGTTTTAATGCATTTTAAATACTTGCTAAAATGTTTTATTTCATCTTTGACCCGTTTCAAATCCTTTTTTGTAAAAACATTTTAGGTGCCCAGCCACAGGGATGCCAGGCTTAGGAGTTCCTTCATTTGACGGGTTGCAGCTGCTGTTGAAGTTGCAGGACCTTGGTAGTAGATGCCTTCACGTTTATCAGTTCCTATTTATCCTTTTATCTATCTCAGCCAGGAGTAGGATCCGCGATACGGGAACATGGGGTTAAGGTATGACTCGGGAAGAATAGTGACGAAGTAAATAAGGGGTAGAAATTCAGTAACGTTGAATAACTATTTAAATAGAGGAATTTATATTTAATGGGAAGGACGGTAAACACCTAAATTAATTTGGGGATAAATTCTGGGAATGTTGGGACTGTTTGTTAAATATAGAAACTAATAATTAACGAGATGGTTACTTAAATGGACAATAAGAGTGGGCAAATCAATAATATATTGTGGGGGTAATTATAGAGAAATTACTTATATATGTATCATATGATATAGATATGTAACTATTTATTTGTGTGGAACATACCTATGTTTGTGAATGGTCCTATCAGGTGGGGTTGCGCGCATTCAGGACCGGAGCACACATCGGCACAGGTGGGATAGGCATAGTGTTAGGTCATATTATAGGTACTACGTAGCAGTGCCACTTACGAGAGGTATATGTAGATGATGGGATCCTTTATCACCACTGGATATGGGTCGTGAACTGGTGTACTGCGTAGGTACTGCCCCACTTACTTGTGTTTTGTTTTGTCTATTTTGGATAAGAGACTCCTACGGACTCACCAATAGAGCACAGACGATACACTATTGGTAGATGTCTTAGTGTAGCATATATAAGGACATATATATAAATTAATGGAAATGAATAACAAGAATTCCTAGTCTAATGATGTAAACTTTAAAATACAGACCCAATACTACGTAGTATGCATGATAAATGATTATGTCACGATTATGGATAGTTTACTTGGTTATTCGGACAATGGTAATAGGAATGTAGACAAGTATACTTCAGCACATAAATTATGCTAGACCGATCACATGCTTAACAATGCTCTTGTTATCTATATTGATTTTGGGACTTGGGGTTAGGATACGATTATGATGGCACCTAGGTGAGAGGTGAGATACTTATCGCATGCGAGTGCCGATGGGAGTCGTTCATTTAAATTAATTGTATTCTTGCATTTCAATTTCAGTAAGCTAATTCTTGCCCACTCTAGGGTGCTGACCCAAAATAAAAATGCCCCCCCCCCATGTTTGCTTAGACAGGGATAGCGGGACTGAAGGAATGTCAGATTTTTTGTCACGAGTTGCTTCTCAAAGATTCATTTATTGATTCCAGCTTAGGTTGCTACTTTTTCCTGTCTTTATTTATTTTGGATTATTGTAAGGGCATAAGCCCGGAGTCATTTTATTTATTTATTGAGACATTATTTGTTCATATTGCTTTTTATTTTGTTGGACGCGGATGTTGGATTCATTATTACTTTATGTGCATTTATTTAATCCTGTTTTAATTCAAATGCGGTTTATTATATGAATCTTTATTACGGTCCTAAGAGTGATATATATTGTATAACAAGCCTCATCTTCAGCGTACTATGTCTAGCTAGCCTTTACGTGAGAAAATGGAGGTTGTTACAAAAATAGAGAACAAAAAATAGTTTTTGTTTCTTTCAATTAATTAAAAACTTAACAAAAAGAGAAAAAAAAATAATATTTTGACTTCTTTAATAAATAAAAATGGAATATAAAGATAACAAAAAGCATTTTTTTTAAAATTTAAAAATGGGAAGAAAAATAGAAAAATATTTTTAAATATTTTTAAACAAAAAAAGTTTAATAAAGTATTTTACTTAATTAACGTATTAATTTAATAAAGTGTCTTAAGTCAATAAAGAAGATTGTACCTCAATAGCTTCAATGTGATTTTGTAAATTTTATCTCAATGTTTTTTTAATTGGATTGTGTATGAACATGATGTTATTAATTAGTGGAAATGAATGTGATTTCGAAATCATATATAATTTAAAATTCAACTATTCAAATGTTTTAAATTTTGGTTGGACTGTTTCAGAAATTGATAAAATAGAAATCTTGGCTTATAATATATATGAAGGTAATTGGGAAACTCAACCCACCTAGTGTTTATCTTTATATTTATTTTAAGGTAACCAGATTCGAAAACGTTAAGGTATGATCCAAAAAAAAGAAAACATTTTTTATGAATATATATAGGGGACCCATTCAACATGGCCCATAAGAGTAACCGATCAGCCCGGATTGATCAAAGCGCTGCCCCGCTCAAATCAGGATTTAATTTACACACGAGTATTTCAAATATACTAAAATACTTACAAATATAGTCAAATCAGTTACCAATAATCTCAAAAGAGAAATTCAGGTATTCCTTGATATATCCACGTGCTAATTGAGTTCCTTCCCTAACTCAATCTCTACTTTGATGCCCTATAAATTGTAAACCATGGCCCGGGGCAAAGGGATGTGATCTCGACCATTTGAGGAACACAATAATCAAACATTAAACTCTCCATGGACGTAGGCAGGTTTTTGAACCACGTATATCTGTTATTGTGTGTGATCTTGCAATTCTGCTCTTTATGATTATTTTCATGGATTTCTTTATTGTGATATTTCTTGTACTCACAATTGGCGCCGTCTGTGGGAAACGACTTTAGTTCATGCGAAAACATTCATAACCAGAAAGCCTGTCATGTCTCACCATAGTAGCAACCTTCCTCAGGTCATTAATGTCCAGGACGACCCAGTTCCGCCAAGCGTCAGGTCAAAGATTCTCCAGCCATAGAATCATTGATTTTTCCAGGAAAGTCAACCTTCTAAATAGAGCCAGGGTCCACCTAGTTCTAAACAGATTTCCAGGTTGGTCGATGCTTATGAAGCCAGGCTTCAAGAACAGGAGGAGGCTAGCGCCTTCAAATTGAAGAAAATGTTTGCCTATAGAGGCGACATGAGAGAATGGAGAGATATCTCCATGGGGACACATGGAAACGTCATATAAGAACTCCTAGTCCTCAAGCGAGTAATACTCACAGCTGAGGAAGGAGCTCTAGGCACGATGAAGATAGATCCCAACGTGACTAATCCCAGTGCAACCGACCCGATAGGCGCTACAGGAGCCACGATCGTCATGACGAAGACCTCAAGGTTTTAGTTCATAGAGAAATGGACCAACACCTCTCTCATAATGGGGCTAGGTCGACTAGGGAGATGGTTAGGAAAGCTCTCAACAATCAAATGAAATCCCTTTTATCAAGGGCGACTGAAGAGGAATAACTCTTGAAGAAATTTTCTATCCCCAGATTCAAGATTTACGATGGGAAGACGAATACCATCGACCATGTTTGATAATACAGGCAGGTCATGACTTCGTGGAATCACAATGACGCTCTGATGTGTTATATTTTCCCCTCTAGCCTATATGATGTAGCACAAAAGTGGTTTGAAAAGTTGCCCCATAAATTAATAAGAAACTTTAAGACCCTGGCAGAGGCATTCACTGCTCGCTTCATTACAAGAAGCACCCACCCCAAGCGAATGGATTTGCTGCTAAGTATGTAAAAAAAGCAGTAAGAAAGCCTTCATGATTATGCCAAGAGATATTGCGAAATTTTCAACGAAGTAGAGGACTTTTTGGACCAAGTTGGAGTTGCGTTCTTCAAAATTGGCATGTCGGCTACCTCATTGTTGCACCAATTCCTAACCAAGAAATAAGCCAGTACCACCGATGATCTTATAGCTCATATTAATAAATATGTCAAGGTTAGGATAGGGTTCACTCTAATGCAGGGGAAAATGGTCGAGCAAAAGCGAATAAGGGAAGAGATAAGAATGTTACTCCTAAAAAAGGAAGCAAGAATGGGGGCAAAAACAGTTCCAAGAATAGGAACAAAGAGGATCCAGCAAAAATGTTCTAGTTCGTTAACATGGTCTTCAAGTAATCGATCTATAAAATTTTGAACAAAATAAAAAATCAACCCTTCATCAAGTGGCCTGATATTTTCCTTGACGATGACATGGGACATTAGTTTGTAGTAATCCATGGAGCTTCCGACTTGAAGAAAATCCACAGAAACGTCATTAGGATAGAGCTAAAGAAGGTTACGGTCGTGATAAGGCATTTCAAATTGATCCCGCAAAGATTCAAGCTGGCAAAACACTGGCGACCAGAAGATGTCGACTATACCAAGCACATAGTCTTCATCGAGGAAGATTTAATTGAAGTGAGGAACTCGCATCACCATGCTCTCATGATAACCCTCGGGATTGTTAATTAGGTCGTCGATCTCTTACGAGGTAATGTACCTGAAACTATTTCACAAATTAAAGCTCAACTTATATGATCTCGAGGAGGCTATAGTCCTTTTGGTTGGCTTGATGGGGAAGATAATAATGGCCCTGGGGAAGATAGTATTGCCTGTTAAGGAGGAAAACATATCAAAACTCATAGAGTTCTTAGTGGTGGATATAAAGTCCCCATATCCCTCCATCCTTGGTAGGGGTGGTTGCACGCAATGATGGCGATACCGTCCACTTACCAACAGAAGCTCAAGTGCATTACTGATCGGGGAATGGTCAAAATTCATGGCGACCAAGCTACTGTAAGAAAATGCTTCATTGCAGCCATTCA
Organism: Sambucus nigra; assembly: GCA_949130495.1. Lineage (NCBI taxonomy): Eukaryota > Viridiplantae > Streptophyta > Magnoliopsida > Dipsacales > Adoxaceae > Sambucus > Sambucus nigra. The sequence goes on from OX422216.1 coordinate 23,214,370, forward strand.
TCCAAAAGAAGAAAATAAGGAACCAAAGGATGCTCCGAAGGAAACTCGAGATGGAGTCGTACCCTCGAAATAATAATTAAGGTATGGTCGACCAGGGGTGGAAGAAATCAGGGTCCACCCCACTGACAGGGTCATCGAAGAGATGGAGGAAGTTATAGCTAATGATAACATTCCAGAAAGGAAGTTTCTGATCGGAACCACACTTTCCAATCAAGAAAAGAGAGAATTGATTATTTTCCTGAAAATAACATAGACATTTTTTCTTAGGAACAATACGACCTACCCGGGATTGATCCCGACATAGCCTGCCACTACTTACATATTGACCCTACCTTTAAGCCGATCACACAAAAAGCTCTTTGAACAACTCCGAAGAAAGACAAAACGGTGAAAAAAAATTAGGTAAGCTCCTGGATGCAGTATCCATTAGGGAGGTTTAATTCCCCAAATGGTTATCCAACCTAGTAGTGGTACGAAAGAGAAATAGTAGTTGGAAGGTCTGTATTGATTTCATAGATCTCAACAAAGCGTGTCCCGAAGACATCTTTTCACTGCCCAAAATTGATCAATTGGTTGACGCTACAACGACGCATGAAAGGATGAGCTTCTTGGATGCATATTCTGAGTACCATCAAATTTCACTTTTTGGTCCCAACTGGGATAAAACATCTTTCCTAACTCCCATCAGGTTGTACTGTTATAAGATCATGCCATTTGGCCAAAAAAACGTAGGGGATACTTAGTAGAGGTTGCTCACTAAGATGTTCAAAAGATAGATGAGAGACACGATCGAGGTCTACATCAACGATATGATAGTTAAGAAAAATAAGAATGGTGAACTCCTCACAGACTTAGCTAAGACATTTGAAATCCTTAGGAAGTACCAAAGGAAGCTTAATGATAGTAAATGCTTATTCGGTGTCCAGTCTGAAAAGTTCTTAGGCTAGATATTCAGTAAAAGAAGAATTCAGGCTAACCCAGATAAGATTGATGCTAGCACCAAGGTCCAGCCTCCTCAAACTCTCTGAAATGTTCAAAAACTCATGGGTATGCTTGCATCACTAAATCGTTTCATCTCTAAGTCTTCGAAACATTGTCAACCATTCTTTCAGCTCCTAAAGAAGGACAAAGGCATCATATGGAATGGTGATTACTCAAGGGCTCTAGAGGAACTCAAATCCTACCTTAGCAAACCTCCCTTACTGGTAATTCTTAATAATGGAGACCCATTGTATCTCTATCTTGTAGAATCAAACCATGATGTAAGTTCGGTCTTGGTGTGCGAAAAAAAGATGGGCAGCATCCCATATACTATGATAGAAAATTTTGAACCACGTTACTTACCACTGGAAAAACTTACCTATGCATTCGTGGTTGCCTCAAGGAAGCTAAAACATTACTTTGAGGCCCAATTAATAACTTGTATCACCTTATATCCCCTCAAAGTTGTTCTATGAAAGGATGACCTTTATGGACGACTCTCCAAGTGGTCGGTGGAGCTTGGCAGGTTTGATATCCACTTTTAACCAAGAACAACAATCAAAGGACAGATCCTTGCCGACTTTATTGCCAAATTTACAGGTGATCAACCCATTATCCCACATGAAGCAGACCGATCAATAAATGAGGAAGAATAGTCTAAGTACTGAACCCTATACGTTGATGGAGCCTCTAACTCCAAGGGGGCAGGAGTGGGAAATGTCCCCATCACACTAAAAAACACTATCATTGAGTAGGGAATCAGGTCGAGATTTGAAGCCTCCAGCAACGAAGCTAAGTACGAGGCAATAATCATTGGTTTATGTAAGTCCAAGACACTGGGGACAAGTGCCTCAATGTTTTTGGTTATTTAAATCTTGTCTTTAAGAAAGTAAGTGGGGACTTCAACATAAAATATGATAGGATGGACTCCTACTTATTTATAGTAAGAGAGTTAATAATAGGCTTTGAGAGGGTTGATGTTCAGCAATTCCTCTAGGGAGAGAACATCCACGCTGACGCCTTTGCATCCTTGAGCTCAGCCATGGACTCCGATCTCAAAAGAACAATCCAAATAGAGTTGCTCACCCAGATAAGTATAAAGCTATAATCAACCGCCGAATATATCCTCTTCACAGAGAAGGCTCCCAGTTGGAGGAATCATATCATTACTTTCATACAAAGTTATGTACTCCTCAATGACAAGAGGTTAGCCCATAAAGTTAGAGTAAAGCAGCTCGATTCTATATCGATACGGGAGGAAAGCTCTATAAGATATCATTCACAGGTCCTTACCTTCAATGCGTCCATCCACACGATACCGAGCAGGTTTTCAGCGAACTACACTAAGGCATTTGTGGGAGTCACGTAGGAGGAAGGTCTGTAGCCTTTAGAGAAATAAAGGAGGGATGATGGTGGCCTCATATGCAAAGAGACGCAAGTGCCTATGTTCGCAAGTATGAGAAATGTCAGAATTTCTCTCCAATGGTTTACCAGCCAGCTAACAACATCAAATACCTCACAAGTCATTGGCCATTTGCACGGTGGGGGCTACATATTATGGGAATACTACCTACCGTACCTGTAAATCGTAAGTATCTGCTAGTTGGTACAGATTACTTCATCAAGTGGGTAAAGGTAAAACCACTAGCCAACATACGCGACGCCGATATGGTTAGGTTCATCTGGAAAAACATCATCACACACTTTGGGATTCCAAGAACTCTCATCACTGATAAAGGCACACAATTTAAAAGTAGTATCTTCAAGGTTTTTGCGATGAACATGGTATCAAGAACCACTTCAATTCAGTTACGTATCCTCAAATAAATGGGCAAGCTGAAGCCTCTAAAAAAACCATGCACGACGACTAGAAGAAAATATTGGAATGGGAAAAGGGTTCCTGGGTAGACGAATTCCCCCATAGTCTCTGGGCTTACCGTACCACTCCCGGGAGATCAACTGGAGAAATACCTTTTTCCCTTGCTTATGGAATGAAAATGATCACCCCACTCGAAATAGGTCTCCTAACCATGAGGACTGTCCTGGTCGACCAAGGTTTAAATAATGAAGCATTACGCACTGAACTTGACTTAGCTGACTAATGAAGGGAGCATGATATGATTAAACTAGCCTCTTACCAACAGCCACTTGCTAAATAATAATAAAAAAATATGTCAATCCAAGAAAATTCCAGGTAGGAGACTATATCCTAAGTAAAGTCCTCGGCAATGCCGTAAAACCATCAAACGAAAAGCTTGGGCCGAACTAGGATGGACCATTCGAGATAACAAGGAACGGCCTTCGAGGAGCTTATCATTTGGAAACATTGGAGGGCAAAGAGATACCAAGAGCATGAAATGCAGTCAACCTCAAGAAGTTCTATTTCTAGTCTTCTTTTATCAGCACATTTAGTTTATGTAAGTTTTTATTTTCAAACTTATGTTGCTAGAAATTTTCATTTCAATAAATAAAGGCCAATTGGCCCTCGCACTTCAATATTATCTGGTTTATTAGTCTTTCTTGATCGCATCTCATTATTACGCACCTTTTCCAAATGAAACTCACTCTCTAATTGTGAAACTCCCAATGATTACAATGAGTTGTTCAACTCACTGTAATCAAGTTATCTCATATGTCGAGCAGGGTTGACAGTAATTATGAGAAGTTAGTTAAAGTGTTACGATTAATATTACCCTCATGTCTTTTCTATTAACACAATAGACCTCATGAGTTACCTCGGCAACAACAAAAGCCCTATAGCGGATCCTTAGGCAGTAAATCCAACTTAGGTTGGTCGCCAACTTAGTTGGTCGTTAAAAACCTGCTCGAGTGAATGACCCATTAGTCAGGTGAAATCTCGCCATCATCTAATTTAGGTCTAAGGAAGTGTGACCACACAATCTAAAAGGTAAAGTAGATGTAATGATACTGCTAAGGCATATTGTACTGGGATAATGTTCGTTCAAATAGAAATAAAGGGCCAACACTTGTCCCTAACATCATTTAGTCGGCTTAAAAAACCTAAAATGATCAAAAAGTAATTCCACTTAGGTAGCAAAAGGCCTAGAATGGTCATTCAACATTATGTGACCCACAAAGCAACAATTACTAACACATGTTTAGTCAACAATAGGCTCAAAACATCAAAAAGTTAATAAATAAAGCATCTTTTATTACTAAAGGTACAAGATTATAATTACAACGAAGACCAAAAATACATAGAGACTTAAGATGGCCCAGTATGGCGAGCAAGATATTCAGCATCAATCGCCCTTTGACCACCATCTGGCTTGGGAGCAAACTCTTCTACATCACTATCAAGATCGTGCTCCAAGAGATGAAAAGGTATGGCATTAGTTGGGATTATATGAGGGTAATTTGACTGGGGTTTAAAAATGGTACCAAAGCAAGAGCTACTACTTGTAAGAAGATGAACTTCACAACAATAATAGTAAGTTTTCTCAAGAGAAACTCCTGAGAATGATCGATGTCAGTGTGGAGTGAAGGAACAAAGCACTTAGCACTTAGAGAGAGACCTTGGAGATAACACAAGGTACCTGGTGTTATTTTAAAAAAGTAACGGTATGAATTGAGTTCTGATTGTTACTTAACCTTGCCCAGGGGTCCTATTTATACTTGGGTACTAGGGAAGAGTTAGCACTTTTTGGGCGCCAAAACTGAGAGGGTTGGTGAGGGACAAGGTCTGCAATGTACCATTTGTCCTACCTGTGTTCAGCCGCCTGTCCCCTCTGACAGGTGCCACCTGGTGTAAACCAAAGTCAAAAAGCAAATATGTCTGACAACATATTTGATTTGGTAAATATATTTTAGAATGGTAACTTATTGTACAATCTTTATAAACTTTATGAGGGTCTCAAGGACCATCTCCTCTAAAATCTTTTATAAACTTGAAAGGAGGTTTCAAGGACTACCTCCTCTAAAAAAAATTTATAAACTTTGAGAGAGGTCTCAAGGACCACATCCTCTAAAATATTTTATAAACTTGAGGATAGGTCTTAAGGACCATCTCCTATAAAATCCATTTATAAAGTTGAGGAGAGGTCTTAAGGATCACCTCCTCTAATATCATTTTTATAAACATGAGGAGAGGTCACAAGGACCACCTCCTCTAAAATCATTTCATAAGTTGTCAATTTCTTATGAATAACATATTAGTTGCTCACTGGGTGTGACTGTGCAAGGACTGGGTGGTTACTATGATTTTTCTACTAGTGTTGTCTCAATCTTAAAGGGCTAAGTTGTTGAGATTGCTCAATAAACTTTGTTCCTCAACCACCAATCTAAAACTCCCAAGAGATTCGAACTTGCCTTTTTGAGTCCTACTTGCTCAACCAGGCTACTTGTACAAGAAAGTAACATATCACTACTTTAATATATATTTGAGTAACAAATCTTAGGGAGGTGGTCACTCTAGGTGGACCTCCTTACCCACTGGTTCTTTTTTAGTTAAGAATTTGGGGACGAGGAGTTCCTCATGGTGGGACTCCTCGCCCAAACTTTGTTCCTGTAACTTTTTAACATTTTAGGATAAGGAAACCTTCCTGGTGGGCCTCCTTACCTAAGTTCAATTTCTATGAATTATGGGCATTTTGGGATGAGGATACCTATCTGATGGGCCTCTTTGCATAAGTTCAATTTCTATGAACTTTTGACAGTTTGGGACGAGGAGACATTCATGGAGGGCTTTCGTGATCAGGTTCTATTTCTGTGAACTTTGGGTAATTTAGAATGAGGAGCCCTTCATGGTGGGCCTCCTCGCTAAAGTTCTATTTTTGTGAACTTTGGGAAATTTTAGGATGAGAATCCCTTCATGGTGGGCCTCCTCACCCAAGTTCTATTTATCTGAACTTTGGATAATTTGGGACGAGAAGCCCTTCATGGTGGGCCTCCTTGCCCAAGTTCTATTTTGTGAACTTTGGATAATTTTGGATGAGGATCCCTTCATGGTGGGTCTCCTCGTCCAAGTTCTATTTCTGTGAACTTTGGGTAATTTGGGACGAGAAGCCCTTCATGGTGGGCCTCCTCTCCCAAGTTCTATCTCTGTGAACTTTGAGTTTCTTGGGACGAGGAGCCCTTTCTGGTGGTCCTCCTCGCCCAGATTTACTTTATTTTGGCTGGGTCACTTGTTTGGGAGGTGCTCGTGGTGAGGCCCCCCTCAGCAATTGGGCCTACTCGCCCAACTGCTTGGGCAATTGAGTGTGTACCCCCTCTACATTAGTCGCTTCGTACAAAATCTATGTGTTGGATATACAAAATATTTTTGTATGCAATGTTTCATTATTTCTTAGAATATGAACAGTCTTAACTCAATCTCATCATGATATTGTCACATTAATTAGGCATGTCACTTCAGCCCACTTTTATGGTCTCATGGTGATACGTGTCAGATGAGGAACATACATCTCATCATTGGGGAAATGTTCTTCTCACTTTTTTATTGGCACTCTGCGTGTGGCTTAATAGGGTGTAAAACCCCTTTTTAAACATTCATTTTTTTACCTTAGCATTTGCTTTCAAACTTTTATGATCTTTAGAGAGAGAGAGAGAGAGAAGAAACCAAAATCTTCCATAGCCACCGTCATTTTTTCCCTTTTTCTCCTCTGCAAATGGCATCTTCAACTTCTCCAAAGCTTACATCCACCATCGACACTGCCACTAGCGAGGTGCTAGTGGGTGTGGTACCCATATCCGTAACTGTCTCGACGGTGGCCACCGGAGCCATCACTATCACCTCTGTGATTTTGGATACTGTTTGTGAGGATTTTGGTTGTTTGACTATTAGGATGCCCACAAGGAGGGCTTCCTCCTCTGCTGAGATGACTGTGAGAAGGGGTCTCTAGTCTGCTGGGATGCTTGCATCGGGGGCCTCCTCGTCTTTTGGGGTGCTCGCAATAGGTGCCCCCTTGTCTGTAGGGATGCTCCCACTGAGGACCTCCTCGTTTGTGGCTTACTCAAAATCCCTAAGGGAATACTTAGCTACTTGCCAATAAAGGGACTTTGGCCTTTATCGTCTAGTGCCTTATTTTGGCAAAGAGGATACTTTCATGACCTCACTTGTAAAGTTCAAGCAAGAGTTCGTAGCTAAGATAAAAGAGCGACCCAAAGTGGGTCTAGGTGAGTCTTCTGATTTTCCTATTGTCTTTCCTGATTCCATTCTTAGGGTACGAGTGGACAGGGGTGATATTCCCCATTCCAATATTGAGATCAAGGCATGTGGGAGTGCCACGGAGGAATGGGGTCTCTGGGTAGACCATGTTTTGTCCACCCCCTCGCACAAGATTTATATCGAGGGGCTAGGTCTTCTGACCACCATTAACAGTCTGAAGTCTTACTTCACTGCCAAACAGTCCCCTGCTTTTACTTTGCTGACTTCTCGTTGGAGCAGGAATTCACACACTATCGTTACTGGTTAGGTGGAATTTACCATTACTTTGGAGGATATTTGTGAGTTGCTCGCTCTTCCTTACTTGGGGAGCCATGTTCTTACTAATCGATTTAAGGATGAGATCGAGGAGCAGATGGTGGGTGAGCTCCACCCAGCTTTAAGTGAGTACTCGAAATATGTTGTTGTCAATTTGACTGGGACCACCAAGAATTTTTTCACTAAGTGGAAAAGATATTGGTTCAGGGATTTCGAGAAGCTGCCCAAGGGTGAAAGTTCGAGCAGGGCCTTAAGGAGTCAGGAAGGCTTAAAAATTAACTCCCCTCTCACTTAGCTGCATGCTTTATTACTTTTTCGAGTAGGTTCCTCCTGCCTGGGAGGCCAGATGATTCTCCTCGTGAGCTTCTTTTTAAGCTTTCTATGAGGTTTGCTCGAGGGATAATAGTCCCCCTCGCAGCTCTAATATTAGGATCTCTATACACTTGGTTAGAGAGGGCTCATGTGGATGTTGAACGTTCTTGTGGGCGTCATGATGATATAAAATTGTCAAATACTTTCATCACCATGTCCTTATTATTTTAGAGATTTCTCAACTTTGCCCCATAGGTTAGGGCTTGTCACAGCTGGGCTACTCGTGCTGCAAGATGGCACAAGAAGACTCCTAAGAATCCTCTAGGTTCTTTTACAAATAACATCGATAAGTTTTCCTTCAGGCCTTACTACAAGAATGTTGGAGGTATTTTTATTTGGCACTCCTTCTCTGCTTCTAGGGGCACTTTATACTGCCATGTTGATCCTGAGTATATTCCTACCTGCCCCCATATTCGTGTGACTGTTATGTTTCTTCCATACACCTTAGCTTTTCTGACTGACTTGGGCCAAGGTGTGGAGTTCTACCACTCTGAGAGAGTGAGGAGGCAGTTTGGTTACGATCAGGGGGTTCGTACTCCTATTTATCCTTTGAGCATCTCCCCCTTCGAGCTATACCTTGAGGATTTTTCTAATTTCACATTTGAGGGGGTGGTTGATAAAGTTAGTAACCTGGGCAACCTGTTTGTACTGTCTCCAGATTACTTGCCTTCTTTTACTCGATCGTGGTTTACCCTTTGGCAGAGGCAGGTTATCTTGATTCAAAAATATGTGAGGGATGTCCCTCAAGAAACTATTTCCACAAAAATTCCCAACACCGACAAGTACTTGGCTAAGAGGACACAAAAGTCACTGTGGCATTGGATCACTATCCCTAAGGCTCCTCTTAAGCAGCTCTCTCTAATCTTGGTGAGGCCTCTGCTCGACGAGTTAATTTATTCTAAACAACATGAGACCCAACCCACTAGACCCAAGTCAATAGGCAAGGCATGATCTTTTATTTCTTTAAAGAGGAAACATCATGATGTGGATGTTTCCAACTTCATACCAGCTACCACTGCCCCAACTACCACTATTACTACTATTGTTTTTTTTTGCTGCTCCTACTCACCTCCCCTTGCTAGTAAGAACCAGAGCGAGTAGGAAGAAGAAGAAGAAGAAGACCAGTGATGGGGTTATTTATCCTTCTCCTACACCAAAACAAGGGTCTGACACTGATGACCTTGGGGTGGAAGAGACATATAGGACTGTGCAATATCAAGGCTATGAAGCCCTAGGGTTATCTGTCGAAGAACCTGCTGTTACTTTTATTCACATTAGTGAAGTTACTATACCTCATTCTCTTTTACTTAGTGAAACTGACTTTTATGGGGGTTCACTTGCTGGTTCCCCTTCTCTATCATTTGAAGAAGAACTAATCGATTATACAGGCATTCCCTCCTATGATGACGATGGTTCTTCTTGAAATGAGATGAGCATCACTGATCCTTATGATGATCAACACCCTGATACTTATTTATTACTCATTTTGAGGGAGTCTTCTAGCGAGGGTGTCATGATAGACCCTCCATCTGCCAGCAGTCCTACTACGAGGCATTTACCATATGGGCAGACTGCCTGCTCCACTGCTATAAGTCTTTTCTCGTAACCTCTTATGTACTATTTTATTTTCTATTTACATACGCACAGTTCAAATATGAAACGTCTTTATCTTTGTGACATTTATAGGGTGTTTTTTACGGTAAGTGATCTGTCGCTTCTGCCTCTTGTCCGGGGACCTTTTCCTAGGGCCAGGAGTTCTATGTTAGTCTCATCTTTGGTCCTATCTAGGGAGGTTCTTCATTTCTCCCTACTCAATCATTATTCTTTTTTCTTTTCAATTTTACTAATACATTTTCTAGCCTTGTCTAACTTTTACAGCTATCTATTATATTCCCGACAATAGCGAGGACTTTTTCGGTGTCCTCTTCTTCAGTCTAGGTAAGCATCAGCTCTCCTGAGTCTTTTGTTTTTGCATGTCACATTTTTAGGCATATCTTTTAAAGTCATCTTATTTTGCATACATAGGTTATTGTTTCTCTTAGACGCATTTCTTCTCCTCCCCCTCATCTTCTATAAGAGTTTCTTCTGTCGGGTAGCCTGAGGTACTTTGAGTTTTCTCCTGTATTGTCTTTATTTGTTCTTTTATGCTTTTTACTTCTATGATTGTGTCGTCTTTGTTTATCTTTATTACAGGGACCTTCTTTTGGTGGCCCTTCCTCTACTGTGGGAATGGCACCGCTCACGGGAGGCACCGCCCTAGGTTTATCACCTTTGGGGAGGATTCCCATCTCTTGGACCTTCGTACCCATGGACAATAGGCCTCACATTCAGCCTATATCTTCCCGACCAGTTTTCACTATTGCGTCTAGAAAGCCTATTACACAGGTTAGCTCCACTTCTTAGGTATTACTTATTCCTGTTAGGCTCTGTTGATTTCTTTATCTATGTTTGGTTTTTTAATAATTTTGCAATTATTAGGCCATTTCATCTGCTGCAACCATCCCTTCGGTCATCTTCACTCCTTCCTCTTTAGTAGGACTTCAGGTACACATATTTTGAATATTTCTTCTCTCGACCTATTTTTTCTTTGCCATTGGGATTTTATTCTCATACTTTGTTTTTATTTGTTTATATGCCAGTTGGTTAGTGTTGCCACTTCATTACTTATTTATTCAGTTACCTTTCAGTAGACCCTACTACTGTTGGGGAAACTCTAGCATCTATTATCTCAGTGGGAGGCATCATTATAACACCTCTCTCGATAGTTGTTCTAACTTATCTGTGCTTATCATCTATATGTTTTTCTTCAATACTTTGAACAACTCATAATTTAGTCATATATTTCTTCCCTTCGCAGGGCAGTGTTAGTGATACCTCATCATCTGTGGCACTCGTGAGGATGGTCACTGAGATAGCTTCTGAGGTACCACCTACGAGTCTCCCCTTATCTTCTGTAGGGGAAGCCGCTTCAGCTAACCTAGCTAAAGTCCCCTTATTTGAGGGGCATGTTCCTAGTTCTGCAGGAGCAACTTCAGTGGTGTCTTAGTCTTTACAAATCTACTTATTGGTTTAATTACATATTTATATACTCTGTAGTTTCTTTTAACATATTTGTAGATGTGCTCCCTTTACTTGCGGGACCTATATTTGAACTCTCAGGTTAGTACTCCACCAGTTTCTGTGCCTGAGGAGACCCTGGTCAGCATTCCGGAGGAGATTACTCCGGTATGTGTAATTTCACATATTCTTCTTTTCATCGACTTGCATTATGTATATATAAGTTTATTTACCACCTCTAGCTTTTCATTTTGCAGGTTAGTATCATTCCTACTCCTTCTGCTGAGGGGTCTCTTGCGAGTGTCTCAGTGGGGAGCTCCCAGGTAAACACTTGGTCTACCTGAACCTTTGAGCTTACATTTTCTGTGTAAGTACTTGTTAACACTAACCTATTTCCCTGTTTTCAAGTTAGAGCCGCGATAGTTCCTTTGACTATGGAACAATTAGGGGGGTTACTGTGAGTGAGTTGTTATACTGTCATACCTTACTCTGTTATTTACTTCCCTTTTCTTCTTGGTTTTACTGTGCAAGTGGGCTCACCTTCACGTTCTTATTTCCTTATTTTCAAGTCAGTGAGGCGGCCATCCCTAGCTCTGCGGGACCTATAGGGAGTGTTGTACTACACACTCCCCAGGTATTAAGTTATCATACCTGGGCTATTTTTGTCTGTTAAAGTTAGTACATTTCTCTTTTTTTTCTTAGAAAAATAAAATGATAACTCTTGCCTATTTTCTATTAGATTGGTGCTCAGGGTAATATGGTGCCTCCTCATTTTGGTGATAGCATATTGACCCCCCTGTGCTATGGGGTAATATTTTCATAATCTTTGTTTCTATTTCAGCATGGGTGTTCCACCACCTTGTACTTCTCTTCTTTATGACTTATCTCTTTTTTACTTTTCTTTCTACATGATCCGATTGGTGAGCCCGTTGAGGCCGACCAGAGCTCTGAGGCCACAGGTGATGCCAGTTTCGATGAGGATTATTCTATTACTTTTTCAGAGCTTGAGTCTCATAACACAGGCTATGACGATATATAGGTAGGGCTCCTGGATCTTTCAAGAGCTATAGGTTCCATATGCATGAGCGGGAGGTGTTGGAGATGCTTCCGAAACACCACCGTGAGACTTTCACTTCTCTGAGAATCCTCAACATTGGCAGCCTTACGTTATTCAACTCGAAAGCCCTGTCCAACCATCTTCATGATTTCTTATCTACTTCCCCTGTCGATATGACCACTTAGAGGGACGCATTGCTACTCTAGGCTTTTCACGATCTTCAGCGTTGCTATCACTTTCAGCTGGATTGGCTTGACACTTCAACTCATCATTTTCTTGGTGTCATTTTTGGTAAGATGGTTAAGCTTCATACTTCTAGGCAAACTAGGGTGCATCAGTGCCAGGCTGAGGCAGCTCGAATTGAGGTTCAGATTCAGACTCTCCAGGCCAAGCTGGCCAAGTTAGAGGTTGGTGATGCTGAGGATGAGGCTCAGGTGGCTAGGTTAAAGGAGCAGCTTGTTGAGGAGGTTGGTCCTTCTTACACAACCTTGCACTCCTGGCATGATTTATTTTTTATTTTGTCTAGTGGGTAAATAGTCTTGTTATGTAGACTTCCTTTTGTACACTTTTCTTATGTAAAGAACTTTGTCCTTATTAATGAAAAGTACTTTGTTGATTTCTATCATACTTATCATTCTCTGTCTCTATCTAGATTTTCATATCTGCTTACTATGGTGTGCTCTAATTTTCTGTGGCCACTTCATCTATTTGAATTTCCCCCTCTAACTGTGGGGTACTTGCATATTATCTGAGCAAGTTAACATTTTTATATATGTCCCCTCTAACTGTAGGATACTTGCATCTTTTCTGAGCAAGTTATCATTTTTTAGAGCTGTCCCATCTAACTGTGGGGTACTTGCATATTATGTGAGCAAGTTAACATTTTTAGATCTATCCACTCTAACTGTGGGGTGCTTGCATATTATCTTAGAAAGTTAACATTTTTTAGAGTTTCCCCCTCTAACTGTGGGTGCATTTTATTATGCACATTCATTTCTTAGGGGGTAACTTTCCTTCCCTCAAACTTGGAATGTAAAAAAATGGCTATCTTCTTTTAGAAATATTGCCTCTGGTCTGTGGGGTCTTAATTTCAAACTGTTTTTCAAGAACCCTTTGTTCCTCTAAAAAAATTTAGAGCGGGGGGTGGGTCTCTTTTCTCCCCAATTTTTTTGTGAACTGGTCAAGTAAAGCTTTTCTTTGAGAACGGAGATTAAAACTTGTTCTCTAGACAATTTTGTTGTATATAAAAAATATATTTATTATATTATTTTTATTATGACTTGGCGGATGTCCTCCTACTGGTCTGGTGACAAGTCTAAAATCATTTGTCTAACATGTCTGGAGAGATTTTGCTCAATATACTTTTCTCTCAGGATGGATGTACCCCCCCCCCCCCTCCCCCCAAGTGTAATGAGCAAAGTGCTCTTTATCCTGGATCCTCTTCTACTCTAGTAGAGAATGTTTATAAATAAAAACTATTTTGATGGATCTACCTCATGTAGTAGGTAAATAGACAAAATAAAAATCATCATGCAATGATAAAAAAGAGTTGCTATTCATTTCTTTTCATTTTATGTACTATTTACAAAGTTGTATTACTCTATTATTTTTTACCAAAAAAAAAACTTCTCTGGTGCTAGAGTAAGTCTCTCAAATTCTTTGGCAGATGTGATTTTTTTTACAAAACTAGGCATAATACCTCTTCATCCACTTGCATTTGATGGACTGGAGGCAGTCACTCTCTAGATCTAAAATCTGACAATAACCCGATTTGCTTACCCCTCTTATTACAAAGGGAACTTCACTATTGGGTTTGAACTTTGATGTCGACATGCTGTGGAGATGGTGAGTGGATGCTCGCAGGACTAAGTCTCCTACCTAGAACTCCCTATACTTAACCAAGTTTTCGTAGGCTCTGGACACATGCTGGGTGTAGTGTCTCTTCGTCCAATACCTCCACCTGCACATATCGTGGATCAAGGATGAGTGCGTTGCTTATAACAACTCTGGCTGAGTGTACTACCAACTCTATCGGTAAGATAACTTCGATCCCATATTCGAGTGAGAATGGAGTAAACTTGGTCGGTATTATCTTTAAAGTACGATAAGCCTATAGTACCATGGGAAGCTTCTCATCCCATGTCCTCCAGCATCTTTTTCAATATATTTATCAGTGTCTTATTGGTGGCTTTCGCTTGGCCATTACCCTTAGGGTAGGAGAAGGTTGAGCTGTTGTGCAGAATCTTGTACTTGTCTGTGAGGAGGGTCATCTCCTTGTATATGAACTGTTTCCCATTATTTGTTATAATCACCTTGGGTATACCAAATTTGCATATGACATACTCCTTGATAAACTAGGTTACCACTTGGGCAGTCACCCTTCTTAGAGGAATAGCCTCTTCCCATTTGGTGTACAATTTCGTAGCCACAATAATAAAAGCTTTACCATGAGATGTTGGGATGATTTTCCCAACTAGGAAAAATGTCCATGTGTGGAAAGGGTAGGGAGATTCTAGGATTTATAAGATGACTGAAGGGGTATGTACCATATTACCATGCACTTGACAGGCTTTGAATTTCTTCGCATAACCAATGGAGTCAGCCTCCATGGTTGGCCAGTAGTACCCCGTCGTCATCAGTTGATCATATAGTTTGGCACCTCCCATGAGAGAGGGCTCATGATATTCCCTCAAAACTCTACATGTGTCTTCTTTAGATATACACTTCAGTGCCTTCACATTGTAGCCTTTCCTGTAGAGCTCTCCTTCTACCAAGTAGAAATGGGCTACCCTCTTTCGAAGATAAATTTTGCCTGCTCTGTCCATAGGTAACTCCCCATCTTTCAAATAAGCTATGTATGGTTGACTCCAATATTCAAAGGACTCCACAAAATTATCTTTAGTTGGCTGGTCAAAATGGGTTTGGCACTTCAAATAGCCTTGCTGCAGACGAGCAGCCTCCGTGCTCATAGTGGGCCAATAGTAGTCACCCCCTCTACAACCGTCAATAGGGATATCAGTGTCCCCGTAATGCTTTTCATGCATCTCTTCCGATCTCTCTGTAGCTTCTTATTCTCCAACACACCTTGCTAAGAACCCTATCGAGTTCTTAAAGTAAAGTGTTGCTTGCAGCAAGTGGTAGTTGGCCAGTTCTAATATCTTCATTGTCCCATCTCTTGTCTCTAGTTGTTTCACCACTAGGTGCCTCCAATCTTCCGGCTCATCGTTTGGGAACAAAGACTTCACTGTAGTAGGTACTAATCTATGTCGTACTGTGATTGTTGCTTCTGGATCATCCATGTCTAACTTATGTGCTATCGTAGCTAAGGCATCGGGGTGCATGTTCATTGTTCTTGCATGCCTCTCAACGGTTACTTCTATTAATTTTCCCAGCAACCTCTGGACGATGTATATATAGGGTGTCAAGTTAGCATGTTTAAGAGAAAATTCAACATTAACCTGTTTCACTACTAGTGTAGAGTCCCCTCGTATGCAAATCATTTGAATGCCTCTTTAAAGTTCTTTTAACATTCCCAAAATGAGGGCCTCATACTCAACCTCATTGTTTGAACATTTGAAGTCTAACTTGAAGGAGAGGGTGATCTTTTCCTTACAATTTGAAAGTATAATGCCCTCACCTCCTGTTCCTTGAGCACTAGAGCCATCAAATTCCATTTCCCACTTTTCCATCTCTTTAGCCATGCATGTTTGGAAATTCTCCCCAGGTAATTCTTCATTGGGGGGCTCAAAATTCCCGCTTGGGAAATGGGCCAACAAATCTTCTATCGCTTGACTTTTGATGGCTCTGGGCACTATGCACTTTCGATCATACTCTGACAAAATTAAGAACCATCTCGCTGCTCATCCTACCAGTATTGTCTGTGCTAGTTGGTACTTGAGAGGGTCATACTTAATGACTATATGAATTGTAAAGGCTAGCATGTAGTGCCCCAACTTTTGAGCCACAAAGACTAGGGCAAGGCATTGTCTCTCCACATTGGTGTATCTGGATTTTATACCTGAGATTACTCTCGACAAGCAATACACCGGCTTCTCCGTTCATTCATTCTCTTGAGCCAACAGTGCTCCTATGGACCTTTTTGTTGAAGTAAGGTAGAGTTGCATGTAACACCCCGTATTTTTAATGATTTTAATTATGGGATTAATTTAATTTAAAATTGGGATTAATCCGGAATAAAAATAAATATTAATTAGCGAGTCAAGGATTCATATTTATTTATGTGAATTATATTGAATATTACTTAATGAATAAAGTAATATGTGATTATGAATTTATTAAAATTGTCGCAAGTGAGAAATACGACAGTTATGATAATTAAGTCGGGACGCGCGTGTTAGTTGTGTCGGGACTTTATTTTATGAGATAAAAAGTGATTAATTTTTAATTCATCCAAATGGTCATTTCGAGTGTGCCATTGAGTCCGAAAGGTTAGAGATAGTCAGAAAAGTCTACCCGGGGGTTTTGTTTGGGTCCCAAGGCATTTTTAGGCATAATCGACACCCCAGAGGGGTATTTTGGTCAATTGTACTTTTGGGATAATTAGACCTACGAAAATTGGAGAGTTAATATATCTGATAAGAAAAGTCTCCTAGGGTTAGAAAAGTGAGAAACACAGAGAGGCCATAGGAGGAAGAAGAGAAGAGGTTCCAAGGGCTAGAACCACCAATCATATCACCTTTTGCACCACCGTTGTGTAGATCGGAGAGAGAGGAACGCAACCATACCTTTCTTCTTCAACGGATCATACCTACAATAAGAGGCAAGTGTTTAAACTTGAGAAATTATAGCATGTATGATATCCATGATACTCTAGGTTGAATTTCCCATAAGTTTTATATGGTTTAAATGAATTTGGAAGATGTGAATCGAATCTTTGGGTTGAAAAACCGATATAGGATGAATTCTTACATGTATGCAGTAGCAAGCCAAGAAATTATAATTTATCTTGGTGAAGAAATCTGGGTTTTATGATGTTCTTGATAAAAAAAATGATGAACTAGGATTTTAAATAAATAAATTGGGATTGAAGAATTTATTGATGATTAAATTGTGATTTGATGATTCTGGGATGTTAACAATTACCCATATATGTTGCTATGATGTTATGAACCTTTGGTTAGGAGTTTGGGATGATGTAATGAAGGTTTTAGAGGTTAAAAATAGTGAAACCCGTAACAGTCTAAAGGTAGAAGACGGGACCTGTAGAGGCGAATTGATTCGATTCATGCTGAATCGATTAACGCGAATCGATTCGGTCCAGGCCGAAACGATTCGGATGCCTAGTTTTGGCCACTTTTTCCCTTTTTGTTTAGAATCTTTCGGGATGTTCGGGATTCAATTATGGGATTCATTTTTTTTTATATTGGGGATTATATTGAGGTACCAGTAGGTTTAGTTAAGGTTTTGGGATTAGTCTTGTAATGGAGAATTTACGGCTAAACGTAATTAGGTTTAATTGAGGGAATTACCTAATTTGGGGAATGATTTGGGTCACGAAGATTCGAGGGAAATGATGATTAAACCATTAGCTTATAGTGAACTACCTAGTGGTATTATGTGTAGAATAAAGGACACCCTTTTGAGTGGTGACAAATACTCGGGAGCGTACGTTGAAAAGTAAAGTTATAATTCACTAATAGGTACCATATTCGGGATATTAATATACTACGCATGGGGCATATGATATGAGACGTGAGTATATCTATATCTACGATAAATATATAGGTGGTGTGATTACCAATTGCATGATTTATTATTTGTATGACATACCTATGTTGCTTGCTATCGCGGGAGGTTTTCATGTCGTGGACGGTCTTATCCTGATGAGCCCATTGGAGGAATTTTAAACTTGTACCCAGAACATAAGACCTTGTCTATGTGCTCTCTGAGAGTAGGATAGTTTCGACGAGGTAATGGGTGTGTGGGTATATGCGTGACCCATTTATCTAGGAACTGTGTTCGCCTCCAAAGTTTATGTGATTTGTATTTATGGTTTGAGAGAGATATTAATCCAATTGTCCTTCTTTAGTACGAGATGTATCAAAACTTGATAGATGAGTATGCATGCACCATAACTGAGCCTAGGGGTGCAGTATTAATATATATATATATATATGATAGTGTGTTGAATATATATATACTCTTGTGTTATATTCTACTGTGCAGACTTAGTAGATGATAAAGATAAAGGAATCTGAATTAATATAAGTTATGAACACTTTATTATTTAATGATAAATTATTACTTGAGTTGGAAAGTTATGGAAATACATAATAATGTATTATATGGGGTATACGGGTGAATACATTGCGGGATAGTTCATAAGTATTATGATTACAAACTAGTTAGGTGTGACAACATTAACTAGAATGGGTTAGAGGTACATTAGGCGTGCACAATAGTTGAGAGGTGAGAATCTCAAGTGAGAGCCGAAAAGCTAACATGTATATAGTATTTGTTGTGTAGCATTTTAAATACTTACTAAATGTTTTCAAACCATTTTACACTCGGTCTCTGACCCGTTTCTTGCAAATCTATTTTTCTATGTATATTATTGTAGGTGTCCAGTCACAAGAACGTCCAACTTAGGGGCTCACTGAAGATTGATGCGATGCGGCTATTCTGGAAGTTGCAAGTCCTCGATATTAGATGCCTCCACTCTTTTCAATTCTGATTCTGATGCGTAGATCTTTCAGTTAGGGCATGTCGTCCCTTTCCAGTTATTTACATATCTTAGAGATTGTACTCCTTTATTTTAGTTATTGGATTTAGTTTAATTCAGATGTTATTGGGATTTTAGGCTGGTGTGTTTTATCCAATCTCAGTATTATTATTCAGTTATTCATTATTCTTCGTATGGATTGAATGTGGTTTATTATTTAATTTGAATTTTTGCATGTTGATTTAAAAAGATTAAAAGTTTTTTTTACACTAGCTTAATTAATTATTAGGTGATTAATAAAGTAAATATTTTTCCACAGTGATGCTAAAAATGAACCAACGGGATATTATGATTTAATTTTATAAATGACTAATCACCCGATATTTAATTGGATGGATTGTCACACAACAGTGGTGCCCCAGCTTCTGGTGGAATCATCGTGGATGGGAAGGCTAAAATTTCTTTGATATTCTCAAAGTCATTCTTCTTCTTCTCATCTCCCTAGGTCCACTTCGATTTCTCTTTCAACAGGGGTGTGAATGGGTGGGTCACCTCTACTAGCACAGGTATGAACCTTCCTAGGTTGGAAACCTTCCCTAAGAAGCTTTTTAGATGCCTTTAACTCTTCAGAGGTAGCATCATCATGATAGCTTTCTTCTTTTTGTATCGACTTGCACCCCCTGCCTATTCATAACAAACCCCAAAAACTTTCCCGCAGTGATCCCGAAGGCTCATTTAGAGGGATTCACCCGCATATTATACCTACAGCATATCTTAAACACTCTCTGGAGGTCTTGTATGTGCTGGTTTTCTCTCTTGGACTTCACCACCAGATCATCCACATAAAATTCCTGTATATCAAGAAATAGATCATGGATGATTGTGATCATGTTCCTTTGATATGTGGTCCCGGCATTCTTCAATCCAAACGGCATGACTGTATAGTGGAAGTTTCCTAATGGCATGTAGAAGGCAGTCTTCTTTGCATCCGCTGGATCCATCTTAATCTGATTGTAGCCGACGTACCCATCCATAAAACTATACATCTCATGGCCGACGGTAGTGTCAAATAAACTATCTATAATGAGTAGAGGAAACTCATTCTTGGTACATGCTCAGTTCAAGTCACGAAAATCCACGTAAATCCGGATTTGGCTCTTATCCTTCTTTTCCACAAGTACTATGCTAGAGAGCCACACAGGATGTTGAATAGGCTTAATGAACCCCACCACTAACAACTTCTCTACTTTTGATTTTATCTTCAGGTTGAGGTCAGGTTTATACGTTCGTTTTTCTTGTCTAACAGGAAGAGCATTGGGAAGAACATTTAATCTGTGAGAGCTCACTTATGGATTTATCTCTAGCATCTATGTGTATTTCTAGGCAAACACGTCAGTGAACTTTTTGAGTAGGCTGATAAGCTCTTCCTTCTGCTTTGGGTTGAGACTCTTAGAAATTAGAATGGGTCTACTTTCTCCCCTTTCCACTCCCAAGTTAATTTCCTCTGACTTTTAAAGTTTCTCCCTAGGTCCATCTTGCATAAATTTTGCAGACACTTCTGGCTCCTCAACATGCTCGATGATGTGGGACTCATCCACCACAAAACATTCTGGTTCCAGGTCGACACTTTCATCCCAGAACGTCACCCACGCAAACCATTATAAATGGTATATGACTTTCCCATCTGGGAGAATGACTTTCTTTCACATTCGAAGAGGATTAGCTACCTCCTCCATCTTTTTCTTTCCCTTTTCTATGTGGGGGATCACCCTCTACCCCAAACAATCGTGGATAGATTTTTTTAGTTGGGTACTACCTCCCACTACTTGTATCTCCTCTAACTTTCTTACACAACTTTTTCTCTCTTCATCAAGCTCCATGTAGAATGTTTCATCGACCAGGTGGGCCTCCTTAATGGAAAATAGCTTTTATGAGGCCTTGATTATAATCTTAGTGCCCCGGATGTTGTCTTTGGCACATTAATGGTAGGTAGAAGGAACTATGCCATGGGTATGCATCCACACCTTGTTGGTAGCTGGTGTTAGCATTAATGATATGGAATTTGATGTGGGGAGTGAAGTTCCCCAACTTAATGCCCACACTCATATATCCTATGGACTGCATACCGGCGATGTCGAATCCTGAAATCACCAACGGTACATGTACTATATTCTCTTGATTGATCCTCATCTCACATAACGTGTTGATCGGCATGATGTTGATGGACGCTCCTTCATCCATTAATACCCTAGGGAAAGAAATCCCATTGATCATAACTGTCACGTACAACGGGCGGTTGTGGAAGTTGGGCACCTAGTTGTCTGCCTCAGACTAGACCACTCCATAAGTTTATCTCTTGATCAACCTCCTAATTGGTCCCTGCTAATTAGTGAGGGGTCTCCACGTTGTTGTACTGCTTCCAAAACCTTTCTTCTTATGACTACTCTGGTGTCATACTTTACTCATATTTGGTCAAAGAACCACTTAAACTTAGGACTCCTCGTTATAGCTTCACATTCAGAGTCTAAGTCCACTTCATATGTTTAGGCATTACAAATGTACTCTGCCTCAGATGTCCCCCCTCATCTAAAGCAAGGATGACATCCATTTTCCCTCTAGGAGGTTTACCTACACGATTTCTTCAACTCCATCCTCTTCTTGGTCTGGGGTGAAGAACCACTCATCGTGCTTCCTCTCTAGATCAGTTCTCTGTTTGCTGCTCAGTGACAACCTTTCCAACCCTTCACATATTTTCTCACTACCTTCCCATTCCACCGGTCTCGAACTACCTCTTTTGCATACGCTGCTACCATGTTGGTAGTGCCATAATAATGCGCTGGAAGTGGGTTCTCATTGACGTCCACATGAGGTATCTGCAAAGTGCCACTGGCCACCTGCTCGCCAATGATCCTCCTTAGGTAGTAACAGTCTTTGGTCGAGTGTTGAACCCTCAGGTGTAACTCACAATACTTAAGATTAGATTTGTCTTCTGTTGTTGAAACTTCCCCATTCAGATGAGGGGGACCTGCTACCCCTTCTCATACCAATATACGATAACAATCAATAGCTTTCGCTACACTGTAAGGTAACGATGATGGGGTATCCTCCCTAAACTTTCTCTTGTTACCTGGGTTATTGTTCTTAGATCTGGGGCCTCCCTTCTTGCACTTTTTATTTTCGTCCACATAATTGATCGCTTGCCTCCTCGAGGCATGAAACCTTTCAGAAGTCAATGGCACTTGTGTCCTCCAACTTGAGGACCTAAGCTTGATTATCATGGCTATATTGTTAGTAGCCCCGAGAAACTCTCTAAAAGTTCCATCTCTGCTCTCATTAACCAAATAAAGTTTGTATTCTTCCAAGAGCCCATTTACATATATTTGAAGCAGCCTTTCCTCTGCTACCTCCTCGTGGACATCCAGTGCCCGCTCGCAAAAATGCTTGATCAATTGCATTAACTCCTCCCCCGGCTTCGGCACATCATGTGCCAGGAGTCTCAACGTGAACTCATCCTCCATTACAAAGAACTTTTGGAGGAATTGCCTATGCATTTCTTCCCATGTGGGGATGCTATTGGGTGCCAAGTGGGAATACCACGTGTAGGCCTTTCTTGTAAGGGTCTTGGAGAACTCCCTCAACCTCAATTTTTATCATTTCTATGCACTCCTAGGTACTCAACAAACCTCTTTACATGCTCTCTTGGGTTATCCCCTTTTCCATTAAACTTAATAAACTTTGGTGGAATATACCCCTCTCAGTATGGCTTCTCATTCACAACCTATAATTGTATGAAACATCTCCTTTAGTTTGGATGGATCAAATGACTTTAACAATCGTTCAAACGACATGGACTTCTCGTTCTAATGAGATAGCTATATCATTAGAATGACATGCCAATATCGTTCTAACGACACACCACCTCAAGTTTATTATTTAAGGCGTCTTTAATTAAAAAAAATGATGATGTAGAATATAAAATACAGAACATAACCTATACATTTTATGCAGTTTGTTTCCAAAGCATAAAACCATCCTTATAGTTTCAAGATCCAAACTTTCATAACCATATGCAATAGAGATCTTGTGTTTGTACCATCTGGAGTATGTTCATCCATATTAAACAACTGATTCGTCGAGTTTTGCGATAAAGTAATGCTAAACTCCGTGTTTTGAATCGTAAACGTTTGTTCAAGCCGTATCAGTGGATATTGAGGTATGCGTGGACTCGTGTGCTATGGATTTTGCATAGGAGGATTTCTACGTGGCATTGTGGAGGAGTGATTGAAGCATAAAAGAGCGTCAAGGCCTATGGAGTCGAGTCGTTGAGTAAGTCTATTGTCTGTACTTTGTAAAACCATAGCATAGAGATTGTCTGGCTTGGGTCATCCGAGGTTTTTTCCCCTAGTGGTTTCCTCGTTCATCAGCGTTGTGGACTTGATTTATTTTACTTGCTTAAATCACGCTAGATGCGTGTTTAGGTTTAACAAGATAAAATTGGATTAAGTAAAATTCGGTTCACATAGTTAGTGCTTGATTAAAATTGGAGAGTTTGTGAAAATTGAAATTTCCTAAAGAACACATAAGAAAAGGGACATTATAAATTGGTATCGGGGCTAGAAACACTATTTAATTGTGTGAGTTATCCCGTGTGTTTTTTAAGTATGAATTTCAAAAACTTTGATGGTTTTAGAAATCCTATTTTTTATGGCACAAATTATGGTTATTGGAAAATGCGAATGAAAAGTGCTTTAAAATCAATTGATGAGCATGTTTGGTTAAGGGTTGAAAAAGGGTGGTCACCACCGGTCACGAGAGATGGAGAAGCCACTAATTTAAAACCTGTTGAGTCATGAACTGGAGCCAAACAAATTGGCACTTTATAATTCTAAAGGTTTAAATTTTATTTCCTCAACTGTCACATAAGAAGACTATAGTCATATAATGATGTGTGAAATGTCAAAAGAGGCTTGGGATGTTCTTATACTTACTCACGAGGGAACTAACACTGTTAGGTCTTCAAAACTTCAAAACCTCACCACTTAATTTGAAATGATTAAAATGTTAGAAAGTGAGTCGTTTGATGAGTTTTACGCTAGTTGTCCAATATTGTCAACTCGTCGTTTAACTTAGGAGAGAAAATACCAGACAGCCGAGTAATAAAGAAAATCTTAAGGTCGTTGACTAGTAGATTTGATCCTAAAGTTACCATTTTAAACTCTTTGGGTATGCTTGAGTCAAAGAAATTAGAAGAGTTTGTAGGTGACTTGCAAACCTACGCACTTGACATGTTTACCTTCAAGCAACTGCCAAAGAAAGACAATGTCATTGCTTTGAAAGCTTAAAAGGAGGAAACTAAAGTTTTGGATGATGATTCCAACACCGAATTCGTGGATGTGGCCTTATTGGCAAATAAGTTCAAAAAGTTTCTTAAATTTCAAAAGCAATCAAAATATGCTAAATGATTTGAGAAAAATAAGAACAATAAGGTAGAACAAGTCCCTAAAAATTGTAATGAAAATGTTAAAAGGGATAGGTCAGATAAGTGTTTTGGTTATGAGGGTTATGGCCATAGGGTAGTAAAGTGCCCCACTAGACTTAAGAAGGAGGGTAAAATCGATAGAAAATACTGCCTCTCTTAGTGATAGTGAACTGGAAGAGGGAGAGAGTTCCCTAAACGAGAGCAACTATACCGCGTTCATAGTTAGTCATGTGAGCGATGATGATAAATCCTTTCATGAAGACACTCATGTGAATGACACTTATGTGGCCGTTGTGCGTGAAACCCATATGAGTGAGGGTAAAACGAGTGAGGATGAGTGTGAGGAGAGTGAGTTGCAAATTGCCTTTCGTGAAGTATATGATGAAATAGTGAGAGTGAAGAAGGCAAATGCAAAATTACAAACTAGGTTGAAAGGGCGTGTCGTAGAAAATAATGATGCATTGATTGAGGATCTTGGGGCACGTGAGAAGACTCTTTGGGAGAAATTAGAGTATGTTGAGGGTGAGAGAGATAGTCTTTATGGTTTGATGGAGACTTTGAAAAGGAGATTTTAGAGTTTTAGGTGTCTAGGCACTTGTTTGAGTCTAGGATTAGTGAGTTAGAGGAGAGATTGAGAGACTTGAATAGAGTTGAGTTCGATTTGGAAGCTAGGTCGAAAAAGTTGGATATGATTTTAGGCACCGTCCAAATCAAGGAGGATAAGTGTGGAATTGTCTTAGATGATCGTATTCCTCCCATTCCCAAAGCCAACCCCGCACATATGAGAGAGACTAGGAATGTTAGGAAAGGTCCACATTTTGGTAACAATTCCCACTGTCGTTTCACTTGCACTTTTTGAGATAGGAAAGGTCACCTTAGACGTTATTTCTATGAACTTCAAAATGCTCTTAGGATGTTTAGAAATAAAGTCATTTTGGTTCCCAAACCCCCAAGCGTAATTTCACACCTGCTTGGGTTAGGAAATTGGACTTAGAGGCTTTAGGAATTAAACTTTGTGATTCTCATTTGGTTGCACTTGATTCTTTCATGCTAAATCTAAAGGATGATTGTGTTAGCCATGTTTTTTATGCGCTATTTATTGACGTGTGATATATATCTTTCTAGTGTTATGCAATGTGTATCTGTTTGTATCATATTTTTTCTCTTATTGAGTCTCATGAGAAAAATACAAAAAGATTTTTCTTTTAATATATTTTTGAAAAATACAAAAAAGGTTTTACTTTTGATATATTTTGGTTTCATGTATTTTTCGAAAATACAAAAAGATTTTGTTTTATTTGAGTCAAAATATCTTGAAAACCCAAAAAAAAAATTCGATTTTTGTGTCGTGAATTTACATATTTTATGTGGCATATTGATGTGTTTGGACCCCCATCATTTCATTATCCATGTGATTATGACATTTTGTCATAATTATAAGATGCTTAGAATGATCTTAACCATTTGCCTAATGGGTTTTTTTTTAACTTCATTTGCACTTGGATTTAACTACGTATACATGTCATCGTACACACATGCATGAGCTTACATGAATGTTTGACTTCTCATGTACATTTAAGTTTGGTGAGACATTATTCTCTCAATTTTGTCATATATGTTCAATTAGACTTAGTAGGAGGTGTGCATGTAAGAACCATTGCCTGAGAGGTTAGAAATTGTTGTTAATTGAAAAAAATAATGAGTGTGCACGGGAAAGGGTTACGAGAGTATAGTGAACTCATCGTGAAATCCACTTTTGAAAATAAGCCAAGAAAAATTTAAGGCATTAGAAAGATCATATGTATGCTAAAAAGGGCCAATAGGAATTCTCTTCAAGAGAAAATGAACCTCAAAAGCAATAGAAAAAGTAATGTGAATATATGAGGGAGTTTGGATGGAAAAAGTACAACGGGTTTGCACAACAAATCTTAATGTTGAAAAAGTCGTGTCACGACACTATTTATTTGGTAAAATCGTCAAAATTCTGGATTTGTGTGCATGATGTACGTTTAGTTCATTAAGTTTAAAGTTTAATTGTCACATATGGCTAAAACTTAGTTTGATGACATTTAACTATCAACTAGAGCTTCTTGATCATTTCAATTGTTTTAAGTTATGACTCATTTTTTGTAGTTCACGCCCATTAATTCCGTACCCATGTTTAGGCACCTCGATACTATGTTATCATGTAACTCATATTTACTATTTTGAGTTTGTTTTGCTAATATTTTCGTACTTCCAGTACTTTTATTGGATAATTTTTTTGGTGGGAAGATCCTATATACTTTTAGAGTTGGAATTAAGAGTTTCATAAGTCATTAGAATGACTCTGGACTATCGTTCGAATGACATATCTCTGTCATTAGATAAATGGATCAAATGATGTATTAAACGAGCTACAGTTGACGTCAGGTATGGTCGTTAAAAGAACCTTTCAAATAACATCACACTGTTTTGGGTCGTTAGATACATTGATCGAATAACATGCTTCAGTCGTTTGAACAACCCTGGTTGGATTTTTATCCTTCGATTTGTTTCAGTACCTGTTTGATCTATATTCTGATTTTACACTGACTTGGTACTTTTGGGTTATTTTGTACAATTTATATGCAGTCGATGTTTATTATTCATGCTCGTTTCTTATACTTCATTGATTTTGTTTAGTCACATCACTCCTGACATTGATTTCATATTACGTGACTGTTTTTTAGCTACGATTTAATATTTTGATTCTTATTAATAGGTTACTCTTGTTTATCTAGATATGCTCCATATGTTATATTCATGCTAGATACGATTGTTGTTTGTTTATCTTTTTCACTGGTTGTCTATTCGAGACAAAAATGGGGAGAGATATATATGTGATGAAGGGGGAGTCATGATTGATTTGAGTTATATTTAAAAAATTGGTATCATGTTTTGATTTGCTCATATGTTTAACAAATGGTATCATACATTCAGGCTAGTTTTCAAATTGTTATATATTGATATTATATTATTTTATATATCATTTTCTCCTATATACTTCACTTGGTATTTGTCTATTTCGTATTTGTAGGTATTCTTTAGAAATTCAACATTTTGCGACTACATCACATCCAGACACCTCGTGCTTGTCGATCCTACATATACTAGTCCGTGTCTTGTAATTTTTAAATTTGGGTTTATGGGATGGGATTTAGGTGTCATTCGGCTTGACGGCTCGACTTTTCATTCACTGGTTTGGTTTTGTCCCTAAATCTCCAAAGGGGGAGATTTGTAAGAGCAAAATTCTAATCGAGTCAATTTATTTGTAATTGGCTTAATTCCAAAACAAAACAAGTTTAAGTCATGGGATAGATTTTACTTGTCACGATTCCATTAATCCAATGACATTGTGTTGAAGACGTAGCGGCCAAGATTCAAAGATAGGCCATACTTTGCTTATGGTGCACATTTCACGTTTTCATATCATGTTCCGATAATCTCTCAGGTATGAACGCATAATTTTTATGGGATTCATAAATATTTTATAAGGATGATATTCTTTTTTAAATGTTTTTTCTGAGTTTATCTCATGTTTAGAGTCGTATGAAACATCACCTTTAGTTTAGATGGATCAAACGACTTTAACAGACGTTCAAACGACATGTGGAAGTAGTTCAAACGACATGGACTTCTCGTTATAATGAGATGGCTATATCGTTTGAACAACATGCCAATATCGTTCTAATGACATGCCACCTCAAGTTTATTATTTAAGGTGTCTTTGATTCAGAAAAATGATGATGCAAAATAAAAAATACATAATAGAACTTATACATTTTCTGCTGTTTGTTTACAAATATTTCCAAAGCATAAAACCATCCTTATAGTTTCAAGATCTGAACTTTTATAACCATATGCAATAGAGATCTTGTGTTTGTACAATCTGGATTTTGTTCATCCATATTGAACAATTGATTCATCGAGTTTTATGATAAAGAAACGATGGATTCTGTGTTTCGAATTGTAGAAGGTTGTTGAAGTTGTATCAGTGGATATCGAGGTACGCATGAACTCATGTGCTGTGAATTTTGCGTAGGAAGATTTCTACGTTGCACTGTGGAGGAGTAGTTGAAGCATAGAAGAGTGTAAAGGCCTATGGAGTTCAGTCGTTAAGTCTATTGTCTGTACTTTGTAAAACCATATCATAGTGATTATCTGGCTTGGGTCATTCGAGGTCTTTTCCCCTAGTGGTTTCCTCGTACATCGGCGCTGTGGACTTGATTTATTTTACTTGCTTAAATCACGCAAGATGCATGTTCAGGTTTAACAAGATAAAATTGGATTAAGTAAAATTTGGTTCACACTTGGTGCTTGAGTAAAATTAGAGATTTTAAGAAAATTGAATTTGCCTAAATAACACATAAGAAAAGGGACATTACATTTTTTCTCTCCGTTAGAAACTAAAATTCTTCACAGATTATCGAGACATCACTATCATTGGGTACGATGATAATTCAGATGGCGTTGGCACCAGTAACCTAATCTTGGAAATACAACATAGGACTAATGACATGTTCCCTCTCAGGATTCAAGGTTGATCCGCTACCTCTCCCTATTGGAAACAATTTCAAAGAAAGCATAAGTCCCGAATATAGTTCGTAAGAGTATGAATTTTACTTATATGCCAATAGGGATAAATTTCCTTATTCCATTGACCAAATATACTTTAAGTATTGTTCTTGAGGTTGTTTCGACAAAGAATCATGCAAATCATTAAAATGACATCTTCATCTTCATGCGTATCCTTTTTATAACACTATTAGGAAGGTAAATGGACACGTAGACTCATACACAATTTAGTAACACATGTTCTCTTTAAAGAAAATACTCTTTTTTGTGTGTGTTTTATGTGGATCTTTGGACATCTCTATGAAATTCAATAAAACTATTTTGAAAAGATTATAATTTTCATTTCATAAAGGATGTTGAGGTATGTTGCAGGAAACATTCGTCGTAGTAGCACTATCTCGTTGGTTGTGCCTTTATTCAAAGATTTTTATCTTTTTCTTGCCTCGTATCCTCGCTATCGGAATGCCGTAGTGACGCGAAAGCTCACTGTAGTGACACTATCTCACTGGTTGTCTTGTGCCTCGTTCAAAGTTTGAATAAGTGTGCACCTGAATTGCCATAGGTTCGCCATAATGATAAAACATCTCGCTGCAGCAATCTTGCGACGATACATGTCTAACAAATTCTGAAAGTTACTTTTTGATCTAAATACATGCACATCAAACTTGTTTCCATATCTTTTCTCTTTCACCCTAGTCAAGTCTACTTACCTACCTGTATATTCCTAATGTCTCTCGCAAGCTTGGTAATATATGTAAGTGGGATAAAGTTCATTTTGAATAAGAGAGTGTAAGTGTGGTTTCTTTATAGATAAAATATTTTGGCCAAAAAACTTCTTGCCACAAGAATCATCTTTTAAAGGAGAGAAAAATTCTTTCGTAACTTCTTTTGGAATGTTTTATTCATCCAAGTTTTATGTTTTGTTTCCCACACACACACACACACACATATATATATATATATATATATATATATATATATATATGAGATATCTTTATATTGAAATATTTATGAAATCTAAAAATGTTTTGAAGTGAACTTATTTTCTTCTAATTTTTTTTAAAGATTGAAAAAATATCTTTCTAATTTGTTCTTGAGTTATTTTTAAACGGCATATATTTCAAATGTATATTTTTGTGAGTTAAGCCATACTTTTAGAATAACTTTCACCTTAGGTCATCACACACCTAGAATGTGGTAAAACACTCCGAGGAGGATTCTCACCTTATTCCATCTTAAGGCACATTGTTTTTCTTCAAAATCTATATAAAGAAAGTTTCTTCTAGTTTGAAGAAGACTGTTTTAGCCAGAGGACTTGATGAAATTGGTTGCAGACCAAAACCAAACGTAGTTAGTTGTGTAACTTTCTACAGCTGTTGACGGTCTCTATGGAGGATATGGTGGGAAAGAGTGTCTAGTCAATTATAGCATCGTGAGGGTTGTAAGCTTATTTCTTCTAGTTATAAAACTACCATAGTACATTTCTCCTTTTGTTAGTCCGAGGTTTTTTCCCATTGTGAGTGTTTCCTCGTACTCCTTGGTATTGTGGTATATTGTTTATCTTTACGCACTTAAATTAGGTAACCTAAATATTGAAGATAAAATTTTGTGTAATCTAATTGGTAAATAATTTGTCACATTTACCTTGGACCTCTCATTTTATATCCCAACTCGAACTTGTAAAGTAAACCTTATCACAACTTGACAAGCTCTTATAATTGGGTATCTTTTGTCCATCTCTGTTTCGTGCACACATACTCTCACTGTCCACGTGGAAATGTTAAGGTAATTCAAATGTCAAGAAGATGAACTTTATTCCCAGAGTGGATCCCGATCTCAGGCAACAGGGGATTCTTGAGATAATTTTCCAAAAACTTCTTATCCATTGCACAGTTCGGGGTATTAGCCTTCCCCGACCACACTCGTGACCGTTCGTCAACAATTCACAAAGATGATGATGAAGAGGAAGGAATTCATCTCTGAGTACTCCCTAAATGGTCACATAATCAGAGCGGGTGAATAATTCCCTTACTGTGGTTTCCCCGAGCCATGGTATGATGCTGTAAAAAAGAAGATAAATTGGGGCTTTAAAATATTCTTCGATGATAAAATCATTTGGACCGAGGGATCCAAGCGCAAGGTAAATCCATTGATAATAAATCTTTATGATTTTAGTTCATCTAGTAGTGAAAGCACCAAAAGCACAATCATCTATGAATCTTTTGTCCTCGCTGAACTGGGATTGGATATATGCATGCTCCACACTGAATTAGAGTCATCCTACACTACTAAGAAAATCTTTCCTGCTAACAAAAATCTCCCCAATTGGTAGAGCATCTCGACAGATCCGCCCCTGCTAACCATGAAATTTGATATTTACCAACTTCGGGCTGAACTTCTTTTCATTTTTTCTAGTTTCTGATGTCAATGTAAAGGAGACCTCTTTTGAGGAGGTCCTCACTGTTATTTTTTCAAAAAATGATGTCAATGAAATAAATGAAGATTTTAAGTATCTTATTTTGCCTTATAATAATTTCATTGATTTTAATAATAAAAAATTGATGATGATTTAATGAATGAACAATTCTGGAAAAACTAAAACAACATAATCGCGTTCAAACTAATGATGAGGAAACTATTGTCATTAATCTTGGTTCTAGTAAAAATCTACACGAGATAAGGATTGGATCAACCATCTATGAGCAAAAGCGATTGTAATTTAAAGTGATTTTAAAAGAGTTCACAGGCTTCTTCTCTTGGTGACATGTATAGCATTGACCCGTAAATCGTGCAACATAAGATCCCCACATCTCTTGAATGAAAGACTGTCAAACAAAAGCTGCGGAAGCTTTGACCCAAATGGCCCCTCAAGGTCAAAGACTAAGTGTTCAAACAACTAAATGTGGGTTTCATCCATGTAGTTCAGTATTCGACTTGGCTTGTCAACATATTCATGTGCTGAATTCAGAAGAGAAAGTCCGCATGTGTGTCAACTATTGAGATCTGAACAAGACTTCCCCAAGGGATGATTATCCTTTACCTGAAATTGATATGATCATCGACAACAGTTCTAATCAGGCCCTAAGGTCATTCGTCGATGGATTTGTCAGGTATAATCAGATTAAGATGCACCCTGGTCACTAAACGGAGACTACTTCCATTACCCCTTGGAAAACCTTTTAGTACTTAGATGCTTTGGTACAAGATTAACGGGTCTTATTTATGTAAGGTTCAAAATTTAGTTTTTGGTCCTTAGATGCTTTGGTACTTAAATTCAAGGTGTAATCCATACTTATAAGAAAGTTTAGGGGAGGAGGTAAACTGTAAGTTTATAAACTTCAATGATGGTTTATGGGAAATATGATGATCCTAATAAATATGGTGAATTTTGGATGTGGCGTTTGGTCTTCAAGAGAGTTCAAGGGTTCTATAAGGAACTTTGGAAACTTTTAGGAGCAAAATTGGAAATTTTCAAACTTGGGGATTATGTAAGGATATTTTTCTCGGGTTTTAATTGGATATGTATAATACCATTTGTTTTCTCAAGTCTTATATTTCATAATACCACTATTTATTTTTCATAAGATGTTTAACGATATGAAGATACTTGTTATAGGTTAAATATACGAGGTATATGGGGCGTATGGGTATTACAAATTAACTCACTTCCACGTGGGAACCCATCTTCAAACTCCTCTGAAAGGACTTAACCGAGGTTGGGAATGATTCATGAAAATAAGCCTTCAACAAAATCAAATGGTACTTTACCTATCCACACATGGGCATGCCATCACAACCTGACGTAACCCTCCTCCTGTACTTAACCATCACTAACACTACAATGGGGACCAGGCTAGCCTGTTGCATATATGAGTCGCACAAAGATAAAGACGTCTACTATGTCAGTAAAAAAACTGGCACAATATAAAAAAAACTACACAGCGTTGGAAAAGTTTTACATCGCCTTAGTTTGGGTTACTCGAAAACTCCGACACTATGTACTTGCATTCCCTATCAAATTAGTGTCCCGAATAATTCCCGTGAAGTATCGATTAGAGAAACCTACTTGTCAAGCTTGATGTTTGGATGGTTTGTTTTATTCCCACAGTTCGTCATTATTACTAATCTTAATATATTTGACTTGGCATTTTGAGGCTCCTTAGCCCCTTAAACGTCACTTATGCTAGAGAATAAGTCATGCGATCAACCTCTGACCTCTACTAGACCACTATCAATCTCTCAAGACCACAAATGGTTTCAAGAAATAACCATAGTAGTTCCACTGGACTCAACCACTACCTTACTCTCCCCAAATACTCAGTCCTTCCAACGCATCTATATAACCAAGCTCAAAGACCTCAGTACATGCGTCTCTCCATCTCTGACTTGCACATCGAAAGACAATCTAAGGAGAAATATCCTACATAATTCATTTAACCTCTTTACTATATATCTAGTGCTATAATACCCCATTGGCCATCTAAAGAGGAACCTCTTCTCATTCTTAACCTCTCAAACATCCGATTGAGCCCCTGCAACTTGACTGGTAGGTAGGTGAAATGTATGGTGTTATTTCACATACCTCCACCACTCATTTCCACTTGCAATGATGACTCCCATCTGCATTAAATGCATTCATCAATTATCTTACACCACCTGCAAAACCTTTCACCCATACTCCCCCTTCCTTTTGTCACGGTAAGACCTTAGAGGATTCACAACCATACTGTTGAAGTCCACTCATTCGCTTTTTAAGAGAATGCATATATATGGGAGGATAGTGAATGATTAAGTATATGTTTGAATCATCGTATATAAGAAAAAAAGAGTAATCCAACTGGAACAAGTGTTGACTCATTGTTATATATGATTTTAACGCACTATTGTTTGCACTTTGTGTTTCCCCACTGCTCTTTTAAAATATAAATGAATATTAACCATAAGATTATTATATGTTCAGTTGTGTAATTTCTTCAAATCACCAACTTCTCTTGATTGAATACTAGTTATATTGTAAACATGAGCTTGTTGAGCACGTTCTTTTATATTATTTGGTTTCTCTTAGCTAAAAAGAATTATTCTCACAATTAGAGATTTTTTATACAAAGATGAATTAAAAACTTTACATTTTTTAAGAAGATTTTTTTCCATGTTCTGTAGCTGAACTGAATGGAAATTTTGAACTTATCTTTGAAAGTATTTAGTTCCCTTTGATTAAGGATATAAGTTTCTTCACATTTTTAAACCCATAAACACTGTTTGAAAGATGGGCGTTATTTTAAAATAAAGGAAGGTGTTATATTCCATTAGGTGACTATTATTGATTTCACCTCACTGCCACAACCATAGACATTCTAGAGAAAAATAATGAAACTCGATTCCTTAACCCCCACTTACGAATTATATATTATGACACGTAATAAGATTACCCCTCTCACTTTGGTTGATTATTTACAATGTATATAGATGAATGAAAGATAGACTATGTTTAAGCAGTCGTTTGGTTAATCTTCTAGAGAAATTTTAAGTTCCTCTTTCAGATGTTAATTTCTAGAATTATTTGATTTCTATGATGTTATGTATCAGGGTTGAATGATTGTGTTTGAAGAGAGTGTTTATCATGACTTGCCTTATCTTTGGTTTGTAATGATGACTTACAGTATGGTTAATCCTCTTTTGAGTCGTATACCTTGATTAGGCCTAAAAAATATTTATATTGTGTTGTTTTACTTGGGAAGTTATTTTATTTGCAAAGCTTTTTTGTTGATTGATTAGATGTTTTAGTTATTGTCGATATGAAAATTCTCTTATTAAACCTTTTTAATGCCCTTTTATCATCTCCTAAAACTTGAATTATGTTGTATCCTCATATGTTGTTTCATATATTAAGAGGATTTAGGTAAGGGAATAATACAAAAAAAATTATGAACCTTGATCTTTGGGTACATGATCAGGTCTGTATACATGTTTCTCCCTCTCTTTTATAACTAACCTCAAGCTATTGACCAGGAATATTTGAAAACCAGACATCTATCTCCCTATTTTTAGCCACTTATATCACCTTTTTTAATCTGTCTTAAACGTTTAATATATTATATCGGTGCTACCTAACCACTAATGATGTGTCTGTGGATGTTGAGAACTAAGATGTCTATGTTAGTAAAGAAACACCCACTCATTCTGCTAGACACAAAAAAATGCACATGTAATGTGCATGTTTGTACCCCTTTGTAAACTTATTGAGAAACAAAAGATTGATCGTGATGTGAAGATTTCTTATGGGTTTGTGAAAAGAAAATAATGAAACAATGACATTACAATTATTTTGTGTGTTTATTTAATGTGGGAGTTGGGGATGTATTCTAAACCGTTCAAAGCATTTTTGGTTGAATTTGGAGATGTATTTTGAAACTGATGTAATAGTTCAGGTTTTTATGCAATTTAC
Organism: Sambucus nigra; assembly: GCA_949130495.1. Classification (NCBI taxonomy): domain Eukaryota; kingdom Viridiplantae; phylum Streptophyta; class Magnoliopsida; order Dipsacales; family Adoxaceae; genus Sambucus; species Sambucus nigra. The sequence continues at coordinate 23,249,481 of OX422216.1, forward strand.
CTTACATTTTATTCAAAAGAAATATCTTTTACCAGTGTTATCCTCCCAAATAGAGTAACAGCGCCACCAACTTTCAGCGTATGTGGTAGGAGCAGCAACAAAGTTGATGAAGTAGTAGAAATTTAAAGAACTTTTTGATGTAACATACACAATCCTTGCCAATACACACACTTGTTTACATTCTAAATTAAAAACATAACTCGTTTATTACAAGTACCAGTCAAATCTGTTGAATAAAATAAGTTACCATATCTATAACTAAGCTTAAAGGAATGTCAAAATAGCATAACGTATTGATGTATTCTAGTTATTCGATCAATACACATCTAAATTGCAAAGAAAAAGTAGATACATTTGAATTTACTATATAAGAGCATGCCATATTTTCCATCTTTCTTAAAAAGAAAATTCAGTTCTATACTTGCCTTTTTGCACGCAGTTATTGCCAACCACCTGACACACAAAAAGTAATACATTCCCCGACTTAACAAAATGATAAAAATAAATTAGATTGAAACAAACACAAATTAAATTAGGGTTTCAAAAGGAAAAACAAAAGTTACCTCAAATATGATTGGAAAAACTTAATATCAAATTACATTCCCAAAAACAACGACCCACCACAAATCAAAAATCTTATTTTGAAGCCATACACACTACATTGAAACCAAAAATCCATGAAGAAAAATTGTGGAGAGGCTAAATATAAATCAAACCATAATGTACTAGCCACAAATACCGCAAATATCAATGACGGAGGACCGTAATGTGGACACAAAAATTCCAAACCCCAAACCTTGACCTAAAATCCAAATCGTAAAATCACATGCCAAGCAGAGGTTACACAGTTAACATTTTAGATAATGACCAATACCGCATAAAATAGGTATGAGTGCTCCTCTCGCCAACATCGATAAAATCGAAAACTCTGTTGTAACGATATGTACCTAGATAGAGAGGTGAAGATATCAACAATAAAGAGCAATGGAGATATCAACGATGTGCTATTTGTAACCTGATAAAGCACATTTAATAAATTGGCCATTCAACGAAAAAATTGGGTTGTAAATTTCATATATATAAGTATCAAATTTCATGTTGTGTGGTGGATGATATTGGTCCTCGTGGGAAGACATTTGTGTTCCAACAAAGAATATTGGGTTTGAGGTCTATCCAGTATGTTTTTAAAGCTATGGGGATAAATTATGGTGGAAGTTTAGTCCTCAAATTCTCTGTATGCATTATTCATGCTTAAGAAGTACTATTGCTGAATGGATTTGATTACGGTTGAGTGGGTAATTTTTGGATTCTTATACGTGGAAGGAATGTTAAATTATATGGAGGAGATAAAAGAAATTGCAATTTTTGTTGGAGCCAATTCAGTTTGAAAGTTGACAGAATATGGAGCATTTTCGACAACATCTTAAAGTCAAATTTGCAAAAAAAATTCCGATCTCTTATCTAAAAAAATTGTGGCATAAGTTGGTTCCCTAAAAGATAACAACTTTCAGGTGGAGGTTACTTCAATTTGAACTTCTAATGGATGAGGCTTTATACGCTATAGGTTTATATTCAAGAAGAATTTTTGCATTTGTTTAGTTATTTTGAGATTTCCAAATTAGTTTGGCTTTATTATGCTACTATTACTAGGATTCAACTGGACACATATTCTAATTCTTCCTTTTTTATGTCTTGGTTTACTAGAGGTAAGAGCTCTTCAATTATAGCAGCACTTTGTCAAGTTTTTCCTCAGAATATATATGTGGGAAATATGAAAAAGCAAGAATAAACATATCTTTGAAGGTTGTCTAATGAATAATCGAGAAATTATTTCCAATTATTCATCTAGTGACAAAGAAAGAGACAACTTAGCAACTATAAAGTGATAGTTCTAAACATGAAAAGTTGCATCTAAGTCCTATAGAGTAAACCATTGAGTTTCAAACTATATGTCCATGTTTGTTCAAAGGGTAACCCAAGTAAAATGGGAGTTGGAGGTATTTTAGATATCCCAAAAGGTAATTGTGTGTTTTATTTTAGTATTGCTTATTAGATTGGCTCAAATAGTGAGGTAAAAACGCAAACTTTGTTAAGAGGTTTGGTCCTTTGTATCTAAAAGGGGAATTCCATCTTTCTCATATAATCAGATTCTTTTGTAAACATTTTACATCATAAGAGAAAACCTCCGAGGAAATGTAAAGAAGATTGTTCCAAAATTTGGCTTATGGACCAACAATATAATGTAAGGTTATAAGCTGGGAGATTTATAAGGTTATACTTAATCCGACTTGAGATTTGTAAGGTTATACATTATATTTTTAATATTATACAATATAATACAAGGTCATAAGCTGGGAGATCCCAAGCCATATGTTTTTTTGGATTAAAACTAAGATTATGTACAAACTGACCATAACACTAAAACTACGAAATTAAGGAAGAGGGGGTCATCATTTTAAGCATACATTGTGCCTAATAGAACTAATAATTTAAAAGGGGTAATCATCACCATATTAATCAATATAGCCAAGATTAATACGGTTTTTAGAATCCCAAATTGGTAAATTCACGTATGCCGTCTCATAGTTCATGTTAAGAGTTTGAATCACATAATACCTACTTATTTCCGAAATATAGAACAAAACCACTACTAATGGAAGTATAGTCAGGAGTTTTAGGGCGATGGTACAATCATACACATAAATAAATCTTACCTACCCAACGCTCCGCCACATCCCATCCCTGAGGAGACCTCTACCCTATATTACCTATCTATAGTTATGGTTTTCAGACCTTAGTACTTTTTACACAACTAAGGCTAAGTATTGCTAGCAAATGTGAGAAAGAGGGATTCTATGGATTGATTCGTATATTAGGCCAACCACACACAAATTCAATTTTAACAAATTTTATATTTGAATTAATTTAGTGTTCCAAATTAAATAAATCATACCAAGCAGATAAACATGGAAATAAGTAGAAAAATTCACCTTCGGGAAAAATCTCTATTTTTGCACTATACAATATTTGACAGACATGATGCGACTTATAAACTACTTAGCTCACTAAGTATGATGCGCAGTTTTTCAAATCATTAATAGCAACGGCACAGGCCAGCACCACCCATAAGAAGCAGTTTTCCCTCGATATCCACCAATCAACCTTTTTCTTCTACAGTAGTGCCTCGGCTCCACAAATCAGTAGTAGATATAAACTCTATAACGGTTCTTGAATATGAAAGTGTTCTTCTAGATTTGATAAAGCGATCTGTAAATTTCCAAGGGTTTGGGTTGATATTTGGAAGAGTTTGATCACAAATGGAACTCTAAAAGGGTATGGAAAACCTTACAAAAGAGTTATTGAAAACTCTAATCTTGCATATCTTTTTATATGAAAGGAAGTTTGTTATAAAAAGGTACACATAAAAGATTTGGATAAGATTTCATTAAAAAAGAAATTGTAGCGCATTTGTTCGAATGACTTGGTACCTCGTTTGAACGACGTACCCATTCTCGTTCGAACCAGATTCCAACGATCTATCGAACAACATTCCATTGAATGACAAAAAATATGGGAACCTCATTCTAACAACCTCATGTAACTCATTCAAACGACACTACAAACTCTCTATTAATTGGATGATTGTACTTGAGATTTAGCGAGAGTTTATTTGTTTATTTATTTAATTATGATATCAGTCATCATTATGTTATATTGTGGTGCATGTTTATCTCATATGTGTTAATGATTTAACAAACATGCTAATAAGTTTTAAAATTTAACACCGAGCTTAATATGTTATTAGTAATTAATTAATTTTCTACAGTGATGCTACGAATGAACCATACTGATATTCCTATTTTATTTTAGTAGAGGATTAGCCAGCCGTTATTAAAATAGGCGGGATGTCACAGATGGTATTAGAGCATCAGGTTCTAGTGTCCTTAGGATTTGTGCGACTGCATTACGTTTCTAGCGTAACGTCTTTTGATGTAGGGCCCTATGATTAGGATTGTTGCATTCATCTCTGTGTATTTATGTTCTTATACTATCTTATTATATATATTTTTAATAATGATCTCATACAAATTTAGTTTGGTTTCAGATGCCAAATAGGAGAGGATGCCCAACTCAGGACGCTAGGAGAGCCACAGGAGAAAAGGCTCAACTAGAGCCACAGGTAACTCAGGAGATAGTGACATCTGATGAGGTTACCACCATAGTTGCACATACGGTTAATGCCGCAATGACTGCCATGGTGCAATAGTTTCCCAAGGCCTTGCTACAGCAGCCAGTGGCACCAGTCATCCAAGCCCACCCATTGTCGTCAGTACATGAAAAAGTTAGAGATGCCTTTCAGAAAGGCCATCTGTTAGAGTTTCCGGGGAGCGCGGATGTTATTGGTTCCAGCCAAAGGAAGAAAGACATCCAGTGACATATACCCATGGTTGAGTGTAGTGAAACTCAAAAACATATTTCGTCCACTTTTAAGCTTGTGGGAGCAGCGTTATAATAGTGGGAGTCAGTCACCATATATGAGGAGAAAGATACCATGACTATATGGGAGTTTTTAGTGCGGTTCAATCACATGTTCTTTCCATTTGCTATTTAGATAGAGATGTACAGGAAATTTCTAGACCTATCATAAGAGGGTAGGACAGTGGCAAAATATGAGGAGGAATTCACCCGTTTGGTGAACTTTGTGCTAGACGAGGTGAATATGGAGGAGAAGAAAATATCAAAGTTGACTGATGGACTCACATGGAGGATCCTACAGCGTCTACTGGGTAATCCAACATTGAAGACTTATCATGATGTCATCAATGTTGCACTTTTACGCTACTAGGATCATTGCTTCCATCTGAAGGGAGCGAAGAGATTTGAGAAGTCTAGTCAGTAGGGTAAGATTGGAGGTAACGGTGCTAGTGGGATAGTACAACAGCATCCGAGTAGACATCATGAACGGGATACCCAGTAAGGGGATCTAACTATGAGATTCAGATCAGGGGGTTTCGACCAGGAGATGGTGGACTCAGATAGGTCCAACAACGTGTACCTCGGGGCCAGTAGGGCCAATAGAACAATGGGGGTGGCCATCTGCGATGAGGCCACTAGGGCATTCCCGACATGGTCCGTAGGTCCAGAGACAGGGGGTTTCTCGAGTAGGTGCTTTATATGTGGAGAGCACGTCCAGATGTAATGAGCTTGCATGTAGCGGGTCAGAGGACAACAACAGGGTGCCCAGTAAGGGCCACAGGTGCCATTATTGCCACTAGCACCACCAGTTCTAACAATCTTAGTTCAACAAGGACATATACAGTATGGGCGTGTCGACAACATTTAGAATGCTATGGTTCCACTTGCGCCGCCAACTGTAGAGGGTATGTTTCCTATCTACGGGCATATGGGTCGAGTTTTACTTGACATCGGGGCATCACACTTATTTATTGTTATTAGATTTTAAGAGCGGTCAATTTATTATATACAACTGATAGTATTATTGTGTGTATTGATTCATTATTAGGTAGCGGGGACCTTATCCATTCAATTTGTAGAGAAGTGGGTTATAGATTTAGGGAGACTATGCTTGGCCACCGATTTACTTATGTTGGATATGATAGTGTATGGCGTCATTCTCGATATGGATTGGTTGGTAGGTTGTAGAGTGATGGTTACTATTTTAGTAGGGCCATCATGTTCACCATTTTAGGCCAGGAGATGTGTTAGTGGCAATGCTTCTTCCCGAGGGAGGGTCGAGCACACACCTTTATTAAATTAAGGGGGAGACCTCGTAGGGAATGATCATCTTATTAGATTCGATCCTAGTGTTGAGGGAGTTTGTGAATATTTTCCAGGAGTTATCGGGTTTACTATTGAGCTAAGAGATTGGGTTTGTTATTGATTTAGCGCTAGGTACTAGGTCGATAAAATGTGCGCCTTATCACATGGCTCCAGTGGAGATGCGAGAGTTGAGGGATAAGATTCAGCAGCTCTTGGGGCAGGGCTTTATCCGTTGGAGTATATCATCGTGGGGTGATCCAGTATTGTTTATGAAGAAAAATAATGGATCGCTGAGATTATGTATTGACTACAGAGAGTTGAATAAGGTCACGATCTGGACCAAATACCCGTTCCCTTGTATCGATGACATGTTCGATCAATTGAAATGAGTAACCTACTTCTCTAAGATTGACATGAGGTCAGGGTACCATCAACTAAATATCCCTAAGACCACATTCCTGACGAGGTATGGGTCATACGAGTTCAGGGTTATACCATGTAGGGTAACCAATGCACCAGTTGTATTCATGGATCTTATGAACAGTGGGTTAAGAGATTTCTTAGACCAGCTCGTTATTATCTTTATAAACGAAGTTTTTAATCATTCTCGAATAGAGGGTGAGCACGTGGAGCACTTGTGTATGGTTCTTCAGACTTTATGGGACCATCAGTTATACGCCAAGTTTCAAAAATACAGGTCTTGGTTACTAGAGGTGCAGTTCTTGGGTCACATTATGTCAGACAGATGCATTTCAGTGAACCCGAGTAAGGTAGCAGCGATGAAGGAGTGGGGTTATCCCACAACATTGACGAAGGTTCAAAGCTTTCTGTGTTTGGCTAGTTACTATTGCCACATCATAAAAGGGTTTTCAAACATTGTGAGCCCATTGACGAACTTGACTCGCAAAGGGGGGAATTTTTTTGGGATGATTAGTGTCAACTAGATTTTGATGAGCTAAAGGGCAAATTAACTTTGGGGGTGTATTATTGGGGAGGAGAGGAGTACTTTATTTTTACAGATGTGACCTTACAAGGACTTGGGGGTGTATTATAGCAGGAGGACTAGAGCATAGCTTATGCTTCTCACAAGCTCAAGCCCCATGAGAGGAACTACCCTATACACGATCTGAAGCTTACAGCGATGGTTTTTTGCCTTGAGGGTATGGAGGCACTATCTTATGGGCGAGAAGTTCGGTCTATTCACGGATTATAATACGTTATAGTATCTATTCATATAAAAGGATCTTAACGTGAGGTAATGTAGGTGGCTCGAGTTCATGAAAGACTATCAGTTCAACATCGAGTATCACCCGGGGAAGGATAACATGGTGATTGACGCATTAAGTCGAAGGCCTATGGGGGAGTTAACAGCGGTTTGGAAAATGAAATGGAGTGAACTTCGATAGGATGATGCAGTAGATAGCGCTTATATAATAGTCTTGACTATCACATCGAGATCATCATGAGGGTTATGAAGGCTCAGGCAAAGGATCCATTTTATCAGGAGAAGGTTCACCAGTTGCTAGCAGAGGGAGAAGAGTCTTACTCGATCAATTCAGAGGGAGGCTTACACTTCAACGGGAGACTGATAGTCAAAAAGGATGGGAATAGATGACATGCAGTGATGTCAGAGTCTTATGGATCGTAATTTTTAGTACATCTAGGAAGGGATAAGATGTACCAAGGCATAAAGAGATAATATTGGTGGGCTGGGATGAAACGGGACATTGTTGAGTTTGTCTCGAAGTGCACCACTTATCAATTGGTGAAGGTAGACCACCAGATTCCGGATTGGATTTTACAGCCATTGGAGATTCCAGTAGGGAATAGGAGAGCATTTCGATGGACTTTGTTATAGGGCTACCGGCATCACAGAGGGGTCATGATTCTATATGGGTCATTATGGATCACCTGACCAAAGTGGCCCACTACTTGCCAATTCAAACAGATTATACAACGAGGCAGTATGCCCAGCTTTTTATAGCAAAAATATTGAAGTTGCACGGGGTGCTGATTAATATTATTTTCGACTAGAAAAAAGATCTTTGTGTCCTATTTTTGGTAGAGTTTTGGGGAGGCTGTGGGGACTGAGTTATGGTTAAGTACGACTTACCAACTGCAGACAAATAGACAAATAGATAGAGTTAATTAGATGTTGGAGGATATAATGAGGATGTGCATACCATATTTCAGGGGAGGTTAGGAGCAATATCTCCCACTTGTGGTGTTTGCCTATGATAACTCATACTAGTGCACGATAGGCATGGCCCTTTTTGAGGCTTTGTATGGCCGACCTTGTCGTTAGAGGAGGGGATAACAAGCTTCTTGGACCGAAGATAATCCAGGACACTTCTGTAAAGATTGAGATAATTCGAGGTCATATATGAATAGCTCAAGACAGGCAGAAGAGTTATGTATATGCAGATCGAAGACACTTGGAGCCTGAGGTAGGTGACCAGGTGTTAATATAGGTGTCTCCCATGAAGGAAATTATATGATTTAGGAAGAGGGGAAAGTCAGCACCGAGATTTATGGGGCCTTCTCTGATTATTGAGGGGGTATGGGTAGTTGCGTATATGTTCCCCCGGCCAGAGCATTTATAGGGGATTCACGACATGTTTCATGTGTCGTTATTGAAGAAGTACCAGAGGGGTGACATGGCTTACTGGAATATTTCGTTGGAGGAGATTGATTTATAGCGAGACATCTGGTATGAGGAGAGACTAATTTCCATCCTGGATGGTAGCAACCGTAAGCTTCGTTCGAAGGTGGTATCATTCGTTCATGTTCACCCGGGCATCACAATGCCGATGAATCAATGTGGGATAGTGAGGATGACATGTGAGAAAAGTATTCGGAGCTCTTTATGCCAGGTATATCTGAATTTTGGGGACGAAATTCCGTTATTAGCGGGAAGTATGTAACACCCCGTATTTTTAAAGCATTTTAAATTACACGTGTGCACGTAATTTAATTTAATTGAGAAATAAAGTGACTTAAATAACTATTAATCAACTAATAAAAGGATTAATATTTATGTGCAATAATATTTACTTGCATGAGAAGTAAATGAAAACATGTTAAATTATGTTACGTCATAAGTGAGTAAAAGCGACGGGTTTAACGGTATCTCTTTCGGGACACGTGGATAGAGTCATGTCGGGCATGCGATGGAAATTTATGTTAGATAACTCGAATGGTGATTTTGAGTGCGCCAATGGTCGTCAATGGTCTAAAATAGATCGAAATAGTCAGAAATAGGTACCCAAGATTATAATTAGGTTCTGGCGGCTTTATAGGCTGAATGAGAGTCGTAAATGGGTATTCAGGTCATTTACATATAAGGACTGACCTAATTTAGGGATCTGAAGTGTTTAGGTTTATATTTAGGTAAGGTAGATAGAAGGGGAACCTATCCAACCATTCGAGAGGCTAGTATTTTGAGAGAGGAGAGAAAAGAAAATAAGAAAATAGAGAAAAGTGAAGTGAAAAGGAATCCTATGTGGAGATCAAGCTTATTCGGGTTGAAGATCGTTGCCAAGAGGGGAATATAAGAAAGAAACCTCATAAATTAATAGCTCTCAAGGCAAGTATTTAACTTGCTTAAATATTATTTATAGTTTCAAATATACATGTAAAAATTGGTGTAGTAAGAACATAATTTTTAGGTTGGGAGATCCATGTAAAACAGAGTTTTGATTAAACAAATCATCAAAGAGGAATCTTAGAATGATAATATGATAGATCTGATATGATTAGAATGAAAAATATGACTTATTGATTGATTTAATAGATAAAATATTGAATATTGAATTAGGGTTTTAGACCATGCATGGATCTTGATATAAATTGGGTGATCTCGTGAATTAGATGTTATTCGGGATGAATCGTACATGGAAACTTGTTGATTTATGTTTGGAATTAGTTTGATAATCATATTTGGGGTTTACATGAAGGTTAGAACTCTTAGGGTTGAAGGGAAAAGGGAAAATCCCATCTTAAGTTTGTCATGGTAGACCATCAAACCAAACTGGTTCGCTAGGGGAGCAAATCGGTTTGCTCATCGAACCAGTTCGGTCCAGCCAACTAATCGGTTCGGTTTTTTGTGCTAGTCTCCCTTGCTTTTTGTTGTTTTATGTGGGCCATTTAGGGTTTGTCATGGATTATGGAGTCCAGGAGAAGGAATTTGACTTCTGAAAATATAAAGGGAAGGTAAGAAGTACCTTTGGTTAATCGTGGAAGAATTTAGGGTAAGAAATTGTGGGTATACTAGGGTACAAGTACTCTGGTAATAATCGTGAAATCGGGTTAGGATTTTGGGAAGGATTAGTCTAAGTGCTTAGGTAGAATAACATGTTGACCATAAGCGTGAAGTTAGAGAATTAAGCATAATTAAGTGAATACTTGATAAAAATATGGAAGTCGGGGTAGACTTCGGGATTTGTGGGCTAGCACGTTAGGCAATTTTATATATATACATATCGAGTGAAACCAATATAAATATTTGTGTATGTGTGTGTGTGTGTGTGTGTGTGTGTGTGTGTGTGTCAATGTGTGATTGATGTCTATGTGAACATACCTACTCTAGTTATGCTATCGTTAGAGGTTGCGCTTAGTGGACAGTCCACCCTGGCGTTGACCAACATGTGTAGGGTCATTTCCCCAAGTCATAGTATTGTCGCATGACCACTATAGGTCAATTTTGAGTTCAATTGGAGGTAATTTGGCATGGTTATGACCCAAGAATGTATGTATATGGCCGCCTCTAGTATATGTTTACATTTTGGGATCGGTGGTGAGATTCCAATCCGGTGGCCCGAGAGTGGTATGTGACGTACCTGGAGCCTGATAACATACTAGATGTTCTTGGAAAACTCGGGGATGCTATGTATATACGTATAAAAGAGTGTTATACGTATATGTTCACTCAATTGAATGTGTGAACATTAAATTATAACTAGTGTACAATTACGCTGACTATGTAATGGTATGAGTATAATTGAGAAATACTAGGTTGTAGCCTATGTGATAGCTATGTGACAAGCAAAGTAAAGTAAAATATGAGTAGCACATCTGGGATAGAGGTTTAACATATTGGATTATGTTAAGAATAGATGGACTAGATAGGCGTGGTAACATAAATAGATGATTAAAATACATGCCTTAGGTGTGCACTACAAATGAGGGGTTAGGATAATCTCATGCGAGTGCACCAGATGAACATGAATAATTATTGTTGTATATTTATTAATGCATTTAAATACTTGCAACTTCTTTAAACATGTTTTGGACATTGACCCGTATCAAAAATATTTTCAAAACCTTTTTAGTGCTCAGCGGCAGGGATCTTAGGGTGTCATACGATGCTGCAGCAGCTGTGGATGCTTAAAGGATTTGCGTAGACACCTCTTTCTATTTTATCTAGTTAGGATGGTTATTCCATCATTTCTTTTGGGCATGTCGCCCATAGTTGGACAACTTTTATTATCAGAATTTATTTATATTATTTCATTTATCAGTTGAATGATTATACTTGAGATTTGTCGAGAGTTTATTCGGTTATTTATTTAATTATGCTAAATTTGACACTAGGCTTAATAGGTTTTAAGTAATTAATGGTTTTTGACAGTGATGCTAAGAATGAACCGTACTGAGATTCATGTTTTATTTTAATAGAGGATTGGCCATCGGTTATTAGAATAGGCAGGGTGTCACAGTAAATGTTATCATTGGCGTCTATATTAGTGTCGATCATCGAGATGCCAACCCCAACAAAACTAATGTTTGTGACCGCAATCAAATCCTATCTCCATCAATCAATGCCATAACAGAGTTTATTTTTGTATAAAGTGTGTTGATACTTGACTTTAGTAAGAAAAGAACCCATGACTATTAACTCGTTTTATATAGGGGTGTGCAGAAAAACAGATCAAACCGACAAATCGATAAAATCGAGCCGAACAGAAAATTTTCGGTCCGGTTATTTTTAAGGGTCGGGTCGGTTCGGTTTGGTCAGGTCTAGAATCGAAGTTATCGGTTCGGTTTTCGGTTCTCGCATTAAAATAGTCGGTTTGAACCGAACCGAACCGAATTAATTTATATATTTTTTTATTTTATATTTATATATGTTAGTATGTATGTTACTGCTAAACTGAAACTAAAACACACGCATGCGGCACGCCTAAACTAAAACACACGCACGCACGCATGCCTAAACTAAAACACACGCACACGGCTGATTGCTGAAGGTAAAGGAAAAACCCTCTAAAGGCTAAAAGTAAACACACGCCTCTCTCTCATCTCACCTCACTCATTCTTCCAAACCCAAAGCCTAAAGCCTCTCTCTCATTTTTGGCCCTAACGCCTGCTCTATCATCTCTCTCATTTCACCTCTCATTCATCTCACTTCTCATTTTGGCACATGTAAGGTAAGTTCCAATTTATTTTTTGTTACAAAATAATTTGTTTTTTTATTTTTTTTAGTTTGAATCGAATTTTTTTTAGATCTAAACATATTTTTTTAGATCTAAAAAAATATGTTCAGTTATATGATGTTACACATATTTTTTTTTAGATCTAAACTAAACGAATTTTTTTTAGATCTAAACATATTTTTTTAGGTCTAAAAAAATATGTTCAGTTATATGATGTTAAACATATTTTTTTTTAGATCTAATCATATTTTTTTTTAGATCTAAACATATTTTTTTAGATTTAAAAAAATATGTTCAGTTATATGACGTTAAACATAATTTTTTAGATCTAAACATATTTTTTTATATCCAAACTAAACGATTTTTTTTTAGATCTAAACTAAACGAAATTTTTTAGGTCTAAAAAAATATGTTCAGTTATATGACGTTAAACATAATTTTTTAGATCTAAAGTAAACGAAATTTTTTAGATCTAAACATATTTTTTTATATCCAAACTAAACGAATTTTTTTTTAGATCTAAACATATTTTTTAGATCTAAACTAAATGAATTTTTTTTAGATCTAAACATATTTTTTTAGATCTAAAAAAATATGTTTAGTTATATGATGTTAAACAAAATTTTTTAGATCTAAACATATTTTTTTAGATCTAAAAAAATGGCATATTTTTTTATATCTAAACTAAACGAAATTTTTAGCTCCTTTTACACTCATTTTTTAGTTGAGATCTCATTTTTCTAGTTCACTGATTTCTTAGTTTATTGACTTGCACCGAAATTTATTGTTTTGTTTTTCAGAGTTGTTGGAATACAAAGACAAAGAAAAAGACAAAGAAAAATACATTGAAGGTTACTGCTTGTTTTAGATTTAGTAGATGTTTGGGACTGTTTTAGACATTTACATTTTGCATTTGGAATGTAATTTTGGGACTGTTTGGACTTATTTATATTTTGCGATTGTTTTAGACTGTTTTTATTTATGACAGTTATGATGGGAATCTGAAATTATTGAAATTTTTATTTTGGGAATGTAATTCTATTTTGGAATGTAATTTTTAAAGATTTCTGAAAGTTGCATCATACACTGAATGTTGAAAAAAAGTTCAAAAAAATAAACATGTAATTGTTTGAAAGAGTTGCATATGTGAAAGTTGAAAAACAACTTATTGAAAGAAAGTTGAAAAACATATAAAAGTTGAAAAATAGCGAAAAACATATAAAAGTTGAAAAATAGCATAAAAGTTACATATGTGGTAAGTGGGTATTTTCAAACTTAAATTGAAATTGAAAAAAAATGGTAATATTTTATTATTTTGTTTTTCAGAGTTTAAAAAAATATTAAAAAAAATATTTTTTATTAAAAAAATGACAAAACCGAACCGGCCCTGTATAAAACCGACCCTGTTAAAAATCGACGGAAAAACCGAACCGGCCCCGTCAAAAACCGACCCGCTTCGGTTCAGTTCTTCAACCGGTTTCGGTTCGGTTCGGTTCGTTCCTCTAACTCCAAAAACCGACAAGGTCGGTTCGGCTAAAAAAAACCGGTCAAAACTGAACTGACCGAACCGTGCACACCCCTAGTTTTATATGTATTGATTCTTTAATATCAACAAAACTTTATTCACTTCTTTAGTTTATTTTGAAGTCTTTAGGGTAAACATTGTAAACGTTTTCAAGGTCAAGTGAATAAACATTTACAATTAATTGTCATGTAATTACATTCTTCACACGAGACGTGTGCACTTGTTAGGCCAAATTACAATTGTAATGATAGTCTTCTTCAACCAATGAACAAAGAGTGAGTAATACTAGGGGGGCTGTTTTGGACCCCTTTTTAGATTTGGTAATATGTTAAGTGCACATGGGGTAGTGTTTGTAATTTTCATGGGGGCCTTTACAAATAACATCCAATGTGTGCTTGACACGTTGTCGTGTCCATAAAAAGTAATACTAGGCCAAATTACAATTGTAATGATAGTTTTCTTCAACCAATGAACAGAGAGTGAGTAATACTAAGGGGGCTGTTTTTTACCCCTTTTTAGATTTGGTAATATGTTAAGTGCACATGGGGTGGTGTTTGTAATTTACATGGGGCCATTACAAATAACACCCAATGTGTGCTTGACACGTTACCGGGTCCATAAAATCCCCCTCCCCCCAATAATATTATTGGCAAAGCGTAGCCCAAAGATTTCATCTCCTTCTTCTTTACTGCCTTTTTGGTTTAGTTAATCCAGGAGCACAACTCTTGATAAGTGCTTTGATTTTGAGTAAACTTCATCTTACCTTATGTTTCTAAATAAGCCAAAATGGATTTTATATAGAAAATAATCCAATTGAAAATTTCTACTATTGTAATTAATCTATTTGAAGATTGATTGGTAATCTATACTAGAAGAAGAAGGTTAGAAGTTGACATACCAATCTTTCTTATATTCCAGAAATATGATTGAATTCCCCGTGTAGGGTGTATTCAAAAGGCAAAATACACATCATACTGATGGTTTAGGGAATTAAGTACCAACCTCAAACATAGTGATTTCAAAATGGTTTAATTGTTTCTTAAGCAAACTTTCGCCCCGATAGGATTCGACTAGTTGTTACACATTTAAACTGCTTTTAAGTGCAAAGTAACCATGTACAAAAATGAAAACCCAAGTCGATATAAAGAACCTCCATTTCATCTTAAGACCAATATTAATTTAAATTAATCAAAAATCAATTAATAGGTTGATTGTGATGATCTAAGCATTCCACACGCATTATCCCGTAGAATTATTTAATGAATATCCTTGTAAAGTGATATACATGCTATTAGGGATATTGATTCTCAACACCACCAAACAGAAAAAACAATTAATCCAATTTTATCTTTGCACCAATTAAACCAAAGTTGTGTAATCGATTAGTCCAATTTTATCTTACCTAAGACACGCATCTTGGTGATATAAAAATCATAAGATAAACACTCCCACAATATGACGATATACGATGAAGACCCACGACGAAAAAAATCTCAGACCACCCAACCACGTAAGTCCTCTATGATATAGGTCTTATTACAAGGACACATTAGAATTACTCGCAAACTCGATGCTTTTAAGCCTTAACGCACTTCTTTTCTCCTTGTTACCTTATTCATAACCACATATGGACGCCTTCTAATGACAATCACAACGTATGCGCCTCCTACGTCTCGATGTCTCATGTATTTTACTTGCTTTTTGACTGGTTGCAATCGTTTTCCAATGAAAATACGATATCAACCGTTCGAAACAATATAAAGATGTAGGGAAAATAATATTGGTGCATCACACAAGAGATCGCAAATACAAATCTGATGTTAAAACTTGGATATCAAACTATGGGTGTAAATTAGGGTTTGGGAGGGTTTAGATTTATCTTCGAAATTCATTTTCGCAAAGCCTCATAACAAAATAACCTTTGCCTACCCTGGTATTTATAGAAAAATTAAAAAAGATAGTTGTACGTTTGTCAAGGCAAACTCGTAGGATTTTTAAGGAAATCCTCTCGAGTTAATCGGCTGACATACGAGTGACCAACCAAAAAACCTCATTGATTCAAGATCGTGTAACCCTCATACGGCTGATAATTGCCAACGCCCACCATCCAAAGAATTACCTTTCAATCGAAAAGGACAATCGCATTTCTTAGTGCCTGTAATTCTTTTCCTTTCTCCTCATTAACATCTTCCTTTTTACAACGATTCCTATGTACGTCACTTATTTCACAACCTAATATGATACACGATTTTCTCCTATGCATGGAGTAATCTAACTTCAATGTAATTACAATGACGTTGAGCTTTTTGCAGCGTTGTTGCACCCAATCTATCATATTCACGAGATAGAAAAACCTGGAAATAAAGACACATGATAATTAATTGTTGTCAATAACAAAAAATACCAAAAAGAAATGATCAAAATCATATGAAAATTGTTTATACCTTGTTCGTGGTGAACTCCTCTGAATGATCCTGCTCAGTGGATTTCAGATTCTCTTCGATACTTGATATATCCTATCACAAATCACCATAAAGTAAAAGTGTTAAGTTGATAGAATTAGTAATAAAACGGAAGTAAGGTTGTGAGATATGGTTATTATAATTTCCAAATTGGGGAACTCATCCCTCAAATTAGGTCCTCGGCTCCTATCTTCATTATTATTATGATTACCTTCATTTGACACACTTGGGTAAGTAGGTTCACTGCCTCTGAAATCATCAGTGCTCAGATTGTCGATTTTCTGGCTATATAAGAATCTACCACTTTTACTAGAGATATGGATGCACAAATTGTCAATGTTCAATCAAAATTTGGCATCGTTGAGAAGTCCCTCATTAAACTGAAATGTAGTTTGTATTAATCAATTCATAATTTTCATATAGTAGCAGTGGAATAATAGAATTGGTTACTTACACATGGTGACTTATAGTCGTGATTTATGAGAGAGCACAACCATAAGTAGCCGTGGTAAAATAAGAGAAAAAATCCTTTCCCCGCGATGAGTTGTGGTTGTTGTTTGTGAGATACTATGGTCACACCAACCATGGTCACAAGTAGCTATGGGATTCACGTGAGGAAATCAAGTTGCCATGGGTTTTGAGCGCTTCTATGGTCACAAGTGACCATGGGGAATCAAGTTGCCAATGCCACTCCGACGGTGACGGGTCACTATGAGACTTCATCTCCTGCGGTGACTCATTAACAAAATTTAATGGGTACATGTACTAGGTTTTTTACGGGTACATTTTTTTATACTTGGTGCTAAAATGATTAAAAAACGATAACAAGGATGAAAATACACCTCAAACATACTGAGTGGGCATTTAATGTTTTTTTGGTGATCTTCTTATTTATTGAGTTTTTGAGGTTCCATTGAAGAAAACTAGGGTCTCCAACACAACAGAGAAAGCAATGCAAATGCACAATATAACAATGAAGGTGGATGTTGGTGGTTAAAGGTGAGATGGTGGTGGTGGTGGTGTTGTGTTTATGGCCATATTGGTGGCTGTTTCATGGTGGGTGTTTTTGAAATGAGAAGGGAAAGAATTTTGTCTCTTTGGTTTAAGTGGAAAAATACTTTTTATGTAATTGCTTATTTTTATTATGGGTATTTTAGTAAGTTTATCAAAATAAAAAATGAGCTACTTTTAATGTAGTGTTAGGGAGATAAATTTGGAGGGCCTACCATTTAGATTAAACTCGACAAAATGTGACACGACATGAAATTAATAGTTAATGGGTTAAGGATTATCGGGTACGGGTCACTATCGGGTCAATACGAAAAACCTTCTAAAAATAACAAACTGGGTTGGTTAAATTCGCCTGACCCGATGACAACCCGTTAAAACCCAAATACTGTTCGTGTTGTACCAAGTCGTGTGACACGTTACTAACCATTATGACCCGTTAAGATATATATACAAAAACAAAAATAATATGTTTAGTTTGAGGGCTTCTTATGTAATTCTCCAAGCAAGCAAACCATAAACAAAAACTAAAGCTATATTCTTTCAACATCCCACCACCACCACACAATAAAATAACTTTCTCTATTTCTTCATTTTATCACACACTAGCTCTCTCCCACCACCGCAAGGGGCGACCCCAACGGCCAAACCTCCTTACTGAGAGGTTTATTCTCTCCATTTCTATCTCTCTCTCTCTCTCTACACACACACACACACATATATATATATATATATGCATATATAGTCGGGGTCTCTAACATACCTACCAGCAACATACCTATGAACATACACATTTTTTTAAATAGTTAAAAAATGTATTTTGTAACCAAATTTGGTATACAAGATCTATATAGTGAGGATATCATTTACAAAAATAATCATAAAAAAATTCAACCCGAAAAATGGATGAAATGAAAAGTGGGTGTATATGAGAATTTTTCGGCCATTCAAATTGAATTTTTTGATGATTTTTTTGTAGATGATATCCTTATTATCTAGATCATATACACCGAGTTTGGTTAAAAAAATACATTTTTTTTACTAATTTAAAAATATGGGTATGTTTATAGGTATGTTAAGTGAGGTATGTTGGAGAGCGTGATTATATATATATATATATATATATATATATATATATATTGTGAGTATAAGAAATATCATAATAAAGAAATCCACGAAAACAATCACAAAGAGCATAATTGCAAGATCACACACAATAACAGATATACGTGGTTCGGCAACTTGTCTACGTCGACGGGGAGTTTAATGTTTGATTATAGTGTTTCTCAAATCGTCGAGATCACATCCCTTTACCCCGGGCGAGGGTTTACAATTTATAGGTGCATCAAAGTGTAGATTTATTTGTGGAAGGAACTCAATTAACACATAAATATATCGAGGAGCACCTGAATTTCTCTTTCGAGATTATTGGTGACTGATTTGACTATATCCGTAAGTGTTCAAGTATATTTGAAATACTCGTGTGTAAATTAAATCTTGATTTGGGTCGGGCAGTTCTTTGATAAATCCGGGTTGGTCAACTACTCTCATGGGCTATGTTGAATGGGTCCTCAAAATTGCCCCTAAAAATTTTGGGCTTGGTAAGCTTTGAGCCAATAATTTTTAAAAGGCCCTTAACTCGAAGTCTTCGCATTTTGAGTTTAAATGGCACTTTTGTATATCTGATGGAACTGCAAGGTTACACTCATCATGAAAAAATCTTCATGTCATACTTATAATTCATTTGAATGGGCGAGGGTATGTTGTCCGACCAGGCATCTGAATCGCCAAAAATCATTTTCGGAGATTGTGTTCATCATTAACATCTGGCTTCGAATCGAAGATACAGTCCCTCTCGTCAGTTTAGTTCAGTTCAGTTCACTATCTTCCTTGCTTTCTAAGCTTTGATAGGTCACCTTATTCGGCGCCGTCTTTTCTTTTAGAGCTCCACTAATCTTTATAAGTCTAGTTCTCATTTCTCAAGCATTTCTTGGAACTTATTGTGTAGCTGTAGCTAGGGTTTTCTCCTTGTTTGTACAATTATGGCAAGGCTAGATAACAAAACGGTAGATGAGTTTAGGCGACGTTATAATATTCCTGATTGGGTAATCATCGATTGTTCCCCCTTTCCTAGTAATGTTTGTGACATTGAAGGAGGGCACTGGATTCACACCCTTCTAATAACACAGGTGGGTTTAACATTTTTCCCATATCGTCTTTTCCTTAGATTCTTTAGGTATTTCAAAATAGTCCCCATCCAACGTGCCCCTAATGTTTGGAAAATAGTAAATATGGTACATAGAATTAATACCCTATATGGGACAAAATTGGGTCTTGTTGAGATATGCTTGTGTTATGTCTGGTCACGAACAACATATGACCTTTTGTATTTGAAGACCAGGATGGCTGATTGAGTCCTGGTGGTGAACCTTCCAGACTCTCATAAACATTACTAGGACCACGGTTTTATTGCCAGAAAGTGGAAATATTTTCCGAATCATGAGGGAGAGAGACAAAGGGTTCTAATAATTTTAGACTTTGGGGAGGAGTGCATAACTCACTGCTTTTTATCTTTTTGCTTTACCATTCTATTTTTTTATAACTGTTCTTCTTCATTTATTCTGCAGTTCGTGATAAGAATCTTGAGCAAGACAATCAATGAGATCAAGGTTGATGAGCTTTTGAAGGCCTGGAACTTCAAGGAGAGGTTACCTGACGGTGAGCACCTAAGATCGACAACTTATTTGTTTGAGTATAAGAATACTATCACCAACTTTATTGCACATCCAGTCGATAAGTTTATAAATTTGTAAGCTTCTAAGGTTGGTCCTTTTGAGCTAATTTTTCTAGAAGAGGAGGGAGAAAGGTCATAAGAGGAAGAAAATGAAGAGTCAGATGGAGAAGGATGAGAATGAGAGGAAGAAGGAGAAAAAGAAAATATGACTCCCCTTGTAAATAGAAGAAAGTTGAGGCTACCCAAAGATGATGATCAGACAATCTTATTTCATCAGCTCAAGTCTTTAAAAATGTTTGAGTCTGAATCCCCCAAGGCTAGTGGTTCCATCCCATCAGACAAGGGGAACGAGAAGGAAAAAGATAAGAAAAGAGAAGAGAAAGGGAAGAGGAGGGAGAGAGAGAAGAAGAAAAAAGAGGAAAAGAAGAGAGAGGAGGAGAGGAAGGAGACCAAGAGAAAGTTGGGCCTAAAAGCCTCTGGATTCCCTCCTCTCACTGCATATGCTCAGGGGGCTAGCATGGGAGATGTCCCTTCTCTTTCCCCCAACCTGCTGAAGGGGAAATGCTCGTTGCTGATCGCGAGCGCTCCTCGAGATTATGATCATCCCAACTCATCCTCAAAACTGCTCAGAGGATGGCCGTGGTGAGTCTTCTTCACCATTTGATTTCTTTCACTTTCCCTATCTTTATACTGAATCGTTGCTCATCTCTTTCTGCTCAGTTATTATCTGATTGTATAACTCTCTTGGACGATCATGCCAATAAATCCAAAAATGAATAAGAGTTGAAAGACGTTCTAGAATCTAAGAGGAAGTCCTTTGCTGTAGCTCATCTGTTATGGGAGCAAGAGAGAGAGAGAGAGAGAAGATGACCAAGGCTTATGATGAACTTGGAGAATCCCAGAAGGTGGTGGTCGTCGAGAAGGAAAATCCTACAGGGGCAAATAAAACTTTATTCGGTAAGATTGTTAAGATGGAAGGGGAACTTCCCCAAGATAATGATGCGATCTATCGTAAGGGCTTATATAAAGCTTATAATGATGTCGAGGAGTAGATAACCTATGGATACAAGGTGGACTTTATGAAGGGTTAGGACCAGGCCTTGAAGGCTATTATTACTCCTGTCGAATCTGAGCTCTTCGTCCTTTATTCCCCTGGTCCTGACCCTTTCGAGGAGGATGAAGAGGGTGATTGTCATACTAGTGGTCACACTGAGATTATTCCTGCTAAGGTCGGTGATGATAATGATGTTAGTAAGGAGTAACTTATTACCGATAAGGGAAAATCCATTACTGATCAGGTAAAGGATCAAGGCTCGTAGACTAGGAATTTTTCTTTTTTTCCTTGTATAATTTCTCCTTTGAAAGCTTTTAATCATATTGGCTATACTGACTGTATTGGTTCTTAGCCCTCTCCTATTTGTATATTAATGGAGATGGAATTTTTCTTTTTATGTATGCGTTTTCTTGATCTCCGTGTGCTAATACATTGCTCGTGATCTGGAGTGTGTTATTTATAGTCTATTAATTTAGACAAATACATTCCTTTTAGCTCCCGTTTGGGGCAGATCCTTGGGCTAAATATCAGCTTGGAGGTTCGCAAAGCCTTCATGAAGATCTACAAGTCTCTAAGGGTGAGAAACGAGCAATATAAGAACTAATTTGAGTTGGTCACTAAGTTAAAAGATAATCTTCAATAGATGGAGTAGATAGTCACCTCAGTCCAAGAAGAGGTAAACTCTTTGAGACTCAAACTCTTGGAGAACACTGAAGTAAGCCAAGTGGGTGAAGTTCTTCAAATAAAAAATGATGGTCTGAGGAGGGAGGTTAACGGACGGAGAATAGAGGTTGTTGGGATCGAGGAACATGTTAAGAGACCAAGGAATGCATTCAAAATGGGTCATTGAGAAGCCAGGTTAGAGGGCTATAATCATCCCAGTAGATGAAGAAGCCCTCCTTGTGGACATCCCAACAATCGAATTGCCAAAATCCTCATAAACATTATCCAAAATCATAGAAGTGATAGTGATGTCTCCGATGGCCGCCATCATTGAGACAGTGATGGAGATGGGTACCACACCCACTAGCACCTCGCTAGTGGCAGTGGCGATGGTGGATTCAAGGTTTGGAGAAAATGAAGATGCCATTTGCATAGGAGAAAATGGGAAGAAAGGACGGTGGTTATGAAAGCTTTCAGTTTCTTTTCTCTCTGCCCCTAAAGAGATTAAAAGTTTGAAATCAAATGTTAAGGTAAAAAAGAAATGAAAGCTTAAAAGGGGGTTTTATACCCTATTAAGACACACTTAGATTTCCAATAAAAAAGAGAGCAGAACATTTCCCCAATGATGAGATTTATGTTCCTCATCTAACACTTATCACCTCGAGACCATAAAAGTGAGCTGAAGTGCCAAGCTTAATTAATGCGATAGTATCATGATGAGATTGAGTTAGATTGTTCATATTCTAGGAAATAATGAATTATTGCATATAAAAACTTTGGTATACCCAACACACAGATTTTTGTACAATGGGACGAATGTAGAAGGGTACACACTCAATTGCCCAAACACTTGGGCGAGCATGTCCAATTAGCGAGGGAGGCCTCACCACGATCACCCCCCCCCCCCCCAAAGAAGTTCCCTAGCCAAGACAAAAGTAAATATCAGAGAGGAGGTCCACCAAGAAGGGCTTCTGGTTCCAAGAAACTCAAAGTTCACAGAGATAGAGCTTAGGAGATGAGGCCCATTATGAAGGGATCCTCGTCCCAAATTACCCAAAGTTCACAGAAATAGAACTTGGGAGAGGAGGCCCACCATGAAGGGCTCCTCGTCCTAAATTATCCAAAGTTCACAGAAATAGAACTTGGGCAAGGGGGACCACCATGAAGGGTTCCTCGTCCTAAATTATCCAAAATTTATAGATATAGAACTAGGGCGAGGAGGCCCGCCATGAAGGGCTCCTCGTCCCAAATTATCCAAAGTTCGCATAAATTAAATTTAGTCAAGGAGTCCCACTATGAAGGTCTCCTCATCCCAAATGATCCAAAGTTTATAGAAATAGAACTGGGCGATGAAGCCCACCATGAAGGGCTCCTCATCCCAAAATTGCCCAAAGTTCACAGAAATAGAACTTTGGAGAGGAGGCCCACCACGAAGGGATCCTCATCCTAAATTACCAAAAGTTCATAGAAATAGAACTTGGGCGAGGAGGCGCTCCATGAATGGATCCTCGACCCAAACTATCCAAAGTTCACGCAAATTGAACGTGGGCGAGGAGGCCCACCAAATAGGGCTCCTCATCCCAAAATGCCCACAATTCATAGAAATTGAACTTGGGAAAGGAGGCCCGTCAAGAAGGGCTCCTCATTCTAAAATGCTAAAAAATTGTAATACCACGTACTTTTATAGATATTTAAAATTACATAAGTGGTGTAATTTGGTAATCAGAGGAAATTACTGTGAATACTAATTTTGGAAATCATAAGTATAATTTTAATAATTGATAATTTAAAGTGAATTGTAAATATTAGTTTGTTAGTGCTAGATTAATATTTATATGGGTTATATTTTCTTACGGGACTAAGTATATGAGTTGGATTATTTTATTATATATCGCGGGTAGGTGAAGCGACAAAGGATAATATTTTATTTAGAAAACACGCGTATTGAGATGTGTTGGATTCAATTCGTGAATTTTAGTTAAGTGACTCAGATGGAGATTTCGAGTGCATGGTTTGTTTTGGAATGGCCAATATAGTCAGAATAGAGTATCCAGGGGTAGCGTTTAGGTTTCGGGGACTCTTGGACTAGTAGGGACTCGCAATTGAGTATACGAGTCAATTTTGGGTATAATAAGGGATAAACCCTTTTCTTCTCTTATAAGAGGCACGAGAGAGTGAGATAATGTAAAGAAAAGAGGAAAGAAATAAAGGAAAAAGGAAAGGCGATTTTGGGCCAAACTCCGTGGGACTCGACTCAAGATTGTCGAATTTTATCCACGAGGCAATTGTTTACTTTCTTTATTCATTTGAGTGTGTATCTCATATTATAGTTTGTATAAACTAGATAAATTTGGGTTGTAACCCTTGAAATTAAAATTGGAAAATTTGATTTAGAGTTTACAAATTGATGTGTTGTTAACCCCCCTTATGAATTCTAGTGTTGAGCCCATGTTAATGGTGTGTATATATGGTTAGAAATGGGGTAAATGATAATTTAGAGTTAAATGGTTTTAGGGTTCAAATCCAATAGAAATTGTTCTATCCCTTAAAATAATTTATGTGTTAGTTAGAAATCAGTGTTTAGATGAATTATGAATGTTATTGATTGATGAAATATGGAAGCAGAAGAGTTTGGAGATAAAAATGGTAGATGGCTAAAACATTTGGTGTTACCGGTCGATCGCAACCATGTAGCCAGTCAACCGGGCCAAGGTAAAACTCTACTGGCTGGCTCGCAAGGTAAAATCTCATTTCGCGGTCGACCGGGAGTCAGGGACCAGTCGACCGGTACTCTGTTTTCTGCCCAAGAAGGGAATTATTCCTATCCATTTAAAGGAGTTAATTTGGGACTAAGAGGGTGCAAAATTGTGTGGCACTTAATGTATAGTTTTGAGGAAAATAAATTATGGAGATAAATATTAGGGGTTCTGAAATATAGTGTGAGGACGTCTAAATTTTTATTTTAGTGAGGTGTATACCTTGGGTTAGTTGAAGGTAAAACCCAGGACTTATTAATTTAGGGGTGTTCGGGATGAGTAACACTCGGGGAAAGTATTTCGGCGGGCGGTTATATATATATATTATGTAGGTCGAAAATATATTCATATGCCGACTATATGTTTGAGTAGATCCTAGAATGCGAGTATGATGAAATTTAGGGTATGGGGTGGAGATGTTTGAGCGGCTACCCGGTACGTCTATTGACGATTATTATAGGTGATACAATACCTATAGAACTAAAATAAGTTGATAATATACTTATATAATTATTACGAATTGGTATATTCGGGTTTATAATATAATCCTTAATTGTGATTAAGGTGCGAGTTATATTTTAAGTAAGAGAATACGTATGGGATTAGTATATTAAGTGAATGAATACTTATATACTATTACGAATAGGAACATTCGGGTTATTGGCTATCGTTATAAGAGTTCGACAGATATAGCTAGAGCATATTGAGAAAGATTGTATTATATATATGGGAGTTGTTATTGTATATATGTATGATGTGATATGAATATAAATATATCCGTGTATGATTGGTATATTTGTATTTTAGAGGCTGGTTCCACGGGCATAGGGATGGATAGCCAAATGACATTTTTCTCTAGTGCTATCCAGGGAGGTTGGGCGATGTGGGTGAATCCCTTGGCTTGCGGAGCAGGGAGAGTATATCCCCAGGTCATATCACCCCGTATATGGGTGCGATAATTTTTATCCCACTTTCAGGAGGGAATATGACCGCCTCAACTATTTAATATTTTTACCTTGATCATGAGAGAGTCTGACTTGGTATTAGGGTTAATTTGAGCAAACCCGGATGTGGATAGGCACTTTGAGACTGCATTCGCGAGTTATAGCTCGGTGGGATGGTTATTATACTTATGATTGTAATAGGTATAAATAAACTTCTTACTTATAGTGTATTCCATGTATATGAAGAGGTGATTCCATATAACTTTAATTGGTGTAAAGTGTAAAATAAAATAAGGTTATTCTTCTTCCGGTAGTTTTATATCCGGACTTATACAAAGTTAAATTGTGGGTTCAAGTGAGAACTATATTTATAATAAGGGATATTATATGTTAAAGGGGAAATGGTATTTTAAACTAGTGAAAGTTATGAAAAATGAACGGTATAGTTATATATAGAAATGAGGACTATATACATATCACATTGATGATTATATCAACTAAAAGCTTATGTAATAGCTTACGGTATAACATATATTATATCACGTCGGGTAAGTGATGGCTATGAGAATTCAGTGAAAGGGTGAAAGAGATTAGTTAGGCAGGGTATATTAACTAGGTTGTTTAAATGTACGCGATAGGTGTGCACTATTAGAGGATGGGTGAGGTGTATCTCATAGGAGTGCGATACCAGTTTAAATATAAGAGATTTCATATTTTAAAAATATAGCATTTGATGCACTTGCAAAATATTTTCAAACCTCGGGCTCTGACCCGTTTCTATATTTCCCCTCTCTCTTGCCTATATGTATATATATTAGGTGTCCAGACACAGGGACGCCTGGATGATGATTCTTTCGAGTCAGACGTTTGCTGCAACATCTGTGGATACAAGCAAGTTTATAGTAGATGCTTCTATCCTTGAGATCTAGATAGGAAGCATTGTAGAAACACTCGGGCCGATAGCCCAATGATATTCGTTTATTCTTTTACCGCATTTCAGTTTGTGGATTTGATTTGGTTGTATTATTTTGTACCGAGAGTTCGATTACCTTATTTCATTTCAGTTGTTGTATATAAACTATTGTGATTTTTTTACTTGGTTGGTTTGATTAAAAATATTAGTTAAATAAAATTTTGACGCCAACCTAATAAGATATTAGTAATTAATTTGGTTTTCAACAGTGATGTTAAGAATGAACCATATGATATTCCTGTTTTAATTTGATATAGGATTTATCACCCGATATTTTATTGGGCGGGGTGTCACAGATGGTATCAGAGCATCAGGTTCTAGTATCCTTAGGAATCTGTGCCAACGTACTACGCTTTGAGGGTTGCTTTCTATTTGATATAGAGCCTTATAATTAGGATTGTTGATTCCTATTGTGAGATTCCGTTCTCCTACCATTATGTAAGATTATAATAAATATTTCGCACGCTCGTGTGGGATTAGGGAGCTGATCGATGGAGGGTGACCAGGGAAGCAGGAGACGGGGCTTAGTTGGAGCTGTAAGTTGAAGTTGGGAATGAGGATCGCAGTAGAGGTCACTCCCCTTGTGGCATTGTCATGGATTGCTGCAACGACTACTAAATTATAGTAGTTATATTTATTTAATTATCGCTATAGTAGAGAGTGGTGCTAAACTTAACTTACCTAGTGAAGTTAAATTGGGAAGAAGTTTGGAAGGTCTTTGATAAGGACCATACGTTGAAGTTAAGTTATGCGAAAGCAGTGTAGTTGCATTCAATGGAAATATAAGGCTCAGAAGCTTTGGCTTAGAGCCGGGTATAGAAATGCCCAGATGTGGAAATTTGAGGAAATTTTTTCACTCGTTAGAGCAATATTGAAATGGTGGGAACGGTGGTCACCATATTTAGGGGAGAATGATGTTTTGCTCATAGAGGAATATTATGGACGATTTTAACTGCAAGTTACTTTAATTTACCAGACTTTGGGGAGAGTGTAGTTTCTGAATTTCTCACGTAAGGATTGAACATGGGGCCGACAGTGAGCAAGTATTGTATGGTTAAGTGAACTTTGTACTCGATGAGACAGGTACAATGAAGAGGGAGTCCTTCAGTGGAATGATAGGCTCACTTGTAAGTATTGCTAATACTGGGCATGTGAACGCTTCCATGAGAGTGGAGCTGGAGGAGTTGAAGAATTAAGTCCAAGGGTAAAGACTGAAATTGTTTGTGTTCGTGAAACCCCACATCTGGACATCTGCCTAGGGATTCATTGAAACATGGTTGTTGAGGCTGATTGTATTGTTTCAATTTAGCCGGAGGAGCTAAGGGAACTGTGAAAGGGATTGTCAGGATTGAGGCTATTAGTGTCCGAGATACAGAGAATTAACATGGTCGGGGTGACCAGAGATGGGGAATAAGGTGATGTGGAGTGTAAAACCACACGGTTGGTCCTTGCCCTGTAGGAGTTAAAGGACAAGAGTAGGTTGCCTAGATGGGGCATTGATTAAAGTAGTTTTTGGTTCAGCCAAGACAAGTGTACTATGTCTAGGAACCAATTGGAGCAGTCAGGAAGATTGGCGAAGTTATTTTTATGCGTTTAACCTCAGATGATGGAGGTATATTTTTGTGACTAGATAGAGTCATAGTATTTTGTTAACCCTAGATTCGTGTGTGTGACTCGAGCTTTGTGCTAGTATTGGTAATATTATAGAGGGATACCTATATGTTTTTTTGCAATAGCGGGGTTTTATTTTCTTCGTTCATTATGAAAACTGGTGTTGGTATTTTGAGCTTATATTTGGCTTGCACTACTCGTCTCGTGTGTATTATACGAGTATAGTATTATTCTGAGTATAATATGTTTTTGATTGGTCAGAGCGATAGCAGGCAAATAGTTACAAGGCTATCGTATCCACAGTTCCAGGGTGGAACGGGTTGTTTTTGCAATATCTCACCTGGATACAGGTTGAGCTCGCCTTTGTTATTTGTTTATATGGAACTTCCATGACTAGATGTTTTATTATCACGATGTTAGTGTGTGGCGACCTTTTAGATATGATTTAAGGTATGAAGGATTTAGTGTTAAGCTATGAGTTTAAGCTCGTTATTATTTGTGCAAAGGACTTAGTGTTAGTACAAGCGCCTTGTGGTGTGGCTCCTAGAAAGAAGTAGGGGTTCTGACCATATTTTATTGGTAGACGGGATTTGAATATCCCGATTGCATGTTTTAAGTTAAGGGACCTCCACGATCGACAAAGTTAAGCAGTAGTGTATCGGAGGGGTTCCTTATTTGGATTTCTCTTTGCGAGACACTCCATGCATGAACCTTAACTACGTCGGGAGTGGAGAGATGTTATTGGATGAAAGGATGTTGGCTTTGTTGATAAGTTTCCTAGTGTGGAGAGAACACTATAAACTAAGAGCCATCTGATGATTGGAGACTTATGGAGATGGAAGTGCTATGGAAAAGCACTGAAATGTTTTTCTCACTACAAGTAGGTGGGTGAGGCAAGGTAAAGGAAATAGATTTAAGGATTATATCCAGGCCTTGAGTAGAAGGCAAATTTTGAGGCAATACATTTTGGGTATGATGTTCGTAACACTTGTGTAGAGTATAGGCACCCCGATTAGTTCGACTTTCTAGTTTGCCAAATTGGAAAGACATAGTGGTAGAAGCGCGTTAGTATGTTTACGAGGTAGGATTTTAGAACATCCCGGTTGTATGCCTTAGGCCGTTATATCTTGATGACCGATGATGCGAGGAAGTAGTGTAACGATAGGGTTCCTTGTTTGGATTTCTCTTCGTGAGACGTCCCACGCATGAAATCGAGCTAATGTCGGGAATTAATAAAAGCCTTGGCCGCTAGGGATATAGTTAGTATAGTACTCACTTTACGTATGCAGGCAAACATCGATCTTAGGACTACCATGGAATAAGGCCAGTAGGGCAAATGGCGCGGAGATAAGAAGATTGTAGTGAGTTAACCATGAGAATATTGGTGGGTTAACTTTAAGAAGGATTAGAATTCCAAGTATAAGAAGAATTGAATTTCGAGTTATTCGGGTTAGAGTACCCCAGGTGTTAGAACCAGGACGAGGAAATGAGGCCCATTTTTAGAGAGAGTGTTATGTGCGTGACGTTTGAATTGGTTGTACAGTTGTGCACGGGTTACAAGGTATGTGGACACCTTGGTAAGTTTATTTTATATATCGTCCAAAACAGAAGGGGCGTAGTATATAAAGCTGAAGAATATGCTGTGGGGCGGTTATATATGGATTTGCATTTGGAGTTTGATGGACTGAACGTCGTAGGAGGTACGCGATAATCCAAGTATGTAGGTGCAACAAGAGTTAGCACCCCTAAGCTTAACGATAAGGCTAACAGGAGTAGTCAAGCGCTAGTGTAGTTTCCCTTTTTAGCAAAATTAGATGTCCCGATGTAGATGAGAGGACACCTAGATTAGTGGATCTCCGACGGGATCGATACATTAGAGCTGCGATTATAGGCTCGTTTTCTTTATATGCGGTTATAGAAGCACTAGGTGCGATGTGACGTTCCAACACGACCGAGGTGGTGCTGTAGCATGAGGAGATTTAGATAAGCTTGTTGTTAAGCTAGTGTGTTGGAATATAATCCTTGAGATAGGTGGTATATGGTAGGGTACCATTGTGTTAGTATCATTAGACTTCGGTGTAGTAGGACGTAGTGTGATTAGCGATCCTAGGTTGGTGGTACAGGTTGTACACGAATTTCGAGGAAGAAATTCCATTGTAAAGGGGGGAGTATGTAATACCTCGTACTTTTATAGATATTTAAATTACATAAGTTGTGTAATTTGGTAATCAGAGGAAATTACTATGAATAGTAATTTTAGAATTCATAAGTATAATTTAAATAATTGAGAATTTAAAGTGAATAGTAAATATTAGTTTGTTAGTGCCAGATTAATATTTATATGGGTTATATTTTCTTACGGGACTAAGTTTATAAGTTGGATTATTTTATTATATGTCGCGGGTAGGTGAAGCGAAAAAGGATAATATTTTATTTAGAAAACATGCGTATTGAGATGTGTTGGGTTCAATTAGTGAATTTTGGTTAAGTGACTCAGATGGAGATTTCGAGTGAAAGGTTTGTTTTGGAATGGCCAATATAGTCAGAATATAGTATCTGGGGGTAGTGTTTAGGTTCCAGGGACTTTTGGACTAGTAGGGACTCGCAATTAAGTATACGAGTCAATTTTGGGTATAATAAGGGATAAACCCTTTTCTTCTCTTATAAGAGGCACGAGAGAGTGAGAGAATGTAAATAAAAGAGGAAAGAAATAAAGGAAGAAGGAAAAGGGGATTTCCGGCCAAACTCCGAAGGATTCGACTCGAGGTCGTCGGATTTTATCCACGAGGCAAGTGTTTACTTGCTTTATTCATTTGAGTGTGTATCTCATATTATAGTTGGTATAAGCTAGATAAATTTGGGTTGTAACCCATGAAATTAAAATTGGAAAATTTGATTTTGAGTTTACAATTGATGTGTTGTTAACCCCCCCCCCCCCCCCCCCCCCCATGAATTCTAGTGTTAAACATATGTTAATGGTGTGTGTATATGGTTAGAAATGGGGTAAATGAGAATTGAGAGTTAAATGGTTTTAGGGTTCAAATCCAAGAGAAATTGTTTTATCCCTTAAAATAATTGATGTGTTAGTTATAAATCAATGTTTAGATGAATTATGAATGTTATTGATTGATGAAAAATGGAAGCAGAAGAGTTTGGAGATAAAAATGGGAGATGGCTGAAACATTTGGTGTTACCGGTCGACCGCGATCGTGTAGCCTATTGACTGGGCCAAGGTAAAACTCTATTGGCTGGCTCGCAAGGCAAAATCGCATTTCGCGGTCGACCGGGGCTCAGGGACCAGTCAATCGTTACTCTATTTTCTTCCCAAGAAGGTAATTATTCGTAGCCATTTAAGTGAGTTAATTTGGGACTAGGAGGGTGCAAAATTGTGTGGCACTTAATGTATAGTTTTGAAGAAAATAAATTGTGGAGATAAATCTTATGGGTTCCTAAATATAGTGTGAGGACGTCTAAATTTTTATTTGAGTGAGGTGTATACCTTGGGTTCGTTGAAGGTAAAGCCCAGGACTTATTAATTTAGGGGTGTTCGGGATGAGTAACACTCGGGGAAAGTATTTCGACGGGCGGTTATATATATATTATGCACGTCGAAAATATATTCATATGCCGACTATATGTTTGAGTAAATCCTAGAATGCGAGTAGGTTGAAATTTAGGGTATAGGCTAGAGATGTTTGAGTGGCTACCCGATACGTCTATTGTTGATTATTATAGGTGATGCAATACCTATGGAACTAAAATAAGTTGATAGTATACTTATTTAATTATTATGAATTGGTATATTCTTGTTTATATTATAATCCTTAATAGTGATTGAGGTGCGAGTTATATATTAAGTAAGAGAATACTTATGGGATTAGTATATTAAGTGTATGAATACTTATATACTATTACGAATGGGAACATTCGGGTTATTGGCTATCGTTATAAGAGTTCGGTAATTATAGCCAGAGCATATTGAGAAATATTGTATTATATATATGGGAGTTGTTACTGTATATATGTATGATGTGATATGAATATAAATATATCCGTGTATGATTGGTATATTTGTATTTTAGAGGCTGGTTCCACGGGCATAGGGATGGATAGCCAAATGATATTTTTCTCTAGTACTATCCAGGGAGGTTCGGCGATGTAAGTGAATCCCCTAGCTTGCAGAGAAGGGAGAGTATATCCCCAGGTCATATCGTCAATGGGTGCGATAATTTTTATCCCACTTTCAGGAGGGAATATGACTGCCTCCAACGTTTAGTATTTTTACCATGATCATGAGAGAGTCTGACTTGGTATCAGGGTTAATTTGAGCAAACCCAGATGTGAATAGGCACTTTGAGACTACAACCACGAGTTATAGCTCGGTGGGATGGTTATTATACTTATTATTGTAATAGGTATAAATATACTTGTTACTTATAGCGTATTCCTTGTATATGAAGAGGTAATTTCATATAACTTCAATTGGTGTAAAGTGTAAGATAAATAAAGGTTATTATTCTTCTGGTAGTTTGATATCCGGACTTATACAAAGGTAAATTATGGGTTCAAGTGAGAACTATATTTATAATAATGGATATTATATGTTAAAGTGGAAATGGTATTTTAAACTAGTGAAAGTTATGGAGAATGAACGGTATAGTTATATATAGAAACGAGGACTATATACATATCACATTGGTGATTATATCAACTAAAAGCTTATGTAATAGCTTACGGTATAACATATATTATATCACGTCGGGTAAGTGATGGCTATGAGAATTCAGTGAATGGGTGAAAGAGATTAGTTATGCAGGGTAGATTAATTAGGTTGTTTAAACGTACGCGATAGGTGTGCACTATTAGAGGATGGGTGAGGTGTATCTCATGGGAGTGTGATACCGGTTTAAATATGAGAGATTTCATATTTTAAAAATATAGCATTTGATGCACTTGCAAAATATTTCCAAACCTCGGGCTCTGACCCGTTTCTATATTTCCCCTCTTTCTTGCTATATATGTGTATATATTAGGTGCCCAGACACAGGGATACCTGGATAATGATTCTTTCGAGTCAAACGTTTGCTGCAGCAGCTGTGGTGGATGCAAGCAGGTTTATTGTAGACGCTTCTATCCTTGAGATCTAGATAGGAAGCATTGTAGAAACACTCGGTCCGATAGCCCAATTGTATTGATTTATTCTTTTATCGCATTTTAGTTTGCGGATTCGATTTGCTTATATTATTTTGTACCGAGAGTTCGGTTACCTTATTTCATTTCAGTTGTTGTATATAAATTGTTGTGATTGTTTTACCTGGTTGGTTTGATTAAAAAAATTAGTTAAATAAAATTTTGATGCAACCCTAACAAGATATTAGTAATTAATTTGGTTTTCGACAGTGATGTTGAAAATGAACCATATGAGATTCTTGTTTTAATTTGATATATGATTGAACACTCGGTATTTTATTGGATGGGGTGTCACAAAAATTACAGGAACAAAGTTTGGGCGAGGAGTCCCACCATGAGGAGCTCCTCGTCCCCAAAAATACAAATTCCTTTCTGAAAAAGAACAAGTGGGTGAGTAGGTCCACCTAGAGTGACTTCCTCCCCAAGATTTATAACTCAAATATTTTTTAAAGTACTGATATGTTACATTCTTGTACAACTAACCTGGTTGATCAAGCAGTGCTCAAAAAGGAAAGTTGGGATCTCGTGGAAGTTTTGGTTTGGTGGCTGAGGAACAAGGTTTGTTGAGCTAGCTCAACCACTTAGCACTTTAAGATTGAGAGAACACTAGTAGAAAGATAATAGAAACCACCCAGTCCTTGCACAGTCACACCCAGTGAGCAACCAAGAGGTTGCTCATAAGAAATGAACAGTTTATGAAATGATTTTAGAGGAGGTGGTCCTTGTGACATCTCCTCAAGTTTATAAAAATGATATTAGAGGAGGTGGTACTTGAGACCTCTCCTCAAGTTTATAAAAGGATTTTAGAGGAGATGGTCCTTGAGACCTCTCCTCAAGTTTATAAAAGATTTTATAGGACACGGTCCTTGAGACCTCCCTCTAAGTATATAAAAGATTTTAGAGGAGGTGTTCCTTGAGACCTCCCCTCAAGTTTATAAAAGATTTTAGAGGAGTTGGTCCTTGAGACCCTCCTCAAGTTGACAAAGATTGTACAACAATTACCGTTGTAAAAGATATTTACCAAATCAGATATTTTATTTTCAAGCATAGACATATTTGCTTTTTAAATTTGGTTTACACTAGGTGGCAACTGTCAGAGGGGATAGTCGATTTCACACAAGTAGGGACAAATGGTACATTACAGACCTTGTTCATCACTAACCCTCTCAGTTTTGGCACCCAAAAAGTGTCAACTCAGTCCTAGTGCCCAAGTATAAATAGGACCCCTGGGGAAGGTTAAGTAATAATCAGAACTCAAGTCATACCGTTAATCTATCAAAATCACACTAGATACCTTGGGTTCTCTCCCTGATCTCTCTTTAAGTGTTAAATGCTTTATTACTTCACTCCACACTGACAACTATCATTCTCAAGAGTTCCTATTGAGAAAAGTTACAATTATTGTTATGAAGTTCATCTTCTTGTAGAGAGTAACTCTTGCTTTGGTTCCATTTTTACCAAAAGGATAAGGTTTTATCAGGTACTGCTCTAGAAGTTCTTGAAAACCTTAAGGCAAATTTCATTGAAGTGGGTCACGCCTCACTCGTTCCAGTTATTCATAGACTCCAGTCACACTATCCTCCTACATTTGACGACTCCGCTGGGGAGTTATCCTCACTTCCATGGATAAAAAAAGCTTTAAAATTTCTAAGCATCTAGTTTTTGAATACGTTCCACCTGGGAATAGAACTCAAAGTGATTAGACCACTCATGAGGATGTGGTGGTGATCGGAGCTAAGATACCTATTCCTCAGGGAGGGCAGACCAACTCACGGGCATCAACTCCTATGGTAGGTATGAGCCTTATGGGCATATTTTTTGACTTCATAAAATAAAACAATGTAGACCTACAAGTTTGGGTCAAGGCTGTATAACACCAGCAGCGATTTCGACGGAGGTGATACTGCCACGAAAAGGTGGTGCCTGAGAAAGTTGTGGTGCTATCAAGCTCACCAACAGCAAAGAGCATGGGTTTGGATTAATCTCCCTCCAAAGATGTTACTATGGAGGAGGTGAGGAAGCTTCTCTCCTCATCTCAGAGAGAAGCACCTCATCTGTATGAGGAGTCTCAAACTTGTTTTGTCTTAGAATTAAGCCAATTACAAACAAATTGACTCGATTAGAATTTTATTCTTACAATAAGTAACTCGCCTTATACTATGATGTCGTGGATGACAAAGAAGTAGATTTAAAAAGGTTGGGATGTCGATCACTTGTAAATCAACTTGGGGGAAAATCGGGCTAGCCTCAAGTATGAGGATATATAATGGAATCCATAACTTATCGACGGTTCTTATCATTGGTGCAAACCTCAACTAATGTAGGAGTTAGATAACTGTCTTGTAGCCCCATCAATCGAAGCGCTCATAGTGAGCAGACATTCAGGACATAACCGTTATCAACATGTTTTAATGGGATAATTTTATGTAGAATTTTGGCTGAAGTATTGAGGGTATAATTATGACCAGGGACAAATTTAGGGATTTTTTCATCAGCAAAGGACACGACCCTATTAGCGGTCCAAGTTCCAATTAAATGGATGTCCTCTTCTGGAGAGGTAAAATGAGGAACCGTAATTATTTTGAGAATCTTGATGATTGAATTCCCGTGGAGATGAGAGGACGTGAATAGTCGCCAAAAAGTGATATTTTCTCAACGTCTTTAATTTCTTCAGTATTTTGTTTTCCTCGATGGTCATTTTGGGCACTGGTTGATCTTCAACAACTATTTTCCCTCTATATGTAAGCTCACTGTCTATGGGAGGAACTAGATGTTTGTAATAATGGCCCAACCAAGCTTGTGATTCATATATGAGGGGTAAAAGAGAAACCCAATTTCTTTATCCAATTCGAGGATACTCAAGACTTCATTAATTTCTGCTAAAGGTTCGTTAAAATATATTACCTCATAAAAAGGGATATACATACTGATGGTTTTATTGTCAGGTCATCGTTTAAATCATTTGAGCAGTTGGAATCATCTCCCCATCACATGGTGGTTATTTCGTTGTTTCCTTACAAGTCTATGCATCCTATTACTTTAAGTTCTTCAAAGTATTAATCTTCTCATATTGAATAAAAATGATTGCGAAAAAGGACTAATTATCCCTTAAATTTCATGTAATGAGTAAATAAAGAGTTTCGAGGCCTTTTTTGGGACTTTCCTCTATTAGGGCTTGAACAATGTTGTCTATGATGAATTCTAATGGAGACACAAACTACTCATGGTACCGAAGAGCGCACTATCGAGCTTCTAGTGAAATATCACATATTCTCGCATATTTTTCCTCTTTGAAGGCCAGTCTTGGCGAAAACACCATTACAAATTCTTTCAACTCTTTAAGGAAGGCTAGAAAATCCTTGCTCTTTGTTTTTGATTTGGAATGGACAACTATGCAAGCTCTCTTTATCAGGGAGATGGGTTGATTGTGAGAAGTTTTAGGATGCAACAAATAGGTTCGGTATATTTGGAGATGAGTTATGTATTATTGTGTTAACATATGAAGTGGGACTATTTATGGTCTTGATTTTGGTTAAGGTGTTAAAATCATAATCTTCATCAATGGCTATAGTGTTCACGCCATCCTAATACAGAGGTAAAGGATTTTGGGTGATGTTTGGATTTGGGATCGCAAGAAGGGTGATTATTCCTTTATCAATGAGCTCTTGTACTATATTTTTGACATGGTGGCACTAATTAGTGGTGTGCCCTGTTGTTTAGGGAAACTCACAATGGGCGTGATGTTTCAAGTATATAGGAGGAAGATAATATAATGGACGAGGGTCCAAAAGTTTGATGAGGTTGTAGGAGAGAAGCCCTTGATATACTTTAGAGAGGAGCATCGATTTTAATATATTTTTTTACGGCAGCAGGGCAGGCTTCTGGTGTCCATCAAGTGATAATCTGGGGGGAAGTGTTATTTACAGAAGTAGTAGTGGGTTTTTTGTATTTATGGGGGTAAATTTATTGACCAAATTATTTTCTTTTGATTATGACTTCGCATTCTAGCTAGCGGGGTTCTCTTCGATCTCTACATCATCTACTTGAAGGGCTCTGAAATGAGGGTAGTATTGAATACCCATGGTGTTTCTGATATGTTGGAGGAAGCTATTCTTTACAATACTAACTTTATATTCCTTTGACAAGCCATTGATCATGGTATCATCTTTCTCTCTCCATTTGGTTGTAAAGTTATTGACAAATTCTCCTAGGCTTTGTTTGAGTATTTTAAGGTCACATTGAGTTACTTCCAACTCGTCATTGTCATTGTATTAACTATCGAGCCATGAATTACCAGGCGACATTCTCCTAACTTTTGATTCGGTATTCTTATAGAGTCAGGAAACAATATAGAGCATTTTTCTTTTGAGGTTTTGGTGAAAATTTTGATCTATATATTGTAAAGACCTAAAAGCTAATTAGGAATGTTAGTTACATGATTAAGAATAAGTTATGATAAGTGTTCTGAAAGGCGCGCCTAGGCTCCGCCTAGGCGTGCCTATGCTTGAGGCTTGGGAAAAATGCCCCGCCTTAAACCTTTTACGCCTTATTCTTGGCAAAAGCCTTTAGGCGTACTTTTTTTATAAACAAAAATGCTATAGTGAAATGATATTGCCTTTTAAAGATTTTTTTACGAATCGGACCAATATCTCGTCCAAAAAAATCAAATATATTTTAATTTGCATATATTTAGACATGTTTTTAATATATGTACAATCTTAGTATTTTTAATATCCTTGTTATGGTTAAAAATATTTAAATATATTAAAAAAGGCCTAAATGCCTTTTGACACCTTTTTATGCCTAAGGCCTGCCTAGGCTTCTAAGGCTTAAGGCTTAGCCTCCACGCCTCGATCATGCCCTACATTTTTTAGAATCTTGGTTATGATTGATAAGTTTGGTGATGGGTATTAAACAATTTAAGTATCATGTTTACATACTCACGTGATATATATGTTGTTTGCATTAGATTCTATTTGAGCTTATGATTGATGATAACATATCAAGAGAATATTATTAATTACTTGGTTAAATGAATAATTAAATATGTTTTCAATGCATCATTATGTTTATAAAAATAAACTAGGGTGTTGGTGCGAAATTGGGGATATTTGGTGGCTAAATGTGAAAGTTTTGAGATTTTCGGTAGATTGCTACTCTCCTGTTCGAGCTCAAATTAGGCATATTAGTTTACAATTTTGGGAAAACATAAAATATGAAAGTTGTAAGTATATAAGTTATCTATGCGTAGACGCAAAGGGGGAATAAATCGGTGTCCGTACTAGTGAGTTATGGTGATTTTACAAAAGCGGGATAAATTTGTCATTAATGGAATTGTCTTATTGGACCTCTTGTCCAACCAATCACACACAACCACCTTAAAGTGGTCACATGACCACATGGCCACGTTTGTATGGGTATAAAGCAGGCCTTCCTCATCTTTTTCACTTCATATTATAATATTGGGAAGAAATAAGCCTATGGAGGGAGAAAAAGGAAGTTAAGGAAGAAGTTGCTTAGGAAAATTACTATAAATCAAGGAGTACTTAAAAGGTAATTATCTCTTTATTAAAGTTGGTCAAATGAATGAGTTTTACACTCTGTATGTTTTTTTTTCTAATTTTGATAAAGATTTGAATGATATCCATATTGTCTAATTGTATTAAAAAAAGGATGGCTTGAGAACATAAGTAAGAACTTGTGTTAAGATAGTAAATGTTAACTTTAAAGTCCTAGATTTGAATCACCTTTTTGTGAAGCTTTTTAATTTAGTAGATTCATGTATATGATGTGTGTGTATGTTAAAACATGTTTATTATATGTTTCCATGAACTCATGTCCAATATAGATAGTGTGTTTAATTGTATTATGTTATGTGCTAAAGTTCTATTGTGGACCTAGTTGTGTTAAAAATGGCATAACTCATTAGATACTTACTGAAATGAATTGATTTTAGATGGAGATGTTAGATGACATATATTAGTATAACATACTCAAATATGAGCATAAAATGCCTTATGTTTTGGCTTGGGTATGGTTTTGAAGTTGAAGTTTTGTTGTTGTTTTTCTGTAGAAACCACTTTTAAAATGTTGTAATAAAATGGGAATAACTTTCTCTAGTACTATCATAATTTCACTCCGTAAATTGTGTTAGAACCCTAATGCATAGCTGTTACAAAAAGATGAAGTAGAATATCTAATTGTTTTCCAGTTATTTCAAATTAACCAACTAATGTGATGTGTTACTAGGTTTAATGTTATTTGGTGTATTGAAATACAAACGACGTTGAATTGATAGATGGGGAATCGACTAATACTACCTTACCAAGGAAATAGTTTTGGTACTAATCTTATTACTTACTCCAAGGTGAGTGACCTACCCTATGAAATGTAGATGCTTATACTTTCATATGGAAATGTATAGCTTAAATGCTTGTGTTGGGATACTCGTGTAATTATGTGATGTTTATGAAACATATGCATATGATTAAAAATATTAAGTGAAGTTATCTAATGTTATGGACTGTGATGGGTCTGTTATCTAATGTTATGGACCGTGGTGGGTCCCATAGGATGTGGTGGTCCCGTTAATCCAACTTAAGGTTTGTGTACTCGGACCAAAATAACGGGATGTGGTGGTCCCTATTAAATGTGGTGGGTTTACTAGACTGTGATGGGTCCAGGCTTGCGAGAGTTCACAATTCATACATAGATTATATAATCTAAAATGTTTATTCAAATTTATTATATGTATGGTGTGCATGTATATGGTCATTCACTAAACTTTTATAGCTTACACTCAAATAATATTTTGTTTTAGGTATGCCTATCATTTGGAGTTCACTGCCAAGTTAGGACTTTAAAATAGGGGAGTGAAGGTTATATAATATGGGTTGAATATCAACATGATTTTTGCATAAATGTTAAAATAAGAAACTTGTGTATGTAAAGTTGTTTAGTACTTGTAAGTTATATGTAAATGTAGTTATGTTTTCATATAAACATTCATTTGAAGAAGAAAGAAATATTGTGCTATTTACTGAGACATTTAAAGTAAAGTATTGTTTAAGGGAATTTATCTCTATATAAAATGATGATTTTAACTTAATTAAGTCTGGGAATGATAGATTGGTATCAAAGCATGGTTATTAGGTTCAGGACATGGTGTTAGGGTCTAGAAAATAAAAATTGAGTTTTTTATGGGTCAGGATTTTGAGTAACAATATTAATGTTAAATTTGTGCTATTGTATTTTGATTTATTTATATTGCAGTAAGTGATTGATCCACATGACCCGCATGATAGAGAAGAGGGTGAGGCATCATGTGTTCCTAATAGTGAGGAAAGACAGAGACATATTGGATGAACTAGAGATGAAACAATAACCTATTGAAGATGTGGGAAGAATATTACGTGTTGTGGCACAACTAGTGGAACAAGAGAGAGGTGGAGCACATGGTGGAGATAGGTATAAATTAAATGAGAGGTTCATGAAGTTAAATCCTCCTACGTTTACTGGGAATATTGACCCGTTAGTGGCAGAAAGGTGGATTAGAAAGATGGAAACAATATTCAAGGTGATGGAAGTGAGAGATGAACAAAAGGTTTTGTTTGCAACATTTACATTATAGGATGATGCAAAGATATGGTGGGATGATACAGAGTGATTACTTACTCCAATTGGGGCAGTGGTTCCAGTAAATCCTCCATAAATTACTTGGGAGAAATTTGTGAATACTTTCTTTGAAAAAAAATCCAATGCTTTATAGGAAAGGGAAAGAGGAAGAATTTATCATGCTGAAATAAGGGAACCGAATAGTGGTAGAGTATGAAACTCAATTCATATCTCTATCTAGATTTGCACTTGATTTAGTGAGGACAAAAGAAAGTAAATGTGATCGATTTCAAACTGGGTTGAATGTGGATATAAAAACCATGGTTGCTAATATGAATATCACAAATTACGTGAACTTGGTGGATAGAGCTATGGTTTCAGAAAAGTCAATTAAAGAAATGCAAGTTGAACATTCAAAGAAAGCTAGATACGATGGTACAAAATCATATGGATGGGAGATGGGAACTTCAATTCAAAATGTAGCACAAAGGGGTATCAAAAGGTCAAGGACCTAAAAATAATAGAAGTGCGGATGGAAAATTTCAAGCTCAAGGTGGTAGGATTGGGATGATTCGGTCAGAAAGTGCATCTGTGTTGGGATCGAGGACCATTTTTTATTATAGATGTGGTGGTAAAAGGCATATGTCTCGTGAGTGTACGATAGTTGAGATGATACCGTCATATTTCCATTGTCATTAACCAGGGCACGTGCGGAAGAATTATCCAGTAATGGGAGCTACAACATCAGTTGGGAGTGTGGCAGTATGAGGTAGGAATTCAGCACAAAATTTATAAAGGGGAGGTAGATGAGGTATATCTCAAAGCCAAGGTTAAGGCAGAGTGTTTGCACTGACGCGGTAAGATGCACATGCTACACCGAATGTAGTGATATGTACACTTCCTATTTGTGAGAAAGATGCACTTATGTATTGATAGATCATGGTTCTACACATTCTTTTGTGTCTTTACTTTATCCATTGTATCTTAATAAACCATTATGATCATTAGATTCTAGTTTAGATATTATTACTCTAGTTGGGGGATTGATTTTTATTGATAGGGTGTGTAGGGAATTTGTGGTGCGATTAGGTGAAAATGAGTTATTGGTTGATTTATTACCTCTCGATATACGTGATTTTGATGTGATACTAGGTATGGATTGGTTGGCCTCATATCAAGTATGTATAAACTGCCTTAGAAAGGAGGTAGTGTTTCGGTTACCGGGTGAACTTGAGTTTAAATTTATACGGGACCAAAATGTCACTCCAACATGTTTAATTTATACTACAAAATCATATAAACTGCTAAGGAAAGGATGTCAGGGTTTAGTACACCAAAACAACTGACTTGTTAAGGTCTAAAATCGTGAAAAGTCCAACTTGTCAAGGTCTTTGACTATGATAAGTTTGGGGATGACAACTTCCTTGACACGGACTTGTCACTATCAAAGACCGTGATAAGTTCATTAGACTTGTTGCAATCCTGTAATGGTCTTTGACCTTGACAAGGTTTGTTACGGTCTAAGATCGTGACAAGATCGTGACAAGTCAAGTTTATTTGTCAAAGACTTGTCACGTTTTTTTACCGTGATAATTTTGGGCAGAATATAAAAAAACTGTTGGGCAGTATGGCCACTGACCAGCAGTATATTTGTACCTGTTATAGCAAAATTATACATGTGCAAACAACATATATTGAAATCACGTACCAAATCAGGGCATATATAATCCATATCCAAATAAAATAGAAATGCAAATATCCATATCCAAACAAACATGTACTAAAATAAAAAAATACAAATATAATCCAATATCCAAATAAAAAAGATAAAAATAATGTCATGAAGAAGAAGCAGGTCGGAAGAGGAAGGAAGGCCACACGACATATGAATTGAGACACCCCTCAATATGCTGAGCGCCTTATTGTTGGCGCAACCACGAAGGTGAGTTCTCCTTTCCCTCCACCACATGTGTGACGCACACTCTTGCCTCAATATCTTGGAGGGGATGTCCATGGAGCGACAAACCCGAGAGGAAGCTCAGATCCCTCAAACCCCTCGCTCTCGGTTATATCGAGTAGAAACACGCTCGGCCAATCGACTGTTGACATAGGCCGCTCGGTGGGGGTAACGGTGGTAAATGGATCATCATATGGCATCGAGTTCATGTGTATCGGTGATGAAACAGTGACGTCCTCGTCCTCGTCCTCATCTACCTCTACCTCCTTCTTCTTCCCCTTGCACTTGCCCTTGCCAAACTGACGCTTTATGAAGGCGTACATATCTAGGACCGTCGTCTCTAACCTTGATAGCTTCTTGTCATGGTTGTCCACCTTATGTGCCAACCCGTTGTTGCTAGTCTCCATTCCGATGATCCTAGACTTCCCAATCTATGAGCTCACCCACTAGTCCTCCCCTTGCGATTCGGCCCGATCACTTGGCTGAGTACATCCGTAGCCAAAGATTCTTTGTTGGCACCAAACTGCGACTCATGCACCTCCTTAAGCTTTACCTGAAAAGACAAAAAGTACACGATTAGTTAATTAAGTAAATCAAAAAATTATAATGTAATTAAAAAAAATTAACCATTTATAACTTACAATGGTGGTTACGACGCTCGAGGCTACCTCCTTATCCTTGCCCTTTTTTTCTGAATTACCACATAGGCATCGAGCCTATGTGGCTTACCCCCAGGGCCACTCCCCGTGTCCTGGAATAAAATAATAGAGAATTAGTAAGTAATGCAAAGTAATGCTAAATTATAATAACATAAAACTAAAATTAAAGAAAAATTAAAACTTAATATCCTGTGCTCCACATCGGCGTAAGACGTCTGCCCGGAGTAGTGCACGTCTGAATTTTTCGCTCGATTATCCGTCTCCTATTGGTGACATGCCAATTTCCGCTCAGAGATCTCATTATTGATAAACTTCTGCCACTGTGCCAATGAGATCGGCTCCTTCGGGGGGATGGTATCATGTAGTCCCAGAATGGACTCCTGGGTCTTCCCAAAGTACCGGCCCCACAAATTCTTCTTCCACTTCTTATATTGATCCCTCAATTGTTCTAACGTGGAGTCGCGGAGTTGTGGGGGCAGGCCAAATTGTTACTGTCAAATAAATACAAACCAAAAAGAAAGTTAATGTTTGTTTCTTATAACTAAAAATATAAATACACTACATGTAGTGTCCTCAATATGTTCATCTTGAGGTCAATAGGCACGACTTTCCAATCAGTGTACCTCAGGCCAACGATCACCTTCAGCAACTCTAGATCTCTAGCCAATAATTCTATCTTATTCTTGACGACGGACCCCACTTTTCCCCATTTTGGGGGCCTACTGGCCGATGAGCCCTCGTCCCCTCCGCTACCGTGTCCGATGAAGTCATTTTTCTGTAAAAATTGTTATTATTAGTAAAAAACTGTATATGGACTTTGAATCAATCCTCAAATCCGATAATAACAATACTTACCAATACTAATATTAATTTATATCAATTTCAATTTATACCAGTACCAAATTCAATTTACACACGTCCCCCCCCCCCCCCCCCCCCGCACACACACTCCCGGGTCATGAACTGTGAATTAATGCATAAATTGATTAACATATTCACTTGGTTATTACAGGCATTAAAATGATCAAGTACAAATGAATAAAAAACATTAAATTATCACCCGATAATAATAAAGCACTAG
Organism: Sambucus nigra; assembly: GCA_949130495.1. Classification (NCBI taxonomy): domain Eukaryota; kingdom Viridiplantae; phylum Streptophyta; class Magnoliopsida; order Dipsacales; family Adoxaceae; genus Sambucus; species Sambucus nigra. Next base: position 23,293,927 of record OX422216.1, read on the forward strand.
AATAATACAGCCGTCGGTCATTACAAATAATTTGAATACTTATTACAAATCTAAAAACTGTTTCGAATTCGGGTTATCATAAAAAATGGATTGATATTCGGTAGGTGCAGCCAAGTCATACACACTACTTTTTAGACGCTTTGGTGCATGTAGGACGATTGACCACGGCTCGTTGTTGATATACTCCGAGTAAAACACATGCTTGGCCTTTTGAAAAGCACAAACAAATGGCTCATCGCTCACGTGTTCGTTGCTCTTCAACTTGGACAAGTCAACCAAGATCAAATTGGTGCCATGATCAACTTTATAAGCATTTTTATCCTCAAATCTTACCCAATCGCAGTAAAATACAACCTCTTTGAAGTTTACATAGTCCAATTCAAATATATTTCGAATTACACCATAGTAAGTCATTTCAGCTTCAACGAGGTTTTTATCTTTCGCGCTCGCTCGAAAGAAAGTAAGAGCCTTGTACAAAAAGCTCGAGTTATGTACATTTGTATTTTCCTTGCACACCCTTGCACCGAATAAGTAACTGTTCAATCGATACTTTTTGTACACTTGTGCCATGAACAAGGGTACAGTGTCTAGACAAGCAAGCTTTGATGTCGCATCACCCTTCTTTGAGAGCTGGGAATATAGATAAATTAATTCGGTTAGTTGTAAAGATTTATTATAATGTGATATTTAATAATAACCATTTTCATTATAATTACCTCATGTGACAACCACAACCTAAATTCGTTGTCTTATTGTGCCATTGTTTTTTGTCTTTTATTGTTCTCATAGGCTTCATATTTTCTGCAAAGATCATGACGAACGTATTACAAAATTAATCATGTAAAAATTAAAATAATGTAAAAGTTAAAATAATTTAAACTTACCTTTTTCCGTTCTTTGACATCTTCATGTATCTCAAATAGATAATGAGCTACTTGTTCATGTTGTAAACTCGTTAATTTAACTCGTTTGCCCATTACATGACCACCCTCAACGACGAACTCATCATTGTCTTCCACGCTGATCGAGTCAGGCATATATTCCCAAGTGTAGATTGATGAATCCACGGTGACGTATTCCTCTACAATTGATCCTTTAATGTGTCGTGTATTCTTGATATAATCTTTAAAAACTTTCATCAATCTTTCAAATGGGTACATCCACCTATATCGAACTGGGCCAAGAAGTGATTCGTTGCATAGGTGTACCAACAATTGAACACTTATATCAAAGAAAGATGGGGGGAGTACTTCTCCAATACATAAATAACTTCGTTCACGGCCAATTTTGCATCCACTATGTGATCTCGATTGACCACCTTCTCACATAAAAGTGAGAAGCGAATACTAATTTGTATAATAGCCCTCCGCAAATCCTTGTGCTTGGAGAAACAATGCTTAAAAAATATAGGAACCAATTGCATGATCATATTCAAATCGTGGGACTTACACTTATGTAAATCATGGGTAGCATAATTCACAATCCTTTGCAAGTTGGAAGAAAAATTAGATGGAACCTTCAAATTATATATTGTGTCTAAAAGCACCTTCTTTTCCTCACACGTCAAATTATATGGTGTTCTTCCCATACTATCTTCTTTCAACCATAGTTGTGGCTTAAGTTTCAACGCTTTAAGATCTTTTCGTGCATTTTCTCCATCCATCAAATGATCCCCCCTAAGGCATGTGCCCACAATATGTTCAACGATGTTCTTTTCTGGGTGCATCATATCCAATACATGCCGCACCAGGTTATTATTCCAATAAGGTAAGTCAAATAAAATTGACCTCCAGGTCTTTTTATGCTTAACATTCTTAAATTTAGGATTCTTACCTGGCATATTAGGGCCACAATCAGAAGATTTACTTTCAATTTTTTAGCCTGAAAGTTTTCTTGATCGTAGTCTATGTTCAACCTCGCACGGTAAAAATTGAAATCTTTCTCAAATCTAAAACTATGAGCGAGGGGTAAAAACCTCCTATGGCAATGGTATACATTTTTTGAGCTAATGGGGAGACGAAGAGATTCAATCTCCTCTCCACAAATAGGACACCCCAAATAACCATGTACTACATAATGGGATAATGTCTAATAAGCTGGAAAATCATGAATTACCCACATCAACATAGCTTTCAGCGTAAACTCTTCTTTTCTAAAAGAGTAAAATCCTTACACACCCTCTTACCACAACTCATTTAATTCTTCAACCAAAGGAGCCAGGTAGACATCAATGTCTTCACTTAATGCCTTTGGCACATGTGTCAACAAAGACAACATAAAAAATTCAAGTCGCATACACTGTGAACAAGGGAGGCTTAGTGGGGCTAGGATCACTGGCCATACACTCTGATTGGCACTTAGATTTCCAAATGGATTGAAACCATCTGTTGATATTGTCAAACAAATGTTACAATATTGTCGAGCAAAATCGGGATACGCACAACTCATCCTCTTCCAAGTTGTAGAATTAATAGGATGGGGCATGAGATTTTCCCCTACTTCTGCCCTAGCATGCCAAGTCATTGTCTCCGCTATCCATGGTACTGTGAAAAACCGCTTTAAAGGCCCAACAGGAAAATATTCCAATACTTTTTTAGGCACTTTTGATCTTGTGCCTTCCTTGCCAGTAGATTGGATATATCTAGGTTCATCGCATACCGGACACCGATTGAGATTTTCATACTCCTTTCGGTATAGTATGCAGTCATACACACAAGCATGAATTGATTTATACTTCATTCCCAAACCTATCAACCTATTTTTTATAGTAGGGTAGCAAATTAGAAGCGTTTCTGCTTGGGTAGTGTGGCCATCCCCGATCCCCGCCGCGGAGGGAGAAAGGATCCTTCAGGTCCCGTGCGTCCCCTCTCTCGGGAGAGCGCTTCGGTCGGCGTCGATTTGTGAGGTGTGAAATTGTAGAGAGATTTAGAGTCGCCAATCTATTTTACTCAAAACAGACAAAAGAAAAGGGGAAGCCACCCCGAAGGATGGCATCTAAAGACATACTAGTGCGTGGGAAACTAAAATGATTCGAGAAGGGTTCGGAGGCTTAGTTACGAAATGGGAAGGTGTTAGGCACCCATTCCGCCCTTTCGATCTCTCATGAATATTTGTTATTTTCCTTTATATTTCCCCCGTGATATGTGTGCATGTGTATATATAGAATGGAGGTAGGAATCCTCGACTTGTATCATGGAAAAGATAAAGCGAGTCATCCGTAGGAATGTGAGATTAATGTAGAAAATAGGATTTACCCGATTATCCCTACGTTGATCGTTATAAGGGAACGATAACGTATATGGAATAATACGTTACTAAGAACAAGTATATAGAATATAATGGAAAATAAGATAAAGAGAAGATAGAAAATAAGAGAAAAGGTGAGAAAAGGACTCGAGTCTCGGGTTTTACCCCGAGACGCCTACGTAGCCTTTAAAGGCATCAAAGTCCACGTAGTTCGCATACAAAATGAGGGGTGGGGTTTAACCCATAAATCCAAATGGATAAATCTCTTATTTGTAAGTGTGTGTGTGTGTGTGTAGAAAAAGTGTTTTAGTTGTGGAAAAAGTGTGAGAATCCCTATTTGGAATTTATGAGCAAACCCTCTTTTTCTTGTTTTTTGGGTTTATTTATATAAAAATAAGAGATGTGCAATAGTACTAGATAAAAAGTATGTTAGGATATGTGAAGTAAGATAATAAAAGTGCTCAAGTAATAAAACAAGTTATTGCAAATTTAAGAAGATTTGAAGAGAAAGATGGACCTTCTTGGAGACCTTGAGCTTGATCTTGAATGTTGAAAAGCAGCCCTTGCACTTGGATGATGATGGAGAGTGGTTAATTCATCAAGTTTGATGAAAGGGATGATAAAAAGTGGGAGTGAAAAAGGGATTTGGAAGTTGAAATCACGCTACCTTCGAGAGAGGTTTCTGGGGCTTTGCTGAGAGTGATTTGCTTCTGATCTGAGCTCTCCTTGAAAATGAGGCCAAGGCCTCCTTTTATAGGCCCAGGGATCTATCGATCGTCATTGCCATGGAACTACCTATCGGCAGGTGCCGATAGGCAGGGTCTGGGACCTGCCATTTGGCAGTGCGCCTCAGGCTTTTTCAGAAAATTAGCCACCGAGGGCAAACCGTTGGTCAGAATCACGCACGGGGCATACCGTTGGAAAGGTATTTCAGAGACCTTAGAAAGTCATTTGGACCGCTCCTGAGTTCAGGAGTTGACTTTGGGTCAAATGTGGCTTGGAATCGTTTATCGGTCCGTTGGATGCGGAATCGTTCGGACGCAAATGGATCGTTCATCTGCATAGTAAGTCCGAATCATGCATTGGGCAGACCATTAGAAAGGTTAGGAGATGTACTTAGACATTCCAAAGAGTTTGGCACGGTTCAGGGAGTTGACTTTGGTCAATCGGGCCCGAGAAGCATTCGGTGACCTCTCGGAGTCAAACGGATCGTTCGTCTGCATGGTAAGTCGGAATCGCGCACGGGACGGACCGTTAGAAAGGGTATTCAGTGCCCTTCAAAGATTCATTGAGTCTCGATCGAGACAAAAAGTTTGATTTTTGGTCAAATTGAGTCGGGGAGTGCCCGATGGCTTCCAGGTCAGTGCTCGGGACATAACCTGGGTTTGTGGGGATGAGTGGAGGTACTAGGGACCTAAGGAGAGTTAGGGGGTAACAGAATGAGGTGTCTATAGAGCCCCTCGACGGGTGAGTTTGGAACAAATGATAGCCGCCGATTAGACATCGCGTGATGCTTCTGAGAGAGTATGACCGGTTTAGAGGATCGAGGTCGATTCTGAGGACCTAAAGAAGCGAGGATGACCGATTCAGAGGGTCGAGGTCGATTTTGTGGACCTAAGGAGCGTACTGGGGATGACCAAATCAGAGGGTCAAGGTCGATTCTGAGGACCTAAGGAGGCAAGGGTGATCAATTCAGAGGGTTAAGGTCAGTTCTGAGGACCTAAGAGAGGTGACGACCGAGGACTGAGGTCAATTCTGACCTAAATCAGGTGACTATCCAAGACCGGGGTCAATTCTGACCCAAAAGTGGTGACGATCGAGGACCGAAGTCAATTCTGACCTAACTCAGGTGACGATCCAAAACCGGGGTCAATTCTGACCCAAGAGTGGTGACGATCGAGGACCGAGGTCAATTTTGACCTAATTCAGGTGACGATCCAAGATCGGGGTCAATTTTGACCCAAAAGTGGTGACGACCGAGGACCGAGGTCAATTTTGACCTAACTCGGGTGACGATCCAAGATTAGGGTCAATTATGACCTAAGAGAGGTGACGACCGAGGACCGAGGTCAATTCTGACCTAAATCAGGTGACTATCCAAGACCGGGGTCAATTCTGACCCAAAAGTGGTGACGATCGAGGACCGAGGTCAATTCTGACCTAACTCAGGTGACGATCCAAAACCGGGGTCAATTCTGACCCAAGAGTGGTGACGATCGAGGACCGAGGTCAATTCTGACCTAATTCAGGTGACGATCCAAGATCGGGGTCAATTTTGACCCAAAAGTGGTGACGACCGAGGACCGAGGTCAATTCTGACCTAACTCGGGTGACGATCCAAGATTAGGGTCAATTATGACCTAAGAGTGGTGACGACCGAGGACCGAGGTCAATTCTGACCTAACTCAGGTGATGATTTAAGACCGGGGTCAATTCTGACCCAAGAGTGGTGACGACCGAGGACCGAGGCCAATTTTGACCTAACTCAAGTGACGATCCAAGATAGAGGTCAATTCTGACCCAAGAGTGGTGACGATCGAGGACCGAGGACAATTCTGACCTAACTCGGGTGACGATCCAAGATCGGGGTCAATTCTGACCCAAGAGTGGTGACGACCGAGGACCGAGGTCAATTCTGACCTAACTCAGGTGACGATCCAAGATCGAGGTCAATTCTGACCCAAGAGTGGTGACGACCGAGGACCGAGGTCAATTCTGACTTAACTCAGGTGACGATCCAAGATAGGGGTTAATTTTGACCCAAGAGTGGTGATGACCGAGGATCGAGGCCAATTCTGACCTAACTCGGGTGACGATCCAAGATCGGGGTCAATTCTGACCCAAGAGTGGTGACGGCCGAGGACCGAGGTCAATTCTGACCTAACTCAGGTGACGACCCAAGACCGGGGTCAACTCTGACCCAAGAGTGGTGACGACCTAGGACCGAGGTCAATTCTTACCTAACTCAGGTGACGATCTAAGACCGGAGTCAATTCTGACCCAAGAGTGGTGACGACCGAGGATCGAGGTCAATTCTGACCTAATTTAGGTGACGATCCAAGACCAGGGTCAATTCTGACCCAAGAGTGGTAACGACCGAGGACCGAGGTCAATTCTGACCTAACTCAGGTGACGATCTAAGACCGAGGTCAATTCTGACCCAAAAGTGGTGACCACCGAGGACCGAGGCCAATTATGACCTAACTCAGATGATGATTCAAGATCGGGGTCAATTATGACCTAAGAATGATTGCATTTCCTTGGGAGAAGAAAAGAGTTCCACTGGGGGTAAGGATTGGATTTGGGGTTCAGCTGGGGATAAGAATTGGATTTGAGGTTCCGCTGGGGAACGATGAATGAGCTGGGGAAGATTTGGATTGTCCTTTGGGAGAGATCGCCTGGGGCGAGTGATTCTTCTGATTTCTGCTGGGAAAAATACCATGTGATATTGTATCGCACCGGGTAGTCGATGGCAGGGGAGGCCTTGTGTCTTTGATTTGAGCGGAGGAGCTGATTGTTGGGGGAGATAACCGATTTGAGGTCGTAAACTCTGCTGAAGAGGTGATTAGGTGGTCCAGGCGCAGTGCTTTGAGGGTTCCATTGGGGAAAAGAGGTTTCGCCCGAAGGAGTGTGAAATTTTCTTGATGAAAATGTTCTAAATTCTTCCTGGGATTTTTAGGAATTTTTCGAGGCTTTCTGGTATTTTCTAGGAATTTCTGTACAAAATTTTAAGGGGGTGCCGGTCGGCATAGACTAAAGGGTGCCATTTGGCAGTGGCACGGACTTTTGGACTGCCTCGGGAAGGTGAGGAGACAGTGCCGATCGGTATGGCTGGGGTCAGTGCCGATCGGCATGGCGCTTGGCCTCCTATATAAAGGGGGCGAATCCCCTTCATTTTTCACAGCTTCTTGCATTCTCTCTTTCTGCGATTTCTTTCTGCGAATTTCTCTAACATTCCGATCTTCAAGAAATGGCCGCCTTTGTGAGCACCACTGTCCACCGGGAGTGGTTGATCGTTGATGACTGGGCGAATGTGGATTGGAGGGACAGGGTTCCTCTTGCTTTGGGAAACAAGAATGCCTTCGATGCATTCGAGCCGATTACGGATGAGTGGACCTTGCTGCGGGAGCCATCGCGTCATCTCTCTTCGAGAATGATTCCCGGCGGTTATGTTAGTAACTTGACCTTTGGCATTCCTTTCTTTTTGGGTGATTTTTCCTTTTTCTTGACCTTTGACTGAATTTTTCCTCTTGGCAGTCAGATATTTCTTTGAAGAACATGCGTGCTCGCGGGACGATGGGGCTTAAGGATGTTTGGGAGCATCTTCCACCCGTGGTGTGCTGGATGGTATCATCAGCGGGTTTTGTGAGGCTGGCGGCTGCGCTGGATGAGACGCCTCGTTCGACAACAGTTTTGTGTGCCTTGGGCGAGAGGTGGTGGGACACTACCCACACTTTTCATTTTAGCTTCGAGGAGATGACGGTGACTCCCATAGATGTGCAGCAACTGCTGGGGCTGTATTATGACGGGGAGCAGATAGAGGTGGATCGTTCCTTGCGGGTGAGGCCAGAGGCGGTGCATGCGACACTTGGTGATGTGAGGAGGATAGTCTCTGAGGATTCTATCCGGCTGTCCTTGCTGAAGGATGTTTTGCTGAGTAGGGTGGTTGATGTGGAGGATGGGCTGAAAGTGAGGCAGATGGACCGGTTGTTTATCTTGTTGGTGCTGGGGGGTTTCATGGTGGCGTCGAGCGGCGACGTCGTCCATTTGTTGTTTTTACCATACTTGAGGATGTTTTTGAACATCCCTTTTTATGATTAAGGGATTCTGACCTTGGCGACCCTTTACTCTTATTTGGATGCATTTAGCCGGTGCTGCCGGCAGACTTTTACTGGAGCCACGTGTCTCCTTGAGGTATTCTTTACTTTGCGCATTTTCATTTCATGCATTCATATTTTCCTTTCATGCATTCGCATTTTCCTTATGCGTCTCTTTTTGCTTGTGAAATCAGACGTGGTTCTATGAGGTGATTGGGTGCAAGCCCCCACTGATTGCTCTGAAGGACGACATTGTTGGGGACTTCTCCCGATTGTATCGATGGCGTAAGGCCAACCGGCAGTCGAAGGGATCTCTTTCCCTGGAGGCGGTGCGTCAGGTCTTGAATGACCTAACTAGTGGTAGGGTAAGACTCTTTCCATTTCAGTCTTGGTTTTTGCACCTTCTGATCTTGTATTAACTCATGCCTTCTTGGGGATTTTCAGGTGACCTTTTATCCCTGGGGGACAACCATTCAGGATACGGGGATGACTGGGATGAAAGCGCAGATGAGGCATTTATTGGCGCATGAGTTCGGCCATTCCTGGTATCTCGAGGAGAGGGTGGTTCGCCAGATCATCGTGGAGGAGGTGGTGGTGCCACCTGCATATCCTCATACTTCTATGAGGCGAGAGCGACAGTTGTTGGAGGATGATAGGATCGCGGTGATGATCGGCGAGTCCTATGCGTTGTATACTGATACGGCTGCATTGTATGACTATATGGACTTTGTGACGAGATGGTTGATGGTGCCCAGTATACATGACACCTTGCCTTTCCCTCCTGTGGGTTCGAGTCGGGCGATGGGGTCTTCCCACAGTGGTGGTGGTTCGTTGGCATCTGCGGCGGCGGTGACCTCGTAGGTCCCTTTTGTTGAACTGCACACTCCTTCGTACAACATCTGGCGGGCTGATGGAGGGATAGTGCCTATGCTGCACCATCCCCTCACGACGGATTCGGAGGAGCTGGGTTTGACAGAGGAGGTCCTTCGTCCTACGGTAAACCTTTTGGTCCTTTTCCTCTTTTTTGATTTCTTTCGCTTGATACTAATTCTGCCTTTTCCTTACAGCAAATTCGGGTGTCGACCACTTGGCTTAGGGACATCAGAGATTGGATATCATCTACGACTGCCCACATTCGGGATGCTATCCCCGTTCCTTCTTGCTTGGTGCCATCAGCCTCGTCCGGGGAAAACTCTGGCTCAGGTAGTGGGGGCGCGTCGTCTCGTCGTTGGGCAAAGAGAGCACGTGCAGGGGTGGAAGATCTTGAGAGAGAGAGAGAGAGAGTGGGTTCGGGCTGAGTCCCGTTGTTTTTTTGGCTTTTTCTTTCTATTTCCCGCAAGATGATGTAACACAGAAAACAGATATATGCAATGCAATGTAGTTTTTTATACTATCTTTTATTTTAATGATGAATGAATGTATGCACATGCACTTTTTAATTTGCTGCTGAGATCATAAAACAGGAGTATTTTTGGAATTTTTCAAAGGAAAGCTGTTTTATTTAAAACGGGGAATCCCATAAGGAGAAAACAGAATTCTTAAAATTCTTTTGAGAATATCAATTTATTTTTATGGAGTTTTCTGATTTGACAAAAAAGGAAAGGAGGAAATTTCAAAAATGGGGGGTTGCCGATCGCCAAGCATCCTGGCCTGCCTATCGGCAGTTCAGCCCAGTCCTATCAATTAAAAGCTTTGATTGGTACCCTCTTCAGCCTTTAGTATCTTATGGGGTAGGATTCCTTCCGATTCCTGCAGGGATTATGTCTTTTGTGAGAGTTATCAAGTATAAAAAAAGGTGAAAGGGTGGAGTATTTTCATCACACCTTTGCATCCTTATCTACTTTCCCACTATTTCTTTGCCCTACAAGATGGCTCTCCCTGGTAGCACCGAGTTTGTCAACTACCTCGAAGTCTTGGAAGCTATGTGCTCTTATAATGTCGACTATGATGCTTTCAACATGCGTCGTGTCTCCTTGTGGCGCAATCGGCCTTTTGAGTGGAATATGCCGATGGCGGCAGTACAATTTTGGTACCCCGAAGACCATGTATTCCGCTTTGGGTTGGAAGAAGTTTGTCCTACCTACGAGGAATTTTCTGCCATACTAGGTGTGAATCCCAGTGTTACCGCGGCTTTACCCGAATTTTACCTCTCCCCTAGGGATTTGTTGGTCGGGCTTCTTCATATCCCGCCTTCGGCGACCAGGTCATTGGTTTCTGGAGGAATGATCTCCCTCCCGGTGGTGTTGCAGTCCGTGCATTTGCGGGAAGTAGGTGATGCTGGCTATGCTGGAGCAGTTATTCTGGGCCCGGTTTCAAAATTGTTGTTGGTGACTGGGGAGGTGCGAGTGGACCCACAACTTGTAGCCATTACTTCGTGGATGTCATACCATTGCAATCCTGCAGCGATGATATTGGCGAAGACTCTGAATGGCCTGGATGCCTAGAGAGAAGGTCGTTCTGACTTTTTGAAGGGTAGCCCTGTGATGCTGTTCATGTGGTTGTCTGAAAGATTCCGCTTGTCAACTCCTCCAGAATATCCTTTGTCGGCTGTACCCAACTTCTTTTTGCGCTACTTCATTCGTGTTGGCCTGCATGTTGAGAATTAGGAGAATTGGCCTGTGGATCATGGGGCTCGTGGGCTGTATTGGTTAGTGCCTTGGTGAGGACAGTTGCAGCCAGTTCTGGAGCTAGGAGAGTATTCATATGTGCAACTGGTTGGTCTCAAACAGACCTCTTTTTATTTCCCTTGGCGGCTTCTGCATCAATTTGGCTGGGCGCAGGTCGTGCCCCCTTGGACCTCAAATTTTTTTTCGGTAGAAGATTTGACTGAGGGCTTGCGTCTGTTGTTCCACCAGGTGGATGTTTAGAATGAACTGTCGTTCTCAAAGATAAGAAAAGAATATATTTTTGTGAAAAAGAAGGGGTCGTGCTCATGTGGGATGTATGAGTTGCATACGTACCTCTGGGGTTTTTTGAAAATTTTTAAAATAGTTTTGTAGAGGATCAGGCCCACATAGTTCTGGGTAGAGTGAAATGAAGAATATTTTATTTTATTTATTTATTTATTATTTTTTTAGAATAGAAGGGGGATGAGAAGAGTCACAGCGCACCGAGATTTCGGACTAGGGGTAGAAGTTCTTGAGACGGTCTAGATTGACTGGACGAGCCCTCTCTTCCCCATATAGGTCAGTGAGCATGGCAGCACCACCAGACAAGATCTTCTTCACAATGTAAGGGTCGCTCCAATTGGGCTTGAATTTTCCTCTGGGTCCCAAATGGGTTCGATTATCTCTTTAAGGGCTAAATGCCCCTCCCAGACACCACGGTCCTTGAATTTCTTGTTGAATGATCGCGCTATTCGGCGATGGTATCCCTGTATGTGATAAAGAGCTTTTAATCTTCTTTCATCTAGAAGGGCCAGCTCATCAAGACGGCCTTGGTACCAGTCTTCTTCACTAATCTTGCCTTCGAGCATGACGCGTAGCGAGGGTATTTACAGCTCCACAGGTAGGACTGCTTCCATGCCGTAGACCAGGGAGTAAGGGGTAGTCCCACTAGAGGTTCGGATTAAGGTCGATAGCCCCAGAGGGCGTATGGGATCCGGTTGACCCAATCCCTTCAACTTTCGATCATCTTGCTGATGATGGCTTTGAGGTTTTTATTGGCGGCTTCAACCGCACCATTGGTCTGAGGTCGGTAGGGAGAAGATTTTTGTCTCTGTATCCCATACTCATTGATAACTTCTGTGACTTTTGCCTCAAAGTGCAAACCGTTATCTGACACTAGCTTGTGCGGGACCCCATATCGGAAGATGATATTTTTGGCCACCTTCTTGGCATTTAATACTGCGTATGACTCAGCTTCGACCCATTTGATGAAGTAATCAATGGAAACTAGGATGAACTCATGCCCATTTGATGCCCTTGGTGTAACCTTCCTAATGATGTCGATCCCCCAGGTGGATAACGGCCAGGGAGAAGTCATGTTGTATAATTCCCGTGGAGGTAAATGTTGGAGATTGGAGAACTGTTGGCATTTTGGGCACCTCCGAACATAGGCGGTGCAATCCTGGGCCATGATGGTCCAGTAGTAGCCCTGTCGGATGATCTTCTTGGCAAGCATGTGACCATTCATGTGGGGCCCACATTCCCCACTGTGGATTTTCTGCATTATCTTTTCAATGTCAGCCCCTGCGATACAGTGCAAATGAGTTTCATCGAAATTCCTCTTGAGTAGTGCTTTATGACAAATGATGTACTGAGTGGCCAGCCTTCGGAGGGTAGCTCGGTCATTCTTGTTGGAACCCTCGAGATACCTACCGTACCTGAGGAGGCACCAAATATCAAAGTACCAGTAGTTGACAAGCTCAGGATCTTCTGTGGTGACGAGCTCAACGTGGTAGCAATGGGTTGGTTTGTCTTGCTTTTGAACTAGGAAGGGGGTCATTGTTATTCCCTTGGGCATGTTGACCATAGAGGCCAAGGTAACGAGAGCATCGGCTAGGTTATTCTTTGCTCGGGGTAGGTAATGGAAGGTGATATCTCGGAATTGGGAGGCTAACTCATCTAATTGGGCATGAAAGGATTGGAGCTTTTCGTCCTTGACTTTCCAATTTTTGAGCACTTGACCGATGATGAGGGCAGAATCCCCATATACATCAAGGTATTGAATACTTTTCTTGAGAGCGACCTTGAGGCCCACTGTGCATGCTTCGTATTCCATCATGTTATTGGTGCAAGGGAAATCCAATTTTATGGCGATAGGAGTGTGGGATTCATCTGGGGTGACCAGAAGTATCCCAATGCCATATCCCTTTTTGTTGGCAGCGCCATCGAAGAATATTTTCCATCGGAGGCAGTCTTGGGAGGTGCAAAGAATGTTCTCATCTGGGAATTCAGAGATCCAGACATTAGCTTCTTCTACAGGGTAGTCAGCGAGGTAGTCAGAGATGGCTCTTCCTTTAATGGCTTTTTGTGTGACGTACACGATATCGAACTCGGTTAGGAGCATCAACCATTGGGCCATTCACTGGATAAGGCGAGTTTTTTGAGCAGGTACTTGATGGGATCCATTCGGGATACAAGCTTAATGGGGAAGGCGAGCATGAAGTGTCATAACTTTTGCGTGACCCAGACAAGTGCGACACGTGCCTTTTCTAAAGCAGTGTAGTTGACCTCATACCCGGCCAATTTGCGACTGGCATAATAGACGGCTCTTTCTTTGCGAGAGTCTTCAAGGTATTGGTCTAGCAAAGCCCCAGCTGCAGTGTCGGTTATGGTTAGGTATAATAGCAAAGGGAGACCAGGCTCTGGTGGCGTGAGAACTGGAGGTTGGGTCAGATATTGTTTGATTAGATCAAAAGCTTCTTAGAAGGCCTCGTTCCAAACCTGGGTTAAATCCTTTCGGAGGAGCTTGAAGATTGGTTTGCAGATGGAGGTTAGCTGACTGATGAACCGGCTGATATATTATAATTTTCCAAGAAAACCTCGGACTTCTTTCTTTGTTCGGGGAGGTAGCATCTCAAGTATGGCCTTCAGCTTGGCGGGATCTGCTTCTATACCCTTCTCACTGACCATGAATCCTAAGAGTTTTCCCTTCGTAACGTCGAAGACGCATTTCTGCGGATTGAGTCTCATCTGATACTGCCGTAGTCGTTCGAAGAACTTTCGGAGAGCAGGAGCATGAACTTCTCTAGTTTTGGATTTGATAATCATATCATCCACATAAACCTCGACCTCCTTGTGAATCAGGTCGTGCAGGATGGTTGTAACGGCCCTCTGGTAGGTAGCCCCAGCATTCTTGAGACCGAACGGCATAACGGTGTAGCAAAAGGTTCCCCATGGGGTGATGAATGCAGTTTTCTCTTGGTGGTCAGGGTGCATCTTGATTTGGTTGTATCTGGTAAACCCGTCGACAAAGACTTGAGAGCATGATTGGCTATGTTTTCCACGATCATGTTAATATTGGGTAGCGGATAATCATCCTTTGGAGAAGCTTTGTTTAAATCTCAGTAATCCACACACATTCGAACCTTTCCTCCTGATTTCGATACAGGTACAACGTTGGCTAGCCACGTGGGATATTCGATTACTCGAATGAAACCCACATTCAACTATTTGACCACCTCTTCTTTGACCTTGAGCGACCATTCGGTGTGGAGCTTTATCAATTTTTATTTAACTGGCTTGTAATCTGGGAGAGTGGGGATCTCATGCTGAGCTATTTCAGGATCAATACCGGGTATATCGTCGTAGGACCATGCGAAGACATCCACAAACTCCTTCAGTAATTCTTCGAGTTGTGCGCGCTCATGCTCGTCAAGGGTGGCGCCTATCCTAATCTCGCGCAGTTGGCTACTAGAACCGAGATTAATAACAACAGTCTCTTCTTCATTAACTTGAACGCGATTATGTTATTTGTTATTAAACTTATTTAAATCAGTAAGAATTGTTCATTTGTAAAATCATCATCATCAAAAGCTTGATTAGAATCTAAACAATTAATGTAAGGCACAGTAAGATACTCAAAATCTTCGTTTATTTCATTGATAGGAAAAACAGCATTGAGAACCTCATCAAAAGAGGTCTTGATGACATTTGAGCAAGGGTGGACAACAGTAGAAGAAATAGGGTAAACATTGGGGTTAGGGGAGATTTCAAGAGGTAGAACTGGCGCAGCATGCCAGTTGAGGAGAGGTGTGTCAGCAGCCTTGATCAGATGAGAGGGGTCCAGTGATGTAGTGTCTGAATGAACCATGCAGAGTGCCAGCCCCAGTGTCTGCAAGTTGAAGGAATCTTCGAAATCATTTTCCTCAGTTTCTTCAGTATCTTTGATAAGTTGTGACACCTGGTGTTGGAAACCTTCAGCCCATGGGTAGCTATCCTGGAAAAAGATCTCCATTCCAGGTTTCATCTTCTTGTTTGTGTGGTCGTACCATGGTTCTGGAAAACCAAAAAAAGGGAAATCCTCGCCTTCTTTGATAAATCATCCATTCAAGGAATCTCCTGGGATAGTTCGAACGCAGTCTAACCCTCTCTTCGATCGAGACTGGCGTATCATTCCGAGCTCTTGTTCTGATGGTTGATATCCCAAGTCGCAAGGAGGGAAAGATTTCTTCAGTTCGATGGGCTCGAGTATCCCCTGCTGCTTTTGTCCTAGCCTCAGTCTGGGCATGAAGTGCATGTTCCTGAACATCTGAATCACATTGACATTGCCATGAGGGTCATATTCTGGACAAACCCTTTCTTTGAAACCGTCCCCTATCGGGAGTAGGGATGGCTCGACTCGGAATCCTGATAGGAGCATATCACTTAACCCATGCTGTATCTCAAGAATTGGACTGCTGGTGCTTGCACCCTCGACGTTATCGTCGTCACCCAAGATGGTGATGACGTGCCTATCGGGGAAGAACTTCAATTTCTGATGGGATGAGGAAGAGACACCCTTTATACTGTGGATCCAGGGTCATCCGAGCAACAGGTTGAAACAGGCAGGGATATCAATGACTTGGAATTCGATGACAGGGTTTATAGGTCCAACCCCTCTTACAAGTTTTATGGATCCCATCACCTCCCTATGGGTATTATAGTAGGCACGCACGGCAGCGGAGGTTGGAGCGATGACACTTTATTTTAGGCCTAAACATTTGAAGGTTCTCAGTGGGCAGACATTCAAAGCGGATCCGTTATCAATGAGAGGGAGCAGTACAACCTTCCCCATAACTTCTACGGAGATATTGAGTGCATGATTGTGATTCGGCCCAATTCTTGGGATTTTTTCTTCAGAAAAGGACAACATTCGGGTGGAGGTCAAGGATCCGACCAAATTTACCGCTTCTTCTGGTGTGGTAGAAGGAGAAACTATGGGTCCTATGAGCAACTTGATTAAAGCATTTCTTTGCTACTGGGAAGACATGAAAAGCCCCCATAGAGTGATGTTAGCTTGAGTTTTCTTCAGTTGATCGAGGATCTTGCTCTCCTCGCTGGTCATTCTTGGCATAGGAAGGTCTTCAACGCCCTTCCCCTTGTCATTTGCTGGTAGTGAATTCGTAATTTGGTAATGTCTCCCAGATCTGGTCATGTGATTTACTGAAGAAGGGAAAAACTTAAATCCATTTTCCTCGTCAATCTCAGATTGTTCTGCCGCCCTGTCTATTTCTCCGAGGAGTTCTTTAAATGATATCATCCCACATATGTCGGCTACTGGGCCAGTTCTTCCTGAAGCTTGTTCTTCGCTTGAATCTTCGACTCCTTCCCCCCATCCGGTGGCAACAATTTTGTCTTTCCCTGTAAAGTCGATGCATTCCACAACTTCAACGGCTTCCTCATATAGGTTTTCCCATTCTGTGGGGATGTGTAAGGGTGAAGGGACCAGGTGCCCTTGTAGCTTCAAAGCATCAAATAACTCGGTGATACTGCAAATGCTGTTGGTTTGCTTGAATACTTCCGCCATGATATGGACACCAATACTTAAGCTGACTTCATCGGTTGGTACCACCCACCTATCTGATTCTCGGGCCCATTTCGCGCTACTAAAAATAGCGCACTGAACCTCTAGCGGTCGATATTCATCTGTGAGGGCAATTTCACTCCGAACTCTAGGAGTTGATTTAAGACTTTTGATAATTCCATTCTTCCATTTCTGGAACAGGTACGAACAACGATGCATGCTTTGGTGAGGAGTGACAGTGCCTGATCAGCGAGGCTAGTAGGGTGTAGGAGGAAATATGGGCAAATTTGAAGAGGTTTAGGAGGGTATAGGGGTGTGATTTGGGTTGATGGATCGAAATTCGGGTTTTCTTCTAAGAATATGGCATTGGTGTGATTCGGGAGGGGGTTATGAGTGGTGTTTGGATTAGGATTGGCTGGTGGGGCGATGGTACCCCGATCGATGAGATCTTGGATTATGTTTCGAAGGTGGAAGCATTGGTCGGTGGTATGGCCAGCTGTTTGGTGAAAGGCACAATGGGCATCGGTCTTGAAGTTTCTTGGGAGTGGATTGGGTAATGGATGGGGATCCAAGGGTTTTATAAAATCTAGGCTTAACAGGGCTTGGTAGACTTTGGAGAGGGGCGCATGAAGCTCAGGGTATTCCCTTCGGATGGGGGCAGGGCGACTTTCTGGTGCCCATGATGCAATTACTTGAGAGATGTTGTTGATGTTTGAGACTGTAGCATTGGAAGGCTTGTCATACTTTCTAAGGGTGAACTGTCCGGACACCTTATTCGGTTCAACTTCTGTTTTGGCAAAACTTTCCTCAATTTCTACTCCTGCTTCTCTGAGAGCTCGAAAGTGGGTGTAGTACTGTCCTCCATGGTTTCTCGGACATGGGGAAAGAAATTCTTCTTCACTATGTTGACTTGTTCTTCCTCAGATGGCCGATTGGTCGTGGTAGCTGCTTTTTCCCTCCATCGGGCTATAAAGTTACTGACGGATTCTCCAGAGTTTTATTTGAGCAGCTCTAAATCACGGCGGGTGACCTCGAACTCTTCGTTGTATTTGTACTGCGATATGAATTCTCGGGCTACATCCTCCCAACTACGGATTCTTGATTCCTCAAGAGATAAAAACCATCGGAGAGCGCTATCCTTCAAAGTTTGTTGAAACAATTGGGTCATTACTTCTTCAGAAGCCCCTAGTAGAGTCATGGAACGATGATAACTGTGAAGATGAACAATTGGGGGGCCACTCCCTCCGAACTTCTTGGTATTTGGCATCTTGAACCTCTCTGGTAACCTTGCTTTAGGATAAGGATACATAGGGGTGTAGTCCATGTAATTCCCAGAGATTCGGACTTGGTAAAACTTCTTATTGAGCATCTTAAGATCTTTTTTGACTTTATTCAACTCCTCCCCCTTTGGATCAGCGACCACAGGCAGGTTAACCATAGGCTGGGAAATGTTTGGCATTGGATGTTGGGCAGGCAATGGCCCATTAGGCGGAGGGGCACGTGGAGCATGCGGATATTCTTTCGGGACCCAGATAGTCTCGGGTGGACCCATAGCACGAGGGAATAGGTCATAGGTCTCTTGAGGAATAGGGACTTGATTTCGTTGCATTTCTCGGACCTCAGCTTGGAGGTTGTCAATCTTGGCCACGAGCTGAGCTAGGACTATCGGCAGATCCGGTTGTATGACTGGTGCTTGATTCGTATTCTCCATGGAAGATGGATGGATTCCTAACTCAGAAGAAGTAGTATAGGAGCGGATGAAACTCCGGGGTGATTTGACTGAAGACCGAAACCAATAAGGAGCCAGGCCAAGGGCGTACGATCGACCTGAGAAGGCGTAGGATGAGATTTATTTTTTAGAAAAAGGGAAGAAACTATTTTTGGGATTTTTGGTAAAAAGAGAGAAATGTTTTTGGGTTTTGATAAAGAACGGAGAAATGTTTTGGGATTTTTGATAAAGAAAGGAGAAGTGCTTTTGGATTTTTAATAAAGAAGGGAGAAATGTTTTTGGAGACGGAACTCAGCATGATTATTATGATTATTATGTTCTCACTTGTATTTTAATTCTCCTAAATGCAATGCCGGATGGGGCCCGAGCCTGGGAAAGTGGGGGTCTTAATATATGCAAAGCTACGTTTGGACTTGTAACTAGGCTCGCGGACAGGGTCCCGTTTTAAAAAATGTGCAAAAATTGGGCGGCAGGCCGACCCGATATTTTGGCAGAGTTTAGGGTTGAAACCGGTAATCTAAAGTGCGTGTCCTAGGTTTGACACCTATATGCGGGTATGCAATTGGTTGGGTGAATAGGCATGGGTTCCCTCCTTTGGTGTGACTTCCACGATATACGTCTTGCTCTTACGGGCAATCGGTACGTGTGGACAAGCCATTTGATATACCTGAGTGTACGTGAATTTTCCTCACCGTATACCTCTTGGGGACGGTACGTGTGAGAGCGAATTCGATATACTCGGCGTACGTGAACGAATTCCCTGCGATATACCTCCCGTCATGACTTCAGTCAAGCGGTACGATGCGGGGGAACCGTTCGATATACGTGGAAGGTACTTGGCCAATGAAAGGTCAGAGTCATATCGCTTAGCCTAAATGTGACCAGCCGGACCAGCGCCCACCACGAACTGGGTAAAATTTGGTCAATATCAATGCTCTTTGGTGATGTTGCATGAATCATGCATAATTCTCTTATTAATATCTTATGATGAGAATGCCTTTCTTGATTAAGCCAAACAGGGAGCCAAGTACAAGTACCCTAAAAGGTATACCAAGTATGGATGGGTGATGCATGCAACATGGTGATATACATGTGATCCTAGGTGCACGTGGTGTGAAGTGTACATGGAGAATTTTCTACAAGTGTGTGAATAGAAGCATAAGCATGGGATACATATAAGAAAGGGGAACATGAAGGTATGGGGGGAAAACACAAAATATAGCATTCATGTAAATAGAGTCAAGCCATCAAAATAAATAAAGTCCCCAGCAGAGTCAACACTGTGGCCATCCCCGATCCCCGCCGCGGAGGGAGAAAGGATCCTTCGGGTCCCGCGCGTCCCCTCTCTCGGGAGAGTGCTTCGGTCGGCGTCGATTTGTTAGGTGTGAAAATGTAGAGAGATTTAGAGTCGCTAGTCTATTTTACTCAAAGCAGACAAAAGAAAAGGGGAAGCCACCCCGAAGGATGACATCCAAAGACATACTGGTGCGTGCGAAACCAAAATGATTCGAGAAGGGTTCGGAGGCTTAGTTACGAAATGGGAAGGTGTTAGGCACCCATTCCTCCCTTTCGGTCTCTCATGAATATTTTCTATTTTCCTTTATATTTCCCTCTTGATATGTGTGCATGTGTATATATAGAATGGAGGTAGTAATCCTCAACTTGTATCATGGAAAAGATAAAGCGAGTCATCCGTAGGAATGTGAGATTAATGGAGAAAATAGGTTTTACCCGATTACCCCTACGTTGATCGTTATAAGGGAACGATAACGCGTTTGGAATAATACGTTACAAAGAACAAATATATAGAATATAATGGAAAATAAGATAAAGAGAAGATAAAAAAGGTGAGAAAAGGACTCGAGTCTCGGGTTTTACCCCGAGATGCCTACGTAGCCTTTAAAGGCATCAAAGTCCACGTAGTTCGCATACAAAACGAGGGGTGGGGTTTAACCCATAAATCCAAATGGAGAAATCTCTTATTTGTAAGTGTGTGTGTGTGTGTAGAAAAAGTGTTTTAGTTGTGAAAAAAGTGTGAGAATCCCTATTTGGAATTTATGAGCAAACCCTCTTTTTCTTGTTTTTTGGGTTTTATTTATATGAAAATAAGAGATGTGCAATAATACTAGATAAAAAGTATGTTAGGATATGTGAAATAAGATAATAAAAGTGCTTAAGTAATAAAATAAGTTATTGCAAATTTAAGAAGATTTGAAGAGAAAGATGGACCTTCTTGGAGACCTTGAGCTAGATCTTGAATGTTGAAAAGAAGCCCGTGCACTTGGATGATGATGGAGAGTGGTTAATTCATCAATTTTGATGAAAGGGATGATGAAAAGTGGAAGTGAAAAAGGGATTTGGAAGTTGAAATCACGCTACCTTCCAGAGAGGTTTCTGGGGCTTTGCTGAGAGTGATTTGCTTCTGATCTGAGCTCCCCTTGCAAATGAGGCCAAGGCCTCCTTTTATAGGACCAGGGTTCTGCCGATCGGCATTGCTATGGCACTACCTATCGGCAGGTGCCGATAGGCAGGGTCTGGGACCTGCCATTTGGAAGTGCGCCTCAAGCTTTTTCAAAAAATTAGCCGCCGAGGGAAAACCGTTGGTCAGAATCGCGCACAGGGCATACCGTTGGAAAGTTATTTCAGAGACCTTTGAAAGTCCTTTGGACCGCTCCCGAGTTTGGGAGATGACTTTGGGTCAAATGTGGCTTCGAAGTGTTTATCGGTCCACTGGACGGGGAATCGTTCGGACGCAAATGGATCGTTCATCCGCATAGTAAGTCTGAATCGGGCATGTGGCGAACTGTTAGAAAGGTTAAGAGATGTACTTAGACATTCCAAAGAGTTTGGCCTGGTTCGGGGAGTTGACTTTGGTCAACCGAGGCCTGAGAAGCATTCGATGACCTCTCGGAGTCAAACGGATCGTTCGTCTGCATGGAAAGTCGGAATTGCGCACGGGACAGACCGTTGGAAAGGGTATTCAGTGCCCTTCAAAGATTCATTTAGACTCGGTTGAGCTGAAGGGTTGACTTAGTTCAACATAGCCCGGGAGCACCCAGTGGCCTCTAGGTTGGGGTTTCGGACACAAACGGATCGTTCGTCCGCATGGTAAGTCGGAATCGCGCACGGGACGGACCATTGGAAAGGGTATTCAGTGCCCTTCGAAGATTCATTGAGTCTCGATCGAGATGAAGAGTTTTATTTTTTGTCAAATTGAGTCGGGGAGTGCCCGATGGCTTCCAGGTCAGTGCTCGGGACATGACCTGGGTTTGTGGGGATGAGTGGAGGTACTAAGGACCTAAGGAGAGTTAGGGGTAATAGAATGAGGTGTCTACAGGTAGAAAGCCCTTCACTTAATTCAAAATTCTTGTCATGCTATTACCAGACAAACCATATTGGGTCTTCAAACTATGAAAACCAAGCGTGGCATGTAAAGTTGTTTGATCTTTCTCGCAGCCAAAGTATAACGGCTGGCTCGCCTTAAATTTTAAACTTTAGTAGTCATCGTCAAGGTTTATCCTGATATCTTCATGAGCACCTGAACATTGTACATCGTTAGTGACCTCATTCTCTTCCACTTCATGAACTCCATACGCGTCATCAACTAAATCCTCTAGCATATTATGATCTACATTGTCATCCTCCCATTGTACATCTATTCTACTTGTTGAAGGTTGTTATTAATGTTTCTCGGGGATAAAAGGAACTTTTGGCTCCCCGTAAAAAAATCAAATTCGATAACTATCTTGCATATCCCATCTTAACAAATGTAGTTCAACTGTTTTCCACTTAAACACCTTACCATTCTTAGACCTAGCACACGGGCACGGAAACTCTTCATCATCATGACATCTCTTTGAGTATTTCATAAATTCATTAGCACCTTTACAAAACATATGCCCTAATCTATTTATCTCACCCATCCACTCTTTGTATTTAGGATATCCCATCACAGCTACTACAAACAATCACCTATTATGGGTAAGAAGCGTATATTTGCGGATTAGTATAAATAAAAGTGTGAACATTTAGTTCTCATTAGTATAAACAATCACCTATTGAATGAGTACGCATAAAAACTAGAAGGCTAGTATCTATACGCACTATATGTAATTTAAATTAGTTATAAATGACGTGCATTCAAATGAGAATACATGTAGGCATGTACCCTCCAAAGCAAGTGTCATATAAGAAGTTGACTTAATGTAAATTTATTTGTGCATTCAAATTCTTATTTCATCCATCTACTAGAAAGGGTGAGTGGTCCTATCCCATTCAAGATCGCATATTTCTGTAATATACTTAACAGCTTATGTACATTGTTCCAATTTGAGGAAAATTCGGCAACCTATACGCATAGTTCTCCAAGTACACGACATAGATTTGCAAGTGTGAGTATTATTTAAATTTATCAATTTAAATAACACTTAACATTGCATCATCTAGTATGTACCTAGAAAACATTAAGATACGACTGCAGAACTTCCCCCCAAAGTAAAAAGTTTAAATCACTAAGAATATTATTATACAGAAACTATGCAGTCCCAAACTGTCTAAACGGGACAATTCGAGAGATCTCATTACAGGGATAATGACTCTCGAACGGGTATAAGGACTATTGAATGCATACGCATAAGAACTAGAAAGCTAGTATCTATGCGAACTATATGTAATTTAAAGTATGTTTCGTTCAATTATGTCTTATCATAATTCGAGAGATTTCATTTAATTATGTAATTTAAAGTATGTTTCATTTAATTTAGAGTATGCATAAGAACTAACACTTATGCCAATTTATACCAATTCAAATTAAATTTCAAGTCAAAGAAACGGGTCCTATAGAATTACAATGTATACAAATTAAAAAGGTTATTAATGTTTATAGCATTTCATATGTTTTAGTCCATTTCATAAGGAACTAAAGGGATGGTAACACTATGTCCATTTCGTGCGTGGAATGTCTAACCGAAGTGAAATCCAAACAAGGGACAATCAATACCAATTTAATTAGGATTCATTATCAATATCAATACCAATGCAATTCAATGTCAAGAATTGGCTTATCTAAATTAAAGGGATAATCAAAATTAATGGACATAAGAATTTTGGCTAATCATAAATAAGCAAATACTAATACAAATGCAATTCAATATCAAGAATTGGCTTACCTAATTGAAAGGGATAATAATCAAAACTAATGGACATAAGAATTTTGGTTAATTATAAATAAGCCAATATTAGTGGTTATCAACAAGTATACACACACACACACACACCACTGCCCCCCTCCACCACACCACAACAACACACCCTACCCCAACCCCCACTACCCCCACCCCACTGGCCACTCCCCCCCCCCCCAACACATGCACACCCCCTACACACGCACACACACACATCATCACCCCTCCCCCCCCCCCCCCCCGCGCACACACACACACGCAGTCCTACACACACATATACAAAGGATAAAGAGAGAGAAAAATTACCTGGAAAGAGAGAGAGAGAACCGTTGCGCGCAATAGAGAGAGAAAAATTGTGGGAATTGAAAACGGTGGGAAAAAAAGAGGCGGTAGGATTTTTTAGTTAACAGATTTGTCACGGACCTGTCAAGGTCTTTGACCGTGACAACTTCTAAGGATTATCATGGTCATTGACCATGACAAATCATTTACGCGGACTTGTCATGATCTTTGACCGTGATAAAAAATGCGAATTTTTTTGTCACGATCAATGACCGAGACAATACTGATCGTCTTAAAGGTGACAACTTAGCATTTTTGGTGTAGTGATTATTTTGCTCATGTGGTGGACACATGAAAGGAGGCTGGAAAACAATCTGATATACCAGCAGTTAATGAGTTTGCAGATGTCTTTCCAGAAGAAGTTCTAGTGTAAGCAGTAGACCGTGAGGTAAAATTTATGATTGAGTTGGTACCAGCCACCGCACCAATATCTGTTGCACCATATCATATGACACCTGTAGAATTAAAATAGCTAAAAATATAGTTGCAAGATTTGTTAGACCGTGGTTTTATAAGGCCTGGTGTATCACCGTGGGGAGCCCCAGTATTATTTCTAAAGAAACAAGATGGAACCATGAGATTGTGAATCGATTATCGTCAGTTGAATAAGGTGACGATCCGAAATAAATACCCACTACCCCGCATTGATGACTTGTTTGATCAGTTTCAAGGAGCCAAAGTATTTTCCAAGATCGATCTTAGATCTAGATATCATTAGTTAAAAGTAATATATTATGACATTTCTAAAACTGCTTTTCGTTCTAGGTATAGACATTATGAATTTCTTGTCGTGCCATTCAGGTTAAAAAATGCACTAGCCATATTCATGGACTTGATGAACCCCATATTTCACCCATACATGGATCCTTCTATTATTATCTTCATTGATGATATTTTGATATATTCTCATAGTAGGGAGGAGCATGAACAACATATGTGTACTATTTTACAGACCTTGCGAGAAAAGCAGTTATATGCTAAATTTACTAAATGTAGATTTTGGCTAGACACGGTAGAATTTTGGGGGCACGTTATTTCTGCGAATAGCATTTGTGTTGATCCCAAGAAGGTGGAAGTAGTAATAAATCGGGAAATACCAACTAGTGTAACGGAAGTGCATAGTTTTTTGGGTTTGGCTGGATATTATAGGATATTTATATCGGGGTTTTCTTCTATTGCATTGCAATTGACTAAGCTTACCAGAAAGGAGAATAGGTTTGAGTGGGATGATGATTGTGAGAAACGCTTTGAAAATTTAAAGGGTAAGTTGACATCAACTCCAGTATTGACGATTCCAACAAGTACAAAAGGTTTAGTCAGTTATAGTGATGCCTTGTATCAAGGACTATGTTATGTGTTAATGCAGCATGGAAAAGTAATTGCTTTTTCTTCTCGATGATTAAATATACATGAACACAACTACCCTATATATGACCTTGAGTTGGCCGCAGTAGTTTTTTCACTAAAGATCTGGAGACATTACTTATATGGTATAAGTTGTGAAATTTTTACTGACTATTAAAGTTTAAAATACTTGTTTACTCAAAAGGACTTGAACTTGAGGCAACGAAGGTGGACGGAAGTTATAAAATATTATGACTGCATAATACATCACCATCCTGGTAAGGCTAATGTTGTTGCTGATACTTTGAGTATAAAATCTCTAGGTAGAGTATCTTGTATTTATTTTATTCGAGTTGACCCCCTGAGAGAGTTGGGTTTATTAGGGGTGGAATTAACTTTAAGTGCTTCTTGCGGAATAGTAGCACATTTAAATGTTAGACCTGCGTTGATAGACTGAATAATACAAGCACGGGAAAGAGATATATAATTGGAGAAATTTAGAGACAATATGAAAAATGATAAAGCAAATGAATTTTCTATTCGTGATGATGACATTGTTATGTATGATAATCGTTTGTGTGTACCATATGTGTCTGATTTAAGGAGAACAATTTTAGAGGAATCTCGTTATTCTTTATATGATATGCATTCAAGTAGCACAAAACTGTATAGAGATTTGAAACAATATTATTGGTGGGCGGGAATGA
The DNA here is from genome assembly GCA_949130495.1 of Sambucus nigra. Classification (NCBI taxonomy): domain Eukaryota; kingdom Viridiplantae; phylum Streptophyta; class Magnoliopsida; order Dipsacales; family Adoxaceae; genus Sambucus; species Sambucus nigra. Next base: position 23,319,743 of record OX422216.1, read on the forward strand.
AACACAACATTACAGATTTTATTGTTAGATGTCTAGCTTGCCAACAAGTGAAGGCGAAGCATCAGACGCCTAGTGGTTGACTACAATCCTTACCTATTCCTGAGTGGAAGTGGGAACATGTTACAACATAATTTGTTATAGGTTTACCAAAATCATCATGAGGATTTTATTCTATTTGGGTTGTTATTGATAGATTGACTAAGTCTGCACATTTTCTTCCTTTTAAAACTACTTACTCCTTGGATAGATATGCCAAAATATATATGGATGAGATAATTAGATTGCATGGTACACCTGTTTCTATTATTTCTGATCGAGATCCTAAGTTTACTTCTCAGGTTTGGCCTAGTTTACAACAAGCTTTGGGGACTAAAATGAAATTTAGTACATATTTTCATCCTCGGATTGATGGGCAGTCAGAAAGAACGATCCAGACACTTGGAGGCATGTTACGAAATTGTGTATTAGAGTTCAAAGGAAGTTGGGATGAACAATTATCACTAATAGAGTTTTCTTGTAATAATAGTTATCATTCCAGTATTGATACGGCTCCTTATGAGGCTTTGTATGGGAGAAAGTGCAGGATTTCGATATATTAGACTAAAGTAAGGGAATGAAAACTACTTAGTCCATAAATTGTGTAGAACATTACTAATAAGATAAATCTTATTCATAATCACTTGAAGGTGGTGCAAAGTAGTTAAAAAACAATGCACACAACTAAAGGAAAGAATAGAAATTTGAGGAAGGTGATCGAGTATTCCTACATGTTTTTCCTTAGAGAGGGGTCATGAGATTTAGGAAGAAGGAAAATTAAGTCCTAGGTACATTGTCCCTTATGAAATATTGAAAAGAGTTGGAACCGTGGTTTATAAGTTCGCATTACAACCAAAATTGTCTCTAATACACGATGTTTTTCATATATCGAAGTTGCGTAAGTATGTACCTGATCCTTCACATGTCACTACACCAAAATAGGCTATTGGTAACAGACTTATTTTAGGATTACTAACGCTATTATACCATTACTATGCATAACATTCTTGTAGTGTTAGTAATGGGGGTGTGAAAAAAAATCGATCGACCTGAAAACTGAACCGAAACAGCCCTAATCGAATCGATATCTATGTTTTTTAAGGCTTGGTTCGGTCTAAGATTTAAGGATTTAAAAAATTAACCATGCTGGTTCGTGTAGACACCCCATTCTATAACCCCCTAAGTCACTCCTTAGGTCCCTAGAACCTCCTCATCTCACTAATCTAGAGGCCATCGGGTGCTCCCGGGCCCTGTTTGACTCCGGTTAACTCTATTACCCGAGTTAAAGCTCTTTGAATCCTCTAAGGTCACTAAAAATTCTTTCCAGTGGTCCGTCCCGTGCGCGATTCTGACTTACCTTGCAAACGAACGATCCGTTTTCCTCAAAAATCAATCCGATGGCCACTAGGCGCTTTCAGGCTCCGTTTGACCAAAGTCAACTCTTCAACTCGAACGAGACTGAATGAATCCTTGAATGTCACTAAAACCCCTCTCCAGCGGTCCACTCCGGGCACAATTCTGACTTACGGTGCGGACGAACGATCTGTTTTACTCCGACAGGTCACCGGGCGCTTCCAGGCCCCAGTTGACCAAAGTCAACTCGCCAAGTCAAGTAAAACTCTTTGGAATGTCGAAGTACATCCCCTAACCTTTCCAACGGCCAATCCTGAGAGCGATTCGACTTACCATTTTGAGGAACGACCCCTCGTCGTCCGATGATCTCCCGTCCAAAAGACTGATGAGCGCTTTCGAGCCACATTTGATCCAAAGTCAACTCCCGGACCCCGGAGAGGTCCAAAGGACTTTCAAAGGTCTTTGAATTACCTTTCCATAAATATTACCCGTGCACAATTTGGATCGACTAATTGCGTTCTACGACAGGTGTTCGGAGAAATCTGCACGAAACTGCCAATCGGCAGGGCAAATACCCTGCTAATCGGCAGTGTGCCTAGGGACACCTGCCGATTAGCAGGAGTGTGGACATGTCGATTCACAACCCCCTTACCCTATAATAATGAGGGCATGACCTCATTGCCAATCACACCAGAATCTGAGACCCGTCCCTCTCAGCGAGCTCAGCAATTATCTCGCAATGTCAGCGCGATTTTCATACCCAAATCCCTTTCCAACATTCCCTTTTCATCACCTTTTTTGCCAAACTTGGAAAATTAACTACCCACCACCTTTATCAAAGTGAAAGGGCAGCTCTACAACATTCAAGATCAAGCTAAATATCTCCAAGAAGGTCCAATTCTCTTACTTTCATCTTAAATTCTCTTAAATTCACATTAGATTACTTCATTACTTAGCATTTTTATTCATTTAGATCACATACACTCAAATATATTTTTTTATTAGTATTATCGCTCCTACTTTTTTTTCCATATAAAAAAACCCAAAAATCAAGAAAAATGGGGTTTGATAATAAATTCCAAATGGGAATTCTCACACTTTTCTCACACTAAAACACTTTTTTCACACACACACATATAAGAGAAATCCCCCGTTAGATTTATGGGATAAACCCCACCCCTCATTTTGCATGCGAACTGCGTGGAATTTGATGCCTTTATAGGATACGTAGGAGTCTTGGAGTCAAATCCAATATTCGAGTCCTAATTTCACATTTTTAATCTCCTAAATTTCTATCTTCTCATTTGTTATTTGCATATATACATATTTTATTCATTAGCGTCTCTACCTCACACATATTATCATTCCATTATAACGATCGATATAATGATGAACGCATAAATCATTATATAATTTCTCGAATATTCCTACGAATGACTCACTCTATCTCATCTATAAAATGAGCTGACGATTCTTATCTCCATTATATATATACACCCACACACTTTTCACGGAAAAATAAAGGAAAACAGTAACATAAACCCATGAGAAACCTAAAGGGAGGAATGGATGCCTAACACCTTCCCATTTCGTAACTTAGCCTCCACCCCCTCGAATTATTTGGTTTCATATGTATCGGTATGTGTTTAGAAGATGTCTCTCGGGATGGCTCCATCTTTTTTTGTCTGTTTTGAGTAAAATAGACTCACGACTCCATCTCTCTACATTTTCACCCCCACACCGACGAAGGCCGAAGCGCTCCCGAAAAGGTAAACGTGGGGACCGAGATCCCCCTTTCCCCCGCGAGGGAATTTTCGGGGACCGGGATGGCCACAGTTCAGTTGACGGTTTGGACAAAGAAAAAATTAATTTGAACCGCCATCAATATTTATATTAAAAAATCCTTAAATAACTTCAATTTTTATATAAAAAAACAGTAACCGATCTCAAAAGCTGACTGGAATCGAAAACTGACCTAAAAAAACTGAACAAAATAGAAAACCGACCCGAATTCAAATCGAACCAGAGTCGACTATTTTTTTCATTGTCGGTTCGATTTTAATATGAATTTTTTAAAAATCGAGCTGATCGTTTTAGTTTGAATTATAGTCCAAAATCGACCCGACCTGACTAGCGAATACTTCTAGTGAGTAATACCTATTTAGCATATTAAAAATAAAATAAAACCCCCTAAGAAAAACCTGCTCCCTAAAAAATAACCTATGGAAAACTAAAACCCTAAATCATTGTACATTAGCCTCCTCAAACCCTCAAACCGTTGCATCGGCGTTGCATAAGGTATATTTTTTTCACCGGATCAATGTGTTTATGAAACTTACCTTTATCTTATTTGAGAACACCTCTAAACTTGGATTCATTCTCTGAGTGCCATTGTTTCACACAAATAGTGCAAAATTTAGAATGATTTCATAGTCAATCATTTGTCAAAAACCTTTACCTTTTGCTGCCATACCTAATACAAACAATTATGGGAATTTATCCATTTAATTCGACTTCAACACGCACTCTTGGCTTTATAGTCGTGACTATATCACTGTGGCTTTGGTTTATGGTCACGGTCTAAGGTCGTGACCCTATCCGAGACCATATTTAGAGGGAAACTTGGTGCCAAAATGGTCACAATTGGATCACGGCTGATATCCGTGAGTCAGACGAGTCACGGCTATTATCCGTGACCATGTGCGAGACTATACATTACCACACTACATCATGAACTTCGTCATGCCTATTTTGGGTATGGTTACGGCTATGGGCCGTGACACCTTTCCGTTACTACTCGCTCAGTTTGGTGTAGTGTCTCCATATTATTTTACAGACCTTGAGAGAGAAGTAGTTATATGTTATATTTACTAAATATGAATTTAGGCTAGACAGAGTAGTATTTTAAGGCGTATTATTCCTGCTGATTGCATTTGTGTTGATCCCAAGAAGGTGGAAGTAAATAAATTGGGAAAGACTAGCTAGTGTGACGAAGGTGCATAGTTTTTTGGGATTGGATGGATATTATAGGAGATTTATATCGGGGTTTTCTTCTACTGCATTGCAATTGACTAAGCTTACCAAAAAGGAGAACATGTTTGAGTGGGATGATGATTGTGAGAAAAGCTTTGAAAATTTAAAGGGTAAGTTGACATCAACTCCGGTATTGACGATTCCAACTGGTACAGAAATTCGGAGGAATAGGACCCTCGATTGTTCATCTTCGCAGTTATCACTGCTCCATGAATCTCTTAGGGACTTCAGAAGAAGTAATGGACCAATGTTTCAACAAACTTTGAAGGTGTAATACCCCGTATTTTTAATGACTTTTAAAATGGGATTAATTATAATTAATTATGTGATAATTGAAAATTAATCCAGGTTTAAATATTACTTGAGAATAAAGTAATATGTAATTTATGTTGAAGATTACTTGTGATTAAAAGTAATGTATATGATTATGACTTTACATATAATTATTATATTATAAATTGTCGAGAGAGATGAATACGATAATTTTGGAAATTAAGTTGAACGCGTATGTGAGACGTGTCGAGATTATAATTAAATAAAATAAAAAGTGAATTATTCTTAAGTAATCCAAATAGTCGTTTTGATAGCGCCAAAGTGTCCGTAAGGGTTTAGATAGTCGAAAAAGTCTACTTGGGGGTTTTATTTGGGTCTCGAGGCACTTTGGAACCGAACGGTCACCTCGGAAGGGTATTATGGTCTTTTTACTTGGAAGGTGAATAGTATACACATAAATTGAGAATTATTATATAACTCTAAAGGTGGTTTGATTCATTTCATTCACCAAACTTAGAGAGAAATACTTAGGGGAAAGTAAGAGATTTATCTGGGAAAGGAAGAGGCACCTCTAGGAAGACAAGAGGTCAAAGGCCATCATACACCACCTTGCACCACCAAGAGCCACCACCGCCACCGGAAGTTGGTCAGAAAATGGAGGACCACTAGTAGAAAATCATCCCCAACGGATCAGACCTACGAATTAGAGGCAAGTGATTAATTATTGCAAACTTAGCTTGTATAATGTCCATGTTAGAATATTAGGAAAATCCTAAAAAGTTGCATGAACAAAAATGAATTATGATGATTTTAAATGAGAATTATCTAGGATTGATCCCTTTATGATTATAGAATAAACTCCACGAATTTGGTATAACCTTGTGAAGAAATCTGGATTCACATTCTTATTAATGATAAAGTCAAAAATTAGAATTCTTGAGAATAAAATGAAATTGGAGTAAATTGATTCATGTTAATGATGTTTAAATGATTTTGGATATGTTAGAACTTAGCCATATATGACAATATATGATCTGGGTTGTATGAAAATAAATTTGGAAATCATTAGGAGAAGAAATTCTGAGTTTATATGTTGTTCTTGGAGAAAATGATATAAATATGAATTTCTGGAATTTGAGGGAATTAACATGTTTTATTCCAACCTTTTTTATGATTTTAGGTTGTTTGATTAGTAGGGATCATTTATATTTCTTGGTATAACATTTGGGTTGAATAATGAGTATATTGGGATCGATTGATGATGGTTTTGATGATTTAAAAGTAGGAAAACCGTAGGAAAATATAATGCAGAATCTGGGAAAATAACTGGTCGATCGACTCAAGACTGTCGATCGATCGACTCCCCTGAAAATGATATTTGTTTCCTTTTTAAATGTGAATTAAATCCCAACTTTGAGGAATCTTTGGTGATGATTTATTGAACATATTGGGACTTAGAGAAGGGCAGTAGGATATACTTAAGACCCGAAAAATATTATTTTGGGATTTTTGAATGAGGAGAAATTAACGAGTATTTATTGGATAAATTATTATCGAGACTTATATTCCTTGGGGTTTAAATTGGATAAATTATAATTTAAGGTTGGGACCAGTAGTAAGAGAATTACTGATTACCGGTATAACCTTAGGAATAGGCGGGATTAACCCTAAGAGATAGGAGGAAGGGTTAAGAATGAATTAAGTATTATCGAGAATTAAACCTAATTGAAGATAAGTTTAATTCATAGAAATTCGAAAGTTGTGATGTCATGGACCAGTAGGGTGTAGACATTTACGTACTAAATTAGGTTAAGGAATATTTATTTAATCTTCGATTAATGAGTGAGGCTCGGGAATATAAAATAAAGAAGTAAAGTCATAATCTTTAATACGTAGGATTTGATAGATAAATAATACTACGTATGGGAATTATCATATGGTTGTGTGAATACCTTATGGATGTTATATTTATATAGGTGTGATGAATCGCTATATTATTATTTGTATGTATGACATACCTACGCTGCTTACTATCGGGGTGGAGGTTACACGATGTGGATGGTCTTATCATGTTGTGCCAATTTGGGGGGATTTTAGATTCGTACCCTGAGCATAGGACCTTGGACACGTGTTATCGGTGAGATTGATAGTTTCGACCGTTGAATGGGAACGTAGGTATGTGCGTTACCCATTTGGCTGGGGAGTATGCTCGCCTCCAACACATGTGTGTTAAGTTATTTATAGTTCGGGAGAAACACCGAACCATTTGTCCTCTGTATAACGATAGCTGTAACTGTTCATGATAACAGAGTCTGCATGCACCGCAACTGTGACCAGGGAGGTGCCGTATATATATATATATATATATATATATATATATATATATATATATATATATATATATATATATATATATATATATATATACTGTGATGTAATCTACTGGGTGACATTGTAGATATGTTGATGTAATCTTCTGTATGAAATTTTAGATTTAAAATATAGATGGTGATTTAATCTACTGTGTGATATTGTAGATGAAAATGAATAATGAAATCTGAATTGTATTAAGTAAGTGAACACTTAAGTCCAAAGTTATAATAAGACTAGTTCATATTAAGGAGAAATGAACATAAATGATTAAAGTACGTATTGTATGGGAAATTCGGGAATATGATATGGGTTAGAATCATAATGATATTGAGACTAATTAAGAGGGAACCTTAACTAGGAAGTTATTAAGATACGATAGGCGTGCACTTTAGATGAGAGTGAGAATTCTCAAGAGAGAGCCCGAGAAACTAACATATTCATAATAAATGCTTAATTGTAATTGTTAAGCACTTGCTATTTTTAAAACCTTTTACAATCGGCTCTGACCCGTTTCCTTTCATATTCTCTTATCTACTATATCTTGTACATCAGGTATCCAGTAGCAAGGAATCCCATCATAGATTATGGATGTTTCGATGGATTATAGCTACTAGCGGAGATGCGGATTTTGTTTAGACTCTTCCTTTATGTTGATTCACTCATTTGTAGCGTCTACTTCATTTATGGCATGTCGCCCAGGATTCTAGAGGTTGTAATTATTTATGTAAGCATTATGGATATCAGTTTTATTTAGTGGAAATGTTATAATTTAATTGGAGAGTTATTCTAGTCACATTTACTCTTGTTGTAGTTAATTCAGTTGTGATATATTGTTACGTATTATTATTCCGTGTCGTGGAATGGTTTTAATTAAATTAAAAATGGAAAAAGTTTTTGACACTTAGCTTAATTGACTATTGGGTGATTAATAAAGAAATTATTTTATGACAGTGATGTTGAGAATGAACCAATTGGATATTCTGATTTAATTTAATAAAGGATTGATCACCCGATATTTAATTTAGTGGATTGTCATAGAAGGATAACTCCCTTCGATGGTTTTTGCTTCTCGAGGAGTCCATAATCCGTAGCTGGGAAGATGTGGCAGGAGAATTTATATCTCAATACAAATACAACGAAGAACTGAAAGTCACCCGCCGTGATTTAGAGCTGCTCAAACAAAACTCTGGGAAATCAGTTAGTAACTTCATAACCCGATGGAGGGAAAAGGCAGCCACCATGAACAATCGGCCATCCGAGGAAGAACAAGCCAGCATCGTGAAGAAGAACTTCTTACCCTATGTCCGAGCGACAATGGGAGGACAATACTATCCCCACTTTTGAGCTCTCATAGGAGCAGGAGTATAAATCGAGGAAGGTCTTGTTAAGGCAGAGGTCGAACCAAAGAAGGTGTCCGAGCAGTTCACTCCCAGAAAGTATGAGAAGCCTTCCAGTACCTCAGTCTCAACCATCAACGACATTTCCTAGCCAATCACTTCATGGTTACCAGAAATCCGCCCTACCCCAGTCTGAAAGGAATATACCGAGCACCATGCTCCCCTCTTCAAAGTTTACCAGGCCCTGTTAAGCCAAAACCTTATCAAACCATTGGACCCTCGTCCATTTCCAAACCCACGTCCCCAAAACTTCAAGGCATATGCCCATTGCGACTTTCACCAAACTAGTGGTCATATAGTTGACCAATACTTTCACCTTCGAAACATAATACAAGGTATGATCCTCGGGGAACCATTGCCCCACTAACCAATCCTAAGCCAAACACTACTCACAATCCACTCCCAAATCATGCCAACGCCATCTTCCTAGAAGAGAACCCAGAATTTGATCCCTCAATCCAGATCACGCCCATATACTATCCTAAACCTCTAAAAACTAGCCAATATTTCCTCTTACACCCTACTAGCCTCGTCGATTAGGCATTGTCACTCCTTACTAGAGCATGCATCGTTGTTTGCACCCGTTCTAAGGATGGAAGTATGGAATTGAACCAACTCCTAGAGTTTGGGATGAAATTGCCCTCCTAGATGACCATTGATTTCTAGAGATTAAGTATGTTGTTCTTAGAAGCACGAGAATGGGCCCGAGATTCAAATAGTTGGGTGGTACCAATCGATGAAGTTAGCCTAGATAACGTTGTCCAGCTCATGGTGGAGTTATTCTGACAAACCAACAGTATTTGCAGTATGACTGATATATTTGATGCTCTGAAACTGTAAGAGCGTCTGGTCCCTTCACTCTTACATCTCCCCGCTGAGTGGGACAACCTATATGAAGAAGCCATTAAAGTCATGGAGTGCATTGACTTTTCATGGAAAGATAATATTGTTGCCACTGGATGGGTGGAAGAATTCAAAGATTCAGATGAAGAGAAAGTTTTAGAAAAAACTAGTCCGGTAACTGAAATATATGGAATGATATCATTTGAGGAACTACTCAGAGAAATCAACAGGGTGGCCTAAAAACCCGAGATAGACGAGGAAATGGGGTTTATATTTTTACCTTCTTCTGTGAACCATATGATCAGGTCAGGTTGACATTACCAAATCCCAAGCTTGCCATCAGTAAGTAATAAAGGAAAAGGCGTCGAAAATCTTCCTATGTCAGAAATGACCCCCGAGGAGAGCAAAATCCTTGATCAATTGAAGAAGACTCAAGCCAACATCACTCTATGGGGAATCTTCATATCTTCCGAGCTACACAAACTGCTTTGATCAAGTTTCTCATCGGGCCCACAATTCCTCCGTCTATTATGCCAAAAGAAGCAGAAAATTTGGTACGATCTTTGACCTATACCCGAATGCTATCCTTTTCTGAAGAAGAAATCCCCATAATTGGGCCAAACAACATCTATATGTCGAAGTCATGGGGAAAGTTATCCCACTCTCTATTGTCGATAATGGATCAATTATAAACGTCTGCCCATTGAGAACCTTCAACTTCTTAGGACTGAAAATGAGCAACCTTGATCCAAACTCTGCTGCCATACGTGCTTATGATAATACCCATCGAGAGGTAATGGGATCCATAAACCATACAATAGGGGCAGGCCCTATAAACCACGTTATTAAATTCTAAGTCACCGATATCCCAACTTGTTTCAATCTGTTGCTTGGGCGACCGTGGCTCCACAGTATCAAGGGTGTGTCTTCCTCCCTCCATCAGAAATTGAAATTATTCGCTAATGGACAAGTCATCACCATCTTGGGCGACGACGACAGTGTCGAGAACGCAAGTACTAACAATCCTATAATTGAGATACAACACGGATCGAATGATATGCTTCTATCAGGCTTTCGAGTCGAGCCACTTCTACTCCCAGCAGGGGACGATTTCATAGATAAAGTTTGTCTTGAACATAGCCCTCATGGAAACATCAATGTGATCCAAAGGTTCAAGAACATGCACTTCATGCCCGGAATGGGGCTGGGATAAAGGCAACAGGGGATACTTGAACCGATTGTGCTAAAGAAATTTTTTCCTCCTTGTGGTCTAGGCTATCAGCCGTCAGAGGAAGAACTCATAATGATTCGCCAACCTCGATTGAAAAGAAGGCTAGAATACATCCAGACTGTCCTAGGATATTCCTTGAATAGACGATTCATCAAAGAGGGTGAATATTTCCCCTTTTTTGGCTTTCCTGAACAGTGGTATGACCAAGAAGACAAGAATATGAAACCAGGAATGGAGATATTTTTCCAAGACAACTACCCATGGGCCGAAAGTTTCCAACCCCATGTGAAACCCCTCATTAAGGAAACCATACCCATTGCTAGAAACTCCGAGGAAAGTGACTCTGAGGATTTATTCAACTTACAGCCATTGGGGCTGACACTCTATATGGTTCATTCAAGCACTACATCACTAAATGCGTCCCACATGATTAAAGTTGCTAATACACCTCTCCTCAACTGGCATGCTGCGCCAGTTCCACCTGCTGAAATCCCACCTAACCCCGATGTTTACCTTATGTCTTCTTCTGTTGTCTATCCTTACTCCAATGTAATTGAGTCCTCCTTTAATAAGTCTCTCAATGTTGTTTTTACTATCAATGAAATAAATGAAGATTTTGAGTATCTTGTTGTGCCTTACATTAATTGTCTATATTCTAATCAAACTTTTGATGATGATGATTTTACAAATGAATAATTCTTAATTAATATAAATAAGGTTAATAACAAACAACATAACCGCGTTCAAGTTAATGAAGAAGAAAATGTTGTTATTAATCTCGGTTCTAGTAGCCAACTGCGCGAGATTAGGATAGGGTCCACCCTTGACGAGCATGAGCACGCATAACTCGAAGAATCACTGAAGGAGTTTATGGATTTCTTTGCATGGTCCTACGATGATATGCCTGGCATTGATCCTGAGATAGCTCAGCACGAGATTCTTACTCTTCCAGAATACAAATTAGTTAAACAAAAACTGCGAAAGCTCCGCACCGAATGATCGCTAAAGGTCAAAGAAGAAGTGGTCAAACAGTTGAACGTGGGTTTCATTCGTGTGGTCGAATATCCCACATGGCTAGCCAACATCGTACCAGTGCCAAAATTAGGAGGGAAAGTCTGAATGTGCGTAGACTATCGAGACTTGAACAAAGCTTCACACAAGGATGATTACCCACTGCCCAACATTGACATGATTGTGGACAACACGGCCAGCCATGCTCTTAAGTTATTTGTTAACGGGTTCGTCGGATATAATCAAATCAAGATGCACTCAGATCACTAAGAGAAAAGAACATTCATCACCCTTTGGGGATCCTTTTGCTACACTGTTATGCCGTGTGGTCTAAAAAATGTCGGGTCTATCTACCGGAGGGCTGCCATAACCATCCTGCACAATCTAATTCACAAAGAAGTCGAAGTCTACGTGGATGATATGATTATATAATCCAAGACTCGAGAAGGTCATGTTCCGGCTCTTCAAAAATTCTTCGAGCGACTACGACAGTACCAGATGCGACTCAATCCACAGAAGTGCGTCTTTGGTGTCAGTAAAGGAAAGCTCTTGGGATTCATGGTGAGTGAGAAAGGAATAGAAGCAGACCCCGCTAAACTAAAATCCATACTTGAGACGCCACCACCCCGAATAGAAAAGGAAGTCCGAGGATTCGTTGGGAAATTGCAATATATAAGTTGATTCATCAGCCAGTTGACTTCTATATGTGAACCCATTTTCAAACTCCTCTGAAAGGATTCAACCAAGGTTTGGAACAAAGCGTGTCAAGAAACCTTTGATCGAATCAAACAATACCTAACCTGACTTCCGAAACTCATGCCACCACAGCCTGATCTTCCCTTACTCCTATACCTAATCATTACAGATACTGGAGCTGGGGCTTTCCTAGCCCAATACCTGGAAGAAACCCGTAAGGAAAGAGCTATTTATTACGCCAGTCACAAGTTGGTCGGATATGAGGTTAATTACACTACTTTGGAAAAGGCATGTGTCGCCCTTGTCTGGGTCACCAAAAAACTATGGCACTATATGCTTGCCTATGCCATCAAATTGGTATCCCGAATGGACCCCATCAAGTACCTGCTCGAAAAGCCTACTTTGTCTAGTCGAATGGCCCGTTTGTTAAATGCTATTAGGCGAGTTTGATATTGTGTACGCCACACAAAAAGCTATGAAAGGAATAGCCATTTTTTTACTACCTCTTTGATTACCCTATGGAAGAAGGTGATGTGAGGATTTCCAAATTCCCAGGTGAAAACGTCCTTTGCACCTCTCAAGAAGATTTTCGATGGGAAATGTTCTTTGACAGCGTCGCCAATAAAAAAAATATGGCATTGGGATACTTCTGATTGCTCCAAATGACTCCCACACTCCTATTCCCATCAAGCTGAATTTTCCCGACACTAATAACATGACTGAATACGAGGCATGCATAGTAGGCCTCAACATTGCCCTCAAGAAAGGAATCTGATGCCTAGATGTCTACGGGGATACCGTCCTCATCATCGATCAAGTACTCAGAAGATGGAAAGTCAAGGATGAGAAATTCCTACCCTTTCGTGCCCATCTAGAAGAGTTGGCCTCCCAATTCCAAAATATCACCTCCCACTACCTGCCCCGAGCAAAGAACAATCTAGCTGATGCCCTCGCAACCTTAGCCTCCACGGTCGACATGCCCAAAGGAATAACAATGGCCCCTTTCCTAGTCCAAAAGCAAGACAAACCTACCCACTACTACCATATTGAGCTTATCACCGAAGAAGATCCTGATCTAGCCGACTGCTGGTACTATGATATTTGGCGCCTCCTCAAGCATGATAGGTATCCCGAATATGCTAACAAGAAAAATCGACCGAAAAAAACTGAACAAAATCGAAAATCGACCCAAATTCGAATCGAACCGAACCTAACTTTTTTTTTCATTGTCGGTTCAGTTTCGATCTGACTTTTTTGAAAATCGAGTTGATCGGTTCAGTTTGAATTATGATCCAAAACTGAACTGACTCGACTAGAGAATACTCCTAGTGAGTAATATTTATTTAGTATATTAAAAATAAAATAAAACCCCCTAAGAAAAACCCGCTCACTTAAAAACAACATATGGAAAAATAAAACCCTAAATCGTTGCACATCGGCCTCCTCAAACCCTCAAACCGTTGCATCGGCATTGCATAAGGTATATTATTTTTCACCGGATCAATATGTTTATGAAACTTACCTTTATCTTATTTGATAAGACCTCTAAACTTGGATTCATTCTCTGAGTGCCCTTGTTTCACACAAATAAAGAAAAATTTAGAATGATTTCATAGTCAATCATTTGCTAAAAAACTTTACCATTTGCTGCCATACCTAATACAAACTATTATGGGAATTTATCCATTTAATTCGACTTCAACACGCACTCTTAGATATATAGCCATGACTATATCAGTGTGACTTTGGTTTATGGTCACGGTCTAAGGCCGTGACCCTACCGAGACCAGATTTATAGGGAAACTTGGTGCCAAAATGGTCACGGTTGGATCACGGCTGATATCCATGACTCACACGAGTCACGACTATTATTTGTGATCACATGCGAGACTATCCATTACCACACTACATCACGAACTTTGTCATTCCTATTTTGGGTATGGTCACGGCTATGGGTCGTAACACCTTTCTGTGACTACTCGCCCAATTTGGTGTAGTGTCTGCGTATTATTTTACAGACCTTATGAGAGAAGCAGTTATATGTTAAATTTAATAAATGTGAATTTTGGCTAGACAGGTTAGTATTTTAAGGCATATTATTTATGTTGATTGCATTTGTGTTAATCCCAAGAAGGTGTAAGTAATAATAAATTAGGAAAGACCAGCTAGTGTGACGGAGGTGCATAGTTTTTTGGGATTGGTTGGATATTATAGGAGATTTATACTGGAGTTTTCTTCTATTGCATTGAAATTGACTAAGCTTACCAAAAAGGAGAACATGTTTGAGTGGGATGATGATTGTAAGAAAAGATTTGAAAATTTAAAGGGTAAGTTGACATCAACTCCGGTATTGACGATTCCAACATGTACAGAAGGTTTATTCATTTATAGTGATGCCTCTTATCAAGGACTTGATTGTGTGTTAATGCAACATGGAAAAGTAATTATCTCTTTCTCGATAATTAAATATACATGAACGCTACTACCCTATACATGATCTTGAGTTAACCGAGGTAGTTTTTGCACTAAAGATCTGAAGACATTACTTATATGGTGTAAGTTGTGAAATTTCTACTGACCATCAAAGTTTAAAATACTTGTTTACTTAAAAGGACTTCAACTTGAGTCAAATAAGGTGGATGGAAGCTATAAAAGATTATGACCGCACAATACATCACCATCCGGGTAAGGCTAATGTTGTTGTTGATGCTTTCAGTATAAAATTTCTTGGTAGAGTATCTTGTATTTATTGTATTCGAGTTGACCTGCAGAGAAGTTAGCTTTATTGGGGGTGAAATTAACTTTAAGTGATTCTTGCAGAATAGTAGCACATTTAAATGCTAGACCTATGTCTATAGATCGAATAAGACAAGCACACGAATGAGATATTGGTGCGTTTAAATAAAGCTTATGATTCAAGTGCAAATCTATCGCAACAAGTAATATCCGATAAGTACGGAATCGTGATCCACAGGGATTGAAGCGCTCCTAAGATATTAGGTTAAAGGGATTCTCTAAACATCACAAAAGTTAAAGTGTAAAAGATGACTTAATAGTTTGGAAAAGTGATTGAGGGTAATCTCTAAACTAACATGCTATTTGATGAATAGGTAATTAATTAATAATTAGGGAACTATGAAAAGAACTACGATAAGCTTGAGTTCAAGATATTAAAGGGATCGAGGAACATTCTCCCACCTCGGATTCACAAAGAAGGGGATTATAGGGCTTGGTTGAAATTAATTCTAATCGAGGATAACTAATTAAGTCCGAACATCAACCATGTAGAGGCTAAACTCAACAATGGAGGATAGGGGTTAGTTAGTTATTGCTAGATGGGTTGGGTTTATAGTAAAGCTTCAAACTCTACCCCTTGCATGACAAGAGAAGTTAAGAAACTATGATACTCCAATACCAACACTTTAAGTTCCATTAGAACAATTATAAACCAAACCCTAAATATGAAGTTCAAGCATCCAAGGTGGGATTATGATCCCCAATCATAAGTTTAGCTACTCATAATTGAAACCAAACTACACATGCTAGTTAACAACATAATTAAGTTAGTTATCTAGTTTAAACACCAACCAATACAAGAGATGGAATTAAATGCAAATTAAAGCTAGTAGATCAAGTAGAGAAGAAGTAAATGAACCTTTCTTGCTTTAATAACCACAATTCAACTAGTAATCAAAGCTTCACAAGTGGGTAAAAACCATAAATGAACTTGACCTAGGAGAGAGAAGAGAGTGTTTTTCTATATAACCAAATATCTAACAAAAGCAATCTATCTCTATCAATGAGGAAAAATAAGGGATATATTCCAAAAATCCAACCAAAATGGCAAACTAGTAATAAGAAGAAAGCTGGAAATGCAGGGCCGAATCGATTCGGAAGTATAGAGATGTTGCCCTGTCTGAATCCGAATCGATTCGACTGAATCCCGAATCGATTCGGGCCTGCTCAAAAAGGAAGGATGCACTACTTTGGCATTATTTCTCCCATGTTTCACCGAAACTTCCGTAACTTCTTCGTTCGAGATCGGATTCAAGCACCGTCGGAGGTCACGCAAAGATAAGAAGAAGGCCTACAACTTCCGCGAAGAAATTGGGATCAAAACCCGAGTGCTGAAATTACCAAAATGCCCCCGACTGTGCAAGTGTCAACGAAACTTCTCCGGATCAAAACCAAACTTCCCAATATGCATTCCCGAGACCTATAAAAGCTCAATAAAGACACATACAAAGTATATATGATGAATTCAAGGGTTAGTCAATAAATGAGTATAAGAACCGGAAAATACATGCACGGGAATGCTAAAATGTACAAATTAACGGGGAATAAAATACAATAAAAGTGATGAATCACACCCCCTAACTTATACATTGCTAGTCCCGAGCAATGAAGTATGAAGAAACAAGTGGTGTCAATAAAACAAAAATAGATTAATTATGTACATAGAAGGAAAAATGCCACTTTCGTAGGCGAACGATTGCATTTAGCGTATGCAATAAGCCGTTTTAAACCCCTAGGTGGCCCTAGGGGACGAGTGAGGTCTCGTGAGGGTTTTCAGGGATGACACCCACAAATATCAAATCAACTCATACTATGATATGACAAAAACCAATGCGTAGCTCAACAAATATCTAATAAGCACAATTTATTTAACAAAGTGAACAACGCTCACACAAAAGACGGCAATTATCGGCATTAAACAAATAACTTCAATAAAAATTGAAACCATGGAAATGAAAAATAAGCGGACACATGTGGTAATTTATATTTGGTAAAACTTTCAAAATTCATCTAAATGCTAAGGAATGCATACTCAAGTTCTATCTGGTTGTTACACTCAACAAATGAAACACTCAGAATTGGGATGTAACACACATGGGACATGCGGACATAAAGAGTAATTGTAAAGGGAAACTAGGCCACACACATGTCATCAATGAAGAACGCAATATAAAAGTGAAAAATATAATCTCATGAAAGGATATCGCATATTAACCAAGATAAAAGCATTTAAACAGATTATCGCTAATGTTCGACCTTTGAATCACATCACCCTAGGATCAAATAGGACTTTTAGGGTATAGAATTTCGGCTAGGTTAGGGTTAGGAAAAGAAAGGGATGTGTGTAGGATCAAAGGAGATTCGGGAATAACGCGCGGGATAATGGATTTAATGGGCAATTTAGGAATCGAAATCAAATTCCAAAAGCAAGGTATTCATGAGAGTGAGACTTTGATTTTCATGCACATGGTGAAATGGGATCAACTAGGACACATTTTATTCTATATTTCTTTTCTTTCTTTTTCTAACTTTTTCTTTTCTTTTTCTCTTTTTCTTTTATTTTTCTCTTAGACCACTCATAGCTTGATTGCAATCCATATAAATAACATCATTCAATCCCGGGAATAATCCCTATTCAAGGTATGGGAGGAGTAAATAAGGGTTTAGGACTCCAATGTGGAGTTGGACAAGGGATTTGGGGACGAAACGAAAGGAATAATAAGGCTCAAAGGGGTTGACTAGGGAAAACATTTAAGGGTACGGTTAAGGTCATATGGGTTAAACAACAACGAGGGCCTATAATCCTTTCCTAAAGTTTCATGTGATTCACAGGACTCAACACCATTGAAAATCATGATCAAGTGATAAATCAATTAATATGCAATTAAATGAAAAGAAAATGAGATTGACAACGAGTTCATTAACAAGAAAGAGATAGAGTGGATGTATACGCTCACAAATGACGATAAGCCTCAATTTTCACTTTTGTAAGGGTAAAGCATGCGCCTTAAATTAACGAATTAGAAAAGCTTTAAACCAAATCATAAATAATTATTTGTGTAAATGCTCAAAGCTTCACAGTATAATTTTATGAGGCTATTCACAATGCAAATAATAACGGGATAAAAGCTAATAAATCAATAACTCGAAGCATGCTTCATAGCTAGACAATAGGATAAGCCGATCATATAAGTAATCATAGTAAATATAAGAGATTTTTTTTAAAAAAAAAATTTATATATATAAATAAATAAATAAATACTAACATGGTAACCGGCATCAGAAATGTAATCCATACTCCCTAACTTGAATGAAACATTGTCCCCAATGTTAGTAGGGATAAAAAGGGAAAAGGGGTTAGAAAATAGTTACCCCGTAAGGAGTAACTCGAGAAACGCGCAACGGCATGCCCATTACATATTAGTACTAAAAACAACAATATATACAAAAGAGATATATACAAGAACAAATATGAAAATGAAAATAAGTAATTTCACTAATAATCACAAGTTGTATACATGGGGCACAAAAACCAAAATCAGAAAATACACTAAATGTACTCTCTCTTCCCCACACCAATACACAACTAAAATGTTACAAACCCAAAAGTCAGCAGTAGAGAAAGTGGGATGACATCGCCCTACATATGGTTCGGATAACAGCTCAAGTGTTCGGGCGCATTGGGGTCATGAGGGGCGTAGGGATCATAACGGTACGGAGGCACGACAGCCTCGCCCCCACGAATATAAGCAAATAAATCCATCTGTGTCCGGGCAATCATGGAAGTATCTCGTTGATAGTCAGCCTGGAACGATGTGAAGTTCATCATATAGGTGCCCCGAACTCGATAAAATCAGCCTACAACTCATCCATCCGCACCCCAAGATATGTAATGGGGTCAAGAGTAGGTGGCACGGGAGGTGGGACTGGATGAGGTACATCCGGAATATCTGGCTTAGGGGCATCAAACATACGCTTTTTCCTGCTCTCCCAATAATCCTGCCCCAAGCTTTTAGCAATGGTCTTATCATTAAACACCTTGGGCAGCCTAGGTATCTTGTCGCTGACCAACACCTCACACCCGGCATCCTTGCAAATCCGAGAAATTAGTCGCGCATAAGGAAGAGTTGTGGTTCCCTTCTCGCTATAGGCAGCGTTCACTATTTGATGCAACATGAGGGCGGGAAGACTAATGACCATTTCATCCCCTAAAAAACTATATAAGAAGAGGGCCTGCTTGTAACGGAGGACAGCCTTGGAATGATGGAATTAACGACGATGAGATGGAGGATACGATGTACATTGGACATGCCCGAAGTGGGGAAAGTCTCCCCCGCCCAAATCTTGTCGGGTGCGAGATGCAAAATGAGTACCTCTTGTGGAAGCTGAGGCGCATCTGCAAGGACCAGGTAATGATAGAGCTCGGGGTTAGAAACCCCGCTAAGGTGCGCAGCCAAGATGGGCTTAAAAATAGTAATCCGCCTCCCTCTCACATACGCTTCATACGTGCTGCCACGCATAGATACTAGAGAAGCATAAAAACGGCGCACGTGATCCTCGTTGACCTCCCCTCTCATGGAAAAATGGGCCTCCCAATTGAATTTGGCTAAATATCGTCTTACAGAAGCCGGCATCTCATCCCAAATCACCTCCTTCTCAATAGCAATCGGGCTATTGGTTTTGAACATGGCCCGATACCACTCCCTCTCATCCTTGGAACGAAAAATTTCAAAACCCTCCCCTCCCCATCCAGTAACAACACTGGATGATGGCTTGTTTACATTAGGAACCTACAAAACATTAATTCATTACACACACCATAAGTGCGATGCATAAAATCAAAGTAATCGTGAAATTTGGGGAAACTAGGTTCGGAGGGTGCGCGTTGGGAAAAATTGGTCGAGTAGATGTAACCGACGCACACCACACTCAAGCAAGGACAATTTAACAAGAATGTGCGATAAAAGGTGCAAAGATAGAGATTTAGCATACAAAATCTCCACAGGGGAATTTTATCGAACACTTAGTTGTAACAACCCGCCTAATAAGATACCGGGCGATCACTCCAATATTAAATTAAAACAGGAGTTTCATATGGATCATTCAAAGCATCACTGTCGAAAATCCAATTAATTACTAATATCCTATTAGGTGGCCGTTAAAAACTTTTATCTAACTACTCTTTTTAGCGCACAAATTAAAACATTCACAATTAAATGCGTAATGAACTGAAATGGAAAAGAAAGGAACTAAAATAACCGAACACTCGGTCCAAATAATACAACCATATCGAATGCTGTACTGAAAGAATAAATAAATGCAATTGAGCCATTGGCTCGAGTGTTTATACAATATCTCCTATCTAGAGTACAAGGAAAGAAACGTCTACCGATAACCTGCAAGCATCCACAGCTGCTGCAGCAGACGTCTGACTCGAAAGAGTTTCCATCCAGGCGTCCCTGTGTCTGGACACCTATATATACATAGTATAGAGAAAGAAAGGAGAGTAGACAAACGGGTCAGGGCCCGAATGTTTAGAAAATATTTTGCAAGTGCATAAATGCTTTATTTTTAGAAAAATAGTTTTATCTCATATTTAAATTGGTATCGCACTCTCGTGAGATACCCCTCACCTCTCCTCTAACAGTGCACACCTAACGCATCTATCTAGAACATTCTAGTCAAGCTACCCTGCTAAACTAGTCTATCACCCAACCACTATCTAACCTAGATAGTCAAACAAATGTACTAAGGGCCAAACTTCACTTTAATCTCGACGCTATGCCATGTTCGTGCGTGGGGTGTCTCGCGAAGCGAAATCCAAACAAGGAACCCCCCCGATACACTACTATGTAGCAAGGTCGATCTTTGAGATCCGCCAGTCCCTCAGTACAGAAAGATATATAATATATATATCATAACATTTAATAATATAAGAGCACTAAGGATTAAACTTCTCCCCAGTCTCAACACAGTGCCATATTCGTGCGTGGGGTGTCTCGCAAAGCGAAATCCAAACAAGGAATCCCCCCGATACACTACTATGCGGCACGGTCGATCGTCGGGATTCATTAGACCCTCGGCACCCAGTTTATACATATACATACATCTACAATATACTTCCGGATAATATAAATATCTCCCGGACTGAGGATTACTTGATACATAAAGTATTTATAAATACTTATCCTTTTTATTTCAAAACTTCCATTTCCCTTCTCATATCCTGGAAATGTATTTATAAAAGCCAATTCATTATCATGAATTGCTTTAACAAACCATATACTTTTTGAAAGCCAATTTTATTAACATAAAAAGCTTTTCCTTTATCAATTATCCCATTTCCCTTTTTATATTCAGGAAATGTATTCAAAGACATTTTCATTATCATAAAAATGCTTTGATCAAAACATATGCTTCCACATCCCTTCTTCCATCCGGGAAGTGTTACCGAAGCCCATTTATATATAACCCATTTCCCTTCCTATATCCAGGAAATGTAATTAAAGCAAATCCATTATTATGAACTGCTTTAATAAAAACGCATTCTAAGACCGCCCGTACGGATTTCTCCACCGTGCGCGCCCCTAAATGGCTATCATCTTCCAGGGCCTCCAAGACAACCTGGGATCCTATATCGAAAGACGTCGGGAAGCGACCATGTGCCTGCGGGATAGTCAAGACCACACCCAGAATCTCCTAACCAGCGCAGAAAATATAACAACAAACGCTCACATGGCCTATAGGACTATATCCACCCTGCATCATTAGCCAGGGGGCTTCACCATACGAACGCAACTTCCCTTATGATAGCGATTTAGAGAGGTGTGTAATCCATATTTTATTAATTATGAAAAACATTTCTCTTTCCATTTTGAAAATATTCATTTATATATTTTCAAAATCATTTCCATCATCATATATATATATATATATACCTAAAACACACAGTATATACATATCCTATATATTCTTCCTAGAATATATATATAAACGGCCTTAGTGGCCTATAGCATCTAACGATGATAATAATCCCAAAGATTCCCTCCGGGAATCATAATCATGCATTGATATTAGCATGATTCTAAATCCAAAGTATTTCTTACTTTAATAATCACTATATACTTTAATCCTATTCTAAGGATTTATTGGATATCTCCAATGATACTATTTTCCTCAAAGTGAAGTATATATTATATATATATACCCCCAAATTATCCTAATTGGTAATTCAACTCCCCATACTCTTAAAGGGAGAAAACTAGAAATTCTGGCCTAAGCGAATCGATTCGCCCCTTTAGCGAATCGATTCGGGTGGGCGAATCGATTCGGTTCCCAATCCGAATCGATTCGAAAAGTATTCTGCAAACAGGTCTGCAAATGGCGAATCGATTCGGTCTGTACCCGAATCGATTCGGCCCATTGCAGAAACCCAATTCCTCTTAGGCGAATCGATTCGGCCTGTTCAAGGGTCACAGTTTGGGCGATTTATCAAACTCCAAAATACCCAAAAATCAATCCAAATTCATTTCCGGGGTTTCTAAACTACCCCAAAAATTATCCCGAACATCTACGACATTAATTCTAGCCATAATTTTTCCAATTCCCGATTTGATTTCCGAGTTGGTACTTTCAACCCGGAGCTGTCATCTTGTAAAAATCATATCAAATCGTAGAAAATTCAGAAAAATTTGCGGTCGGCGCCCACGCGACCGTATCGAAAAGATCTACAACTTTCGTGTTTTGGCCGAAAGCTAAATCAATTATTTTCCTACTCAAAATAACCCCACAAGATTTCGGGTTACTATTCATCGTCCCTACCAAAATCCCAAACTCCATTTTTCTCCATTTTTGTTGTTTCTAACCTCACCCAACAACTCAGTAAACATCTAATCTATGTTTTACAACTAACACGTCAATTATTTTGGGGTGTTGAATCATTTCTCTTAGTTTTAAACCCTAAAACCATAAAAACCCCAACTTAACATTTAAACCCATTTTATACTCCATTAACATGGTTTTGATACTAAAAATCATTAAGAGTTTACACTACATCAATGTGTAAACTCATAATCAACTTTTACCCAATTTATTTTAAGGGTTCTAACCCTAAAATCATGTTTATACCAAATGTGATATGAGAGGATTGCAAAAATGAAATAAAGCAAGTAAACACTTGCCTCGTGGATGAAATCCGACGACCTCGAGTCGAATCCGGCGGAGTTTGGCCGGAGTTCCCATTTCTCCTCCTCTTTTCTTCTTCCTCTCTCTCTTCTCTCTCTTTTCTTCTCTTTTCTTTCCCTTCTCCCTCTTTAAATAAGAAGAAAAGGGGTTTAAACCCTTAAAACCCAAAAACGACTCGTTTACCCAATTACGAGTTACTTTTACCTCTAAAATTATCCGAAACTCATTTTCGACAATCGGACACTCTTTTCCGACTATCTCGACCATTCCGAGAATTATGGCGCAGTCGAAATTCCCATCCGAGGTACTTGACCGCAAATCACTATTCCAACCCAAAATAAATAAATGCGGGTTTTCCCATTAAAAATCTTACCTCGTGTCGCTTTTCTCCACGACGACATATAATTAAAATATTTCGACCTATATAGTCCCAAAAATAATCACAACATCCTTCGATAATCATTCAATCCTCGAAAATCCTAGAAATCACTATTTCGAGAAATTCTCCAAATTGCCAATTTATTCAATTAGGGAATTTAATTGTCTCCAAAAAGAACGGGTTGTTACACTCTCCCCCTTACAACGGAATTTCGTCCTCGAAATTCAGATGTAGCCTACACCCTCTAACTAGGATTACTACAAATCCTAAAACCTCAAGGAAAAAGATACTAACCTAATGGTTCCGAACCATACACTATGCGGCTACCGCAATCATAAAGTAACGCTAATACGTCACTCAATACCCATCCTCTAAAATGCCTCTTGGCATGGATTTCAATCTGGTGTACTACTCCTATCTTAGCTAGGCGGTACATCAAACTACCTTACCAAGGTGCCCATACACCTTTCTAACTTGTGCATATCAGCACAAACATTACGAACGTCTGACACGCATCACTCTCTCCCAGTAAGGGTCTCCTTTCCTCGGTGTAATACTCATCTATGGGTCCTCCGAACCCGCGCATTTCAATACTCCTAACCTCGGCGCTACTAATACTAGCGAACCTATATCCTAGAAATCTACGATCTAAGTGTTACCCTACCTACACGAAACTAATATAATCCTAAGTATGTCCCTAGTGCCCAAGGCCTCTCTCAACTCCCGACAAGTGCTTGGTTTCATGCGTGGGACGTCTCGCCAAGGCGAAATCCAAACAAGGAACCCTCCCGTTACACTACTCCCTCGCGTAGTCGGTCATCGAGATATAACGACCCAAGGCACAGAAGCGGGACGTCCTAAATCCTACTAGGCTAGCCTATGAACGCATTCCTACTATCTTATCCTTCCGCCCATACAGAAGGAAACCTAACAAATCAAGTGCCCACTTTCTGTAGAAAGTGTCACGAACATAATACCCAAAATGGAGCTCCTCAAAACTTGCCTTTTCATTAAGGCCTGACTATTGTCCTCAATTAAATTTCTCTAAGTCCAACCTTACCCACCCATTTGTGGCGAAGGAATCATTTTAGTGCTTTTCCATAGCACAATTTTCCATAAGTATTTTAACATTATGTGGCTTATAGTCTATAGTGGTTCATCCACACTATAAGACCGTTCCACAAGATCAACATCCTTGCATCCCATAACAGCTCCCCACTCCCGACGCTGTTAAGAGTCATGTGTGGAGTGTCTCGCAAAGCGAAATCCAAACAAGGAACCCCTCCACACATTAACCCTTGACTTCGTTGGTTATGGAGTTCTGTCATTTAAACATGCAACCGGGATAACCCTATCCCCTAATCCAACAAAAGGTGATCTGAACTCCTATCTCTAACTAAGAGTCATACCACCCTGCGCTCGCACTCGTTCCTAAGTCCTTGCGCAAACTAATACTGAGCTAAATCTTATCGCTCAACAACAATTCTGTGGGCCTTAAATTATATTTATAAGGTCGCCACATATACCATCCAAAATAAGGAAGCCTCTGCTCATTGAGGTTCCATAAATCCGTAATAGCAAGGGTGTACTCAACCTGTATCAAGGTGAGACACCACAATAACAACCCGTTCCTTCCAGGAACTGCGGACACGATAGACTTGCCATCATTAGCCTGCTATCGCTCCGTTACACCATATACCGTATACGTATATATACAAAGTATAATCACCCGCCTCTATGGCGAATGAAGAGAAATAAAATTCCGCTATTGCGGAAAACACATAGGCATACATTATAATGTTATCGAGACCTCCACAACTCAAAATACACACACGAGTCTAGGGATAACTAATACCGCGACTTCATCTAGTCACGCCTAATATACCTCCTCAATTGAGGTAAAACTCATAACCACAATTTCATTATAACGATTTCCCCGAGTGGATGTCCAACCATGGGGTCCTCGAACATACCCATTCTTTAGTGAGCCCATCCTCCTTGGAAAGGACTCAATATTCATTGCACCACACTCACTTTGCCACTTTGCCATAATACTCTTTATTCACCGTCGGCCCCTGGCTGAACCTTAGGCGAATAATTCCCAAAACTGCATTCTTCTCGTCCTGTTGATTCATGGGGACTCACGGTGAGAACTATCCGTAAGATCCCTTTGGAACCCTTATCTTCACGGGGAAATCCAACTTTAGTACCACTTTCTATCACAGTAGTACTTGGTTGCTCATAACTACTATACTTTAGTAGTCGTCGCAACAGTCCTTAGCATTTGCCACAAGGAGAGTGGCATCTACTAAGATCCTCGTCCCCGTTTCTACCAGCTCCCCCAGCTAAGCTCCTACTCCTGCTGCCCTCCGAGCTCCGCACATGATTCGCAACGAGCGCGTAACAGATTTCTATAATCTTCTAATATGGCAGGAGTTCGAAATCTCACAAGAGATATCAACAATCCTAATCCTGGGGCTCTATACAAATCGAGAGCAACGCTGAAAGCGTAGTACGTCCGCACAGATTCCTAAAGACACTAGAACCTGACGCTCTGATACCATCTGTAACAACCCGCCTAATAAGATACCGGGCGATCACTCCAATATTAAATTAAAACAGGAGTTTCATATGGATCATTCTTAGCATCACTGTCGAAAATCCAATTAATTACTAATATCCTATTAGGTGGCCGTTAAAAACTTTTATCTAACTACTCTTTTTAGCGCACAAATTAAAACATTCACAATTAAATGCGTAATGAACTGAAATGGAAAAGAAAGGAACTAAAATAACCGAACACTCGGTCCAAATAATACAACCATATCGAATGCTGTACTGAAAGAATAAATAAATGCAATTGAGCCATTGGCTCGAGTGTTTATACAATATCTCCTATCTAGAGTACAAGGAAAGAAACGTCTACCGATAACCTGCAAGCATCCACAGCTGCTGCAGCAGACGTCTGACTCGAAAGAGTTTCCATCCAGGCGTCCATGTGTCTGGACACCTATATATACATAGTATAGAGAAAGAAAGGAGAGTAGACAAACGGGTCAGGGCCCGAATGTTTAGAAAATATTTTGCAAGTGCATAAATGCTTTATTTTTAGAAAAATAGTTTTATCTCATATTTAAATTGGTATCGCACTCTCGTGAGATACCCCTCACCTCTCCTCTAACAGTGCACACCTAACGCATCTATCTAGAACATTCTAGTCAAGCTACCCTGCTAAACTAGTCTATCACCCAACCACTATCTAACCTAGATAGTCAAACAAATGTACTAAGGGCCAAACTTCACTTTAATCTCGACGCTATGCCATGTTCGTGCGTGGGGTGTCTCGCGAAGCGAAATCCAAACAAGGAACCCCCCCGATACACTACTATGCAGCAAGGTCGATCTTTGAGATCCGCAAGTCCCTCAGTACAGAAAGATATATAATATATATATCATAACATTTAATAATATAAGAGCACTAAGGATTAAACTTCTCCCCAGTCTCAACACAGTGCCATATTCGTGCGTGGGGTGTCTCGTAAAGCGAAATCCAAACAAGGAACCCCCCCGATACACTACTATGCGGCACGGTCGATCGTCGGGATTCATTAGACCCTCGGCACCCAGTTTATACATATACATAATTCTACAATATACTTCCGGATAATATAAATATCTCCCGGACTGAGGATTACTTGATACATAAAGTATTTATAAATACTTATCCTTTTTATTTCAAAACTTCCATTTCCCTTCTCATATCCAGGAAATGTATTTATAAAAGCCAATTCATTATCATGAATTGCTTTAACAAACCATATACTTTTTGAAAGCCAATTTTATTAACATAAAAAGCTTTTCCTTTATCAATTATCCCATTTCCCTTTTTATATTCAGGAAATGTATTCAAAGACATTTTCATTATCATAAAAATGCTTTGATCAAAACATATGCTTCCACATCCCTTCTTCCATCTGGGAAGTGTTACCGAAGCCCATTTATATATAACCCATTTCCCTTCCTATATCCAGGAAATGTAATTAAAGCAAATCCATTATTATGAACTGCTTTAATAAAAATGCATTCTAAGACCGCCCGTCCGGATTTCTCCACCGTGCGCGCCCCTATATGGCTATCATCTTCCAGGGCCTCCAAGACAACCTGGGATCCTATATCGAAAGACGTCGGGAAGCGACCATGTGCCTGCGGGATAGTCAAGACCACACCCGGAATCTCCTAACCAGCGCAGAAAATACAACAACAAACGCTCACATGGCCTATAGGACTATATCCACCCTGCATCATTAGCCAGGGGGCTTCACCATACGAACGCAACTTCCCTTATGATAGCGATTTAGAGAGGTGTGTAATCCATATTTTATTAATTATGAAAAACATTTCTCTTTCCATTTTGAAAATATTCATTTATATATTTTCAAAATCATTTCCATCATCATATATATATATATACCTAAAACACACAGTATATACATATCCTATATATTCTTCCTAGAATATATATATAAACGACCTTAGTGGCCTATAGCATCTAACGATGACAATAATCCCAAAGATTCCCTCCGGGAATCATAATCATGCATTGATATTAGCATGATTCTAAATCCAAAGTATTTCTTACTTTAATAATCACTATATACTTTAATCCTATTCTAAGGATTTATTGGATATCTCCAATGATACTATTTTCCTCAAAGTGAAGTATATATTATATATATATACCCCCAAATTATCCTAATTGGTAATTCAACTCCCCATACTCTTAAAGGGAGAAAACTAGAAATTCTGGCTTAAGCGAATCGATTCGCCCCTTTAGCGAATCGATTCGGGTGGGCGAATCGATTCGGTTCCCAATCCGAATCGATTCGAAAAGTATTCTGCAAACAGGTCTGCAAATGGCGAATCGATTCGGTCTGTACCCGAATCGATTCGGCCCATTGCAGAAACCCAATTCCTCTTAGGCGAATCGATTCGGCCTGTTCAAGGGTCACAGTTTGGGCGATTTATCAAACTCCAAAATACCCAAAAATCAATCCAAATTCATTTCCGGGGTTTCTAAACTACCCCAAAAATTATCCCGAACATCTACGACATTAATTCTAGCCATAATTTTTCCAATTCCCGATTTGATTTCCGAGTTGGTACTTTCAACCCGGAGCTGTCATCTTGTAAAAATCATATCAAATCGTAGAAAATTCAGAAAAATACGCGGTCGGCGCCCACGCGACCGTATCGAAAAGATCTACAACTTTCGTGTTTTGGACGAAAGCTAAATCAATTATTTTCCTACTCAAAATAACCCCACAAGATTTCGGGTTACTATTCATCGTCCCTACCAAAATCCCAAACTCCATTTTTCTCCATTTTTGTTGTTTCTAACCTCACCCAACAACTCAATAAACATCTAATCTATGTTTTACAACTAACACGTCAATTATTTTGGGGTGTTGAATCATTTCTCTTAGTTTTAAACCCTAAAACCATAAAAACCCCAACTTAACATTTAAACCCATTTTATACTCCATTAACATGGTTTTGATACTAAAAATCATTAAGAGTTTACACTACATCAATGTGTAAACTCATAATCAACTTTTACCCAATTTATTTTAAGGGTTCTAACCCTAAAATCATGTTTATACCAAATGTGATATGAGAGGATTGCAAAAATGAAATAAAGCAAGTAAACACTTGCCTCGTGGATGAAATCTGACGACCTCGAGTCGAATCCGGCGGAGTTTGGCCGGAGTTCCCATTTCTCCTCCTCTTTTCTTCTTCCTCTCTCTCTTCTCTCTCTTTTCTTCTCTTTTCTTTCCCTTCTCCCTCTTTAAATAAGAAGAAAAGGGGTTTAAACCCTTAAAACCCAAAAACGACTCGTTTACCCAATTACGAGTTACTTTTACCTCTAAAATTATCTGAAACTCATTTTCGACAATCGGACACTCTTTTCCGACTATCTCGACCATTTCGAGAATTATGGCGCAGTCGAAATTCCCATCCGAGGTACTTGACCGCAAATCACTATTCCAACCCAAAATAAATAAATGCGGGTTTCCCATTAAAAATCTTACCTCGTGTCGCTTTTCTCCACGACGACATATAATTAAAATATTTCGACCTATATAGTCCCAAAAATAATCACAACATCCTTCGAAAATCATTCAATCCTCGAAAATCCTAGAAATCACTATTTCGAGAAATTCTTCAAATTGCCAATTTATTCAATTAGGGAATTTAATTGTCTCCAAAAAGAACGGGTTGTTACATTAGTGTGCAGTGTATGGAAAGTCGGGTGAAAATGACATTTTGAATGTGAAACAACCCCAATAAATACAACTGAATCATCAAAGCAACATGAACAAGTTGTATTTGTCGGATTCATATCATAAACAATGAGAGAATGTGGAGTTTCATGCAGAAAATGTGGATTTTTACAACACTCCATTTAACCCTACTTTCATACCAAGAACACTAAATAAGATATGAAATCAATTTAATAGGGTTGAATTAGTTACCTTGGATGAGGATGCCTTGGATGAGGAAGCCATGAGGGTGAAAATGAATGGAAGAAGGGAAATGGTATGGGAGAGGTGGAGTTCTTCGGTTAAGAGAGAATGAGAAGTGGAATTAAAACAAATGAGGAGTTTTAAGTGACCTGGTGAACCGAATCGATTCGGTAGTTAACCTAATCGATTCGCTACTCTCGAATTCCACACTGTCTAAGAGCGAATTGATTCGTCAGGGACGAATCGATTCGCAAGTAGAGACCTGACACTTTACGTTTATCGAATCGATTCAGCATTAACCCGAATCGATTCGCAAACTCTTAATTGGCTACTGGGAAGGGTCGAATCGATTCAGTGATTAACTGAATCGATTCGGGAACTGAGTTCCAACTTTCTGCTTTGCTGTTTCATCATTCACACTTGGGTAAAAGGATTGGGCTGCTAATAAGTAGATTTTTGGACCCTAAAGATGGTGATTAAGATGTGCAAATGGTCCGGGATAAAAATATTGCACCCCACACATGCCGGGGGATGCTCGGTACAGAACAAATATGATTCCGAAGTCCTATGGAGCCCCGTAAACGAGGTCGGACAATGGAATTGTGTCCGAACATGGGTTAAATGGTTCTAGGAAAGGCTTGAGATGCTGACCATTGACCTTCAACAACTTCCCATCAGATGGGTTCTCAACCTCAATTGCACCGTGATGATAGATGATCTTAACAACAAACGGACCCGTCCACCTAGACCTTAGCTTCCCCAAAAACAAATGTAACCTAGAATCGTATAAGAGTACTTTTTTAAGAGGGTAAAATGTTTTTTGGGATATGTTCTTGTCGTGCCTCTCTTTTACCCTTTGCTTATAGATTCTCGCGTTCTCATACGAATCATTCCATAGTTCTTCCAACTCATTGAGTTGGAGCATTCACTTCTTACCGGCCTTGTCTAGATCAAAATTCAATTTTTTAATCGCCCAGTAGGCTTTATGTTCGATTTCAATTGGTAAATGACATGGTTTGCCATACACTAGTCTAAAGGGAGACATACCCAAGGAAGTTTTGTAAGTGGTACTATATGCCCATAATGCGTCAGGAAGCCGAAGAGACCAATCCTTGCGGTCGAGATTGACCGTCTTCTCTAGGATGTGCTTTATCTCTCGATTGGCCAATTCAGTTTGGACACTTGTTTACGGGTGGTAGGTAGTTCCAACTTTATGAGCTACCCCATACTTTCTCATAAGATTAGCAAACGGAGAATTACAAAAATGAGTTCCGTTATAGCTTATGATCGCTTTCGGAGTTCCAAAACGCGAAAGTATGTGTTCCTTAAGGAACTTCAACACCACCCTATGATCATTGGTTTTGGACCCAATGGCTTCTACCCACTTGGATACGTAATCGACGACCACAAGGATGTAAAGATTACCAAAAGACGGGGGGAATGGGCCCATGAAATCAATTCCCCAACAGTCAAAGACTTCAATTTCTGAAATGGGGAACATTGGCATCATGTTTCGACGGGTTATAGCGTCTAATTTCTGGCAACGATCACACAAAACGCAGAATTCGTGTGCATCCTTAAAAAGTGTGGTCCAATAAAGTCCGCATTGCAAGATTTTTGCGGCGGTTTTCTTGGAAGAAAAGTGGCCCCCACATGCCTCCGTGCGGGAGAATCGAATTACGCTCTCTATCTCATCATCCGGGCACATTTCTGGATGATCTGGTCGGGGCAATACTTAAACAGATACTGATCATCGAAAAAGAACTTACGCACCCAACTAAAGAATTTCCTCTTCTCTTGAGGGGTCCAATGAGATGGAATTGAACCTGTCATGAGGTAGTTCACAATATTAGCAAACCACGACAGAGAGTAAGTGGAGAACAACTGTTCATCCGGGAAGAATTCAACAATGGGGAGTTGCTCCTTGGGTGCCTCAAACGTTAAACACGACAAGTGATCCGCAACAACATTTTCTACTCCTTTTTTATCTTTAATAGTTAAATTAAACTCTTGGAGTAAGAGCACCCACCTTATTAAGCACGGCTTGGCATCCTTCTTAGACAGAAGGTATTTGAGTGTCTCATGATCCGTAAAACAAACTATGGGAGATCCCACGAGGTATGCCCAGAATTCATCCGAAGCGTAGACAACCGCTAATAACTCTTTCTCGGTGGTTGAATAGTTCAATTGAGCACCGTTAAGAGTTCAACTTGCATAGTAAATGACATGGGGCTTCTTGTCACTTCTCTATCCTAAAATAGTCCCAACCGCGAAGTCGCTAGCGTCACGCATTAATTCGAAGGGTAGGGTCCAATCAGGAGCTTGAATTATGGGAGCGGTGGTAAGCATACTTTTCAAAGTCTCAAAAGCTGCTTGACACCCATCGCTCCATTCGAACGGGGTTTCCTTGGAAAGAAGACTACACAAGGGTCTAGCAATCGAGCTAAAGTCCTTTATGAAACGACGATAAAATCCTGCATGCCCAAGGAAATACCGTACATCTTTCAGAGATTTCGGGGCGGGTAGGTTGGCAATGACCTCAACCTTTGCCCTGTCTACCTCAATACCATCTAAGGAGAAGATGTGACCTAAGACAATCCCCTTAGTGACCATAAAATGGCACTTCTCCTAGTTTAACACGAGCTTGTTCTCAACACATTTAGACGAAACCTTCTCAAGGATGGAAAGGCAATGGTCATAGGAGTTGCCAAAGACGCTGAAATCGTCCATGAACACCTCTAGACCACATTCTACTATATCACTAAACATGCTCAACACGCACCGTTAGAACGAAACAAGCGCATTACATAACCCGAAGGACATCCTTTTGTAAGCAAATGTCCTAAAAGGAAATGTGAAGGTAGTTTTGTTCTGATCCTTGATATCAAGTTCGATTTTGTTGTAACCCGAGTACCCATCGAGAAAATAATAGTAAGGATGGCCGGACACGCGTTCCAATATTTGGTCAATGAATGGACAGGGAAAATGATCCTTCAATATTATTGCATTAAGTTTTCTATAATCGATGTACACACGCCACCCAGTGGTGGTGAGTTTAGTGATCAATTCCCCTTTCGTGTTTTCTACAATGGTGACACCTGATTTCTTTGGAACAAAGTGAATTGGACTGACCCATTTGCTATCGGATATCGAATATATGATATCAGTATCTAAAAGCTTAATTACTTCTGCCCTCACAACTTCCTTCATCACTGGATTCAATCTCCTTTGCATCTCACGAGAGGGTTTTGCATCCTCTTCAAGATTAATTTTGTGAGTGAAAATTAAGGGACAAATTCCCTTCAAATTTACTATTGTCCACCCAAACTCACCCTTGTATCTCCTTAACAAGTCTATCGGCCTTTGTTCTTCACCCGCCTCGAGGCTTGATGAGACAACAACGGGATATGTCTCATTTTTGCCTAAATAAGCATATTTTAACTCAAAAGGAAATTGCTTTAATTCACGTTTAGGGAATTGCACATCCGAGGGAACTTCATAGGAATCATGAGGGGGTAAGTCCTTAATAGCAGTACACCAATTACATCATCAACTCTCTCATCCTCGTCTAACAACAATCTCATGAACTTGACCTCTTCATCATAAGAAGAATAGCTATTCTCCAAGTAACTCGGGTTCACAAGACATCCCTCTAAGGGGTCCAAAAAATATGTAGCATCAAAATGCTCCTGAACCACCTCCCTCCTCTAAAAAGTCCACTTCATGGACCTCATCATCATCATCTCCCATTTGATTCGAAACATTAAAGATGTTCATTTCCAAAGTCATATTTCCAAATGTCAGGTTTATTTGGCCATTCCTAGCATTAATTAACGCATTGGATGTGGCTAGGAAAGGACGACCAAGGCTAATGGGGGTAGTTTTACTACTAGGAGAAGTAGGATGGGTGTCCAACACCACAAAGTCCATGGGAAAATAAAATTTGTCAACTTGTATTATGACATCTTCCACAACACCCCTCGAAACCTTAACGGAGCGATCCGCTAGTTGGATTGTTATTTTTGTGGGCTTGAGGTTCCCTAGACCGAGTTATTCATAGACATGGTATGGTAGCAAATTGACACTCGCTCCTAGGTCTAGCAAAGCTTGCTCTATCTTAAAATCCCCTATCACACACGAAATGGTGGGATAACCGGGATCTTTGTATTTGGGTGGTAATTCAGATTGGATTATCGAGCTTATGTTTTCGGCCAAGAAGGCTTTCTTCCTCACAAACAACTTCCGCTTAACAGTTATTAAGTCCTTTAAGAACTTAGCATAAGCAGGGACTTGTTTGATTGCATCCAAAAGAGGTATGTTAATCTTGACTTGTTTTAACATTTCTAGTATGTCCGCATTATTAACAATCCCTTTTTGCGGGAGGAGCCTTTGAGGGTAAGGTATGGGGATAGGAAGCTTCGAAACCACATCCGGTTCTAACGGGGCTTTCCCTTCTCTCCGCTTTAAGGAGGCATCTTCGACCTCTAATGGGTAGGGAGAAACTTCCTTAACGACGGTGGAGACACTTGGAGGGGTGGGTTTATCAATGACTTTCCCGCTCCTTAGAATGGTCACATCTTTTGAACTATCAGGAGGGGGATTCAAAGTGTCAGTGACACTATTTTGCCCCATGGCCCTTTGAGGTTGGGAAGGGAATTTTCCCTTTTCTTGGATACTCAATGCCGAAGACAACTTGGAGATTTCTTTTTCAAGCCTAGAATTCGTGGCTTGTTGAGAGGTTATGAAAGATTGAAGAGTCTCTTCGAGGCTCCTCTTGTTCGGGTGAGCATACAATGGTATAATCGTAGGAGGTGGTCCCTGAGGGGGACCTTGCATTTGAGCTTGGGGTGGAGGAACTTGATTATATGGTTGCTGAAAATTATGAGGTGGGGGAATATTTTGATAATTTGGGGGAGGTGGATTTTGAGATTATTGGGGTTGCCCGTAGGAGAAACCCGGGTGGTTTCTCCACGAAGGATTATAGCCCTCACCTAAAGGAGTCATGAACGGTTTCTTGTAAGTGGCCATCGCATTGGCTTGATCGTGAAGCATCACTTTATATGCCGGAATTGTTGGACAATCCCTCATTGAGTGATCTTCAACGTCGCAAATGGCACAAGACTCCTCTACATGTGAGGGAGAAGGATGGGATAATTCCCGTCCTTTGCCATCCATTGCCTCGATACGCTTAGAAAGTTGGGATACTCTTAATGACAAATCATCTCCTTCGGTAAGGTGATATATCCCATGACTAGAGGAAGGTGGATTGGATGAACGCGCATTGGTTTTGCTAGGGTCCTAAGTGTCCTACGCTTGGGTGGTCTCCGCACAATATTTGAAATGTGCCCACGCATCATTGGGATCTAAACAAAAGAACTCACCGGAGCACATTGGCTCCACCATTTGTTTTGCATTGAGTGTAAGCCCATTGTGGAAAAAAGAGATTAATCTCCACTTTTCGAAATCGTGATATGGGCATTTATGAAGTAGCTCATTAAATCTCTCCCAACATCGCTCGAATGATTCTCCTTCGGTTTGAACGAATGTTTGGATTTTCCCCTTTAAAGAGTTGGTGCGATGAGTTGGAAAGAATTTCTTCAAAAACTGCGCTTGCATTTCGCGCCAACTCCCGATGGAATTAGGAGCTAAAGACCAAAGCCAAGTTTTGGCCTTGTCTTTTAAGGAAAACGGGAAGAGTTTGAGTCGTGTGACATCTAAAGGACAGTTTTGATCGCTAAAAGTAGCGCACTCATCCTCAAACTCTCTAACATGAAGGTACGGTTGTTCACTGTTCATGTCGTAGAAAGTAGGAAGTAATTGAATCATTCCATTACGAAAATGGAATTGCGCGGCATTGTAGGGAAAGATGATACAAGATGGAGAGGTGGTCCTCTCGGGTTGCAAGTAATCACGCATGGTCCTATACGGGGGCTCGGGTGCAACCCCCTGACTACCGTGCTCACTAACATTATCGGCCATGGTCGTGGCATCGGAGTGAGCCCAGGTATACGAAGAAGACGAGACTGAACTAGATGAGAAATAGATGGTAAATGTCTCCAATAATTCGAAGGTTCACTAGACGACGAGGATTCACGAATAGGATTTAAATTGATACTACTCGCGTCTTGCATTTACTGAATTTTAGATTTTTTTTTTTTTGGAAATCGTGATGTCACGGTGACCACAGGGAACGATAGTGTAAAGAGAATTTCTAAAACCTAAGATAGTTGCCAATCCCCGGCAATGGCGCCAAAAACTTGGTACGTTTAAATAAAGCTTATGATTCAAATGCAAATCTATCGCAACAAGTAATATCCGGTAAGTATGGAATCGTGATCCACAGGGATTGAACCACTCCTAAGAGATTAGGTTAAAGGGATTCTCTAAACATCACAAAAGTTAAAGTGTAAAAGATGATTTAATAGTTTGGAAAAGTGATTGAGGGTAATCTCTAAACTAACATGCTATTTGATGAATAGGTAATTAATTAATAATTAAGGAACTATGAAAAGAACTAAGATAAGATTGAGTTCAAGATATTAAAGGGATCGAGGATCATTCTCCCACCTCGGATTCACAAAGAAGGGGATTATAGGGCTTGGTTGAAATTAATTCTAATCGAGCATAACTAATTAAGTCTGAACATCAACCATGTAGAGACTAAACTCAACAATAGAGGATTAGGGGTTAGTTAGTTATTCCTAGATGGGTTGGGTTTGTAGTTAAGCTTCAAACACTAACCCTTGCATGATAAGAGAAGTTAAGAAACTATGATACTCCAATACCAACACATGAAGTTCCATTAGAACAATTATAAACCAAACCCTAAATATAAAGTTCAAGCATCCAAGGTGGGATTATGATCCCCAATCATAAGTCTAGCTACTCATAATTGAAACTAAACTACACATGCTAGTTAACAACATAATTAAGTTAGTTATCTAGTTTAAACACCAACCAATACAAGAGATGGAATTAAATGCAAATTAAAGCTGGTAGAACAAGTAGAGAAGAAGTAAATGAACCTTTCTTGCATTAATAACCATAATTCAACTAGTAATCAAAGCTTTACAAGTGGGTAAAAACCATAAATGAACTTGACCTAGGAGAGAGAAGAGAGTGTTTTTCTATATAACCGAATATCTAACAAAAGTAATCTATCTCTATCAATGGGGAAAAATAAGGGATATATTCCAAAAATCCAACCAAAATGGCAAACTAGTAATAAGAAGAAAGCTGGAAATGCAGGGCCGAATTGATTCGGAAGTATAGAGATGTTGCCCTGTCTGAATCTGAATCGATTCAACTGAATCCCGAATCGATTCGGGCCTGCTCAAAAAGGAAGGATGCACTACCTTGGCATTATTTCTCCTATGTTTCACCGAAACTTCTGTAATGCCCCCGACTGTGCAAGTGTCAACAGAACTTCTCCGGATCAAAACCAAACTTCCCAATATGCATTCCCGAGACCTATAAAAGCTCAATAAAGATACATACAAAGTATATATGATGAATTCAGGGGTTAGTCGATAAATGAGTATAAGAATCGGGAAATACATGAACGGGAATGCTAGAATGTACAAATTAACGGGGAATAAAATACAATAAAAGTGACGAATTAGATACAGAATTGGAGAAGGTTAGAGACAATATGAAAAAAGGGTAAAACAAATGAACTTTCCATTCCTGAGGATGACATTGTTACGTATGATAACCGATTGTGTGTACCTAATGTGCCTGATTTAAGGAGAACAATTTTAGAGGAAACCCATTATTCTTTATATTATATGCAATCAGGTAATATAAAACTGTATAAAGATTTAAAACAATGTTATTGGTGGGCGGGAATGAAACAAGACTGTTGATACCAAAATTAATATGCTGATATGGACGAATAATAAAAAGACACTTGTTGCTTTACGTGGCACGATGACGACGACCAAATCATACACACTCCGAGGAACTCTCTAACGACGAGCAACACAAAGGCGGTCCGAGATGCATCTCAGACACAGCATTAATTGTCGGATTGTCAACAGTTCAACTATTCATTGAATGCTTATTATCTTGACGCACACGCTGTATTTAATGTAGCGCCCTTTCATACGTGAGCCTCAGGGCTATAAATACATTGTATCACCCTCATTCAAAGGGGGGGGGGAATTTCTTGAGAGAGCTTGTAATCGAGAATTCCCAAACAATCAGCACTAACATAACAGTGGACGTAGGCCATTCCTTTAAGGCTGAACCACTTTAAAAATCTTTTGTCTCATTTATTTATCTGTGATTGAATAATTAGAGTAATCTAATTTTTTACATCAACAGATTGGCGCCGTCTGTGGGAATCGACTGTTGTTATCGTTTTTCACCAAAAATCATTTATCATCAATGGCAGATAATCCAGAATCCAGTAATCGAAATGCTGGAAATGCTGGAAATCCTCCAAATCCATCTGCACCTCCAGATCTGGCTGGAATTATGATGAATCTGGATCAAGGACAAACCGCCATGCAAGAAACTATGAGGCAACTCATTCAAACTCTTCACGGCGGTGCACCTACCCATTCAGGGCAAAGGAGTGGTCAGAGGCAATCGCGATCCAGACGTACTGGGTCATATCTTAATGAGGAATCTAATGATTCTTCTTATCAACCTGGGCGAACTTCATCGATACGGGCTACGGATATTGATCAACATATCACCCTTTCTCTGGAGAGAACCAGCGCCTTGGAAAGATTGAGCAGGGTGTCTCCTTTCAGTCGTTTAGGCCCTAGGAGAAATATGAGTCCACCTAGGGCCCCGTCCAGAAGTTTTCGACAACCATCAGATCGAAGAGAGGGATCAGCACAATCACGACCAGTTACTCGTCGAGATAGATCTCAGGAAGCTACGTCAGAAGAATCAATTGCTCAGACTAAGCGGCCTGAAGAAGGAAATAATGCATGGAAAGGTTCTATTCAGCGGTTGGAGGATAGACTGGGAGAAATGGCTAAGGCGAGGAACCCCTTACAGAGAACTTTTGTTCAAGGGACACATTTTGTTCAGTCCATTGTGGATTTTCCAACACCATCGAAATTCAAAGCACCTGTAATGACCCCCAAGTATGATGGAAAGACAGATCCTGTTCTTCATATAGAGCAATATCAAGCTGCTGCCGACATCTATGCCGTTCCTGACGAGATGAGGTGTAGAGAATTCTCGGGAACTCTTACTGGATCTGCACAGATATGGTACAACAATCTTCCTCAGGGTAAGATTTCAAGTTTCATTCAGTTAGCCGAGTTGTTCATTGGCAATTTCTATTTTGGAGCAAAGCCGGTAAAGCGAGTTGTGCACTTATTAAGTGTTAGACAAAAATCAGGTGAGAGTACTAGAGATTACATAACTCGTTTCAATAACGAGAAGTTGGAAGTCATAGATTACGAAGAAAAGACAGTAATCACTGCTTTGATGAGTGGGTTGTTGCCTAACAAGTTGTATTACACTTTGGCCAAAGATCCACCTACAACTATGTCCGAATTGATGGCGAAAGCAGCCAAAATCATTAATGTCGAGGAGGCTATGGCTGCGAAGAAGAATATGGATAAAGAAACCAAGGTGGAGGTCGACAAATCTAAGAAGAAAGAGCACTCCAAGAATAATAGGATGTCATGGGAAGTCCTGAAGTAATGGAGGTGACAAGCACTCCAAGAATAATAGGACGTCATGGGAAGTCCTGAAGAAATACGATAATTATACTCCATTGAAAATGGGTATTAATCATGTTTTGGAAGAAATCAAGAATAGCGAGGAAATCAAGTGGCCAAATAAACTGAGGACAACCCCTGATCTGAGGAATAGGGACAAATATTGTGAGTACCATAAAGATCATGGCCATATGACCAAAAATTGCATAGCCCTTCAGAACGAGATTCAAACGCTCATCCGAAGAGGAAAGCTATCAAAGTATGTTGATTGCAGAGGTGAAAGGAAAAATGATGATCGAACTAGAGAGCGTTCCAGATCTCCTCGTCGGACAGAGGAGAAAAAGAAAAGAGAACATGAAGATGATCCAGATGAAGACCCCGATCTTCCAAAGAAGCCAAGGCAGCCGGAACGAGAGGTATTTTCCATACATTTTGGGTCATTTGATTGTAATGTTATTACAGGAGGAGATGCTGGAGGAGGAGATCTTACTGCAGAAAGAAAGGCTTATCTCGGAGAGGCTCAAGCCTGCACATATATTCAACAAATAAATCTTGCCGAGGATGATCGTCCGAGGAAGGTAAACAAAGAGAAGCTAGTTATTGGTTTTTCAAAAAATGACCTGGAAGGTGTTCTTTACCCTCATGACGATCCTTTGGTGATCAAAGTGAGGATGAAGGACATAGTGATTTCAAGGGTGTTGGTAGACAATGGTAGTTCGGCAGACATCATGTACTATTCATGCTTTGACAGCTTGAATTTGAAATTATCTCAATTGGAACCTTATCACAGACCCCTTCTGGGTTTTGCTGGCGAGAAAGTTTTTCCACTTGGGACGATCAAGTTGGATATACTCATTGGAACTTGGCCTTCTTGCCGAACAGAAAGAATACGCTTCTTTGTGATGGATAAAAATGTGCAGTCAGCTTACAACATCATAATGGGAAGAGCTGGTTTGAAGAAATTCGAAGCAGTTCCATCTACAGTACATCAGTGCTTAAAATTCCCAACAAACTTTGGAGTCGGAGTTGTGAAAGGTGATCAAAAAATAACTCGGGAATGCTATTATTCGTCTGCCGAGAAAGAGGAACTTGAAGAGTCAAGGAAAAAGACTACTACCTACCAAGTGGAGGAAGGTACAGAAATTGAAACTCTTGATCCCAGGGATGAATCCCAACTTGT
Organism: Sambucus nigra; assembly: GCA_949130495.1. Lineage (NCBI taxonomy): Eukaryota > Viridiplantae > Streptophyta > Magnoliopsida > Dipsacales > Adoxaceae > Sambucus > Sambucus nigra. The sequence continues at coordinate 23,360,738 of OX422216.1, forward strand.
AAAAGGACAGGTGGTGGAATCTACAGAAAATGTTATTCTGGACGACGAGCACCCTGAACGAGTAACCCAGATAGGTTCATCGTTGGATGTTTCAATAAAACATGAGTTGGTAACTTTCTTGAGAAATGGGAAAAACACTTTCGCATGGAGTCATGAATACATGCCAGGAATAGATCCAAACTTCTTATGTCATGAGCTCAATGTGAATCAGGAGATCAAGCCTGTGAAGCAGAGAAGAAGAGTGTTTAGTCCCGAGAAGAATCAGGCCATACAAGAGGAGGTCGAGAAGCTCCAGAAAGCCCAATTCATTGAAGATGTGAAATATTCAGACTGGTTAGCAAATGTGGTGATGGTAAAGACGAAGAACAATAAATGGATAATGTGTGTTGATTTCACTGATCTCAACAAGGCATGCCCAAAAGATCATTTTCCATTGCCCATAATTGACCAGCTAGTGGATGCTACCTCGGGACATGAGCTGCTCAGCTTCATGGATGTATATTCTGGCTACAACCAGATCAAAATGAAACCTGAAGACAGGGAAAGTACTTCTTTAATTACCCCAAGGGGAACTTATTGTTATAATATTATGCCTTTTGGTTTGAAAAATGCAGGTGCAACATATCAGCGGCTGATGAACAAGGTTTTTGCTGAACAAATCAGTTGCAACATGGAAGTCTATGTCGACGATATGCTGACAAAAAGCAAGAGAGCTGCTGATCATCTAGTTGACTTAGGCCAGACCTTTGATCAACTGGATAAATACCAAATAAAGCTCAACCCGACGAAGTGCACCTTTGGAGTACGAGAAGGAGTGTTCCTCGGATACATCGTCTACCAACGAGGTATTGAGGCAAATCCAGAAAAGATCAAAGCTCTTTTAGGGATACGATCCCCAATGACGAAGAAAGAAGTGCAGAGTCTTATAGGACGAGTTGCGGCGCTCAACAGATTTGTGTCCCGAGCAACTGATAAATGCCTCCCATTCTTCAAAACACTTCGAAAAACTTTTGAATGGACTGATGAATGTGAGAAGGCCTTTCAAGACTTGAAAAAGTATTTGGGAGCACCTCCATTGTTATCCGGCCAATAACAGGAGAGAAGTTGTATTTGTATCTGGCAGTATCAGAGAATGCAGTCAGCTCAGCATTGATCAGATTGGAGAATGGAGTCCAGAAACCAATCTATTACATAAGTAAGGCTTTCGGAGGTGCAGAAATCAGGTACCCAAAGCTGGAAAAATTGGCATTGGCATTAATTGAAGCAAGTAGAAGAATGAGGCCATATTTCCAGGCCCATACAATCGTCGTGTATACCGACATGCCATTAAGACAAGCCCTTCACAAGCCAGAAAAATCAGGAAGATTGATGTACTGGGTAATAGAACTCGGTGAATATGATATTGTGTATGAACCCAGATCGTCATTAAAAGGGCAAGCTGTAGTAGATTTTATAACAGAGTTTACATACCCTGATACCCCCGAGGAACAAAAATTGCTCGTTGATCAACCTGTGGATGATACAGGAACAACAGACACAAGTACAGACCAATTCCGGTAGGTAAAAGGTCTCGTGGATGTAGAAAGATCATCATATTCAAACCCAGACCAACTTCGGTTGGTAAAAGGGCGAGAAGAGATGGTCGACGAGGAGCGAAAAATACTGGGGGATGATGAAAGAACACATCAGATATTTTACCGAGGAACTCTGTCAGAGAAGAAATTTGAAGACAAGTTACCTACATGGAGATTATATGTAGATGGATCATCTTGCACAACAGGTTGTGGAGCAGGGATTGTTTTAAACACCCCAGATGATATTGACATGGAGTATGCCTTGCGATTCCAATTCAAAGCCTCCAATAATAAGGCTGAGTATGAGGCCTTGATAGCAGGTCTTAATTTAGCAAAAGTTATGGAAGCATGGCAAGTAATTGTATTCAGTGATTCTCAGTTAATTGTGAATCAGATGATGGGAACATATGCAGTTAAAGGAGAATTAATGGTGAAGTACCATGCAAAGGTGATGGAGTTATTAACAGAATTTGATGTCGTTCAATTGGTGAGAATAACGAGGATGGAGAATGCGAGAGCAGACGCATTGGCCCGATTAGCATCAGTTACTCGTACCGAGCTGCGAAGGACGATACCAATTCAAGTATTAGTAAGTCGGAGCATAGTTGAAGACTTGACTGTGAATATTATTACCCTTGATTTAGGACCATCTTGGATGGATCCCATCAGGGCATACATTGAAGAAGGAGAATTACCGGAGGATAAGCTCGCCGCCAAGAAATTGAAGTATAAAGCTGCTCGGTATGTACTAACTAATGGTGTTTTGTATAGACGAGGAATTATGGCAGGTTTACAGAGATGTGTACATCCATCAGAGGTAAAAGAATTGATTGAGGAAATCCATGAAGGATCTTGTGGAGCTTATGTAGCAGGTCGGACACTTTTGCAAAGGGTGATGACACAGGGATATTACTGGCCGACGATGAGAGCTGATTGTATAGCCTATGCCAAAAAGTGTGACAAGTGCCAACGCTTTTCCTCCATCTGAAGAACTCCATAAGCATTGTTGACACCTATAACTTCCCCTTGGCCATTTTCCATGTGGGGGATTGATTTTGTTGGACCATTGCCGACGACCCGGGGAAGGTTCAAGTACCTCGTCGTTGCAGTGGATTATTTTACAAAGTGGGTGGAATCTGAGCCACTGATTGATATGACATACGAGAAGGTGTATCAGTTCATTTGGAAGAACATCATCTGCCGATATGGTCTCCCTCATGCCTTCATCACAGACCATGGAACACAATTTGACAACGAGGAGTTTGCAGCCTATTATCATCAGTGAAACATTTTGAAGGTTCATTCAGCGCCAGGCCACCCTCAAAGCAATGGACAGACTGATGTAATGAACAAAACACTACTAAATGGTTTGAAGAAGCGGCTAAGTGAAGCTAATGCCAATTGGATTAATGAGCTACAGTCAGTACTGTGGGCCTACCGAACAACTCCCCGAGCAGCAACTGGAGAATCACCATATATGCTGGCGTTTGGAAGTGAGGCTGTGATACCTGCCGAGTTGGGTCTTCCAACACATAGATTATTGAATTTCAATTCTCCGGTTAGTGACTTAATGAGAAGATTATATTTGGACATGCTTGAGGAGGTTAGAGAATATGCAGCCATTAGAAATGCTGCTTACCAACAACGAACAACTCTGTTCTATAACAAAAGGGTAAAGAAATGCGATTTAAAAGAAGGGGATTAAGTGATGAAAAGGGTTATTCAGAAGCATAATAAATTGGAAGCAAACTGGCATGGACCTTACCTGGTTGTAGAAGTTGTTCGACCAGGAACTTACCGCATAGCAACTTTAGAAGGAGAAGAATTTAAGAATGCATGGAATGCTGAACACCTCCGCAAGTATTATCAGTGATGTAAAATGTAAAAGCAGTTCCATTGATATGAATAAAACGATCATGTTTCACCATCTTCTTTCTTTATTGAAAGTTTTTCGGGGAATACTAGTGTGAAATACTACACTACCATGCTATTCATCAGCACTAAAAAATGTTCGAGCGTGATCAACTTCGGTTGGTAAGATAGCGAGAATAAAAAATATACTCCTTTGGTTAGTAGGTGTACACTAGCGTGATCAACTCCGGTCGGTAAGATAACTAGTGGACATGATAGTTCGAGCGTGATCAACTTCGGTTGGTAAGATAGCGAGAACAAAAAATATACTCCTTTGGTTAGGAGGCGTACACTAGCGTGATCAACTCCGGTTGGTAAGATAACTAGTGGACATTATAGTTCGAGCGTGATCAACTTCGATTGGTAAGATAGCGAGAACAAAAAATATACTCCTTTGGTTAGGAGGCGTACACTAGCGTGACCAACTACGGTTGGTAAGATAACTAGTGGACACGATAGTTCGAAAGAACCCGATAGTTCGAAAGAACCAGATAGTTCGAAAGAACCTGATAGTTCGAACCCATGATCAACTCCGGTTGAGGGAAAGAACAACATTCTTAAAAATGCCAATTTTGGTTGGTTTGAAAAATGTACTCTCAAATGCCAACTTATGTTGGTCGAGAGGTAAGAATATAAAAAAAAATTCTTCGAAGAACAAAATATTCCAAACTGAACCAAGTATGGTTGGTCGGGGATAAAAACCCACTAACTATAGTTGGTCGACGAGGAGAATTTATCGACCTTGGTTGGTCGGGCATATTTTATGAAAAAGATAAAAAAATTTACCAAGTATGGTTAGTCGGGGATAAACTCTCACTAATTATAATTGGTCGACGAGCACAATTTTACAACCTTGGTTGGTTGGAAAAATTTTAAACATTTTTATACTCATTACTTTATTATTAAGTGATCGAGCAATATTACTGATTTTTATTACTAAGTTGGTATACGAACAGCACAATATTGCTATCTTTTTAACAGATATATGCGCATAAGTATAACATGTTTGACAAGCACAAGACAATAGCAATTAAGATTGCGAGCAAAAATGAAAGTCTTACATTAAAGTTACAAGTTACATTATATGAAAATGTATGCTGACTAATACATTGAGATCCCTATTCTATTGGTTTCTTTCCATCTGCTTTTGAAACAGGTTCTTCACCAGCAGGTGGATCATTTAAAGAAAGAGGAGAGTTGATGAAATTCAAGTCCTTCAGCATTCTGATATTCATTATTGAAGGAGTGTCCAATAGATGCTCTGGATGAGATACTTCAAACTGAGAGTGCAAGCTGTAATCACCAAGATAATTTGCGATTAAGCTCCGAGGAATAGCGAGAGCTGTTATCCATTCCATGTCCAATTTAAATGGTGGCACTGGTAAGTCAAGCACTCCAGGCTCGTGATAGTCCTATAAATAATGTCCCTGCTCGAGCTTCAACACACATAAGGCATTTAGCCAGCCTTGTTTATAGCCCTCATTATTGGCATTCTGAATACGAGGATCTAAATGGAATAGAGCCTCGTTGTTTCCAGCCATCCAAAATTCCCTGTGCTGTTTATGGAATTGGAAAGTTAATCTATCCACCTGCTCATGAAGGTTTTTGACAAAAAGATCCTTATTCTCTAAAGCAGACTTTGTCGCAGTAAGCTGATCCTCCAAAGATAGAATTTTCTTGGACATTTCAGATAAAGCACGATCTTTTGCATTCAATTGGAACGCTTGAGTTTCCAAAGTTGATTGGGTACGACCTTCTTCAACATTTTGAATAGCTCTTCCTCGCCCACGAGAACTTCTTCCTCGTCCCCGAGCAGCAGTAGAGGTACCCGACCTTCTCAATGTATCCAGCTCTTGCCTTAACTTGGCGTTCTCAACCTCTAAAAATGAAAATCCCTCATCAGTCACTGGGATTATAGCTGTTGAAGAAGATGCTGCAGATTTATACTGTGCTAGCTCTTTCTGTAATTTGTTATTATCCTGCTCTAGTAGCTCGGCAATCTGTCTGCACGACTCAACTTCACATTTTAGGGTTCTCTCCCTGAAATTGTACCCGGCCAAGAGTTTGTCGTAACCCTTCTCGGAAGAAAGTTGCTGATACTTTTTCTCATACCCTTCACGCAACAGGGCAATTGATTCATTGTGCTGATTCTGAAGATTTTCTAGGGTACAATGAAGCTCCTCGATTAGTTCGTAGTATGCCACATTATTGGCCACGGCACGGTCAAGTAAATCTTTCAGATACCAATAAGCATCAACTGCTTGTTCAGAAGCATCATGACCAAGGATGTCAGTAATTTCTGATACACTCAGGTTTGTGTGGCCAGCCTTATAATATTCATAGCAATGCTGCATCAGTTTTGTGTCATTAGCAGATAGCAAATCCATCCTGGCCATAAACTAACAGAGAAGGAAAAAGCAGTCATCAAAAAGAAAAATCAGGAGAGAATATAGAAGATGGAAGAGATAGTCATATGGAAGAAAAGAATTAAAATTTTATTAGATCATAAAGCAAAAGTACAAAGATCTGAGATACAAAGTACAAGTAAGAAGAAAAATAGAAAGATAGTACCGAACAACTTCACACCTTTTCCTTGTCTCCCAAGACTTTCTTGGGAGGCTGGGACGAGGAGCTTGGTTGCTCGGAGGGAACAATGATTTGATCAGTAGAAGCTGGGATTTATTCTGGAGGAGCAGGCAAGGATGAAATCTCCTCAGCAGATGTCTGGTTGGGTTGAGGAGCAAGGACTTGACCACCCATTGAAGATTCATCTTCGTCTTCATCTTCCTCTTCAATTACAGGAGGAGGGCCAGGAAGATGTTGCTGGAATAATTCTGAGTCCTCGCTTATCTTCAATTCCTGCAAGGCAGCAACCCAACCATCATGAAAGTATTTTAGGCTTCCATATTTCACCTGAGACATCATTGATGCTACCCCTCTATCCCAGCCTTTGTCCCAGCCAGTCCGAAAGGATTTCTTCACAACTCCTTTCCTCTTTATTTTCTCCGAGGAGAGCTTCTCGGATAGAAGATCCTCGGTGGCTTTTAGTCTGGCCTCCACTTCCTCCTTCTGACGATTAACTCCTCATAGAAGGATCAACTCTTCCTCAGCTGATTTTAGCTTATCTTTAAGCTCCCCAAAGGTACTGAGCTTCTCGGCGTATTTCTTGTTCTCTTTTTCCAGGCCTTTTACTTTATTGCCCAACTGTACCTTTTCTGCATCAGACGCAGTCAATTTCTTTTCCCATTCACTCTTATCCTCGTCATATTTTTGACGAGATTCCTTCAGTGATTGGGCCAAACCCTGTAAAGCATCCTTTACTCCAAACGAGGAGCTGGAAGCCTTGATAGCTTCATCTTTCTTCACAATGGTGTTGAAAACATTCACCAGCTGAAAAAATAAGTAATGATAAGTCATTGCCGAGATACTTGTACTAATTGAAAGAAAGAAAATTCAAAGTATGAAAAACTTACTGAAGCGATGTGACGAGTAGCTAGGGATGTCAACATATCCCTAGGCATATTTTCCTCAATGCCTTGGACTTCGAGAATAATCCAAGTCTTTACCGAGCTCATTGCAGAGCTCGGGGGAATGATAGTTGGAACACCAGCTCCACTAGTTTGGAGCTGGGGAATGGCTTCAGGAAAATTAACCGAGGAGGATTTCTTCAATCTCCTCAGTGGAACTTCAACAGTTTCAGCCAAAGAACCCTTAGTGGGGGAAATAGTGATCACTTCCACAGAAGTACTTCTCTTGCTCGGAGCCATTGGAGGCTTCTCGACAGCCTTCTGAACAGCAACAGAAGGAACATCATCCATTTTCTTGGTCCCCTGTGGGACTTTAGCCTTGTTCCTCTTTCCATCCCCAGCAGAGGAGGTCTCCTCAAAGATAACAGGCGCTCTTCTCTTGCCCATTTTTTGACTTAGAGGAATATGAGATTCTGGCGAAGATTCCTCGGAAGCTGGTAAAGGGTCACTAATGCTGACCACAGGACGAGCAGTAAAAGATGATGTGTAGCTCCTGTATTGCAGCAAATATGAAGCAGACCTGATGTGCTCGTCTGCAACCCTCTGATGCAAACTCCAGATATGTTTTAATTGCTTTATATTAATTTCTGACTCTTTGGGAGTTTTTCTCTTGCTGTCAACTGCAAATAAAAAAATATATTGAAATGTCAATCATGCATTTATTCAAACATAATGAATTCATAATTTTAGAAATGAAATAAAATGAAAAATAACCTATCCCATTGCCATATGGGGGGCATCTGGGACCGTTGTATACTTCATCTCCAACTAAAGGGGCATGTTGCCAATTTTTTATAACTACCCCATGTTCAAAATAATCCCTGTTAGCATCAGGGAGATTGACTACTAAAGCCCTATTCAAAAATTTGGTTTTTAAATAATCGATATTATCTAAAACGGCCCATCTATAGCAGAACATAATCTCAGGAATTCCTATACGGGTTCCATGAGTTTGATTTAACCTATACACCCCATTAACTATTCTCCATGTGTTGGGGGCTATTTTTGCAGGAACAACATCAAAATACTGACAAAACTCTAAACACAGAGGATTTGGTGGAAAAGAAAATCCACATTCAGCAATAAAAAGGCTGGGAAACCAATGTCCCTCAGCCAAACGAAAGTAATTTGAAGGTTCATGCAGATCCTCCAGAGTCACCCAAGATGGGATAGAAAAATCAGAACGGAATTTTTCAAGAGATTCAATAGCATAAACCATGATGAACAAAAGAAAGAAAGGAAGAAGATCTTACAGGAAAAAGGGAGATCTGTTGGCAACGAACGAAGGATAAACGCACAAGAAGAGATAGAAAGGCTAAGGAAAACTCGAAAGCAGAAATTGGAAAAGGTAGAAGACGGTGATGTTGTCTATGAAGTTTAAATACTTTGTCTTGGAAAACAGCGAAAGAAATGATTACAAAAAAGAAACTATTACTCTACCAGCGACTAAAAGGACAAAAAGTGCACAAAGATCGAAGCGCCTATCAGAAAAGGCGGATTCTGCGAATTTGAAAGAAAATTTGAAATACTCCTAAGAACCAGGAAAGTCATTTAAAATTGCCATATATCGAGAAAGAATGTTCCCTACTCCTCAAAGTTCGAAATAAGAAACATTGGGGGCTTCTGTTGATACCAAAATTAATATGCTGATATGGACGAATAATAAAAAGACACGTGTCGCTTTACGTGGCACGATGACGACGACCAAATCATACACACTCCGAGGAACTCCAACACTCCGAGGAACTCTCTAACGACGAGCAACACAAAGGCGGTCCGAGCTGCATCTCGGACACAGCATTAATTACTGGATAGTCAACAGTTCAACTATTCATTGAATGCTTATTATCTTACACACACGCTGCATTTAATGTAGCGCCCTTTCATACGTGAGCCTCAGGGCTATAAATACATTGTATCACCCTCATTCAAGGGGGGGGGGAATTTATTGAGAGAGATTGTAATTGAGAATTCCCAAACAATCAGCAATAACATAACAGTGGACGTAGGCCATTCCTTTAAGGCTGAACCACTTTAAAAATCTTTTGTCTCATTTATTTATCTGTGATTGAATAATTAGAGTAATCTAATTTTTTACATCATCAACGACATTGTAAATTTTGTTACTAGATGTCTAGCTTGCGAATAGGTGAATGCGGAGCATCAGAAGCCTAGTGGTTTACTACAGTCATTACCTATTCCTGAGTGGAAGTGGGAACATGTTACCACATAATTTGTTATAGGTTTACCAAAATCATCATGAGGATTTGATTCTATTTGGGTTGATGTTGATAGATTGACTAAGTCTGCACATTTTCTTCCTTTTAAAACTACTTACTCCATAGATAGAAATGCCAAAATATATGTGGATGAGATAATTAGATTGCACGGTGCACCTGTTTCTATTATTTCTGATCGAGATCTTAAGTTTACTTATCACTTTTGGCCTAGTTTACAACTAGCTCTGTGGACTAAATTGAAATTTAGTATATCTTTTCATCCTCAGACTGATGGGCAGTCAGAAAGAATAATCTAGACACTCGGAGACATGTTACAAATTTGTGTATTAGAGTTAAATGGCAGTTGCGATGAACACTTGTCACTAATAGAGTTTGATTATAATAATATTTATCATTCCAATATTGAGATGGCTCCTTATGCGGCTTTGTATGGGAGAAAGTGCAGGACTCTAGTATGTTAGACTAAAGTAGGGGAATGAAAACTACTTGATTCATAAATTGTGCAACACATTACCGAGAAGATAAATCTTATTCATAATCACTTGAAGGTGGCGCAAAGTAAATAAAAAAGCTATGCAGACAACCGAAGGGAATAATTGAAATTTAAGGAAGGTGATCGAGTATTCTTATGTGTTTCTCCTTGGAGAAGGGTTATGAGATTTGGGAATAAAGGGAAACTTAAGTCCTATGTACATTGGCCCTTATGAAATAGTGAAACGAGTTGGAATCGTGGCTTATAATTTGTCATTGTCACCAGAATTGTCTCAGATACATGATGCTTTTCATATATCGATGTTGCGTAAGTATGTACCCGATCCTTCATATGTCACTACACCCAAATAGGCTATTAGTCATTATCATCATCATCCTTGCCTTAATCCCATCATATGGGGTCAGCTAAATGGATTCTCCTTTTCCAATCTAATCTATTATGTGCAATATTATCATTCAAGTTTAACTCCTTAAGGTCTCTCCTAATAATTTCCTCACACGATAGCTTAAGGCGACCTCTTTCTCTTTTACCCTATATTTCCAACAATATTCCTCTTGTTACAGGGGAATTTATTGGTCTACACAACATATGTCCGTACCATCTAAGTCTACTTTCTCTTAATTTATCGCTAATGGGGGCTACTTTTGACTTTTCTCTCACGTATTGATTTTTAATTTTGTCATTTCTAGTAATTCCTATCATCCACTGCAGCATCCATATCTCAATAACATTGTTCATGTTTTTTCTTTAAGGCTCGACATTCCGCTCCATACAGGATCGCTGGCCTAATAACTGTTTTATAAATTTTTCCTTTTAATTTATTAGTTATCCTCTTAACGCATAACATCCCACCCCCTTGTCTCCATTTTATCCAACCAATTGATATTCTATTCGTTACATCCTCATTAATATTCCAATTACTATGTAACATTGAACCTAGATAAGAAATTTTATTAGTTTAACTATTCGTAATAAACTTACTTTAGAATTACTAATGTTACTATATCATTACTATGCATAGTATTCTTGTAGTATTAGTAATAACTTGCAAGTGTTTGTAATACATCCATTTACTCTATATAAAAGTTCATTAGTGTAATACCCCGTACTTTTGGCTATATTTATTTTTGGGATTAATTAATTAAATGCGTATTAATTGGAAATTAATCCGGGTTAAAAATACTAACGAAATGCGAGTTGGTATTTGATTATGTGCATATATGATGTTATATGAATATTGAATTATGAAAAATTTGTCGTGAGATTGATATACGACATTTTAGAAATTTTGTTGAGACGCATGAGACCGCCACGTCACGGTGTAATATTTTAATTATAAAAGTGATTTTTATTTCTATTATCCGTATGGTCATTTTGAGTGCGCCAACGCGTCCGGAAGGGTCGAGATAGGCAGAAAACACTAGCCGGAGGTGTAGTTTGGGTCCCGGGGTATTTTTAGGCCATACCGGCAACATAATGGGTATTTTGGTAATTTTGTATTTTGGGAAATTAAAAGTGACGAAAATTGGTTAATTACATCTGATGTGGATTTGACCCACTAAGCCACTAACCAACCCATATTAACCTAGAGGGCTACGTAGGTTATTAGAATTAGGTTTTCTAATATCTTCCCAAAGCAAACCCTAGCCACCATTAGAGCAAAGCTTGGAGAGAGAGATAGAAAGGAAATCCTGCAGAAAACTTTACAGAAATCAACACCAAATTCAGAGACAATCAAGGCAAGTGACTTAATTTCATTTAATTTCTGAGAATGTTCTTTCCATGTTAGACAATTCAAATTTATGTTGCTCTTGGTGAAATATGAAAACCCATGTAGTTTAGAACTTAGAACTTGAAAATCTTGAGGAGAATTGCATGTAGAATGACAGGTAGATGATTATTCTCATGATATTTGTGATTTGAAGAAATTAAAACGGATTTATATTGGGTTAATTTATGATTCAAAAAGTTAGGGTTCATGTTCTTGAAATTGGGGAAAAAGTGTAGAGATTTGTAAATTTGGTTGATGTTAGGATGGATTCATCCTTTAAAACGTGTTAGGATGTGACTATATATGTTTGGGATTGATTAGAGACCTTAAAACATTGTTGGGACGAAGTTTAGAGGAGATTTGAGGAGTAAAAATGGATGAAAAATGTAACTAAGAAAATCTGGGCTCGAACTGGTCGTTCGTTAGAAACCATTCCCAGGTCGTTCGAACGAGCTTCTAATGAGTTGACCAGTCGCTTCTAACGAGGGGAAGTTTCGTTTGATATCTCGTTCGAATGAGATATCATTAGAAGGTACAGTTCGTTCGAACGAACTGGATCTCGTTCGAACAGTCTCGTTCGAACGAGACTTCTAATGAGCTGACAGTGGAATCTCGTTCGAACAGTCTCGTTCGAACGAGACTTCTAACGAGTTGACAGTTTGGGCCTTTTTGGACTGTTTTGATTTTTTGGAGTCCCGTAAACTTGTTCGAGGATATAGATAACATTCCGATGATGATGTAATGATAGAATTGGGACTTTTGGGTATTTATGAGAAGGAAATTATATACGAGAGTTAAATTAGATGGACGGATTGGGTTGAGACGTGAGTGTCTACTACGACGTGAGAATAAATTATGGCGCGTATGATTATCAACCGGAATAGTATAAATTGTGATAATTATAAGTTGGTACGAGAATGCGATATGTACTACGATTAAACTATGGGATTACTAAGATGTGTGTTTACTTAGTATTGGTATATGAATTGTGTGTATGACATACCTACCATACTTGCTATCACGGGAGGTTTGCGTTCGCTTAGGGCCCTCTAATCCTTGTGTTGCCCGGATTTAGACTGGTTACCTTGATGAACATAGGTCATAGAAAGACTTATTGGGATATTAATAAGTCCGTTGATCGTGGGAGCGTAGGTATGTGCGTGACCCATGTGATGTGACTGTGTTCGCCTCCATTATTTGTGATGTTGTTATCTGTGAACTATTCCTGAGAGATTCGGAATATGTAATCCTTATGTACGTGATGTACCGGGATGGATAGCAGAGTATGTGTGCACCACAGCTTAGTTCTCGGGGTGCTTGTATTGTATATTTATGATGTGAATAATATACACTTAATTAATGGGAACCTTCATGTTAATGTTGTGAATATAATTATGGTATTGTTTCGAGAAACATAACGAGTTAGCTGATAGTGAAATATATTGCATATTGAGCATCTGAGTTTACGTTAAACCCCTACTTAATTACGAGCGTTATTATGTTAATAGAACCGAGTAATATGGGTAGGACCTATGATTGTCTAGCTTGAGATAATGTCACTTAGCTAGTGGTTTGTGTCGTTGTAGATGGGTAATTACGTTAGGAGTGCACTGTTAGACGAGAGGTGAGAATATCATGTGAGTGCACGTCCTAACATGTACTTTGCATTTAATGTTTTAAATGTTTTTAAAGCACTTGCAGGTTTTTTTTTAAAATATAACTCCACATTCGGGATCTGACCCGTTTGCTTTCAAATCTATTTTCTTTGTAAAACCATTTTAGGTGCCCAGCCACAAGGACACCAAGCATAGGATACTCATTCGGGTGACGAGCTGTAGCTGTTTGTGGAAGCTACAGGGACTTTGCTTGTAGACGCTTCTGTCATTTGGATTCCAGAGTCATTATCTATCAGTTGTAGGGCATGTTGCCCATTTCTATTAGACATCTTTCCATTTACAGTTTTCAGACTTTGGCACATAGTGATTTAGTATTCAGTTTACTTATCAGTTGTGGGATTTGCAGTGAGAAGTTTTCCTCCAGACTTTATTTACGTTATGTGATGGTTATTCTATTTACTTCAGTATGGTGAATGGTATTAGTTATTATTCATTACACTTGTTGAATGTTAATCAGACTTTAAATAAAATTTGGCACTTGCTTTTTAAATACTAGGTGGTTAGTAATCATTAAAATGTTTTCGACAGTGATGCTATTAACTGGACCAACTTGGCATTTTGAATTAATTTAATAAAGGAGTAGCTACCCGGTATTTAATTAGTCGGGGTGTCACAATTAGTATCTCCACAAAGCTAACACATCAGATTTGAAAAGCCATAATATTAGTTGAAGGCTTTTCAGAAGGTGAGAGAAACCCAACCACCAAATCTAATCTTCGCCGTCCATTTAAGTGCCTTAGATTACATATGTAAAATCCATGATTTCCCCTCAAACGACATTTATCTCTCCCTCAACCACCACCATATCAATACGGTATTATAACATTCTCTCTCTCTCCATATCAAACTATTGTCGATCAAATCAGACGTTACCCCACCTGTGATGATGGGTGGAGAGGAATATTTACAAGATTCATTCTAAGATTGTATCAGAAAAATAATAATAATATTAATGTGTAAAAGATTTCGTTCAATTGATGATGGAAAAGGCTTTAAAAAATTTGTTAGTCAAAATCAGTATAGAACGAAGAGACGTCTTAGATAGTTGTTGCAATATCAAGATTGTGTAAGAGATCTGTACAACGGACAACTCCATCAAATTGCTGATGCGTGACATTTCCACTATCAGTTGAACAAAGATGTTGCTGACGTGTATCACCTCCACTTGCAAAAGCCATCGTGAGCGAATGATGTTATCATCTTGAGGACAACAAATGTTTTTCTGTAATAGATGAGCAAGTATAATATATAAAGTAATATGCATAGAAATGGTAATTTATATGTCGTACAAATACAAATATATATAATATGCAATTAACTAAATAAAGTATGACCGGATAAAATATATATTTTGCTATTAATTTATGGTTGTCATGATGTCTACGGATGGGACTCAAAGAGTGAGAAACAATAACATGAGCTTTCTTATCAGAGAATAGTTGTTATGTGAAAAAAAAAATAATCAACTTAGTTTTACACGTCTAATGACCTACGGCTTAGATCAACAGGGCCTATAGTAATCTAACTGCTTAGATGAGTTATAAGACAACTGAAGTATTATCTAACCAAAGATCTTTATAATAGTTGTATAGTATTAAACAACCTACCTAGAATATATATATATATATATATATGAATGTTAGAAGTTGACCAAGTTAGCTTATATATATTAAAAAAAAACGAAACTGACAGTAAAACACTAACTATTATTGATGATCGACTTTTTATACACATAATGTAGTATATATATAAAAAACGGAACTGGTAGTAAAACATTGAATATTATTTATGACCAAATTTTATACACATAATATAGTATAAATATAAAAATATGTATAAAAACAGTTAAAGTATTAATATATAATATACAATATAGTTATAAAAAATATAAGGTGGTAACATGTAAACATATAATTTAAAAAATAAATATATATATATATAATATATTAACTGTTACTTACATAAGTATTTATATATAATGTAAAAAAGAGTGTATATAAAAGAAAAGGTTTATAAAAACTAAATATATAAATAAACTCTATAAAAAATCGTTGACAAAATATAAACATATATTGAGCTCTATATCATTGCTTTAATGGTACGCATAAAAGGGTAGCTTTCTTTGGTTAAAAAAATGGATTAGACACGATATTATATGAATGCATGCTGAATCTGATAGTTAAGTAAACAGCCACACTAATAAAACATAGTCACCATGATGTTTTAAAAGGATGAAGCTCATGTATATATAAAAGCATAAGGCGTAACTAATATATATAATTATATAAACAAAAACTCATGTACACTATACTATATACGTATATATCACAAATATTACGAATCATCAAAATTAACATATAATTAATTAAAAAATGTGACTATTATATCACAAGTGTATACAAATAAATAAATGTTATCACTAATAATTACGCAAATGAATAAAGTAAAAATTACATAATGGATAATAGTTTATAAATAAGATAAAAAAGTATATGTATTATGAACTAAGAAAAAGTTACAAGGTTACTTAATAAAAGTTTGTTTGGAATCATCAAAATCAATATATTACATTAAACTAAATGTAAATTAATTACAATTAAACTAATTAAATATTAATTAAGGTATTAAATACATTTTCGTTTAACAGTTGGCAAGAAATATGATGCAATTTCTGTATGTTGAAGTTTGTAGGATAAGTTTTTCACTTCCAAATCTAAACATTGAATATTTCAAAAACATGTTAAACTTCAACCTAAAGTATTTTCGAGCGCTGAAACCATTGAATGTATGTTTTTTGAATCGCATTTAGTGATTAAGTAAGTGTTGTAATGTTCATATATTTAAGTGCATATGTAATACCAGTGCATCGCACGGGTTGCATCCTAGTATTTAGAATGATTTCATATTAAAAATAAAAGGAAACCCCTTAAAAAAGAACCCGGTCACTCGAAAACAACCTATGGAAAAAGAAAACTCTAAATTACTGCACATCGACCTTCTCAAACCCTCAAACCGTTGCATCGGCGTTGGACCTGTACGTTCCCCCGACGTTGCATCAGGTATATTTTTTTTCACTGGATCAATATGTTTCCGAGACTTACCTTTATCTAAACTTGGATTCATTCTCTGAGTGCCCTTGTTTCACACAAATAGTGCAAAATTTAGAATGATTTCATAGTCAATCATTTGCCAAAAACCTTTACCTTTGCTACCATACTCAATACAAACTATTATGGGAACATATCCATTTAATTCGACTTCAACACCCACTTTAGGTAGATTAGGTCTGGTTGGAGAAGTTGTTACTTCTTTTAAATAAGGTATACAAGTGTGAATCTTCTCAGGTATACAAAGGCCCGGTTGGGTTGCGCAAATTGTTTGATTACGTAAATTGGTTCATTGTCAATTAGTAAATTACAAACGTGTAGATATGAAATGAGTTTAAATCTAATTTTACGCAATGTTCGGTAATATGAAATTGATGTTAAGATTGTAAGAGAATTAGATATAAAAACAAAATAAGAGAAAGAGGGACATGGGAGGGGGAAAGGAGGGAATGAGAGAGAGCAACATGAATTTTATGTGATTCTTATTTCAAATGGTTGCATTTCACGCTTTTTGTGAAATGGTTCAATTTCAGATTTTACACATGAGCTAAAATGAGAGAATTACTGAATCATTTCATTAATGAAACCGAACACAATTAATTGATTAATTTATAAATGTCCCAATTGATAATTTTAGGACAACCAAACGGGACCAAAGTGTTTTGGGGTTTAGTATCAATGCGCATTATGTTTGTAATTTATTATATATACATAATTTCCATAATGTAAATGTAAATCTTTGTAATTTATACATCAATTTTTATGTACATGTCCTTGATTTGTATAGGTTAGTAACTACACATTTTTCTAGTGACTACTCTTCAATTTGGAGTATATTTGGTATACTTCGAATCCTCAATTTTTTATTTTGAAGAACAAGTAAGCATGTTGTTTGTTTAATTTAAATATTATGTTATTTCTGTATAGACTGGAGTGTTTATTTTTGTCTCCTTTTGACGATAATAATTTTTGAAATTGAGAGATTTCCAACTTTTTATTCACGTGATGAAGGATTAAGTTAAAAAATAATATTAGTCTACTTCATTTGATGGGTTTGCCTTGTATTTTCTCCCTATTTTACTCTTTTAAAAACTTTAACATTAGTTTGACAACGACTTGATTACCCTTTATTAAATTTTAAAACGTGGCTTGTTGGTTTTTTTATTACTAAAGTGGTTTCTTTTTTTGTTTTGACTATCAAAGTTCACCATTGCCGCAACCCTCGCCCTCACACGGTCAGACCATTACGCACCAGCGTTGGAGCCTTCTTAGACCATTGGAACCTTTTAAGGTAACGCTTCGCAAATGTTTATTATTTTTACCATTTCATTTTGATTTGAGTCTTGTTTTGATTGGGGTTTGATTTCATAATTAGAGCTTGGTTTGATTTCAATTAGGGTTTGATAATAAGGCCTCTTCTCGGATCGTTTTTTAATAAGATATCTTCCCCGATTGTTTTTGTTTTCTACTCAGACCTTAGGTAACTCCTATTGTTTCACGCTTCTCAATCACTTGTTGTTTTCTATGCTTGGATTTGGATTTGAGTCGATTTCGATCAGGGTTTGATTTCTTAATTAGGGCTTGGTTATGTTTGGGTTTGGGTTTGATTTCTTAATTAGGGCTTGGTTTGGTTTGGGTCCTATTGACTTGTCAACCATTAATTACGTTCCATTTTTAAATTTACGATTTTTTTCCTTACTAATATACCCCTACTTTTATATTTTCTCCAAATTTAAATTGGTAGTTATTTTTTTTCAAACTTTAAAGAACTATAAGTTTCAATATACAAATCCAAAATTTACGAAATTGATATTTTTGATGCGTTTTCTTTATTTTTATATACAAGTTGATATTCAATAAAAAATAATAAAAAATAATACCATATTCAATTGAAAATAATAAAAGAATAAAAATGATGCGTTTTCTTTGTTTTTTATGGAGACTATAAATATTATAATATGTGTGATATTAGCACAATAAATGTTTAATGTCTGTGAAAACGTATCATATATGAAATAGTTTTATTTTCTGGTGTACATCGTAAATATATACTATGTGCTTAATTTTTTTTAATCAAAATTTTATAGTACTCATGGATCTTGTTTGATAGATGGGATTACAAGTGTTTAATCCTACTTTTTTGAATACATGTGTGTTTAATCCCATGTCATTATTTTTTTGTTATTGGTCCTATATTTTTTACACTAGTCATTCTCTACAAAAAGAGACATGAGTGGTTAGGAGATGTTACATGGAAGTTGAGGAAAAGTTTAGACGGTTACGAGACTTAAAACAATATATAAAAACATATGGGATGGGAGACTAATAAAATTTTAGAAATGGGACTATAACAAAAAAAACTATTGATAGATCTCGGTGAGTAAAATTCAAAAATAGTAATTTTGTGAAAAATAAATTTGTAAATTAAAAGTTATGATCATTTAAAGATTAAAAGATAGAAAAAAAATTCAATCAATTGTGTAACTTTTTCCTATAGTTATGAAATATAATATATTTAATGGTTTATAAGTCAATAAAATTTATGCATGGAATTTTTTTTGAATAGACTTATACGGAAGAGCTCCAACTTTGATTATCGTCCTAAAAGTGTATAAATTAGATAGTTAAAAGTAGAATTTAAAAAAGGCACACGAGTGTAGTTTCAATATTAGAAATTGTTTCAGAAATGAAGAAATGTTCCTCAAACCCTCCTGATAAAAAGACTTTTGCTTGTATTTTTGTCGTTGCTTGAAAAGTCCTTCTAATCAAAACCTCAAATACCTACAAAATATAATAAACTCAAGTGTAGAGGTAAGTAAGGGTATCAATCCACTTTCTAGGGAGTAAAGCAAATGGAACAAATTCACATGTAATTCACTTTTTATTTTCTTTTTGTGCTTTTTCACTTTTTCTAATTTTGTTTAGCTTTTTCAATATTAAAACAAAAGGGTGAGGTGAGATCTAAACTAAAATAAACTAAATGTAAAATGATAATAACTAACTAGAAAGTTACTAAAATGAAAAATAAAGTCTAACACTAAAATAAAAGATAAAGTGAGGAAAATAATTGTGAGAACAATCAAGGAGTGGGATTACACCACAAATTTTAATTATTCTAATTAATTAATTCAATTATTTGAATTCTCCCAAATTAATATTAAAATTACAAACCAACTCTCGTTGCAAGTGTAATTAGAATAGTAATCTTTTAGAAAAATTAAAATTAACACCTCACAACTCTAGAAAATTAGATCAACACTCCTTTTAATTAATCACCCGCTAGGATCGATCAATTAGAATTTATGTCAATCTTAGAAATTAAATTTAGAGTTGAAATTCAAATGATAATGCCCCACTTAAGAAACCCCTATCTCTAGTTCGAATCTAAAATGGGTATTATCACTAGAATTTCGATTTTCTCTCGAAAATCATTTACCCTCTCTCGAGGCGTAAATCTAAGGGTGAGGGATCAAAATTAACATTCAAAGGGATATTTCAAGTAAGCAAACTAATTAAACTAAAATAATATCAAATAAGGGTTTCACCCCACCCCTTGAAAGGGGTTTTAGCCTAACATGGTATGAAATATGACAAATTAATAATCAAAGGCATAAACAAATAAAATAGAAGGGTAAGAGGACAAATCTTCAAACAAGTCTCCTTGATTTGCAAAATTGGACTCTAATCCTCCATTAAAAGTGAGAAACATCCATTCAAAGTGAGCTTTCCACCATATTCAATTACATACAAACACTCATTTGAATCACTCAACAATTAATTTCTCACAAATATCTAAAAAAATAAAAACAAAAATTATTTACAAAAATATTCTACCTAATTTATTTTCTAAACTAACCCATCTCTCTCTCTAGAATTTTCTCTCTACTTGTTGATTTCATTCCTCCTCTCCAAATGCCTTGAGGTCCTCTTTTATATGCAATTGGAGCTAAGGGGTTAAATTGGTAAATTGGCTAGAGGTGCATGTGTTTTGAGTGAGGTCATGGGGGTGAGGGTGGTGAGGATAAAATCTTATTTGTTTTGTGGGGTATTTTAGGGAAATGGCTTAAAGTGGTTGGTTAGGGGGTATTTGGGTAAAAGGAATTAAAAGGGATAATTGACATGTGGGTTTATTGGCACATGGGCAATTGTGTGGTCTTGACTTGGTTTATGTTTGTTACAGATGGCAAGAGCGTGGCTTGGAGAAATGGGAAATGGGTAAGGGTTGAAAATGGGTTTTTGGGTTTGTGGATATGAGTTGGGTAGCTGAAATGGGGTTCCGGGCTTCAGCTAGCCGAGATGGCAGCTCCGACCTGGGACGACGGCGGGTTACTGCCCCGAGATAGGAAGAGGGGCGACCGTTTTCGGCGTTCTGGGTTGATAGGAGTGGCAGGTTGGGGACGGCGCCGGAGCGAAGGGGGGTAGCGAGGAGAGAGAGGGTTGGGGTGAAAAGGTTGTGGCTGCCATGGAAGTATCGCCAGCATGAGAGGCTGCGACCGGGGATAAGAGGGGCGATTGGACACCGCCGCCGGCAAGGGCTAAGGTGCCGCCGGCGAGGGAGAAGGAGGTCCGGTGTAGGGAGAAAGGGATCGGGGTTAGGTTTGGTTATGGTGAGAGGGGTGGTGTGGTGATTTTGATGAGAGAGAGAGATGGTTGAGTTGTGTGTGTTAATGGTGGGTTAGGTTTGTGTTGGTGAGAGGAGAGAGAAGGGAGTGGTGAGGAAGATGAACAGTAAAAGGGGAGATTGGTTGTGTGGGTGAGGGTATAGGTTAGTAGTATGAGGGTGAGGGTGAGGGTTGTGGTGAAGGTGTGAGAGTTAGTTAGGTGTAGGATAAGTGTGTATATGGGATAATGTGTGTGTGTTTAATTTGAACCCTTAAAATGACACTATCAAAAACAAATTAAAACTAATAAAATTAAAAATCTAAAAAGTAAAAATCGTACTTCTAAAAATAAAATAAAGACTCAATAAAAATAAAAATAAAATCTAATAAAACTTAAAATTAAAATCCTAAAAAGAAAATCTAAAAACTAATAAATAAATGAAATCCTAATAAAATAAAATAAAACTAAAAACTAATAAAAATCAAAATAAAATAAAATAAAAAGAAATAGAAAATAAATCCTAGAAATTATAAATAACTCTAAAATAAATCCTAAAAATAGAAATGACTCAAACTAAAAATCTAAAAAAACAATAAAAGGGCACAAACTAAACAAACACGGGGTTTGGGGTAGGCTTCGGCTAGGTTAAGGCTCGGGTGAGGTTACGGGATTGGTAATTAGCTCCATAAAACGCACAATTGCCTTGAAATACGCGTTTGAACACCGCAACGTGCATTAAGCCTGCATAATTAACATTTAAGCACATAATACCCATATTACCGAGAAATAGCAACTAAAATACATCTATTTGGGGTATAAATTGTACAGTTTTGGGTGCTTATCACACCACCCCCAAACAGAGCGTTGCTAGTCCTCGAGCAATAAGATAGAGAGAAAGAGAAAGATAAGTAACCAAAAGTGTACCACTTTCGCGGGCACTTGCGATTGCACTTAGCATGTGCAACAAGCCTTTAAACCTATAGGTTGCCCTACAGGACGAGTGGTGTCTCATGAGGGTTTGCAGGGAATATACCCACAAAATTCTTATTTTGCAAAAATGGCAGTCAATCTCTTATTAGATGTAGAATAATCGCACAATCCATCACAAGATAAATGATTTCATAAATACAAGCTAGAATGTTCATAAAAATTTAGCTAAGTAAATACTCAAGGCACATCCTTCCTAGAACTCAACGTGTGTAGTGTGAATCAGTCAAAACGGGTCGAGTATCACAAGAGTAATTCCTAGATTGCCTTGTCGGAATCAACGCTTCAACTTCAAATCTCACTAGATATATCTCTCTCAAATGAACTCTCGAGATTAGGGTTAGTGTATCGCTCTTGTGTGTGAGGAGGTGAGTAAATGTAAGCAAGTTCAAACGTCTCACACAAGTATAAGAAAGAACGAACAATTCAAAGAAAAATTGATCTCGTGAAAGAATGCTAACCACTATAGTGAGAACGTCGAGTTATTCACCACGTTGACTATCATTTGCCCGAACACCTAGGGGGACATGAATGTATATGGGTGAGGGGAAAATGAGATGGGAAAGATATGATGACGTGGGATAATATGGATGGTGATAGTGAGATAGGATGGGATGATGATATGATGGATGGTGGATATGTGATGTAGGATATAATGGTGACATGAAGGACAGTGATGTAGAATGGGATTGATGTGTAAAATGATGGATATATGATGGATGAGCGAGAAGAGTGTATACACTTTAGGCACAAATGTCTTTATTACTAACTACAAACTCTCTTTCTTTTCTTTTCTCTCTTTTTTTTCGATTTTTCTTTTCTTTTTCTTTTTTCTTTTCTTTTATTTTTGCTATTTTTATGTTTCTCTCTTTTTTTTCTTTTTTTTTTCTCTCTCTTTTCAATCTAACAATGAAGACATTTACATTTTAAATCACACTCTTATTCTCAAAATGATGATGGTATATGAATGGAGTGATATATGGATGATGTGGGGAATATATGGGAATATGGAAGAACATGGGTGAAGTGAATGGATGGGAAGATAATGGGTGATGGGTAAATAGTATGTGTATGGATGAAAATCTAGTATTCGGGACAAATTTCAAGACACGCGTTTCTTACAACTCGAAAAAGATGTCATTCTCAGTGATCAAGCCAAAATTTTATGAAAGAATAATGAGATCATACAAAAATTAAAGTGCGGACCCAAAAGAAGTTGAATCAACTTGTGACTCGGAGATTGCGTAAAACACTCTGAAAGGGTGAAGGGCACAAATCTCACAAGCTAAAGTCTCTACTAGTGATCCTTAAGGTTCTCTTTAGAATTATAGTACTCTTCAACTCTAAACCGTATTGACATGATAAGTGCGCAAATTTTTGTTGAGTCTAGGAATTCATAGTGTAAAGTGCCTTGTTATGTATTACATAAGCTATTTAGAAAAAATATTCTCTAGCTTGATTCCTATACTTGAAAAGATGGATGATTGAAAATTCACATCAATGATTGAGATGAAAGAAACTGCGCGAAATTTTAAAAATCAGGTTCAAAAATCTAAAGTTTTCAAAAGAGGCACGATTTTGATAAAATTCCCCACCCCCAAACAAAAAGGAACATCGTCCTCGATGTTAAGTAAAATGATTTATAAAATGAGAGCATAAGGTAGGAAAGAGATTACCAGAATGAACCGCTAATGAAGTGGAAAGATAAAGCCAAGATTAAACCTGAATAAGAAGTGATAAAAAAAATGTACAAGTCCACAAGAATGATAAAGCATAGGGTGATGTGAAACACCACCCCCAAACAGGATGAGACTAGTACAAGAAACAACGGGCTGCCTCCCGGTAGCGCTAAGTTTAATGTCTTCAGCCAGACCGATGAAATCTCACCCGAAAGATAAGATCTATGAAAGTGCAGGGCGGCAGAAAAATCGAGTGATGAGAATCACCCCCAAACAAGACTGAAGCGTCAGTCTTGCTGGAAACAGGCTAAAGTGGTCAATGCACTTATATGGCGAAGTGCATTACGCGATGCAAAGCATCGGTGGACCATGGGTGGGTGGGTATTAAGGTAAGGGTGAAGAGGCATCGGTCTCGAGCCTTGTTGAGCGTAAAGGTGAGGGCAACAAGGTCCCTATAAGCATAGTGCTCTAATTGGTGAGGGAGGCAATATGGTTTGGTAAGTGGAATGGGATGTGGCTCATATAAATGACACGACCGTTCTATGAATGGGCGATGATAATGGTCGCGCCGTGACACACCAGGGAGCTGTTGCAAAAAATCAACACCACAAGAGAGTGGCGTGCATGGAGGAATAACCCCGGTGTCACGGTGGAGAGTAGCACCAAAAATACTCTTGTAGATGGTGGATGGTTTTAGATGAGGATCTAAAAATGTAGATGGAAACTGGAAATGTGCAAAATCGAGATCCAAACCAGTTGGTGGGGTGGAAGGAACAATGGGTGGGTCGGGTGGGACAAATGGTGTATCGGGTGGGATAAATGGTGGAGGAAGATGATCCAACTGAAGCGTGGGAGACACACACTCATTGGGAGGAGTAAAGGAATACTCACAAGGGAGAGTGGTTTATAAATATGGAGTGATCAACTTCTCCATAATAATAGCATCGGTAAATAGGGTGGGTGGATCAAACGAGGCACCAAGATCGAAGATAGAGGAATCACTCAAAATATCGGGCTCAATGGGAGCCAGGCATGGTGGAACATCATCCAGATCCGGATAGTTAGGAACAATCACGGATTCTATCTCGGGAAAATGGTGAAGACTCGTAGCCGGGGCTAACCTAGGATAAATTGGTTCCTCGGGAACACACACGATGGGCTCAATAGGTATAGACTCGGGCATTTTTTTGGAGATTACGGGAGTGGAAAGGTGAATGGGAACCGCAATGATGGGTTCTTAAGGACAGGGTTGGGTTGGATCAGGGTCACTAATGAAAGCTAAGTCAACACAATTGTCGACTTGGGACCCGGACCATGGAATGGTATCAACTTCGAGATTCTCGGGGTGGTAGGGTTGGTCACACTCAAATTTGGTGGCACAAGACGACGCATCATCACACTCGGTTGTGACGATGGATGGAGCCATGGGAATATCCGACTCTCGCTCACACACCAATTCATTTAAACGGTGTTCAAGCCTGTGGAGAGCTTGAGTTTGAATTGCTTGCTCTTGCTCAAGGATGAATTTTTGCAAGAGGGTTTCGAGAGTGGAGGTGGATGATGGTGTTGGTGGAATGATGGGTGGTGGTGGTGGTTGAGGTGGACACAACTCGCTATAACCGGGAGTATATGGAGAATACTCATATGAAGTGTGTGGGCTGGGGCCAAGTTCATCATACACGAAAGGATCGCTTTCGTGATGGACAAATGGTTGATGCGCATGGGGTACGTAGTGAGAAAACTGATCGTGACTGGGTGCACAAGATTGCCATGACGACTATTGGAACGTGTGAGGATCCCCAACATCGGGTTGGGATACGTATTGCGTGGAAGGGTGATCAGGCCTCCACGAATAGCTCGGGTACTCACACAAATCGGGATTGGGTATATAGGGAGAATAGGCCGAGGTGGGTTCCATAACAGTGTCATATGGATACACATGTTCCATGGTGGTTTTGTATGGATATGAAGAGTATGGGCACACATGGGACATGTGATCGGCATTAGAACAGTGGGTGCACAACAAGGGAGGAGGCACAGTGACACTTGACACCGAGGGTGATGGAAGAGGAGGTGCATACAAGGACGGGTCAAGAGTACCAACGGTACTCGTGAGAGAGGTATAATCATGAAGAATATCATAAAGAGACCGCTCGGGATTACTCTCACATGTGTCACGTGTCAATGGAAAATGACCAAAGTAGTCCCGTAAAGGACGTTCCTCGGCCATGAGGAGAGAAATATTTTTTTGATTTTTTGGATTTTTTCTAAAAAGGAAAGAAATAAAATATTTTTGGATTTTTTTCTAAAAAGGAAACAAAGAAAATATTTTTGAATTTTTTTTTTTGAAAAATAAAGGAAGAAAAATATTTTTGGATTTTGTTTTTTTTTTTTTTTTGGAAGAAAAGGTGGGGAAAATATGGACTCTTGAATTTGCACGAACCAACTAAAACCGACTACCGAAAATGGAATTGGACACACACAAGTCAAGAAAATGTCCTAACTAGCACATAGCCAATTTTTATCTTTAGATTTAGCGAAAGGGTAGTCAAATTTTAATTAAGTCCGTGGGCGATAAAAAATTCACGGAATAATATGAGTGATCGCCTTTGCAAAATGTTCTCCTAGTGGGCTACCTAGTTGATTGATTTTAAATTTAATGATGGCTAGGGTAGCACACAATGATAAGCGAGTGAGTCGGGTGATGAAATCCCTTCTCGTGAGTGACCGGGTGTAGGTCTTAATTAATTAATTCATCACACCATTCAAAAATAAATGCGAGAATAAAATCAAATAAGAGCACACAAGAGCACACAAAAGAATTGACTCGCTAACAGGAGAGGCGCGAGGATTTAAGAAATATACCTCCCACGGTTTTTAGGCCGTGGGGTGCCGAAAAAGTTTGAGTCGACCGAGGGGAGATCACGCCTATCTCAGTCGTCCCCGGGAGTCCTACCGACCCAAGGTAGAGAGGCTTCTAAATCCTCTCCTTTGGACGCCTTCTTTCTACCTTGTCCGGTTTTCCTATCACGCTTGGCTTCAATTATTACAATTTTAAATGAAAAATAAATGGTGTCTTTAAGCACCGCAATACAAGCCAAGATAATAAAAAGTCCTAATGCAATCCTTCTAAAAATATAAAAAATGTTACAAAAAAAATAATAAAGTGCAAAAAATAAATGAACTACAATATGAAATCCGCTCCGAGCTTCACAATCCCAAGAATGGCAACGGCGCCATTTGATAAAAAGACTTTTGCTTGTATTTTTGTCGTTGCTTGAAAAGTCCTTCTAATCAAAACCTCAAATACCTACAAAATATAATAAACTCAAGTGTAGAGGTAAGTAAGGGTATCAATCCACTTTCTAGGGAGTAAAGCAAATGGAACAAATTCACATGTAATTCACTTTTTATTTTCTTTTTGTGCTTTTTCACTTTTTCTAATTTTTTTTAGCTTTTTCAATATTAAAACAAAAGGGTGAGGTGAGATCTAAACTAAAATAAACTAAATGTAAAATGATAATAACTAACTAGAAAGTTACTAAAATGAAAAATAAAGTCTAACACTAAAATAAAAGATAAAGTGAGGAAAATAATTGTGAGAACAATCAAGGAGTGGGATTACACCACAAATTTTAATTATTCTAATTAATTAATTCAATTATTTGAATTCTCCCAAATTAATATTAAAATTACAAACCAACTCTCGTTGCAAGTGTAATTAGAATAGTAATCTTTTAGAAAAATTAAAATTAACACCTCACAACTCTAGAAAATTAGATCAACACTCCTTTTAATTAATCACCCGCTAGGATCGATCAATTAGAATTTATGTCAATCTTAGAAATTAAATTTAGAGTTGAAATTCAAATGATAATACCCCACTTAAGAAACCCCTATCTCTAGTTCGAATCTAAAATGGGTATTATCACTAGAATTTCGATTTTCTCTCGATAATCATTTACCCTCTCTCGAGGCGTAAATCTAAGGGTGAGGGATCAAAATTAACATTCAAAGGGATATTTCAAGTAAGCAAACTAATTAAACTAAAATAATATCAAATAAGGGTTTCACCCCACCCCTTGAAAGGGGTTTTAGCCTAACATGGTATGAAATATGACAAATTAATAATCAAAGGCATAAACAAATAAAATAGAAGGGTAAGAGGACAAATCTTCAAACAAGTCTCCTTGATTTGCAAAATTGGACTCTAATCCTTCTGAGTGTTAGTTGATTGAAGATTTCTAACGTTGAAGAGTGATCTGCAGGAGAGAGACGAGACGAGACTAGGTTTCCAAATCCTACAATTAGAGAGGCGACAATGGCAGGTACATATACATACATCTATGTGCTGAATTGAGATTGTATTGGAAATGGAAATTGAGATAGTTCAGAAAATTTCTGATTATTAGGTAAAAAAGATGATATATATGGGAAGAGAGGTAGGGTGGCCGTTGTGATTCTTGGAGATATTGGTCGCAACCCACGTATGCAATATCATGCCCTCTCCCTTGCCCGTCATGCATCTTCATCTTCATATTCGATATTTGATATGGCAGGTTTTTGGAGGGGTTGATTGGTAACTTTCCCATTAACTTAGTTATATATTTATATATAGAGAGATGGGAGGGGTGGGGGAAGAAGAGAGAGAGAGAGGGGGAAGAAAACCATAGCACAATTGAAGAGAGAGAGAGAGAGAGGGGTTGCCACATCATAGAAATTAGGGGTGCCAAAATGACACAGGACTCCACCCGCATGAATTTTTAACCGAATATATTGCGTTGAACATAGAAGTGGAATGAAGTAGGATTTATGTTGTCGACCCTAAATAATTGAGAAAAGGCTTTGTTGTGTTAAGTTGAGTTGAGAGCATTAGGTAAGTAAGAGTAGGCTTACTTTGAATAGGTAGGTGATGAGTTAAGGGGAAGTTCCTTCTAGATACATATTCATTTTGAAATCAAAATTCCAGTTTCTAGTGGTTAATTCTGGTGGATTCTTGCCTTGGATATGCTACTATGTTGGCAGCATGCCCTAGTTTAAGGATAAAGCTTAATAGTTCAAGATTGGAGAGGTGTATGGCTCATGTTTAGTTAGAAAGTCAAAATAAAAGTAAATTCCTAATGACGATTTTCTCAGAGGGTGTGTTTTGGAATCCCAATTCCGTGCTTTGGAATTAGAATTTGAAACTTTTCAGTCTATATTTTTAAAAATTTGAACTGAAAATTTTCGAATTTCAATTCCAAGGCATGGAATTGGGGTTCCCAAACACAACTTGAGGATTTTCCAGTAATTCTCGCTCCAGCTTATTTAAAGACCATTTAGTCATATTTCATCATATATAAGTGAATATCTATGTAGAGAGTGGCTATAGATTACAATGAAGTCATGTTGACTAAGGTAATCGAGTATGATGGGGGTGACAGCAGGAAACAACAGTGAAAAGTATAGCTCTATAGGCTCCAAATAGAGGAAATCGAGGAGAATGGAACTGATTGTGATGAATTAGATAAGCATATTAGGAGGAAGCACTCAAAAACATACAAAATACAACCAAAGTATCTGTTACTAGAAACTAGATATGTAGCATTCTACATGCATTAGTTGAATGAGTTATGATAATTTTACTCGGTTTCTCCTGTAGGCTCATCTAAAGGTGGATATTGTTGCATATGGAGGTATGTTTAGTTGAAATACATTGTTAATTTATAAGATATTGTTTTCAAAGTTGAATTAGTGGCTGAGGAGAGATTGCTTCGCGCAAAGATAATAACTTGAGCTATTAAGCATAATATATAATTTTCAAAATTGACACTTCATGCATATAACATCAAATATTAGGTCTCCAATCATTTCGGCTTGTTTTTTCCCCTCTCTTCAATTTGGTGGAATTTTTTCCTTTTTACGTGATAGTGTTGTTTTGTTTCTAGACTTTTTATTTAGATCCATTGTTTGAGATGCATAATTTTGTTCAGTATGGAAAGAACTTTGTTTTAACTACTTTAAGTTTATCTTTTCCTTTCTGATCGTTTAAAACTTATATTTCAATTTTAGTTGTTGGTTTTAGGGTTGTGAAGTCTAATTAAGCATGACTAGATTAGTTCATTGTTAGAAAACTAGATACGCTTTTATTTATTTTTAAAAGATGAAGCAAAGAAATGCATCACATTTGTAATAATTTGAATAATACCATTGGACTGGCATTTACTCTCAACTAGAATAATGTCCATCCCATAAACAAAAGGCTTGCGAGGAGAAGGGGGACCATTTGATTTAATTGGAACTATATTTGTGTTATTTAGAAATCAAATTGTATCTTTATCTTATCTGTTGCTATGTACACTTTTGGTGCAAATGATAGAAATGCAAGACATTTTATGGGCAACGGGAGGTTAGGGTGGGTGGGTATAGAGGGATTATATGCAAGACCCTTGTAACTGAAGATTTTTAAACACATTAAATACTAAAAGTTGGGGATGTTTTGCTTAAATTAACCTGGATCTTGCAACAACAATCTAGCAGATTGAACACTAATTTTTTGTCAAATTACGAATTTATGTACATATTTATAGTTTCTTTATCACCGTTCTTCCTAATTATGCTAATTTCTTTATTTACTAAATGTGTGGATAGGTTCGGAGCCCCATTCTGCTGTATCACTACACCAATCTAATCATATTTCGAATGGATGCATTTCACATTTTTTGTGAAATGGTTCAATTTCAATTTTTACACATGAGCTAGAATGAGAGAATTATTGAATCATTTCATTAATGAAACCAAACACAATTAATTGATTAATTTATAAATGTCCCAATTTACAATTTTACGACAACCAAACGGGACCAAACCTTTTTGGGGTTTAGTATCAGTGCACATTATGTTTGTAATTTATAATATATATATAAATTTTCATAATTTAAATGTAAATCTTTGTAATTTATACCTCAATTTTTGTGTACATATCCTTGGTTTGTATAGGTTAGTAACTACACATTTTTCTAGTGAGTTCTCTTCAATTTTTAGCATATTTGGTATACTTCGAATCCTCAATTTTTTATTTTTTAAGAACAAGTAAGCATGTTGTTTGTTTATTTTAAATATTATGTTATTTCTATATAGACTGAGTAGTGTTTATCTTTGTCTCCTTTTGACGATAATAATTTTTGAAATTGAAAGATTTCCAACATTTTTATTCACCAGATGAAATATTAGGTTAAAAAAGAATATTAGTCTACTTCTTTTGATGGATTTGCCTTGTATTTTCTCCCTATTTTACTATTTTAAAAACTTTACCATT
The DNA here is from genome assembly GCA_949130495.1 of Sambucus nigra. Taxonomy (NCBI): domain Eukaryota; kingdom Viridiplantae; phylum Streptophyta; class Magnoliopsida; order Dipsacales; family Adoxaceae; genus Sambucus; species Sambucus nigra. Next base: position 23,391,602 of record OX422216.1, read on the forward strand.
AGTTTAACACCGTTTGATTACCCTTTATTAAATTTAAAACGTGGCTTGTTGGTTTTATTTATTACTAATGTGGTTTTATTTATTAAATTTAAACATTGAATATTTAAAAAACATGTTAAACTTCAACCCAAAGTATTTTCGAGCGCTAAACCATTGAATATATGTTTGTTTTGAATTGCATTGAGTGATTAAGTAAGTGTTGTAATGTCCATATATCTAAGTGTATATGTAATATCGGTGCATCACACTGGTTGCATCCTACTATTTAGAATGATTTCATATTAAAAATAAAAAGAAACCCCTTAAAAAAGAACCCGGTCACTCGAAAACAACCTATGGAAAAAGAAAACTCTAAATTATTGCACATCGACCTTCTCAAACCCTTAAACCGTTGCATCGGCGTTGGACCTCTACGTTCCCCCGACGTTGCCTTAGGTATATTTTTTTTCACCGGATCAATATGTTTCTGAGACTTACCTTTATCTAAACTTGGATCCATTCTCTGAGTGCCCTTGTTTCACACAAATAGTGCAAAATTTAGAATGATTTCATAGTCAATCATTTGCCCAAAACCTTTACCTTTGCTACCATACTCAATACAAACTATTGTGGTAACATATCCATTTAATTCGACTTCAACACCCACTATAGGTAGATTAGGTTCGGTTGGAGAAGTTGTTACTTCTTTTAAATAAGGTATATAAGTGTGAATCTTCTCAGGTATACAAAGGCCCGGTTGGGTTGCGCAAATTGTTTGATTACGTAAATTGGTTCATTGTCAATTAGTAAATTATAAATGAGTATGAGTTTAAATCCAATTTTACACAATGTTTGGTAATCTGAAATTGATGTTAAGATTGTACGAGAATTAGATATAAAAACAAATTAAGAGAGAAAGGGACAGGGGATGGGGAAAGGAGGGAAGGGAGGGAATGAGAGATAGCAACATGCATTTTATGTGATTCTTATTTCAAATGGATGCATTTCACGTTTTTTGTGAAATTGTTCAATTTCAGATTTTACACATGAGCTAAAATGAGAGAATTCCCGAATCATTTCGTTAATGAAACCAAACACAATTTATTCATTAATTTATAAATGTCCCAATTTACAATTTTAGGACAACCAAACGGGACCAAAGTGTTTTGGGCTCTAGTATCAGTGCGCATTATGTTTGTAATTTATTATACATACATAATTTCCATAATGTAAATGTAAACCTTTGTAATTTACACATCAATTTTTACATACATATCCTTGATTTGTATTGGTTAGTAACTACACATTTTTCTAGTGACTATTCTTTAATTTTCAGCATATTTGGTATACTTCGAATCCTCAATTTTTTATTTTGAAGAACAAGTAAGCATGTTGATTGTTTATATTAAATATTATGTTATTTCTGTATAAATTGAGTAGGGTTTATTTTTGACTTCTTTTGACGATAATGTTTTTTGAAATTGAGAGATTTCCAAAATTTTTATTCACGAGACGAAAGATTAGCTTAAAAAAAATATTAATCTACTTCTTTTAATGGGTTTGCCTTTTTCTCCTCATTTTACTCTTTTAAAAACTTTACCATTAGTTTGACAACTGCTTGATCACCCTTCATTAAATTTAAAACGTGTTTGATTTATTACTATTGTGGTTTCTTTTTTTGTTTCGACTATCGAAGTTCACCGCTGCCGCATCCCTCGCCCCAGCACGGTCAGACCATTACGCACCAGCGGTGGAGCCTTCTCAGACCATTGGAACCTTTTAAGGTAACGCTTCGCAAATGTTTATTATTTTTACCATTTCATTTTTATTTGAGTCTTGTTTTGATTAGGGTTTGATTTCATAATTAGAGTTTGGTAATAAGGCCTCTTCTCGGATCGTTTTCTAATCAGATATCTTCTCAGATTATTTTTTGTTTTCTACTCAGACCTTAGGTAACTCCTCTTCTTCAATGTTTCTCAATCACCTTTTGTTTTCTATGCTTTGATTTGGATTTGAGTTTGATTTCGACCAGGGTTTGATTTCTTAATTAGGGCTTGGTTATGCTTGGGTTTGGGTTTGGGTTTGATTTCTTATTTAGGGCTTGGTATGGTTTCTATTGACTAGGCAACGTTGATAATCGTAAGAGCCCAACGTTGATAATCATCCAAAAAGTAAGAGCCCCAACGTTGATAATCGTCCAAAAAGTATATAAATTTTATAGTTAAAAGTAGAATTTAAAAAAGGCACACGAGTGTAGTTTAAATATTAGAAATTATTTAAGAAATGAAGAAATATTCCTCAAACCCTCCCTCCGAGTGTTTGTTGATTGAAGATTTATGATGTTGAACAGTAATCTGTAGGAGAGAGACGAGACGAGGTTTCTAAATCCTACAATTAGAGAGGCGACAATGGCAGGTACATATACATACATCTATGTGTTGAATTGAGATTGTATTGGAAATGGAAATTGAGATAGTTCAGAAAATTGTTGATTATTAGGTAAAAAAGATGATATATATGGGAAAAGAGGTAGGGCGGTTGTTGTGTTTCTCGGAGATATTGGTCGCAGCCCACGTATGCAATACCATACCCTCTCCCTTGCCCGTCAGGTATCTTCATCTTCATATTTGATATTTGATATGGTAGGTTTTTGTAGGGGTTTATCGATAACTTGCCCATTAACTTTGTTATATATTTATATATAGAGAGAGGGGAGGGGTGGGGGAAGAAGAGAGATAGGGGGGGAAAAAGACCATAGCACAATTGAAGAGAGAGAGAGAGAGGGGTTGCCACATCCTAGAAATTAGGGGTGCCAAAATGACACAGGACACCCGCACGAATTTTTTAGCGGGGCGGTGGTGATGGATAGAGGTTGAGGTTGTGTTTGGTTTTTCATCTGGAAAGAAGTTTGAAATCTGAATTTTACTTTAGAGGTACATTTACCTCTTAATCATTTAGAGGTAAAACTAGTCATTAGTCTCTTAATTATTTAAATAAACAAACAATATTCGGTACCTCTTAAATCTGAATGATTCAGATTTAGACAAAAACATACAACACTTGAAGTGGTGCTTTGTTTTTTTATTTTATTTTGTGTTTGGCCCAATATCTTTCTTTTGAGGGTTTAAATACCATTTTAACTTTATTTGATTTAAAAAAAAGGTGAAAAAGTTCAATGGCCAATATGGAAAATGAGGCAAAGTTCGTTGGTTATTTATCAATAACCCAATATTTGGTCTATAGAATCGATGCAAGTGCTTTTTCTTAAGATAAATCTTATTCATAATCACTTGAAGGTGGCGCAAAGTAAATAAAAAAGCTATGCAGACAACCGAAGGGAATAATTGAAATTTAAGGAAGGTGATCGAGTATTCTTATGTGTTTCTCCTTGGAGAAGGTTATGAGATTTGGGAATAAAGGGAAACTTAAGTCCTATGTACATTGGCCCTTATGAAATAGTGAAACGAGTTGGAACTGTGGCTTATAATTTGTCATTGTCACCAGAATTGTCTCAGATACATGATGTTTTTCATATATCGATGTTGCGTAAGTATGTACTCGATCCTTCATATGTCACTACACCCAAATAGGCTATTAGTCATTATCATCATCATCCTTGCCTTAATCCCATCATATAGGGTCAGCTAAATGGATTCTCCTTTTCCAATCTAATCTATTATGTGCAATATTATCATTCAATTTTAACTCCTTAAGGTCTCTCCTAATAATTTCCTCACACGATAGCTTAAGGCGACCTCTTTCTCTTTTACCCTATATTTCCAACAATATTCCTCTTGTTACAGGGGAATTTATTGGTCTACACAACATATGTCCGTACCATCTAAGTCTACTTTCTCTTAATTTATCGCTAATGGGGGCTACTTTTGACTTTTCTCTCACGTATTGATTTTTAATTTTGTCATTTCTAGTAATTCCTATCATCCACCGCAGCATCCATATCTCAAAACATTGTTCATGTTTTTTCTTTAACGCTCGACATTCCGCTCCATACAGGATCGCCGGCCTAATAACTGTTTTATAAATTTTTCCTTTTAATTTATTAGTTATCCTCTTAACGCATAACATCCCACTCCCTTGTCTCCATTTTATCCAACCAATTAATATTCTATTCGTTACATCCTCATTAATATTCCAATTACTATGTAACATTGAACCTAGATAACAAATTTTATTAGTTTAACTATTCGTAATAAACTTATTTTAGAATTACTAATGTTACTATATCATTACTGTGCATAGTATTCTTGTAGTATTAGTAATAACTTGCAAGTGTTTGTAATACATCCATTTACTCTATATAAAAGTTCATTAGTATCTCCACAAAGCTAACACATCAGATTTGAAAAGCCATAATATTAGTTGAAGGCTTTTCAGAAGGTGAGAGAAACCCAACCACCAAATCTAATCTTCGCCGTCCATTTAAGTGCCTTAGATTACATATGTAAAATCCATGCTTTCCCCTCAAACGACATTTATCTCTCCCTCAACCACCACCCTATCAATACGGTATTATAACATTCTCTCTCTCTCCATATCAAACTATTGTGGATCAAATCAGACGTTACCCCACCTGTGATGATGGGTGGCGAGGAATATTTACAAGATTCATTCTAAGATTGTATCAGAAAAATAATAATAATATTAATGTGTAAAAGATTTCGTTCAATTGATGATGGAAAAGGCTTTAAAAAATTTGTTAGTCAAAATCAGTATAGAACGAAGAGACGTCTTAGATAGTTGTTGCAATATCAAGATTGTGTAAGAGATCTGTACAACGGACAACTCCATTAAATTGCTGATGCGTGACATTTGCACTATCAGTTGAACAAAGATGTTGCTGACGTGTATCACCTCCACTTGCAAAAGCCATCGTGAGTGAATGATGTTATCATCTTGAGGACAACAAATGTTTTTCTGTAATAGATGAGCAAGTATAATATATAAAGTAATATGCATAAAAATGGTAATTTATATTTCGTACAAATATAAATATATATAATATGCAATTAACTAAATAAAGTATGACAGGATAAAATATATATTTTGCTATTAATTTATGGTTGTCATGATGTCTACGGATGGGACTCAAAGAGTGAGAAACAATAACATGAGCTTTCTTATCAGAGAATAGCTGTTATGTGAAAAAAAAATTAATCAACTTAGTTTTACAGGTCTAATGACCTACGGCTTAGATCAACAGGGCCTATAGTAATCTAACTGCTTAGATGAGTTATAAGACAACTGACGTATTATCTAACCAAAGATCTTTATAACAGTAGTATAGTATTAAACAACCTACCTAGAATAAAAAGTCGATCATCAATAATAGTCAGTGTTTTACTGTCAGTTTCGTTTTTTTAATATATATAAGCTAACTTGGTCAACTTCTAACATTCATATATATATATATATATATATATATATATATATATATATATATATATATATATATATGAATGTTAGAAGTTGACCAAGTTAGCTTATATATATTAAAAAAACGAAACTGACAGTAAAACACTGACTATTATTGATGATCGACTTTTTATACACATAATGCTGTATATATATAAAAAACAGAACTGATAGTAAAACATTGAATATTATTTATGACCAACTTTTTATACACATAATATAGTATAAATATAAAAATATGTATAAAAACAGTTAAAGTATTAATATATAATATACAATATAGTTATAAAAAATATAAGGTGGTAACATGTAAAAATATAATTTAAAAAATAAATAAATATATATATAATATATTAACTGTTACTTACACAAGTATTTATATATAATGTAAAAAAGAGTGTATATTAAAGAAAAGGTTTATAAAAACTAAATATATAAATAAAATCTATAAAAAATCGTTGACAAAATATAAACATATATTGAGCTCTATATCATTGCTTTAAAGGTACTCATAAAAGGGTAGCTTTCTTTGGTTAAAAAAATGGATTAGACACGATATTATATGAATGCATGCTGAATCTGATAGTTAAGTAAACAGCCACACTAATAAAACATAGTCAGCATGATGTTTTAAAAGGATGAAGCACATGTATATATAAAAGCATAAGGCGTAACTAATATATATAATTATATAAACAAAAACTCATGTACACTATACTATATACGTATATATCACAAATATTACGAATCATCAAAATTAACATAAAATTAATTAAAAAATGTGACTATTATATCACAAGCGTATACAAATAAATAAATGTTATCACTAATAATTACCCAAATGAATAAAGTAAAAATTACATAATGGATAATAGTTTATAAAAAAGATAAAAAAGTATATGTATTATGAACTAAGAAAAAGTTACAAGGTTACTTAATAAAAGTTTGTTTGGAATCATCAAAATCAATATATTACATTAAACTAAATGTAAATTAATTACAATTAAACTAATTAAATATTAATTAAGGTGTTAAATACATTTTCGTTTAAAAGTTGGCAAGAAATATGATGTAATTTCTGTATGTTGAAGTTTGTAGGATAAGTTTTTCACTTCCAAATCTAAACATTGAATATTTCAAAAACATGTTAAACTTCAACCTAAAGTATTTTCGAGCGCTGAAACCATTGAATGTATGTTTTTTGAATTGCATTTAGTGATTAAGTAAGTGTTGTAATGTTCATATATCTAAGTGCATATGTAATACCGGTGCATCGCACGGGTTGCATCCTAGTATTTAGAATGGTTTCATATTAAAAATAAAAGGAAACCCCTTAAAAAAGAACCCGGTCACTCGAAAACAACCTATGGAAAGAGAAAACTCTAAATTATTGCACATCGACCTTCTCAAACCCTCAAACCGTTGCATCGGCGTTGGACCTGTACGTTCCCCCGACGTTGCCTCAGGTATATTTTTTTTCACTGGATCAATATGTTTCCGAGACTTACCTTTATCTAAACTTGGATTAATTCTCTGAGTGCCCTTATTTCACACAAATAGTGCAAAATTTAGAATGATTTCATAGTCAATCATTTGCCAAAAACCTTTACCTTTGCTACCATACTCAATACAAACTATTATGGGAACATATCCATTTAATTCGACTTCAACACCCACTTTAGGTAGATTAGGTCTGGTTGGAGAAGTTGTTACTTCTTTTAAATAAGGTATACAAGTGTGAATCTTCTTAGGTATACAAAGGCCCGGTTGGGTTGCGCAAATTGTTTGATTACGTAAATTGGTTCATTGTCAATTAGTAAATTATAAACGTGTAGATTTGAAATGAGTTTAAATCTAATTTTACGCAATGTTCGGTAATATGAAATTGATGTTAAGATTGTATGAGAATTAGTTATAAAAACAAAATAAGAGAAAGAGGGACATGGGAGGGGGGAAAGGAGGGAATGAGAGAGAGCAACATGCATTTTATGTGATTCTTATTTCAAATGGATGCATTTCACGTTTTTTGTGAAATGGTTCAATTTCAGATTTTACACATGAGCTAAAATGAGAGAATTACTGAATCATTTCATTAATGAAACCGAACACAATTAATTGATTAATTTATAAATGTCCCAATTGATAATTTAAGGACAACCAAACGGGACCAAAGTGTTTTGGGGTTTAGTATCAATGCGCATTATGTTTGTAATTTATTATATATACATAATTTCCATAATGTAAATGTAAATCTTTGTAATTTATACATCAATTTTTATGTACATGTCCTTGATTTGTATAGGTTAGTAACTACACATTTTTCTAGCGACTACTCTTCAATTTTGAGTATATTTGGTATACTTCGAATCCTCAATTTTTTTATTTTGAAGAACAAGTAAGCATGTTGTTTGTTTAATTTAAATATTATGTTATTTCTGTATAGACTGGAGTGTTTATTTTTGTCTCCTTTTGACGATAATAATTTTTGAAATTGAGAGATTTCCAACTTTTTTATTCACGTGATGAAGGATTAAGTTAAAAAAGAATATTAGTCTACTTCATTTGATGGGTTTGCCTTGTATTTTCTCCCTATTTTACTCTTTTAAAAACTTTAACATTAGTTTGACAACGACTTGATTACCCTTTATTAAATTTTAAAACGTGGCTTGTTGATTTTATTTATTACTAAAGTGGTTTCTTTTTTTGTTTTGACTATCAAAGTTCACCATTGCCGCAACCCTCGCCCTCACACGGTCAGACCATTACGCACCAGCGTTGGAGCCTTCTCGGACCATTGGAACCTTTTAAGGTAACGCTTCGCAAATGTTTATTATTTTTACCATTTCATTTTGATTTGAGTCTTGTTTTGATTAGGGTTTGATTTCATAATTAGAGCTTGGTTTGATTTCAATTAGGGTTTGATAATAAGGCCTCTTCTCGGATCGTTTATTATTAAGATATCTTCCCCGATTGTTTTTGTTTTCTACTCAGACCTTAGGTAACTCCTATTGTTTCAATGCTTCTCAATCACTTGTTGTTTTCTATGCTTGGATTTGGATTTGAGTCGATTTCGATCAGGGTTTGATTTCTTAATTAGGGCTTGGTTATGTTTGGGTTTGGGTTTGATTTCTTAATTAGGGCTTGGTTTGGTTTGGGTCCTATTGACTTGTCAACCATTAATTACGTTCTATTTTTAAATTTACGATTTTTTTCCTTACTAATATACCCCTACTTTTATATTTTCTCCAAATTTAAATTGGTAGTTATTTTTTTTCAAACTTTAAAGAACTATAAGTTTCAATATACAAATCCAAAATTTACGAAATTGATATTTTTGATGCGTTTTCTTTATTTTTTTATACATATTGATATTCAATAGAAAATAATAAAAAATAATACCATATTCAATTGAAAATAATAAAAGAATAAAAATGATGCGTTTTCTTTGTTTTTTATGTAGACTATAAATATTATAATATGTGTGATATTAGCACAATAAATGTTTAATGTCTGTGAAAACGTATCATATATGAAATAGTTTTATTTTCTAGTGTACACCGTAAATATATACTATGTGCTTAATTGTTTTTAATCAAAATTTTATAGTACTCATGGATCTTGTTTGATAGATGGGATTATAAGTGTTTAATCCTATTTTTTTGAATACATGTGTGTTTAATCCCATGTCATTATTTTTTTGTTATTGGTCCTATATTTTTTACACTAGTCATTCTCTTCAAAAAGAGACATGAGTGGTTAGGAGATTTTACATGGAAGTTGAGGAAAAGTTTAGACGGTTACGAGACTTAAAACAATATATAAAAACATATGGGATGGGAGACTAATAAAACTTTAGAAATGGGACTATAACAAAAAAAACTATTGATAGATCTCGGTGAGTAGAATTCAAAAATAGTAATTTTGTGAAAAATAAATTTGTAAAGTAAAAGTTATGATCATTTAAAGATTAAAAGATAGAAAAAAAATTCAATCAATTGTGTAACTTTTTCCTATAGTTATGAAATATAATATATTTAATGGTTTACAAGTCAATAAAATTTATGCATGGAATTTTTTTTGAATAGACTTATACGGAAGAGCTCCAACTTTGATTATCGTCCTAAAAGTGTATAAATTAGATAGTTAAAAGTAGAATTTTAAAAAGGCACACGAGTGTAGTTTCAATATTAGAAATTGTTTAAGAAATGAAGAAATGTTCCTCAAACCCTCCTTCTGAGTGTTAGTTGATTGAAGATTTCTAACGTTGAAGAGTGATCTGCAGGAGAGAGACGAGACTAGGTTTCCAAATCCTACAATTAGAGAGGCGACAATGGCAGGTACATATACATACATCTATGTGCTGAATTGAGATTGTATTGGAAATGGAAATTGAGATAGTTCAGAAAATTGTTGATTATTAGGTAAAAAAGATGATATATATGGGAAGAGAGGTAGGGTGGCCATTGTGATTCTTGGAGATATTGGTCGCAGCCCACGTATGCAATATCATGCCCTCTCCCTTGCCCGTCATGAATCTTCATCTTCATATTCGATATTTGATATGGCAGGTTTTTGGAGGGGTTGATTGGTAACTTGCCCATTAACTTAGTTATATATTTATATATAGAGAGATGGGAGGGGTGGGGGAAGAAGAGAGAGAGAGAGGGGGGAAGAAAACCATAGCACAATTGAAGAGAGAGAGAGAGGGGTTGCCACATCCTAGAAATTAGGGGTGCCAAAATGACACAGGACTCCACCCGCATGAATTTTTAACCGAATATATTGCGTCGAACATAGAAGTGGAATTAAGTAGGATTTATGTTGTCGACCCTAAATAATTGAGAAAAGGCTTTGTTGTGTTAAGTTGAGTTGAGAGCATTAGGTAAGTAAGAGTAGGCTTACTTTGAATAGGTAGGTGATGAGTTAAGGGGAAGTTCCTTCTAGATACATATTCATTTTGAAATCAAAATTCCAGTTTCTAGTGGTTAATTCTGGTGGATTCTTGCCTTGGATATGCCACTATGTTGGTAGCATGCCCTAGTTTAAGGATAAAGCTTAATAGTGCAAGATTGGAGAGGTGTATGGCTCATGTTTAGTTAGAAAGTCAAAATAAAAGTAAATTCCTAATGACGGTTTTCTCAGAGGGTGAGTTTTAGAATCCCAATTCCGTGCTTTGGAATTAGAATTGGAAACTTTTCAGTCTATATTTTTAAAAATTTGAACTGAAAATTTTCGAATTCCAATTCCAAGGCATGGAATTGGGGTTCCCAAACACAACTTGAGGATTTTCGAGTAATTCTCGCTCCAGCTTATTTAAAGACCATTTAGTCATATTTCATCATATATAAGTGAATATCTATGTAGAGAGTGGCTATAGATTACAATGAAGTCATGTTGACTAAGGTAATCGAGTATGATGGGGGTGACAGCAGGAAACAACAGTGAAAAGTATAGCTCTATAGGCTCCAAATAGAGGAAATCGAGGAGAATGGAACTGATTGTGATGAATTAGATAAGCATATTAGGAGGAAGCACTCAAAAACATACAAAATACAACCAAAGTATCTGTTACTAGAAACTAGATATGTAGCATTCTACATGCATTAGTTGAATGAGTTATGATAATTTTACTCGGTTTCTCTTGCAGGCTCATCTAAAGGTGGATATTGTTGCATATGGAGGTATGTTTAGTTGAAATACATTGTTAATTTATAAGATATTGTTTTCAAAGTTGAATTAGTTGCTGAGGAGAGATTGTTTCGCGCAAAGATAATAACTTGAGCTATTAAGCATAATATATAATTTTCAAAATTGACACTTCATGCCTATAACATCAAATATTAGGTCTCCAATCATTTCGGCTTGTTTTTTCCCCTCTCTTCAATTTGGTGGATTTTTTTCCTTTTTACGTGATAGTGTTGTTTTATTTCTAGACTTTTTATTTAGATCCATTGTTTGAGATGCATAATTTTGTTCAGTATGGAAAGAACTTTGTTTTAACTACTTTAAGTTTATCTTTTCCTTTCTGATCGTTTAAAACTTATATATCAATTTTAGTTGTTGGTTTTAGGGTTGTGAAGTCTAATTAAGCATGACTAGATTAGTTCATTGTTAGAAAACTAGATACGCTTTTATTTATTTTTAAAAGATGAAGCAAAGAAATGCATCACATTTGTAATAATTTGAATAATACCATTGGACTGGCATTTACTCTCAACTAGAATAATGTCCATCCCATAAACAAAAGGCTTGCGAGGAGAAGGGGGACCATTTGATTTAATTGGAACTATATTTGTGTTATTTAGAAATCAAATTGTATCTTTATCTTATCTGTTGCTATGTACACTTTTGGTGCAAATGATAGAAATGCAAGACATTTTATGGGCAACGGGAGGTTGGGGTGGGTGGGTATAGAGGGATTATATGCAAGACCCTTGTAACTAAATATTTTTAAACACATTAAATACTAAAACTTGGGGATGTTTTGCTTAAATTAACCTGGATCTTGCAACAACAATATAGCAGATTGAACACTAATTTTTTGTCAAATTACGAATTTATGTACATATTTATAGTTTCTTTATCACCGTTCTTCCTAATTATGCTAATTTCTTTATTTACTAAATGCGTGGATAGGTTCGGAGTCCCATTCTGCTGTATCACTACACCAATCTATTCATATTTCGAATGGATGCATTTCACATTTTTTGTGAAATGGTTCAATTTCGATTTTTACACATGAGCTAGAATGAGAGAATTATTGAATCATTTCATTAATGAAACCAAACACAATTAATTGATTAATTTATAAATGTCCCAATTTACAATTTTACGACAACCAAACGGGACCAAAGCGTTTTGGGGTTTAGTATCAGTGGACATTATGTTTGTAATTTATAATATATATATTAATTTTCATAATTTAAATGTAAATCTTTGTAATTTATACCTCAATTTTTGTGTACATATCCTTGGTTTGTATAGGTTAGTAACTACACATTTTTCTAGTGAGTTCTCTTCAATTTTTAGCATATTTGGTATACTTCGAATCCTCAATTTTTTATTTTTTAAGAACAAGTAAGCATGTTGTTTGTTTATTTTAAATATTATGTTATTTCTATATAGACTGAGTAGTGTTTATCTTTGTCTCCTTTTGACGATAATAATTTTTGAAATTGAAAGATTTCCAACATTTTTATTCACCAGATGAAATATTAGGTTAAAAAAGAATATTAGTCTACTTCTTTTGATGGATTTGCCTTGTATTTTCTCCCTATTTTACTATTTTAAAAACTTTACCATTAGTTTAACACCGTTTGATTACCCTTTATTAAATTTAAAACGTGGCTTGTTGGTTTTATTTATTACTAATGTGGTTTTATTTATTAAATTTAAACATTGAATATTTAAAAAAACATTTTAAACTTCAACCCAAAGTATTTTCGAGCGCTAAACCATTGAATATATGTTTGTTTTGAATTGCATTGAGTGATTAAGTGTTGTAATGTTCATATATCTAAGTGTATATGTAATACCGGTGCATCGCACAGGTTGCATCCTACTATTTAGAATGATTTCATATTAAAAATAAAAAGAAACCCCTTAAAAAAGAACCCGGTCACTCGAAAACAACCTATGGAAAAAGAAAACTCTAAATTATTGCACATCGACCTTCTCAAACCCATAAACCGTTGCATCGGCGTTGGACCTCTACGTTCCCCCGACGTTGCCTCAGGTATATTTTTTTTCACCGGATCAATATGTTTCTGAGACTTACCTTTATCTAAACTTGGATTCATTCTCTGAGTGCCCTTGTTTCACACAAATAGTGCAAAATTTAGAATGATTTCATAGTCAATCATTTGCCCAAAACCTTTACCTTTGCTACCATACTCAATACAAACTATTGTGGGAACATATCCATTTAATTCGACTTCAACACCCACTATAGGTAGATTAGGTTCGGTTGGAGAAGTTTTTACTTCTTTTAAATAAGGTATATAAGTGTGAATCTTCTCAGGTATACAAAGTCCCGGTTGGGTTGCGCAAATTGTTTGATTACGTAAATTGGTTCATTGACAATTAGTAAATTGTAAATGAGTATGAGTTTAAATCCAATTTTACACAATGTTTGGTAATCTGAAATTGATGTTAAGATTGTACGAGAATTATATATAAAAACAAATTAAGAGAGAAAGGGACAGGGGATGGGGAAAGGAGGGAAGGGAGGGAATGAGAGAGAGCAACATGCATTTTATGTGATTCTTATTTCAAATGGATGCATTTCACGTTTTTTGTGAAATTGTTCAATTTCAGATTTTACACATGAGCTAAAATGAGAGAATTCCCGAATCATTTCGTTAATGAAACCAAACAGAATTAATTCATTAATTTATAAATGTCCCAATTTACAATTTTAGGACAACCAAACGGGACCAAAGTGTTTTGGGCTCTAGTATCAGTGCGCATTATGTTTGTAATTTATTATACATACATAATTTCCATAATGTAAATGTAAACCTTTGTAATTTACACATCAATTTTTACATACATATCCTTGAATTGTATAGGTTAGTAACTACACATTTTTCTAGTGACTATTCTTTAATTTTCAGCATTTTTGGTATACTTCGAATCCTCAATTTTTTATTTTGAAGAACAAGTAAGCATGTTGATTGTTTATATTAAATATTATGTTATTTCTGTATAAATTGAGTAGGGTTTATTTTTGACTTCTTTTGACGATAATGTTTTTTGAAATTGAGAGATTTCCAACATTTTTATTCACGAGACGAAAGATTAGGTTAAAAAAAAATATTAATCTACTTCTTTTAATGGGTTTGCCTTTTTCTTCTCATTTTACTCTTTTAAAAACTTTACCATTAGTTTGACAACTGCTTGATCACCCTTCATTAAATTTAAAACGTGTTTGATTTATTACTATTGTGGTTTCTTTTTTTGTTTCGACTATCGAAGTTCACCGCTGCCGCATCCCTCGCCCCCACACGGTGAGACCATTACGCACCAGCGGTGGAGCCTTCTCAGACCATTGGAACCTTTTAAGGTAACGCTTCGCAAATGTTTACTATTTTTACCATTTCATTTTTATTTGAGTCTTGTTTTGATTAGGGTTTGATTTCATAATTAGAGTTTGATAATAAGGCCTCTTCTCGGATCGTTTTCTAATCAGATATCTTCTCAAATTGTTTTTTGTTTTCTACTCAGACCTTAGGTAACTCCTCTTGTTCAATGCTTCTCAATCACTTGTTGTTTTCTATGCTTTGATTTGGATTTGAGTTTGATTTCGATCAGGGTTTGATTTCTTAATTAGGGCTTGGTTATGCTTGGGTTTGGGTTTGGGTTTGATTTCTTAATTAGGGCTTGGTTTGGTTTTTATTGACTAGGCAACGATTGATAATCGTAAGATCCCAACGTTGATAATCGTCCAAAAAGTAAGAGACCCAACGTTGATAATCGTCCAAAAAGTATATAAATTGTATAGTTAAAAGTAGAATTTAAAAAAGGCACACGAGTGTAGTTTAAATATTAGAAATTATTTAAGAAATGAAGAAATGTTCCTCAAACCCTCCCTCCGAGTGTTTGTTGATTGAAGATTTATGATGTTGAACAGTAATCTGCAGGAGAGAGACGAGACGAGGTTTCTAAATCCTACAATTAGAGAGGCGACAATGGCAGGTACATATACATACATCTATGTGTTGAATTGAGATTGTATTGGAAATGGAAATTGAGATAGTTCAGAAAATTGTTGATTATTAGGTAAAAAAGATGATATATATGGGAAAAGAGGTAGGGCGGTTGTTGTGTTTCTCGGAGATATTGGTCGTAGCCCACGTATGCAATACCATACCGTCTCCCTTGCCCGTCAGGTATCTTCATCTTCATATTTGATATTTGATATGGTAGGTTTTTGTAGGGGTTTATCGATAACTTGCCCATTAACTTTGTTATATATTTATATATAGAGAGAGGGGAGGGGTGGGGGAAGAAGAGAGATAGGGGGGGAAAAAGACCATAGCACAATTGAAGAGAGAGAGAGAGAGGGGTTGCCACATCCTAGAAATTAGGGGTGCCAAAATGACACAGGACACCCCACGAATTTTTTAGCGGGGCGGTGGTGATGGATAGAGGTTGAGGTTGTGTTTGGTTTTTCATCTGGAAAGAAGTTTGAAATCTGAATTTTACTTTAGAGGTACATTTACCTCTTAATCATTTAGAGGTAAAACTAGTCATTAGTCTCTTAATTATTTAAATAAACAAACACTATTCGGTACCTCTTAAATCTGAATGATTCAGATTCAGAAAAAAACAGACAACACTTGAAGTGGTGCTTTGTTTTTTTATTTTATTTTGTGTTTGGCCCAATATCTTTCTTTTGAGGGTTTAAATACCATTTAACTTTATTTGATTTAAAAAAAAGGTGAAAAAGTTCAATGGCCAATATGGAAAATGAGGCAAAGTTCGTTGGTTATTTATCAATAACCCAATATTTGGTCGGTAGAATCGATGCAAGTGCTTTGTCTTAGTTCCATTGAATTGAAAAACTCGACAATATCTATTTTCCCTCTACAGTAATCATTTTTCCATTTTTTTGGGGTGGGGTGGGAGGTGAGGGTTCGTTGGTTTATTGAGATTGAGATTTACATCAAGAACCTAGTCTTATAGGATGCTCATATTTTTTTAATCAATCAATTCTTCTTATTTGAATGCAATAATTGGTTTGATAGTATTTAACAATTGCCTCTCGGTCTCAATTTTATCATGTCTTACATCGGTTCCAAAATATCTAATTGATATATGCGGTGGGAATTCTAGTTTATTGATTTGGCTGCTAATTCGTGTGTCTTTCTCTTCTAAACAAGAAGGTAAACACACATACACACACACACACACACACACCCCAAAAAAAGGAACCTATGGATAAGGTTTGGAGAAGATGGATTTTAAACGAAAACATAACTTCCGCATCTCTCTTAAAGATTGCTTTATAATATTTTATAAAACTATTAGAATTTGGATAATATATTATGTTAGAGCATTAGGTAAGTAAACTCTGCCTGTGTCGTGCTTAACTTATATTTTTTTTGGACACTGCCGGTCCCAAACTCTGATAAAGGAGGAGGGTTGCATACAACTTTGTCAATTCCTTATGAACATGAATCCTATGAATATACTGATATCATGTATCCAGAAGGAACTTCCCCTTAACTCATCACCTACCTATTCAAAGCCAGCAGCCTAATCTTACTTACCTAATGCTACTATGTTGGCAATATGTTCTGTTAATTGTTTAAGGATATAGCTTAATAGTGAAAGATTGGAGAAGTGTATGGCTCATGCTTTGTTAGAAAGTCAAAATAAAAGTAAATTCCTAATGACTGTTTTCTCTGAGGGTGCGTTTTGGAACCCCAATTCCGTGCTTTGGAATTAGAATTGGAAACTTTTCAGTTTATATTTTTAAAAATTTGAACTGAAAATTTTCGAATTCCAATTCCAAGGCATGGAATTGGGGGGTTCCCAAACACAACTTGAGGATTTTCCAGTAATTCGTGCTCCAACTTATTTAACGACCATTTAGTCATTTTTCATCATATATAAGTGAATATCTATGTAGAGAGTGACTATAGATTACAATGAAGTCATATTGACTAAGGTAATCGAGTATGCTGGGGGTGACAGCATGAAACAACAGTGAAAATTATAGCTTTATAGGCTCCAAATAGAGGAAATCGAGGAGAATGGAATTGATTATGATGAATTAGATAAGCATATTTGGAGGAAGCACTCAAAAACATGCAAAATACAACCAAAGTATGTGTACTAGAAAATAGATATGTAGCATTCCACATGCATTAGCTGAATGAGTTATGATAATTTTACTCGGTTTCTCTTGCAGGCACATCTAAAGGTGGATATTGTTGCATATGGAGGTGTGTTTAATTGAAATACATTGTTAATTTAGATGATATTGTTTTCAAAGCTGAATTAGTGGGCGAGGAGAGATTGCTTGGTGCAAAGATAACAACTTGAGCTATTAAGCATAATATATAATTTTCAAAATTGACACTTCGTACATATAACATCAAATATTAGGTCTGCAGGCACTTCGACTTGTTTTTTCCCCTCTTTTCAATTTGGTGGAATTTTTTCCTTTTGACGTGTTAGTGTTGTTTTGTTTCTAGACTATTTATCTAGATCCATTGTTTGAGATGCATAATTTTGTTCAGTATGGAAAGAAGGACTTTGTTTTAAATACTTTTAAGTTTATCGTTTCCTTTCTGATCGTTTAAAACTTATATTTCAATTTTAGTTGGTGGTTTTAGGGCTGTGAAGTCTAATCAAGCATGAGTAGATTAGTTCATTGTAAGAAAACTAGATATGCTCTTATTTATTTTTAAAAGATGAAGCGAAGAAACGTTAATTTGAATAATAATATTGGACTGACATCTACTCTCAACTAGAATAATGTCCATCCAACAAACAAAAGGCTTGCGAGGAGAAGTGGGACCATTTGATTTAATTGGAACTATATTTGTGTTATTTTAGAAATCAAATTGTATCTTTATCTGATCCGTTGCTATGTACAGTTTTGGTGCAAATGATCGAAATGCAAGACATTTTATGGGCAACCGGGGGTGGGGTAGAGGGATTATATGCGAGACCCTTGTAACTGAAGATTCTTAAACTCATTAAATACTAAAAGTTGTGGATGTTTTGCTTAAATTAGCCTGGATCTTGCAACAACAATGCAGCAGATTGAACACTAATATTTTGCCAAATTATGAATTTATGTATATACTTACAGTTTTTTTATCACAGTTCTTACTAATTATGCTGATTTTATTATTTACTATATTTGTGGATAGGTTCGGAGCCCCATTCTGCTGTATCACAACATCAATCTATTCATATTCATAAAATGGTAGTTGCTCTGGCTAGTTATGAGAGACTGGGTCTAGTTGATACTCTGTTGTTTATATATTATATTTGTTTTTCTTCGTGTCACTTTGCTTTAGTGTTTTCTGATTTTGCAGACACAGTGGCCGATAATTCCTCGAAGTTTGCCCAAGATACTCTATCCCTTGATGCTTTTGCTCAAGGCATTGGTTCAGTTTCTCATGCTTCTTTGGTTTCTTTGTTTCAAAATACCATTCTTTGTTTCAAAATACCAGCCCATGATGTTTTTATAGTGCAGGTGAGATTTGAAGTTGTACTTGAGTAAAGCTCAGGTTCCTTGTTTCACACCTTAAAAGTTTAACAGTTTTGGTGGTGTTTGATATGACCTTTCTTTATATGAGGGATACGTCAGGAAAAAAAAGTAATTATTTTTTTCCTCTGGTTTAGTGCTTCTGTTGTAACAGTGAATAGAAAAACAAAATGTGAATATGACCAAGATGTGTTATGTTTTTTGATAAAGTATATATTTTTTTTAAGAATTGATATGTACAAAGTATAAATTATTTATCATCTTATGATTTATGAATCTTTAGAGTTCACGTGAATGTCATCGATTGAGTGCATTGAGTTTTTTGGAAAAGGGTAATTATGGTAATGACACGTGCCTTCCCTCTTGTTTGTCCTAATTATAAATATCACCTCTCTTATTTCAAAAATTACACTTATCTCTTTTGTTCCAAATATTACACTTGTCTCTTTTGTTCCAAATATTACACTCACCTCTCCCCATGTCTTGTTTTTGCAACACCCGCCATCCCTGCTGCAAGTGTAGCGAGTATACAAATTTTAAAACAAGAAGATAGGTATCCGCTATTACAACTAACAAGAATTGAGGTCCATGTAATTTACTTCCAGTATTATCATTTTATAATTTCTGATTTGTGATTCACTACGGCGGAGGCTTGGAAGTGAAACCTTCTAGTGGAGAGTTTTAAGGCGGAATCTTATTACAGAGAACTCGCTGGTGGGCCCTCTCTTCCCTCCTTTGGCAGTTTCCCCAAAGCTGCTTTTCAATTTGAGAACTAGGGGGAAGATCACTCCCTAGTGTTGTATGTGCTAGATATAGAATGCACAGGAGTCGATAAATCGTTTTTGTATGCTTTGATGCTTATTTGGTGTTGTGTTTGGCGTAAATGCAACAAGAGGTATTTTGAGGGGTTTCAAGTGTTCTATAGTAGAGTTAAGAGCATATTTTAAGTAGTTTTGGATCTCCTTCTACTCGTAGTACAAGTTTGGATCTCCTCCTGCTCCTAGTATAATTTTATCTTCACCTTTTTTGTGTACGCTAATGTTACTTTGATCGTGTGTTGCTATGGTATGGGATACGAGTGCAGTACAAGGTATTTACTTTAGTTGGTATCCGGCGTGGTAAGGGTAGACTAGGTTGACCTTTAGAACACTTACTAGGGTTTTTTGGTACTAAAAGTATATTTTCATGAATATATGTACGCCTCAAATTGTGACGAGTTCACTGATATTACATATGTATAATCTATAGTAGATATAAAATAATCTTGTGTGGGGGTTTTGGTTGAGAACACTTTTATGTGTTACCCACATTTTTTGTTAGATACAAAAGGTAGCATTATCAATAGAAATAGCTGAAAGAGTAAGGAATTAGAATACTTAGCAAAAAAATCATCCCACATCTATATATAAATGTTGTTTTATCAAGAAGACGCAAGAAAAGCACTTCGAATTGTTGACTAATCACCAGAGATGAAAGATGCCATATTTGGGGAATTCTGGTACATAGGAATTCTAAAAGCTCTGGTAACTAAGTATTTTAGATAAATAAATAAATAAAGTTCTGGTAACTACGGTGTGTACATTTTATCTACATTTGGTTGCACCCTCTTGGGACTGTATAGTGACCAGTTATATGTAAAAGAAAAAATGTTCCCAGGAAGGCACATTTGTTTCTACAACTCTATACTTAGTCTCCTGAACATGAATAGGAAGCATAGCTGTGTTTAAATTACTATGATTTTACTTAGATTTTCATCTGTAGTTTGGATTCTTGAACCGATATCTTAAATTAATACATTATTTTTGCCTCTGTAGAATCCACCTTCTGTTCCTACTTTAGTGGCTGTAAAATGGGCCAGCTAGTTGAGACGTTCCACATTCATTGTTGATTGGCATAATTTCGGATATACTTTGATGGCATTGTCTCTTGGAAGAAGTAGTTGTTTCGTGGCATTATATCGCTGGTACACTTGAATATCCTTTATTTATTTATTTATTTTGGCATTTAAGGGTCTTTTTACCCCAAACATGAGTTTTTGATATGTTTAGGTTTGAGAAACATTACAGGAAGATGGAAAATGGTTCCTTGTGTGTGACTAGGCCAATGCAGCACGAATTGGCTCAAAACTGGGGAATTAAGTAAGAGCACAACTTATTGCATTCTTCTTGTTCACATGTACTAATTTGACGTAAGCGCAGGGGAATATTACTTACACTTGCACATAATAAATCAAATAAATTGTCTCTCAATCATAAATTTCATAAATCTACAATAAATTAAGTGACTGAGAGGGCCAAAAGCCTTATTTATTATAGTACTAGCTGAGTCTTATAAAGAGAAACATGGATAAACTAAAACACAAATAAAAGAAAAATCTTAATCTAATCCTAACTCCTAAAAATCAGCAACTAAAAGTAAGATAAAATTAATTTCCTGATTGCCTTTAGTCATTTCATAATCAGTGTCACAATGTTAATTTGTGATATCTTCTGTTATAACATTTCAGAGCCACGGTTCTCTATGATCAGCCGCCTGAGTTTTTTCATCCCGCTTCACTGGAAGAGATGCATAAGGTGAATTGAATCCTTCACCGAGAATATTGATGAATGCATTGACTTGATTAATTATATACCAACAGTGGTTTGTAGTTGTTTTGTAGGATTGATAAAAATCTTAGTGAGCCTTATGGTCTTCGAGATTTCATCAGCTGTCATAACTCAAATGAGTAATACTAGATTTTCGATTTTGTTTCTGTTGAGCTTGAGTAAAAATCAAGTCTTAATTTGGGTAATATTCACACATCTTGTACGAATGGTAGGTTTAGACAGCCATGATCCAAATGAACTCTATTTACAACCCAGGTTGGCATCGATATATTCTTCAAGCAGAATAGACTAGCGCTCATTGTTAGCAGTACAAGCTGGTGAGTCATTGATGACCTTACTGCTAATTATTTATACGTCCGACTTATTTGCATTTCGCTGAGTGTAATTATTTCTACGTATTGTAGTTTTTTGTAGATTATACATGCATAATTTTAATACTGGCACTGAGCCCAGCTGTGTGCAGGGCCAAAAAGAAAATTAAAACCATGTATAAGTTGCCTCTGTAGATCATGTGAAGAAAATTTGATTTGAACCATTTATTTATTTTCCTAATCTTGATCCACACCTTTGGAGGGCTAAACCTATCTTAAAATGATGTTTTTTGGTTGTAGTAAAAGATTTCAGCTCTTTAAAAGTGGAACCTTTTTAAGAATACATGGCTTAGATCATCCAACTAAAACATATGGTGTTGGGCGGAGAGGCGGGCCCTTTCAAGTCATATACTAGTTTGAGAGGCTTCAAAGAGAGAGCTATTCCATCACCTCCAACACTAACAGATTTTTATTGGTGGCTAAAAGATAACTTGAAAGATAAAGAGTGGAAAATGTGACGGGGTTGACGTTTTGATAGACTATACAACCCCTTTTATAGAACTAGTTGGTATTTGCTTTGTATTTTAACACTAAGCTTGTGGTCTATGTTGCATGGATTGGATACGATTCTGGGATACCAAAACGATATGATATATGTCAAATCAAAAAGTAGAGTTTGGATACGGCAAGGATATGGGAACAACATAATATTATATATCATGTGTGTGCATTTAAAAAGAAAGTTAACTACAATGCCAACGTAGGCAATCTACTTCAAAAGAAAAGTAAACTATGGTGATATATTTATTTCTTTTCGTACTGAGATAGGACACACTGTTATCAACGGCCTCATATATGTGTTTCAATCTCTCTGTTTTGCATATATATGCTGAATCTTAAAATTTATCTTTTTGCCATTTATAATTCCCCTGAAACCCTTCTTTTTGAAGTAAAAAAGAAAAAGAAGAATAGCCCCTGATGTATTCAAGACGTATCCATGTCGTATTCGTACCGTATCCAGAAGTAAAAATTGATGATCAAGTCAACGGATTCTATTCGATACTCTTCTTATGCAATTTTTTTAGTATTCAGGCTCTTTAGCTTTTGATAGATTAAGCATTTATGTAGAATTTAAAATCCTTTCTTTCTTCAATATGTTGTGCATTTGAAAATAATACGTCAGTTTTTATTGTAAACAATATGCAATTCGGATCCGAAATGTGCAAGCCCTGGATCATTTGTGTTGTGTGTACAAAGAGAAGTTTAGGAGCTCTGACTAATTGGTGTTTAAAATGTCTTCAGAAGCAACAGAATCTTCTCTGGCAACAAGGTCACCGTTAAAAAAATTGAGTAAAACATGTGTTGGACTTCGACATGAACTTTAAGTTTCATCCTTACCAAATCATCGAGGCCCGTAATGATGTAATAATTCACTTTGTTTAATGCAGTATGAGAACTCAACTTGTGTGGAGTTTGGATTATTGGTACCCTAATATAGGGGTGGCAATTCGTGTTTTTTGGTCGTGTTTCGGGCCGACACGACAAGGTTTTTTCAGATATGAACACAACACGACACGAATTTGTGTTTTTTTAGCTGACACGAACACGACCCAAATAAAACATGACACAACACGACACGAATAACATGATTTTTTAAATTTCACAGTAAATTAAACATAATTAGACACGATAACCCGAATAAAAACACGTTTAACACGACAAGACACAACTCATATTTTTTACACGAGCATGACCTAGTGTAAAAAAAACCCGACATGAACACGACATATCGTGTCAATTTCAAGTCAATTTCGTGTCGTGTTTTCGTGTCGTTTATGAAATTGCCACCCCTCTACTCTAATGTAGGGCATCATTTGTACAATCTTTTATTTTAAATGTTTCAGTGGTCAAATTAGTCATCTAGTATGGGCGTTTTGCTTACAGTGTGGAACAACAACTATTATATGGTGGCTGCTTTGTCAATGTACTGCGTTAATAAATTTATCATTAATGATGAATATTAAACTTGGGTAAAAGGATTGCTTCCACTATATTCTAATTATAAGAGTGATGTTTGAGTGACAACTGGAATCTTGATTAGCATCTAATACACTATCAATACTGAGTCCATTTTAGGAGGCGTATAGTCTCTCTCTAAAAAATTTGGGTGGTTTGACTTAGATTACTCGATAATTAGCATATTTAAACCAAGTTACCTCTTTTAATTTTCGTTGGACTTAGCCCATTTCCCGTCACAGTTGGGGGTACAAAAAATTTTAGTGGCAACACAAATTTAAGTTACTGAATGGCACCTTTAGTGGCGAAAATGTGTGTTTTGCCGCTGAATTTTACCTCTAGTATAAAAAATTGGTGTCATCATTGAATTAGTGGATCTATAACAGCAAGTAGTGGGCCAGGTTCAAGAAAAATGAAAAGAGGCATCTTAGTCTAATTATGTTAATTAATGAGGTACCCAAGTCAAAGTCACCCTAAAATTTTCATATGTATACGAGAATATGACTTGGAATTATATTGAGAAAACCCAGCCAGGAGAAATATTTCCATATCTAATCTACCTTGTTAGTTTTTTACTCCACTAATACAAATGTTTTTAATGGATAAATAGTCTTCTGATTAGGATGTTGCGAGTGAGAATTATCCTGTTCATATTCTAAGAGAATGGTGCTTCTTTCAAGGACACCAGATGAACATTTTGGCATTCTTTCGGAAGCAGCAGTTATGTATGATAGACGTGTGGCTGCATTATTAAATGAGGACGACTTAATAGGGGAGGAAGTTCTTTGGAAGGAAATTTATGAGGGGAAACAATTCTTGTACCCAAGGTTATTATTCATCATTACTGGTACATGATTCTGTATCTTCATATTTTAGATCACACTTTTATTCCATTTATGGTAAACTTCTAGTATGTTTCACTTTTCGAACTATTTTGGACAATGTGAAGGTAAAGGCCCTGAAAAGGAAAAATATGAAGAAAAAATAAAGAGATTGAATCTCAAACGTGTAGCATTTCATACTATATGGCTGTCAGCCGAGGATTACCCATTGCTTCGTGGTAATTCATTTGATCTTTTATCAAAAATAAATTAACCAAATATATTTATCATCCTCCGTTAACTGGTTTATTATTCCTTTCATTGCTATATGTACAGGATCAGTTGATCTGGGTGTTTGCCTGCATACTTCCTCATCAGGATTGGATCTTCCGATGAAGGTATAATCATTCGAAGTTTTGATTGCCTGGTGAATCTTTGATGATTATATTTTAGAAAAAGGGATATTGCAATAAAGCCCCTAACCCATCAAACTAGTTGCAAATGCCTCCCTGAACTATCATTTTGCAAAATAATTCTTCAACTATTCCATTCGTTTACAGCCCCCCACCCCCTTCTCCCAAAAAAATGTCAGCGAAAAGGTTTTTAGCAACACGTGAGGGGGTGTTTGTAGTTAGGG
Organism: Sambucus nigra; assembly: GCA_949130495.1. Lineage (NCBI taxonomy): Eukaryota > Viridiplantae > Streptophyta > Magnoliopsida > Dipsacales > Adoxaceae > Sambucus > Sambucus nigra. The sequence goes on from OX422216.1 coordinate 23,416,633, forward strand.
GCTAATTTGTAATGCTAGGGGGGTATTTGCAATCCCGAGTTATAATTTAAGGAGGTTTCTTTTATTGTACGCTTCAAAAAATCTTCCGCGACGAACCCAGCTCTCATCCTTGTAAATTCCTGTTGCTAGGTTGTGGATATGTTTGGTTGTGGACTGCCTGTGTGCGCAGTTTCCTATTCTTGGTATGTCATTTTCTTTTTATACCACTCACGGATTGTATGGTTGGGAGAGTACATGTTTTAGCTATTGTTATAACTTTTTTGAAGCATCAAAGAGCTCGTAAAAGTTGAAGAAAATGGTCTGCTCTTCTCATCATCTTCAGAGCTAGCTGATGAACTCATGGTAAGCTTGTTTAAATTTATATGTAACCAAAATAATTTATCTATTTTACTGATTATGTTATATATGATATTTGAGAGACCTAAAGAAAGACAAATAAAAAAAAATCTTTATTTTCATTTTCTTGTTTATTTGTACCAGGGATTTCAAAATAACAAAAATGGTTACTTTTTGGAAAAAACAAAATTTGATGATGGATAATATGCATATATTACTTTGTTTTTATGTTTTCAAATGGAAAACTCCGCAGATGCTTTTTAAGGGATTTCCAAATGAATGTGAGGCTCTGAAGCTGTTGAGAAATGGGGTACTGGAAATGGGCTCATCTGCAAGGTGGGCAACCGAATGGGAAGAGAATGTCGAACCCTTAATTTCTGAGGCGAGACTCTTCTCATTTTAGATTTGGTTGATGTTTCTTAGCTCCTGCTCCCCATTCCATTTAACCATACTTAATCAAGAGGGTTGGAATCATAATTTTGCAGGTTATTTCTGATCACTTCAGTTGATTTATGGTATATAGAAGAAACGGATTCAAATTATGTTTTTAGCCTGAGAGTTCGGTACCGCACGCACACGCACACACACAAGCACACGCGCATGTACATAACAAAAAAATAAGGCAAAAAAAAGGGATGAAGAAAGACAATCTTGAGTTCTGAAAATTCATTCAGAAGATTCCTGTGTAATCCGAAAAACCCAAAAATGCAGTAAATATGTAATCAAAAGCTCAAAGTTATTTTTTTAAGAAGGTAAAATGAAACAAAAAGTATATGTTTAATTGTGTAGCTTGGTTGAAGCTTTACAGGGGATTTGAAATGTGTATGGGTCCTTATTTTGAGAGCATTGACATCGCTTCAATGTTCAAGGGTATTGTAGGAGTTTAATTAAGGATTTTGTTATTAGTTTACTTATGTATTGGATGAATTTTTTATTTATTATTGTTCTGGTTATTATGAAATAGCGTAAACTACACGTCAAAAGGCTCCTAAAAATATCTAATACACTTTTAGAGAGATAAATACTCTTTTCTATTCCAAAATCAAGAGTACCTCAAATGAGGCTCAGGCTCTAAGCAAATTCCCTAATTACAAAAATGCCATTACTACTCCTTATCTCTAAATACTAAAGTAAAACAAAGGGAAATACAATAACAAAATAAAAGAAAAATAACAAAGAAAATAAAATCCTAAAATGGGGCCATTTCCATCACTCTCCCCCTCTTAAAACCAAGCTCGTCCTCAAGCGTTCAAAAAATTGGGGATTCGTGAGGAAATTCCAAAAATTAGGAGACAAAAACTTGTGGGGGCCAAAAATTAATTTCTAAAACTTGAGGGGTGCCCAACCCACAATTTTTCTTCTTCTTTTCTTCACTTTCTTCACCCAAACCAGCCCTAGAAGCTTCCACCCATAGTTGTCAGAGGCGAAAAGCGCACCAAGGCGCCAAGGTCCTTGTGGAGCCTAGGCGCAAGGCGCCAGGCGAGGCGCGCGCCTGATCGAAGTGAGGCGCAAAGTTTATAGATCGTGTAAAAGTTGTATATTTATAAATAATATCATTAGTGATCTAAAATTAGAAATATATAGCACAAATTATTATTATACACACTAATGAAGAGACAAGTCAAAAGGAGATAGAGCATATACCACTATATGAAAAAAATATATATTAAATATCAAATTTATGTAACAATTTGACTATCCAATAATCAACAAAAGAAAATATATTGACATATTCATATAATAATTACTCTTGTGTGTGAAAAGAAGAAATCAAAATCAACATATAAATTATTCAAAGATGCAACATTATTGGAGTTAAATTTTGTTTGTTTCTTTTGAGCAAGGTTCTTAAAAACGCGGGACGTGATCGAGGCATGGAGGCCAAGCCTCAAGCCTTAGGCGTGAAAAGGCGTTTAGGCCTTCTTAATATATTTTAATATTTTTTAACCATAACAAGGCTATTAAAATACTAAAATTGTACATATCATAAAAATATGTCTGAATATTTGCAAATTAAAATACTATTTGATTATTTTGGATGAGATAATGGTCCGGTTTGTAAAAAAAATATTCAAAAGGAGATATCGTTTCACTAAAGCATTGTTGTTTTTAGAAAAAAGTGCGCCTTAAGGGTTTTACCAAGAATAAGGCGTAAAAATCTTAAGGCAAGGCGTTTCTCCCAAGCTTCAAGCCTAGGCATGCCGAGGTTTTTTAGAACAGTCCTTTTGAGAAAGATTAAGTTTCCCTAGGATTCTCAAGGACTTACTTTGCTTAGTTTTGGGGTGGGAAATCATCTAATCTTCTTTATTCCATTGGAAACTATGTAAAATAAGCATATAAATTGATCCATTCTTGTATTGGGGGCGTATCCAAAAAAATTCCACAAGGCGCGCCTGAGCTGCGCTTTGAGCCTGGAGCCTAAGCGCACAAGGCGCGCGCCTTATTGAAGGAGCCGAGCCTGAGTGTGGCAAGGCGTTGATGCTGAGCCTAGGCGCACGCCTAGGCGCTCCTTTAACAACAGTGCTTCAACCCGGGTCAAAACTCATCGTTTCGGAGCATCTAGAAGGGTTTGGGCTTGGATTTGTTAGCCCAAACAGATTTTTGGCACAGATAGGGCAACACTCTAGGGTTTTGGGGCTGTTTTGGGGTCTAGGGGGCAGCCGAGAGATTGGGGTGGGTTACTGCTTGTTGGTGGTCGGTTTTTGGGTTCAGGTGGGCTAGGGTTTAGGGTGGCGGCTGCAGGGGGACTGCCAGGGAGGTCGTCGGCCAGGGAGACTGCTGTAGAGATTGTTTTTGGGATCAAAGGGTGGGGAAAGGGTCGGGTCGGGGTTTGTTTTGGTTCGGGGCACCAACGGTTGAGTGGGGGGTGTTACGTCAAAAGGCTCCTAAAAATATCTAACACATTTTTAGAGAGAGATACTATTTTCTATTCCAAAATCAAGTCTACCTCAAATGAGGCTTGCATGGGGCTATTTAAAGTGGAGAAGTAGCATAGGCTCTAAGCAAAGGTCTTAATTGCAAAAATGCCATTACTACTTCTTACCTCTAAATACTAAAGTAAAACAAAAAAAAAGAAAATAACAAAATAAAAGAAAAATAACAAAAGAAAATAAAATACAATAAAATCCTAAAATGGGACTCATTTCCATCATGAAATCTTTGCACCAGCCAGTGCATTTAAATGCTATTAGATACTGAAGGGATTCATTGCTATCCAAAAGGAAACAATATTATGCTTAACTTTATAGTGAAATTGTGTCTTTTATATCAGTGCACATAGAAGTCGTCTTTGGGTTTTTTTTACCAATTAGTCTCGTTTACTAAGTATGTAGTTCAATAGGTCCTTCGATCTTGTTTTGCTCTAACTGTTCCTATGAAAAAACATTTTTTCTCCAATAGGTCCTATTTGTAAATTGGTAGTGAATATTCACACTGTGTATAAATATGACTTATTGAGAAAAAAAATGTTTTGATAGAACCAGTTAGGAAATGTCTTATATAAATATGATTTATTTGACTTTAACTCCTTGAGATAATGTTGTATTAGGATATCACCGTCTCAAAGTTTAAAATTGAGACATAACAACCTTTAAATTTTGAGACCGTTAGCATTCCATTCAAACATCTCTATACTCCATATTTAGACTTAGTCATGGATCATGTTATACACTAAATATAGGACACCTTGTTAGCCTCTCAGGAGATGACACGTGTACCCATTAGGGACAAAAAGTCTGCTCAGCTATAGGCAATGTGGTCGGCTCAAGTATAAGTGTACTCGGTCCAACAGTATAAATGATCGCCTCATTATTGTTAACATGATTTTTATTAACCTGGTCAATGCCAGCCTTGCTCTAGTTACATCAGGTGATGGAACACCAGCAGTCATGTTTATCCCACCTGCACACGTGAAGAAGTTATATAATATTTCACCTTTATCCTGGTATAACAAACTCATCATTATTTACCTCATGAAATGTAAAAGGTGTAATTGCCTGACTTATAAACGCACTCCACCTATCCCACTACACTCTTTCTCTGAGAACTACCTATAAATCGTACGCAATCCCACTGAATAAGGGATTCAAAAATATTCTACCTAACGACCATACGCAAAATCCTGGAGAGAACGTTGAGAGTTTGTAACCATTCCTTTCATGGCTATTGCTTATTGAAATACATACAATCAACACTGCACCTGTGGACATAGGCACCACATTGGGCCGAACCACGTAAATCCGTTGTTTCCTTCTTTATCTCTTATCCCTTTCTATTAATCCCAAATTGACATGGTGGTAGTGACAATTTCTTTAACTGTTATTGTTTATTATTAGTATATTATAGCTAAGCCCCACAAATTCATATATAAGTTTTAGATGATAACAAATTGGCACTGTCTGTGGGAACTCGATAAGTCGTTTGTTGTTTCCTACCATTTTCTATCCACAAATCCAATCTCGGTGAAATCACCCTAACTCGATTTCCCCCAATCTCTGTTTAGACACTCCGTGTTTGTACACAAATTTTGGGAAATGGCAGAAAACCCAAAGAGTAGTCGTGTTGCAAAGCAAACCCGCCCTCAACGCCTATTGGAATGGGTGACATATGGGAAATTCTGATGAGCCCAAAGGCATACCAAGTTGGGTTAGGAGTAGATCCTTTCACCCCAATTGGAAGAAAACCCTCTGTCAGGAGGGGTGGAATGTTATCTCCTACCCCTACAGAGACATGTGACACTCTTATCGAGAACGAGCTGTGGAAAACTCAAGGAGGCTGAAATTGGATTCACAAGATGACAGGAGTAGATCCAGATACTCAGAATAGTAAGATGACAGGTCGAATCGCCAGGGAGCAACCTCATCTCTCAGAATAACCAGATACGACGATGAACAATTTTTCTCTAAGGAAAGGCCAAGTGTGTTGGAGAGGCTGAGCAGACTGTATTTGATCGTCTAGGCCCACGTAAAATGAGAGGACAACAACACAGGGCTCAGAGAGCTTAGAGAACACAGAGAAGAGCCAGTGAGGTCTGTCACCAGGAGAATAGAATGCTCGGTCAAGTCTAGGACAAGTGTCGTTCAGAGCCGAGCAGACTTCTATCTGAAAGCCGTGGCTGATCAGGCAAGACCGTCGCAGTTAAAGCAGTTAAAGCTGAGCAGGGAGACCAACCCTGGAATGGATCAATCCAATGACGGGAGGATCGATTAGGAGAAATTGTTAGATTAAAGAATCCTTTTATACAGAGGTTTCGTGAAGGGATCCCCGTTCACTCCATCAATTGTGGGCTATTCGACGCCAACAAATTTCAAACCACCAGTTATTACCCCAACGTATGACGGCAAAACCGACCCAATATTGCACGTGGAACAATATCAAGTTGTCGCCGACATCTACTCAATCCCAGATGTAGCATTTTCCAGTATGATTACTGGTTCAACACAGATTTGGTGCAACAACTTACAATGCGGACAAATCTCGAACTTTCAACAATTGGTCGACCTCTTTGTCAACAATTTTTGTTTTGGGGACAAACCCGATAAGAGAGTGGCTCACCTGCTCAATATCCAGCAGAATGGTGATGAAACTACCTGTGAGTTTATCACACGTTTCAACAACGAGAAGCTTGAAGTAATCGATTATGATGAAAGGACTCAATAACTGCGTTGATGAGTGGATTGCTACCTGAGAAGCTGTATTGGGCGCTGGCTAAAGAGCCACCCAAAACTATGACGGGACTCTTAACTAAAACAGAAAAAATTATAAATGTTGAGGAGGGAGGCCATGGAGGCCAAAGAATCAAGTCACGCGAAGGCCGGTGTGAGCAAGAGTATCGAAAAGAATGAACTGAAAGATAAGAAAGCCGACAAGCCAAAGAAATACGATAAGAACACTCCCCTAATAGTGGGCGTTCATCACATACTCGAGGAAAAATGCGGGGTTAAGGACCTGAGATGGTTCAGAAAACTGAAAGCCCCGACAAATTGAAGGGATAAAAGCAAGTATTGGAAGTTCCATAAGGATCACGACCACAACACGGACAACTGCATAGCCCTAAAGAACGAGATCGAGGGAAAGTCGTCAAGATACGTGGACATAAGTTGACTAGGTCACGAACAAGAAAGAAGTTCAAAGACTTACGGGATGTGTGGCGGCACTGAATAGGTTTGTTTCTAGAGCCACTGACAAATGCCTGCCATTTTTTAAGGTGTTGTGAAAAACTTTTGAATGGAATGACGAATGTGAAGTTGCATTCCTAGAGTTGAAACGGTATTCGGGGGTCAACACCACTACTTTCAATACCAATTTTGAGTGAGAAGCTTTATCTGTACTTGGTTGTATCTGAATTTACTGTCAGTTCGACTCTAGTCCGACAAGAAGAAGGGGTACAAAGGCCTGTATATTACACCAACAAGGCATACCGTGGAGCAGAAATCCGGTATCCTAGGTTGGAGAAACTAGATCTTGCCCTTATTGAAGCTTCTAGAAGGATGAGGTCGTACTTTCAGGCCCATATCATTGTCGTTTTTACAGACCTCCCTTTACGCTAAGTTATTCATAAACCTGAGAAATCAGGTAGATTGATGGTTTGGGCCATGGAATTAGGAGAGTATGACATCTAATACGAACCAAGAACGACAATCAAGGGCCAGACTGTGGCAAATTTTATCGCTACATTTACTTACGAAGAAAAGCTTGCTGAGCAGATTTCTACGGAAAAGAGCTCAGCAACGTAAGTGGCAAAGCAGACTTCTGCGAAGGAGAGCTCAACCTTAAGTCAGATCGAAAAGACTTCTTCGGAAGATAGCTCACCATTTCAAACAAACGAGCAGACTCCTACGGGAGAGAGCTCGATCATTAATTCGGACGACCAGACCACTGACGTATCAAAGTCATTGACCAAACAAGAAGAAATTGTGTGTGACTTAGAGCAAATGAAGAAGTAATTCAAACATGGAAATTTGATCGAAGGAGATTTCAAAGAGGACCTCTCTGTCTGGTAAATGTTCGTGGATGGCTCATCATGTACCACCGACAGTGGAGCGAGTTTAATAATAATGATGCCGGATGACATTGATGTGGTGTACGCCCTTAGATTCCAATTTAAGGCCTCCAACAATGAGGCAAAATACTAAGCGCTCATAGCAGGGTTTGGGCTGGCATCATCTCTTGACGCCGAACAGATATTGAGACACAGTGACTCTCAGCTCATAGTAAATCAAATACTGGGAATTTATGAAGCGAGAGAGGAGTCTATGACAAAATACTTGGCCAAAACCAGGTGGTGAAAGTTCCCCGAGGTCAGGATGGTCAGAATCCCAAGGGCAAAAAACGCCCGATCAGACGCACTTGCTCGATTACAACGACAAAAGTGAGACGAATAGTTCCAGTGGAAATCCTCATGCATCGGAGCACTGATGAGGAGATTGTCAATAATTGCTTTATAGAAATATGAGATTGATTTACATGGGTTATAATTTTTACAGCTTGGATTGTGGCTAAGACATGCTTATACTTTTCATTGGATATAATTCAAACACTGATTCAATTGTTTAAAGTATTTTGTTTTGATATTTATAAGATTTGAGCCTTCATTGGTGTTTTGTTGCTGAGAAAATATTTGAAAAGTAAGAACATAGGTCTCTGAACATCTATTTTAGGATATTTGAGTCGAGAAGAGCTTCCATAAAATTCAAACAACTCTTATGTGCTTGTTTTTTACTCTTCTGTAGAGGCTAATTCAGTCTTAATGGGTGTTTGAGTGATTTTGTTTTTTTAGTGAAATGTAATATATTAAACCAGGGCAAATCCCAACAGAAATACAAAGAAGTCCAAACACCAAACCATACAAGCTCAACAAAAGGCCACACAAAAAACAACCGGACAAAGTAAAACCCAGGCCCAAACGAAAACCCAACCCAACAAACAAACAAACCTAGTACATACATCTACCCAAATATTTGACACTACAACAACATCCATCAACAACGGCCCAAAGCAAACACAGGCAAGACACGCGTATGGACCACAAAACACCATACTACAGCCATGCAAGCCAACACGTGTAGCAACCTCCACCACAGGCAATCACAAGGTTGTACAAACAAACTCTGTCTGCTGCTATCAAACCTCCGAAGTAAAAAATCAAAACCATCAACACAAACCACTTCTGTAAACATTAAACAACCTTTTCACACCTCTGCATTTCAAGCCACCATCTCACAACTCCAGACATAACCAAGCTGTAACAAGCTTCACTAAATTCAACCCACCATCTCGTATCACCAACTCAAAAAGAATGAAATCATCAACACCAACCATGACAACCCAGAAACATCTACTCAGAAAGATCAAAAACACCTCACTCAAAGCAAATAAGTAAGTTCAATATCGTCAGCATAAAGAACAACCAAGATCCAGCAACAAAGGCTTCAAAAGTATCATCAAGCTCAACAACGGCCATCAACACACCAACAATCAACTTCACCTGATACACCATAGGAAAAAGCCCTGCTCCACCCATACACCATATAACAATGATCAACCATTGAAGAGTGAAGATGAAAACTCCAGGAACCCAAAGGATCTAAGAACCATCCATAAGAACTCAAAGAACAACCAACTCCAAGCACATCCCTTAAGCAGCTCAGAAGAAAATCAACCAAACAATCACTCCAACCCCAACATTCACCATCAATAAAGAAGGAGAAAAGGATGGTCAAGACACCCACACATGCAGAGGAAAAGATCAGAGCTTCCAAGATCCGGAATATCAACCATGCAGTTCCAAAAAAACAACAGCAAACAAACCAGATGAAGAAACAAAGTCCCTCACCAGCAAAACAAGGTAACCAACAAACTATCCTTTCTGTAAATAAAAAATATTTTTTGTTATACCCCACTTCTGGGAAATCTCCCAGTTACTTTGTTTTCGAGGAAGACTCACTTACATCATGATGCCATCACACCTAATTCGAGGTCCTAAATTTTTTTTTTTCAATTTTTTTTTTCTCTTGAAATTAACCTTCCAATCAACCCATATTCAAAACATTAGGTCAAAATACATTTTATAGCTATTTTTAAAAAATCAACAAAAAAATTGCTAGCGCAGATCCTTATAAATAAGGTATTTTGAGCAGTTTTTTGTGGATTTTTTAAAAATAGCTACAAAATGTATTTTGAACTAATTTTTTGAACATGGGTTTATTGGAAGGTAAATTTCAAGGGAAAAATAAAAAATTTGAAAAGAAAAGTTTTTTAGGGCCTATAAATAGGTGTGATGTATGGATGATGTATAGAGCATGATGTAGGTGAGAATTCTCCCTTTGTTTTCAAACCACTTTTCTCCACTTGCATGTCACATTCTGAATATTAGAATCAATATCCTTATTGATTTGGTCTTTGTTTAACACTGTATTCTTAAATATTCTTGCATTTCTAGCTTTCCAGGTTATATATATGGCCGTAGAGGGGGAGGTTTTCTCCATAAGACTTCTAAAATCCTTTCTTCATTTTGAAATTGCATTGATCTCGTCTTCAAAACTTAGAACATTCCTAACATGCCCATTGTTGTACAAACATTTCCTCCATACATGATTTGAAAATTCACATTAAAAAAACAAATGGTTTCTGGTCTCCACCTCAATATTGCAAAAAACACACAAATCACAGTAAATGATGCCCCAGTTCTTCAATTTATCTCTAGTTCTCAGTTTATATAGACAAGTCAATCATAGGATGAAAGCAAATCTAGGAACTCTTTTGGGAAACCAAATAGCCTCTGCCCAACTCACCTTCTATTTTCTTCTCCGTAAGACATTATAGGTGTCCTTAAAATTAAAACCACCATCCTTAGAAGGAATCCAAGTAATCCAATCATCACTATTCAGCTAGGGTCTAACATTAGTGCACTTAATCTCAATCAAGTCATTAAATACAGATCTAGAAAAATTCCACTCACCATTAACAATAAACCCAGAAACTTTAGCATTATCTCTACTAGCAGCATCATAAATGTTTCTTCTCCCATAATGATCAATTAGAAGGCCCTTTTCATGCCAATTGTCAACCCAAAAAAGAGTATCGTCCCCTCTGCCTATATGATAATTAACTTTTTAGCCCCAAATTTTAACTTCCATGACTTCCTCAAAGTCCAAAAACAATTAGCCTTAAATTTTACTGTTCAAATTGGCTTTAGTTTAATAACCACTGAATGAATCCATTTTACCCAAAGTGAATCTTTTTTCTTGTCTAGGCCCCATATATGCCTATACATGCATGCCTTATTCCATTATTCCATTCAGGAAAGCTTTTCACCTAAACCCTAAACCCTAAACCCTAAACCCAAGACTAACAAACATCACTCCAAGACACCTTTGCTCCAGTTTTCCTCAAATCAACTCCTGACCATATGAACCTACTCAAGATTTGATCAATTTCTTTTATAATCCGGTCAGGAAGAATAAACATACTAATCCAATAAACATGTATGCTTCTAAGAACATAAATCACAAGTTGAATTCTTCCTGCATATAAAAGCCAAATATTGGTCCAATTCTTCACCTTAGACATTAACTTCTCAACCAACACCTTGCAATCATAGCTCTTTAATCTAGTAGAAATCAATGGGACTCCAAATATCTAACAAGCAGCTTTCCCTGCTTCATGCCAAATATATTACTCTATCTATCTTTAGTAGCTTCATCAACACCAACATGTAATATCTCACATTTAGCATAACTAGGGCCTAATCGAGAAAGCTCTTTAAAATCTTTTAAAACGTTGTCAATTACTTTGAATGAATTATCATCAACACCAGTCATAATGAAAAGATCATCAGCAAACCTGACATGAGAGATGTTAAATTGCTCACACTGAGGATGAAATTTAAATTCACCATTCTAAATTTCATTATCCAGAATCCATGAAAAACACTCCGTTGTTACCAAGAGGAACAAAAAGGAAGACAATGTATCCCCCAGTCTAAGACCATTAGTACCCCTGAAAATGCCAATAATTCCACCATTAACACTAACAGTGTAACTAGGAGTTTGAATACACTCCATAATCCAATCAATCACCATATCAGGAAACTCCATAGCCTCCAAAGCAGACATAACGAAATTCCAATCAACAGAGTCACAAGTCTTCATCAAATCAATCCTCAAAGCACATCTAGGAGGACCCTTACCCAAATGATACCCCTTAACAATCTCTTGCATTAAGAGAATGTTATCAGATATATTCCTACCTTTGACAAATGTTGACTGCTATTATTAACAAGATTAACAAGATTAGGAATAATCCCTCTAAGCCTTCTAACAATTACCTTAGAAATGATTTTGTAAATTGTGTTGCAACAAGAAACATACTTGAAATCCCTCATAGTTGAAGGGCTATTAACCGTAGGAATAAGGCTTAATAAAATTACTTTTCCACTCTCTAAGCAACTTTCCATATTAGAAGAAGTACATCACTGCCTTTGTCACACTATTTCCAACAATACCCCAATTGCATTGAAAACCCCCAGCATTATAGCCATCAAGACCTGGAGCCTTCTTAGGGTCTAAATCAAACACATCTTCTTTAATTTCTTCCCAAGTAACTTCTCTTTGAAGATAAACTCTCCGATCATCATTAAGTCATCTTTGTCAAATATTTCTAAGACTATTGCCTTCTATAATCCTCCCATTCTGTTTAGAGCCCAATAGATTAGAGAAAAAGTTCATAGCCTCCTTTTGAATAGAACTTTGCCCACTAACAGTATTACCATCGATATCTTTAATTGAAAGAATTATATTCCTGGCTATATGACAATTAACTTTTTTATGAAAAAAAGAATTGTTTTTATCTTCCAACTCTAGCTATTTAATTCGATATTTTTGCTTGTAAAACTCCTCCATTTCTCTCAATTCCAGGTACTCACCAAGACATTTCTTCCTATTACTGAGAAGTATACCATTACCCCCATTTTCAATTAATTTCTCCTGAATACCATTGAGTTCCACTTTCTTGGAATTAATCCTAAATGAAATATTTGAAAACCAATTCTTATTCAGAGTTTTAAAATCCCCTTTCAAAACTTTTAGTCTTCTAGTAACAATGAACATAGGATTCCCATTAACCTCAAGATCCCAACCCTTCTTAAGAGTTTTAAAATCCATATGAAAAGTTTGAGTGATGTTTGTATTATGAGTTCACAACATTATATATCTATATATATCTATATAATAAGTTACAAAACTTATGTATGTCATAAGATAGCACTATGATGTCATCAATATGAATTAATTCATGTGTTTCCTATTTTACCCCTTAAAAATTTGAGTTCCCCCTCTTTTTCATCTCACTAATTGATTCCCCTCTTTCACTTTAATTCAAACGTAAGGCTATTTTGGTAAAACACACACCAAACCCACTTTAAACCCTTCATTTATCACACATACACCCGATGCTCCCCCTCCCTCTTCAAACCCTCTCTCATTTCCGAGACATACACCCGATGCTCCCCCTCCCTCATCCTATCCCTCTCTCATCCGTCTTCCTCCGCGTCTAACACACAGACTCCTATAGGTTACTCTCTTACACACTCACACTCACATGCACATAAACACACTCACTTATTTTGATTTCGGCTAAGAACTGGTAATTTTGTTTATAGATTTTTTTACAGATTTTGTTCATTTTGTTTTAGATTTATTTATGTGTATGTTGTTTTTTGTTTATTTTGTCTTTTGCAGGTGACCTGATTGTAATATGGTATAATTTTTTATCAGGTATACATCTCGGACTCCTTTATCAAACACAAACCCATTTGTTTTTTGCGATTTTTGCCTACTTTTGTTTCTGAATCTAAGATCTCTCTGGTAAACTCTCTAATTTGTGTTTTTTTAAGACTTTTAGGAATATCAGACCCCTCAATAATCTCAGACTTTTGTTACTTTGATTTTGATTTGGGGATTAGGGTTTTGACATTAAAAATTTATGTTATTATGATGTGGTTTCTTGATTTATATGTTGCAGGTGTTTGAAATTGTAGTCGTGATCGACCTTCTATCTACAAATATTGATGATTTTTCTCAGTAATGTAACTTTTTACTGTTTTAATCTTTTGAGGTTTCTCGGTTTGTGAACTATGTATTTTGTTATAGATTTGGTGATTTTTCTTTTTCTCTCCTTCTATGGTTTATACACAGGTCCATCAAATTGTTAATGATAATTCAGTAAAGTTTTGGACTTCTAATTGGTTGGGAACTCCGATATTCCAACAATTAGGAGTTCATATTGAAGATGATGATCTGGAATTCAATATGGAAGACATTATTCAAGATGGTAACTGTAACATTCCTTAATCTTTCATTAATTTTTTTCCTTCTATCTATGCCAAAATCATTAACATCCTCTTCCAATAGAGGATCTTAATGATATCCCATTTGGTCTTTATCCTCTACTGGTGAGCTTAGCTTCAAAGATACATATGAGTTCTGCTGAACTATGCAGGAAAATCAATTGGCTTTTGGTAACCTTTGGCACATGCACGTTCCTCCTACAATTTCCATCACTTTGTGGAAAATATTACATGGTAGATTGGCTACTTCAGACATTTTTCAATCAGACGGTGTTCAGTTATGCTCTAGATGTGAGTGCAGATGATGAAACTTCAAATCATTTCTTTGTTGAATGTATCTATTCTAAATGTACTTGGAGGCATATTTTATATACATCTCACAAATTCTTGGATATTTCTTTTATATCTTTTATGTGGTAGCAAGCTATATTACAGAAGGGCAATCCTCAAATCTAAGGCATCTGGTATGCTTCTGTATTGGGAGCTTTTGATATTATATGGAGGGCTATAAATCACATAATATTTGAGAATAGACTTCCTACTCCCAATTGCTGCCGGAAATCTCTTAACATAGTGGTAAGTTACATGGGAAAATTGGTGAAAGGTCATATGCATAATGAAGTTTCAGATCTGATCATTCTCCATTATTTCAAGACTCCTACATTAAGAAAATCGCCTAAAATTGTTGAAGTCGGGTGGTATCCTCCTCTCAGCTCTTGGACTAAACTAAATACTTATGTATTATCTAAGAAGAATGGTGTTTTCAGAAATTGCAGTGTCTTTGTGAGAGGTACATTTTTGTGGTAAAATTAGTTATAATTAAGCTTTTCATAAAGAATTATATGTTGTCATTCAAGGCATTGAATTTTCTTGGGGGTATAAATGGTTTAAGTAGTCTTACACCTTCATTAAAAGCATGGCCATTGAGGCAGAACCAGGAGTGCGGTAAGCTCTATTGGGTTCCTGTGCAATTAATCAAAATATTTATGCTGTCCTTCCTTGCTATCAAAATATTATATCTCAGTAATGTGAATTTTATATAATTGTCACGAGTCGAGTTTTAATCTCTTGGATGCTTAGTTTGTAGTTGAGTTTAATCTCTTGGATGCTTAGGTTTCTTATACACCAGTGAATTGAATGAAACATTTATCAGTTGTCTTTTCTATTATTCCCAGTGTATTATAATTGAAGACGCGTTAACTGGAGTACAGGCTACTGAAGCAGCACAAATGAGGTAATTATGTTGATATCTCCTGAATTTAATGTTGTAGTTAGGTGTTGTGAAATATTCTATGTTCACTGGCACATCATAAGGTTCCAAGTTATAGGTCATGTTTCAGAGCAAAGGTCGAGCGAAATGTAGTATATATCTTGGTTCATTTGTCTCAGATGCGCTCATTTGTTGCAAATCGTATATAAAGGGTGAGCCTAGGTCCCATTATCTTGGCACTTTTTATTAATAAAATGAGTGTCGTTCATTATGAAATTTAAACTTTGTTTTGTCACATTTTAGAGGTGTTATGATGGTCTAGGAATGTGATATTGGGAGAATATTGGAGAGCAGACTGTGAACTTTGTTTTTGCCGTTTATATTTCAAATAAGAGGATTTTAAATGACACAATCTAATTGAGATATAGGGTGTTTTGATCTCAATGCATTGTTTCGAGCTAGATACCATTTGTTTGAACTAATTTGATTATAATTCGGTTGTTTTTGCTAATTTTAGATTCTTCATGGTTAAATCATTTTTCCACTTGATCTGTCGACGCTTCTTTTTATTGAATGGTTGGGTATATGTTTTGTGTGGTTTAAATTTTGTATGTACACTTTATAAACTAATTTCCTTTGCTTTTCTTCACTTTACATCTAATATTCATTTTGTTTTCCAATGATGCAAGAGATGGTTGCCAATAGGGCAAGAAATTAATGGTTGGACTAAAACCTAAACAATTGGAATCTCATTTTGTGCTTTCCTTATTAAAGGTTACACAGTTGGAATCTCATAATATGTAGCATGGATATTTTTTTTATAAATCTGATTTGTAAATCCACTATACTAATTTGTCTTCTAAAGAAATATTGTCATAATTATTTAAGGATTCTTATCTACTGTTTATTTTTTGCAGGAACTTAGAACTGTGGACTTAAAGATATGCGTCTATTTCTTCTAGAAATAGAAAATAATAATGCGGCTTATATTGAAAGAGAAGATTCCAATCCAACTCTAAATTGCTGCTGCAACAAAACCGGTTATACAACCAAACAAATTCCAAAGAATAAATCAACTTATATTACAGATACAATCAAACAGGTTATATTCTTTTCTGTAGATATGTATCTGTTAACTTAATAATAATTTTAATGTGTTTGGTTGTATTATATGACCTTGGAGATTCTTAGAAAGCTGCTGAATCATACGAGCAAATCTCAAAACTTTGTTAAGAGAATGTTGACGCACTCAAGACGACCACACGAGTTTGTATATCTTCTTTATGTGTTTATTGGAATGTTGCGTTGTTGTGTTTTAGTATTTGATACTAAAAAATTATGTGTTTATTGCTATCATCGGGAAAGTACTGATTTGGCATATAAAGGGGGGTAACTAGAGCTGACAGAATTATCTATTATTTTGGTAAATGATGGTCTCATTTAAAAAATATTAATTGTTTACTACACTTTAAGGTGAAAAATAACATAAAGAAACAAGGATTTTTTTTAAGATTTATTTGATTTGGGAGTGTGGTGGGGGTGGGGTGGGGGTGGGGTTGGGTTGGGGGGGGGGTAATTATTATTACTAATGCGATTTTCACTCTGGGAGGGGAGGGGGGTTAATTATTAGTCAATATTTCATATTTTTTATTATATATTACGTTCCTCTGTATTTTTTTTTTATCCACTGAACACTAAATGAATTCAGATTTTATATTCTAAATGAAGTGTGGATGTCTATTCTTTTGGTATTATCCTTTACGAGGTGGTGGAGAAAGATAACAAAAATAGTGCACCAGTGGAGAAAGATAACAACACGCAAGAGGTACAACACTTTAATGATCAAGTTCAACAAGATATATCCAATATGGCAGCTCCAATCAGCGACAATAATGTTTATGATCCAGGAAAAGTAGGTAATAATCAAGAAGTTTCAGGTCAGCAACAAGAAATTAAAGATGAAGATCAGGAAGTCCCTTCTCCAAAGAATCAAGTAAAGACACGTGATCATGTATGTAGCTGAAGATTTCCCAGTCCCGAAATCAAGTCCAAAAATTCTAGCTAAGGCAGGTGCTCAGGTAACAGGAGTGAATATTCAAAATCCTCAATATTCATTCCATGATCAAGAATAAAGTGGAATTTTCATAAAAAAAAGAGTTCAAAGAATCAGCATACAGAGACAACAGTTCAAAAGCTGAGGCATGATATTGGGGCATGATTTTGGTTTTTATTTGGATTCTGTTGGTTCTTTAACTGTTGAGGCATTGTTTTAGTTTTAATAATACTTTAGTAACTTTGTTGTTTGATTATTCTTTTTGTTTTAATTTAGATTCTGGATTGTGTGTTGACAATTTCATTTCTAATTAGATGTTTTCAATATGTAAATTCAATTTTGTTTAGATCCAAAGTTGGTAATATTTTTTTAACTCATGTTTGGTCGATTCTAATTGTGTCCTAGCCGTACTTATTTATCGGGTAAATGTGTCGTGTCGTGTTCGGGTTAAGAAAAAAACATGCTATCATGTCATGTCAGGTTTTGTGAAAAGCGACCCGTTGACACGTTTTGCCTGCCCTAATATAAACACATGAAAATGTGGCCAATGTTTTAAAATTGAATACAACTATGTGGTGTTAAAAAACAATTTGAAAATTATTTATCAGTTGCGAACTAAATACGATGTATGGTTTCATCAACGACATAAACTTTCAGAAATTTGCGTCGTGCCTTCACGCACGGGCATACCCTAGTGTGTGTGTGTGTGTGTGTGTGTGTGTGTGTGTGTCTATATATATATATATATATATATGTTGAGAGAGAGAGAGAGTGAGAGAGATTAAAGAATGATGCCCTAAACGTGTGTCAAAGAAGGAAACTTTTCATATGCTTTTTCACATGCCAGTTGAATTTGATTATAGACATCTTAGGCCAAAACCTTGTATTGAATTACCAATATATGGATTTATTTGTTTAGAAAAAGTGCACTTAGTATTAACTAATCAATTTGTTAACTTGGTTGCAAAATTAATACTCAAGTATTGGGTTGAATTTAAATAAATGATGTGAATTTTATTTTTAGTTTTTGCATATGTGTTTTACTAAAAGAGAATATCTAAATATTCTTAAAATAATCAATAGTGTGGCTCGCTCCTAGGAAAAGGTTGGAACCCGAAACAAGGCAGTGTTGTGTTTTTAAGCTGTTTTTTATTCCTGCTGAGTTATTTCTCTTTCATCCATGACACTTAGGGTCCGTTTGGTTGTTAGTGGGCAAAAGCGTGGGCATGGCAAAATTTGCCTAGGCAAATTTTACCTAGGAAAATTCAGATGACGCTATCAAACAACATTAGGCGAAATTAAAGTCAATCCAATTAATTTATTTAAAAACAATTTTTATATTATATTCAAAAATGTTAAAAATAGTTTTTGCAATATTTTTATATTACAGTTTTTATATTATATTCAAAAATATTAAAAAATTTGTAAAACATTCTCTTAACATTTTTTTATAATATCAAAAACAGTTTTTAAAATATTACAAAACAAATTTTAAACATTCACAACAGTTTTTTTAAACTCTTTAAAACAGTTTTTAAAAATGTTAAAAACTGTTTTACAATATTTTTATATTACGGTTTTTCAAAAAATTTGTAAAACATTCTCTTCACAACAGTTTTTAAAAATGTTAAAAACGGTTTTTACAATATTTTGTTAATACGGTTTTTTAAAAAAATTGTAAACATTTTCTTAACATTTTTTTATAATATTAAAAACAGTTTTTGAAACATTACAAAACAATTTTTAAACATTCATAACAGTTTTTTAATTATTTAAAACAGTTTTTAAATTATTTTTTAAAACACTAAAATCGTTTAAGAAGTTGGCAAATTTGTGGACAAATATTTTTCACTCAAATAGGTAAGCAAAATTTGCCCACAGATTGTGCATAGGAGGTGTTGTACATTGGCAAATAATACCTAGGCAAATTATGCAACTAAACAGCCAAAATGTGGGTAAATTTTCATATTTGCCAACTTTTTGGCATTTGCCTAGGCAAATTATGCCAACCAAACGGACCCTTAGTTCCATTACAATTAAACATGTTCTAGAAATCTTAATCAAAGAGATCTCCTAAAAGAGATCTCCTAAAATCACTCCTAATATAAAATATTAAATAATTTTACCCACGCCTTCTTGCTTTCTGATCATGCCACCTATGAGGCTCCTAAAAAATTCTCACACTCTCTCAGTGTATATCTTCATTCTCACTATTTACAACTGCAACACACCTACACCTGTGGCATACCGCGCGACTAGGTTGCTCAATTTTGAAGCGTGTTTATGACTATCCATATCCACCATTAATGTTGTAGAAGATATCTCCAGTTTAGTTGGAGATTATGAGATAAAAATACCTTTATGAGTCATCATATTATAGGACAATAGATTACGGGCCTAATTACAAAAGATTATATGACTCATATAGGACATCAGATTAAGAACATAAGAGAAATTCCGCAGACAAAAAACCATATTATGAATGAAAAAATTGACAGGACTTCTATAGCACATCATATGAGCCCCCCACCCCACCCCACACAAATAAAATATAATGTGTGCTAATTTATTATTCTCTCTTCTTTTCCATCTCTGTATTAGGACTGACCGTGGTGCAAGAGCTACATTAAATGTTCGTGGATGCCCTCAAAATATTGGCTCCTATTTTGGGAATATGACTCTTTTGCTCAAATTTTTAATTGTTAGCAATGAACCTGGTTATACTAAAGACCATAACTTTGACATTGGGATAGAGGTATTCACCTGTTTAGCTTTAATTCTTGTGTTTAAAAATGATGGATGTTAGCAATTAGCCTGGTCGTTTTGAAGACTATGGTTGTTAGCAATCGAACTTTTTTGAGTTAGGTCTTCCTCATCTCACATACAATGACCAGGTTCATTGCTAAAATGAATTATGTTAATAACAATGTCTCCAACAGTAATTGAGTAGTCCGGCCCAACGATGCTTTGTTAAGGCAATAGACATCTTGTTTTATTTATTTTTTGTCAAGTATCCAAATGCATTATATCTTTTTTTATTTCTTTTTTGTCAAGTATCCAAATGCATTATATCTTCTCTCTTAATATGAGTAATTTATATGATAATTTTTATAGCAATGTATATTGCAATCAAACACAATATATGTTTTTAATTTGGGTCAAGATTGGGTTGTCAATAAATGTACTCCATTTCAAAGGAATTTCAATTCGAATTTCATCAAAAATATTTGGTTAGGTAGCAGCCCATTGTAATATTTAAAGAAGGTAACTTAACATGATGTTATTTCAGCTTTTTCTTTCAGGTTATTGAGGTGATGACAAGGGAGGTGTTTAGTTGACGTTGCAAGTAGAGCTTTTACTGCACATGGATTATAAAGCTGCATCGCTAAGGAGAAATGTTTTGGATGATTTATGATATTTTATTAGTCAATTAATAGATCCGACTCAATGTTGAGTTACCGGGTTAAAAAATCGAGTATGGTGGTATCCTGTAAATTTATGAATCAATTTTTTTATAACATCTTTAATTCTTCAACAATGAATTCAGCAGCAGACATTTTCAGTTTCAGTTTTGGGTCCTCAACAATGAATCCAGTAGCACAGATCTTCAGTTTTGGGTCCTCTTTGCCCCTTTCAACTGCTTTTTCAAAATATCAGTAACTTCAGGTGCAAAACTACAAAGTCAGACCACAAAACTAATAATAAAAATACCCTTTGGCAACTTGGATGGCTCACCTTTTGGCATGCAAGCCACGAGGAAAGGAAATAAAGTAGCATGTGAAATGAGTGGTGAATGCTTGTCAAAAATTCTAATAGGTCTAAATACCTTCTTTGTAGGTTGAAGAGTGGATATGAGTGATGAATAATATCCACACACACACGAAAAGCAGTTCTCTGTAAATTTCATATTGTATTGAATGATACACTGCACTTCATTAACATCCGAAATATTACTGTATTGAAGTAAAATAATGGCTATAACTAAACGATGGAAAAAATTACAGATTGATCATAAAATAGACTCTTAGAACTAAGACGTGTAAGTGTAAAGATGAGGATGTTTAGGAAGTATTGTGAATCTTGGTCGAGAAAGCAATGACATTTTATTTTCCCATTTTTTGAAATTAGTTGGCCAAATTTCATATGACTTGCCCATATTTCCATACAAATCATGTAATTTAAAGAAATTGGACAATGAATCACTTTTGGATTTTCCAGAATATGGTCTAATAATCTAGACCCATGTAGGTTAAACCAAATAAACGCGCACACACACACATGTATATACACATAATCGATGTGAACACGAGTTACTCTAAATTATCAACAATAAACAAATGATTACAATTGAGGGTCCCATGCCATAATAATAGAGAAAACTAAACTAGATCTAAACCTAATAGAGGACTAAGATAACCTTAAGTAAATAACTAGTTTAAATACTAATCCAAATAGCCTAATGATTAATAAAATAAGATTAAAGAAGATATGAATATCACTCTACTTCTCCAGATCTCTTCAATTTTCCAACTGGGCATGGGTACCAGTTCTTCCTAATGAAGGAGAGTTGTCTTTATGGGGCCTCAATGACCCCGATGGCGATGTCCAAAGCGTGACGGATCGGGAAAAATTGAGGAGCTTGTTGTTACTGCTTTTACTAGCTTACATAAGGGGAGTCCAACCAAGCGTTGAAGCAGATAGATAAATTCCTTACATGTATGAACATCAGTCTCCCCCTTTGAAAGGAGTTCACTTTAAACTCATACCATATGAACATCAGTGGGTTTTCATTACCTTTTTGTGGACTTTCTCGCTTAAAAAGGATCCGACCACGAAAGCTTCCAGCATACTCACTCCCAAGATGATGAAAATGTGTTATCCCGAAGACAAACCAAGGTTGAAAAAGCTGAAACCTTCCTCAAAGTGAAACAAACGCAACCCAAAACCTCAACGTGATGCCTTGAATAGCCAACTCAGTACGGGACACAAATGCGTCTCAAATCAAGTCTACATAGCCATGATAAATCAGCAACTCTACATCAATAAAATTAGGTTTTGCCTTAAAAATTGGGTGGATCATCATATAATGGTGAGTCATCCTGCATACGAAGTCAACCTCAAAACACTAAATGAAAATAGTAAAGGAATCTCCAATATTTGAGGGCTCCCAACTGCCTCACATATAAGAAAAAAACCACTAATACCATATACTTCAATATCTTTGAATTCCGTTCAAGTAATTGAATACTCTTCAATATAAATATTGGAGAAATCACTTGGGTGGTACTGTACACACTTCAAAGTCAAAATGGGATTTTTTCAATGTCAAAATGCAAAACAAGGACAGTGGTACCCTTGATGATGATTGTGCAAAGCTCTTCCAAGATAGCTTTACAATTATAGTAGACATATTCATACATTGATCTCCAATTTAGATCATCTTCATAACAATAAGCCACCTATGGACAAAGCTACAACATGGCAGGAGGGGGCCACGGTCCCCCCTAAACTGTGTGCTAAATTTGTGTAATAGGCAATATAGTTTTCCTTTTGGGCCAAAGTCAGGAGCTAAAACTTCTTATTGTTTGGAAGTATCCTCCCCACAACTAATCTAAAGAAGGAAATTTTCATTTTTCAATCTACGTGGGAACTAGACAAGTCCTTACTATTCTCAGTTTTAGTATAACTCAATTTTCTAAACATGGTTCATAATATTCATTTAAAATTAATAATTTTTTAGTTCAAAATAAATTATTTATAGTTATTTGTTCTTAAAGTTTTAAAGTTCACCGTGCTATCACAATGGGTACTAGTTTTATATGGATTATTTGACATTTGACCACAATAGTTACGTCTTATATCACTTTCGGTACCAAAGTTCAAAGTAATATCACTTTAGATTCAATTTTCACTTTTTACAGCACTTTCATAGGGAAAAAAGGGTCACAATAAATTACAAACAACATAAAAATGCATCGTAAAAATAAAATAAAAATGATAAAGTGATATTAAGTTAAACTTTGATACTATAACATAACTAATGGTGGCTAAGGCCAAATGACCCTATATTTTGCGACATTTTAGTTAAAAGGGTCACATAAATTCACATAAAAAATGAAAAAGGTCTTTGTCAAAATTGAAAATGGTACCCCAAAGCGATAATACATTAAACTTTGATAAAATGATATACGACATAACAAATTGGCCGTTATGCCCCCCTCCAAAATCAAATCCTGGTTTCGCCCCGCCACCTCAAAGTTTCCTAGAGTTTCATCGAGTTATTGCTAATAATACTCCTCCATCTCCCTGTATTCTTCCTCCAAATCATAAATGAGATAGTCTAGCTT
This sequence comes from Sambucus nigra, assembly GCA_949130495.1. Classification (NCBI taxonomy): domain Eukaryota; kingdom Viridiplantae; phylum Streptophyta; class Magnoliopsida; order Dipsacales; family Adoxaceae; genus Sambucus; species Sambucus nigra. The sequence goes on from OX422216.1 coordinate 23,439,924, forward strand.
GGGAAAAGAAGGTGGAAAGAATGTTCCACAATTTTAAGGATTTATTTGAAACTATAGGGGGAATAACTGTAATTTCTAATACTTGATGGGAGTGTTGTTCTCCAGTCAGATCTGGAATCTAGGTTGGGTAAGTGGTCGTCAAAGTCCCAACGCCCTTTATTGGGGCATGTAATAGAACTTATTGAGTTCATTTGTCAGAGTACAAAATAGAACTTATTAGGTCAAATTTGGCAATACATTTTTGTGAACATGTGGTTAAGGGAGGGTGCTCATGGGATTGCACTGTTTGTTCTCATTCATTTATTCATATTCGTGATACGAGGCAAGTCGTAACACCCATAACGTCTCGCGATGATCCGCACTTGTATTTTAGTAATTGTCACCATTTATTTATTTTCAAGGAAACAAAAGATCATTACACGTTCCACATTACCTTCTTCCTGTAGAGATATGTATTATGATTTCAGATGTGTTACGAAACCATTTATGCGAAAATTTGGTAAGTAACTCAGATAACTCTTGCCATATCCCGAAAAAAGTACTAGAAAATATCTATGGAATACCTTCTTATTCAGTATAAAGAGGTACCAAACATGTATTTAACATAAATATCCCATAACCATCTCACTGTTCACTGGAATCCAATACAAAAAACATGACCATACAAATATATTCCAATGTCTACCAAAGAATTTAATTACATCCATCTCAACACAAATCCAATACATAAAGAAACATCCCAGAATAGAATATCGACATATCAACGTCAACTGCGATCCAAGCTACATAAAAAAACCCAACTCTCCCCAACTCAGCAATCTCTTGCAATTCATCCTCAATCTGTTTTACAAAAAAACAAATGTGCTATGTTATATATTTGTTTTGAAATCCACGAATAAGTCGTATACTGAAGTTTTGATGTAAATAAATATCAACTTTTCCCCCTTCGGGGATTGAGATTTTATTAAGAAAAGAACCCGTGCATTTATTTACCTATCCAAACGAAAATGGACAATTTGGGATTCTTAGACAGGAGCTTGAGGTATTTCAGAGTTTGGAGTCCTAGAACTCCTATTTATGTTTCCAACTTTGTCATAGAGATCGGATTTTGATCCCATTTTATTCTCTCTATCAACGTAATTTAAAGAGCTTTATTTGTTCTCGAGCCATCCGATATGAGATAGGGAGATTTGGGACACGCTTAGTCCCAGGTCTGAGTTGTTTTGAGTTTTAAGTTGGAAATTCCTACTTTTGCATCTAACCCTTCCACTGGGAATCAAAATTTAATTTTAGCTTCTCAATTGGTTTCAATCATCAAATGAGGGATTGATGTATTATGTTTCTATCGAGCGAGTACGGGTGATTTAGGACCCTTCTGACCCAATTCTGAGACTTCGACATCCTAATTCTTGGACAAAGTATTTGATTTCTAACGGAAGAGGTCCTAAACTCAAAGCCAATTAAAAAAAAGATACCATGTATTTAAGTAAAAAAATATTTTTTTTCTTCAAACTGGAGATTTAAGGTAGAATCAAAATTAAAATCAAGATTTTTTTAAAAGTAAAAATGGGAGAAACAGATGACCCTATCTCTTCCATTAGGGGTTGGGTTGAATTTTCTCATCCTAGAGATTTGTCACCGAAAATAAGGGGAAAGTATTTTTTTCACATCAATCAATATGAGAAAAGTCCATCAAAGACTGTCAGATCTAAGGCTTGAGGTTTTCTGAACTTTACGCCTTGGAATTTTTAATTTTTCATCTAACTCTCTCATCGGGGACCATATTACCATCTCACCACTTGCAATAGGTTTATACTATTGAGCACGAGAAGCTGGTCTGTTTCCCAACCAATCAGTACGAGAAGTATATTTGGCAGTCTTGGACCCAAGTCATAGGTTTTTCAAATTTTTCGAAGGAGGATGACATTTTGATCCCATGTTTTCTTATGTTTTTTTATCATCAAATATAAGGCCATGGTGTGCTCCAGTTGAAATTAGAGTGACAACGTTATGACTTGTGTTACTTACCCCAATGTTTGAACTTTTCTGAGTTTAAAATATTGGAAATTCTACTACTGAACATTTGAATTTTTCCAGGGAGGATCTCGTCTTTTCCTATAGTATTCATCGCAAAAACTGTGGAATTGGTTCTTAGAGTCAATTTAAAAAAAATGACTTTAGAAGGCAGGGGGCTATAACTAGTTAAGCAAATAGCATCTTTCAGTCCTTCAAGATACCAAAAAGTGCCATTAATTAGTATATGGTTTATTAGTTTAACCATATACTAAAAAATATTGATGCTATTTGCTAAACAGGTTGTGTAGTTGAATGGCCGCCTAGTTTTAACCAAGCATTTGATTGAATTTAAACATCAATTTAACAAATGAGCTCGTTTCTAGCTTCATAATTTTTTTTAATATAAAATAAAAACTAGTGTATATTTCTTTTAGGTATCCCGTACTAAACTTATTAAGCGCCGCTTATATTTTACCTGGGCAGTGTGAACAAGTTTTAATTAAGAATGAGTAGGGAGAAGCAAACTGCGTATAACTTTTTCTTGGGAAATATGTACTTTATTACACTCAATCTACTTGAATGAGTAAGATAACCCTATATTTCCCCTCCTAAAGTTTACTATAATCTCTATCAAAATATGATTAACTAATTGAAATAGCAACTGCTAATGTGATTAAAAAAATTGATATTATTTTGAAATTTGCAAGTTTCGCAGCCATGTGAAACTAGTGAAACAAAAGAAACTGAACAAACAGGAGCATAGAGAGACTTACCATGTTCCTAGTTACATGTGCTCATCCAGAGGATTCTCTTGAGGACAAATAATTTTTCACTAGATGTACCGGTCTGATCTTTCATCGACTTTTTGATTAGTATCCTGCTTTAATCAATTGAACACATAACAGAAAATGATAAGATAATTAAGAAGTAATCATGGACAATCCCCAAAGAGAGAACATTCATTTTTTTTTATAACCCTGAACCTCCACAAGAACGAGCCATTTGTACTCACCCATGCAAGTTATACATGGGACGTTGTGCCAGATTCATCCTAACACACGCCCCGCTTACTATCAGGTATCCGTTCGGGAGTCTCAAACCTTAGACCAACGGTTATTATCCGAGTCTATCAAGTTCTCACCTTACCACTAGGACAACCAAGGTGGATGAGAACCTTAATTAAAAAGAACATTAAGATATACCATGCCATAAATCAATTTCTAATATGGTTGTGTTTAGCGAATTTGGTAGATTTTCAATTTTCGCATCCAATAAGGTTCAAGTATCTTAAGGATTTTAGTTCCCCAAGTCCCCGGATTTCAGTTAGTTTCACACAGCCAAGAGAATATATTGTTTCTATTTTCAATTTGCATCTCTATTTTTACTTAACATTTTTCTGTAGGGAAAAAAAATTAGAAAACGTGTTGTTAATTTGTTAATAATTGTCAACTCAGTATTTTTCGTACTTTTTACTAATTTGAAGAAAATGAAGATCGAGTGACACACATATAGACAAATTTACACAAATTGTGCGTGCGTGCTTTTGTAAATTCACATATACACATGCGCGCATGTGTGTATGTGTTTGTGCGTGCATTAGTGTGTGTGTATATCACCCTAATACCACCCTATTCCCAAAAGCTCATGTTTTGGGAGTGCATAAATACATATACAATTCTGTCTTTACTGACATAAGAGTCACACTCTTGCACATACAACCATGTACAAAGGTACATAATTCATTGCCCTTAAAGGTACATAATTCACCGCCCTTTGTATAGAAAAAAGCAATTTTTTTTAAAATAGTTGTTTAAAGTAAAAAAAAAAATGGGTAACACAAGATATACAAACACCACAGTTTTCTGGTACAGACCAATAGAAATTGGGAAACAAAATTAGGAAGGAAGCATTGAGATACCATACCCTGTCACTTGGAGCTGCCGCGTGACCATACTGGAGATCAGAATTGCTGGATAAAAAAATAGAACCTATTAGCTATTTATTATTTAGTGGAACTAAAATTTAGATTAGTTCACTATTTCCAACAAAACAATGTATGCCTTCAACAAAGGTAAGTTTGCAAACAAATGATAATTGTATCCATCAAGGGACTAGATTAGGGGTAGACAAATAAAGAAAGTTTTGTTGCTCGAGTTTATTTCAATGAAATTAGCCCACCTGCTGTTCTTAGACGACATGAGGTGCCATTTCCAAGTTTAAAGTATCAATTTACATATAATAATAACTTTCATTGAATGTATTTGCCTAAGTGGACATACTACTGTCAGTTGTCAAGTTAAAATTACCCATTCACGTATCAGACATGCCTAAAATAGGTTACAACAAAAGGGGGGAAAATCATCTTGCTACAGTCTTGTATTTTATCAACACAAGGGGGAAAAATTGTCCTCTAATCTTATGAGAGACACTATACCCAAAAGAGCGTATACTGAGAGTGCATAATTACATTACGTGCACACCGAAGTTGGGGATGTCATCTAATGTATCAATTCGGATTCGACGAGGGGTATAGAGGATATGACTAAATGTGAGGAAGTAGTACAAGAGATTATCTTAGAGGAAATCTCATTTTCATGTCAATTTGCAAAAGTATTTTGAGTGTTCCAATCCGCGAAGTAGGCCATGATAATTAGTAGGTAAATTCAACAAATTACAGAAAATAGGAATTGTGGCCTAATAACAAAGATCAAATTGAAGAACTGAAGGATCTCACGCTGGATTGAATAGAGGACTGAATGAAGATTTTTACTCCTAAGTTTCTTTAGTGGCCTCGAGGATGATAAAAAACCTGTAGTTCACATGTTCAACTTAACTAGCCCATCAAGAATGCAGAAGGTTATCCACGAAGTCATTTTCTGAGCAAAACAAGACTATATCCAATCCTTCAAACACTCGTACTTTCCCAGCAACCATCTCAGTTGCTCTAAGGGAAACAAAAGCCTTTGCGACACGTTACCAATCCAGAAATCAAATCTTACGTAACACCTCAAATACTGAAATAGTCCTAAGGAAACCACAATTTATCAATTCCTCGATTAAACATCAATTGATCCCACCAGGCTATTGCAATCCCCTTGATCGCATGGCCCAGTCTGGTCAGTTTTTCTGAGGACCAGGTAAACCTCACCTAGAGGATGTGGATCTGGATCGCATTCCTATATACTTTTTTTCCTTCTTAACCACATTGAATTTTATTTTGCATTTGAAAAATGTTTAGTATGGAGGAAATGTATGGATTACATGATCATTGACAAATTAGTAGTTGTAATGGATCTGTGGCTAATTGTCACTTTTGTTGCCTGCATGAACATTTCCATCATTACATTATGTTCTGAGTCCTACTCAAAATGTGATAGAGGTTGTTATTCCTCAATTGTACTAAACAATAAAAAATACTTCGCAGTCCGTAGAATAAATGTTGAATAAATATATATTTTGCAAAGCATAATGAGACCCTAGTAATTAGTGACAAATCTTAAGTCTATGGATATTTTGGTCTAGAATTATCTGTCTCTACTTCGAAACTGTCACATTTCCAATTACATGTGAATTTAATAGTGTGCATAGGTTGTCTCGTCTTGATTAAATTTATTAAAAAATGACCAAATTTTATATAAAAATAAGACACTAGGTGGGTATAGTACATATATGACATATCTTTTGAGGTTAAATTCCTCAAATCTTTTGAGCTTAAATTCCTCAAATCTTTTGAGGTTCATTCTGTTCAAACCAACCCAAAAATTTTATCTTTGCAATTTTTTATGAAATTGGAAATGGGGGAATAAACCCTAACTCCCAACCAAGAATATAAAATAAAAAACAAAATTTAAAGTGGAAAAATAGAAATTTTAGTCTTTGCAATTTGGTATGAAAATGCAAATGAGATATAGCCCTGAACTCTACCAACCCATAAAAATGAATATATAAAAAAAGGGAAAATATATATAGAAATGGACACACGGAAAATGTCATAAGTATGAAATGTGGCATGTTCAAGGACGATACAACTCATATCAATATAACGGATTCACCCCATCATTCAGGGCAACCATCTCCGGTTTATATCAAATGCTCATGGAATTTAGTTGAATCACAAATCGTACTGGAATTTAGAGAACTATTTTAAACGCTCATATTTTAAAAGAAAAATACTATGGTAGTCATTCAAAATTTTCTCTGTGAATTGTTTGGTTGTAACAATGATGTTCACTGCAGAAAATGTTACAAGACAAATGCTATGGTAATCATTAAAATTACAGAGCAAGAGAAATGAGATTCTTCAGATTTTCACAATTGAGCCTAAATTAGTCAAAACTCTACTATACGATGCTAGGTTTAGTATGAAATAATATATAATAAAAGAGAATTAATTTTGTATTACAGAAATTGCCCGAGAGAGAGGAGAAAACAGAGATCTGTTTCTCTTCTTACCTCTCAACAAACAAATTAGACATCATATATAAATATGTACCAAAAAAATCATTACTATGTTTAATGAAAGTACCTCTCGTGAATACTCCATAGTTCTTTATCCCAGATCCCATTAAACATCCATAAATTTGTAAGCTTTGTCAAATCAGGTAGTCTTTCAATTGAATTGCATCCTTTAATGCTCAACTCTCGTAAAGACTTCAGCTCCTCAAGTACCATGATCTCAGTTAGTTTTTCACAGCCGGAAACATCTAACTTTTTTAAAACTTCAAGGTTTGACAAATCAGGTAGTCTTTCAATTGAATTGCATCCTTTAATGCTCAACTCTCGTAAAGACTTCAGCTCCTCAAGTCCCATGATCTCAGTTAGTTTCTCACAGCCGGAAACATCTAACTTTTTTAAAACTTCAAGGTTTGACAAATCAGGTAGTCTTTCAATTGAATTGCATCCTTTAATGCTCAACTCTCGTAAAGACTTCAGCTCCTCAAGTCCCATGATCTCAGTTAGTTTCTCACAGCCGGAAACATCTAAATTTTTTAAAACTTCAAGGTTTGACAAATCAGGTAGTCTTTCAATTGAATTGCATCCTTTAATGCTCAACTCTCGTAAAGACTTCAGCACCTCAAGTCCCATGATCTCAGTTAGTTTCTCACAGCCGGAAACATCTAACATTTCTAAAAATTCAAGGTTTGACAAGTCAGGTAGTCTTTCAATTGAACTGCATCCTTCAATGCTCAACACTCTTAAAGACTTCAGCTCCTCAAGTCCCATGATCTCAGTTAGTTTTTCACAGCCGGAAACATCTAACTTTTCTAAAACTTCAAGGTTTGACAAATCAGGTAGTCTTTCAATTGAATTGCGTCCTTTAATGCTCAACACTCGTAAAGACTTCAGCACCTCAAGTCCCATGATCTCAGTTAGTTTCTCACAGCCGAAAACATTTAACTTTACTAAAAATTCAAGGTTTGACAAATCAGGTAGTCTTTCAATTGAATTGCATCCTACAATGCTCAACACTTCTAAAGACTTCAGCTGCTCAAGTCCTGTGATCTCAGTTAGTTTCTCACAGCTGGAAACATTTAACACTTCTAAAACTTCAAGGTTTGACAAATCAGGTAGTCTTCCAATTGAATTGCATCCTTCAATGCTCAACTGTTTTAAAGACTTCAGCACCTCAAGTCCCATGATCTCAGTTAGTTTCTCACAGCCGGAAAAATCTAATGCTCTTAAAACTTGAAGGGCTGACACACGTAATTTTTCAATTGACTTGCATCCATTAATAGCCAACTCTTCTAAGGAATTCAGTTCCTCAAGTCCCCGGATCTCAGTCAGTTCATAACAGTTAGAAGCTAGTAGTTTTTTTAAGTTTTTTAGGTTTGACAAATCAGGTAGTTGTTTAATTGACCGGCAACCCGTTATGTCCAATACGACTAAGGATTTTAGTTTATCAAGTCCTTCAATCTCAATCAGTTTGTCACAGTCCCAAGCTTCTATTTTTTCTAAATTTTCAAAATTTGACAAATCAGGTAATTTTTCAATCAACCTGCACTCATTAATTTCCAGAACTTCTAACCACTTCAGTTCCTTAGGCACCTGAACCTGAATCTCAGTTAACTCAAGTCCATAAGCCTCTAGTTTCTTTAAATTTTTCAAGTTTGACAGATCCAGTATTCCTTGCACTTTGCCATACAAGATCAGGTGCTCCAAGGACTCCAAAATCGTAAGTCCTTCAATCTCACGTAACTTGGAGCACTCCTCTGTATTTAGTTCTTTTAGCATTTTCAACTTCGATAGATCAGGTAATCTTTCAATGGATTTGCAGTAAGACATATCCAACTTTTCTAAGGATTTCAACCCGCTCAGGCCTCCAATCTCACTCAGCTCCGAGCACCAGGTAATCTCCAACTCTTTTAAATTTTCTATGTTTGAGAGATCTGATAATCTTTCTAGGCGGTCACAACCTGATGTATTCAAGTATGTTAACGATTTTAACTCTCCAAGCCCATCAAGAATACGTAGACTGCTACACCACATTAACTCCAAAGACTCTAGAGTTGCAAAAGCGGAACAGTCGAGTCTTTCCAATGAATCAATAGATGAGAGACGTAGAACTTTCAACTTTGTTGCCATCTGTATGTACATCAACAACAGTAAAATATAAAGTCAATTTGCTTGTCAAGCGGAACATCAGATCAATTAGAATGGCTCACATGCGGCGGACACCTTTGTGCGGACTTAAATGAGTTTCAACAAAATGCTTAACTCGTTTGGCTCCAACAGAAAAAAAACAATTGTTTAGTCAGACCAAATCCCAATAAATGGTTCAAATGGGTTTGCAAAAAAAAAAAAAGGTCAATTATTAAATAGTCCCTACTATAAATATATATTTTTTAAAAAGGACACATATTTTTAGTTTAACCCATTTAGTTCCTCAAGCACTCAATATCCTCTTATTTTTAGAGGTCCGCGCCAGCGGCACTCCCTCTCCAAAATATGTGGCAAAGGAATTTTTGAGGCACAATAAAAAAGTTTGGACTAAATGGGTATTAAAAAATGTCCGAGGGACTATTTGGTATATGTCCCAAAAAAAAACTGTCCGGCCACTAACATTTCACTTTTTTTCTGACTCTTTTGTGTATGGGTGAAACGTTTTTTTCTGACTCTTTTGTATATGGTTGAAATGTTTTTCTTTACTTTTTTTACACAAATTTTTTATTTTGAAAATTATGTAGCATTTAAAATCAGAGAAACAGCACAATAATGGTGTATTTTTGCAAACTGATTTGCCTGAGTGGTCAGAGAGATTTTCTGGCCGGACGGAAGTGAGTTGCTGGTTTGATTGGGATTGGGTCTGAAATGGGTTTGTTTTTTTATTGGAGCCAAACGACTTAAGCTTGGTCGTTTTGATGTAACTCATTTAACTCGACAACATTCTGCATATGAAGCTGAGATAATTAAGTAATGACGAGTGCTATTAATCCCAAATAAATAAAGTGATGTGATAGGACGCTACACCACTTAATATTGTTTGAAAATATTTAGAACTTTTATTTGGAACTCAAAACATTATTATTATTAAATAATAAGAACAAAAACAAAGATTTTATTGTATCACACCTTGATTGGACTCCAACCCTCCCAGTCATCTGAGATATTGTAACCAGATAGTTCGAGGATAACAAGATTCTTTAGATGAAAATGGGGTAGACCTAAATTGGGCTCGAATGCGCGACAGTGGAGCCATCTTAAATCCGAAAGTTTAAGATCCTTAGAATCTCCAACAAAGTTTACATTTCTCACGCTGAGATACCTCAGTTTTCTTAACTTCATCAAATGTTCTCCTACAACATCTTGGGGTTTCCGTGGAATTTCATATGGTGTGTGAAGATGCAGCGCTACAACCTCTTTTTTACCCTGCCAAACAAAAAACTCATGAATATTAAATATTATTTACAAGCATGTTTTTCAAAGAAAATTTTAATGATTATTTCAACTTAGTGAAAGTTTATTGCCACTCCTTTACCCCTTGTTATCTCATCAGAGGTCTTCTTCTTCTATTTTTTGAATGCCAAACTAAATTTAATTCCTCTCGAATTACTAAGAAACAAAACTTTACGTGACAAAATTAGTCCCATGCAGGAGGATTTAGTTCTAATCAATCAATGTATTTATATTGTTAGCTGTTCGTCCTCTTGAGCGTTTTTTTTAAAAGAAATGGAGAAGGCAGTTGAAGGCGTTAATGAGAAGTTATGGGACTAATTATAATTATAAAAATATATCGGATGAGTGAAAATTAAAACTTTCAAAATGAAATTAAAGCTTCAAAACTATTAAAATAAATGATCAAATTTATGCCGCATAATCTACACTTTTTAAAATACTAATCAGCTTGCAATTTTTTTTTTTTAAATTTGACTCAAGCAAATGAAAAGAATTTGATAATCACTAAACAACTTTTGAGGATCCAATCCAAGTAACTTCAGTTAGGCTCCACGATAACAGCCTTTTCATATTAGGCTAATATTAGGCTAAAGTCCCTCATTATTTATTAAAAGACAAAAATAAACCTATTTTAAACAAGATAAAAAATCTATTCTAGTTATGTGATTGTAGAAACATTATATAACCACGTCTGAGTAAATATAATATTATAATATAAAATTATATATTTGCAATATTATATAAAATTAATTATATAGATGGATAATATAACATGAATGTGGTTTGAACATGACATGACACATGTACCACATGCATAACACATATATATCATATACTCTCTTAGTCCTAAAATAAGAGTATGGTCGGTTGAAAAGTGAAAAAGGAGAATGGCAAGGCAACACTTTTGAAAAACGTGTTGTCTTTCTACTCAACACCACATGCAAAATTTGACGTTGATAAATTTGATGGAGAAAGAAACTTCAGCATTTGACAATGTGAAGTTATGGATGTCTTGGTCCAACAAGAACTGGGTATTGCTCTTGAAGATATGCCAGAAGACATGAAGGAAGGAGGGTGACTGGAACAAAATCAACCGCAAGGCTTGTGGTCATATTCGTCTTTATCTCAACAAGGATAAATAGTATCCTTTTATGCGTGAGACCTCGACACAAAAATTATGAAAAAAATTGGAGGACAAGTACATGACGAAGAGCATTGAAAATTGACTTTATTTGAAGAAGAAACACTTCTAGTTCTAGTACGCAGAAGGTATTTCTATGTCTGAGCATTTGGATAATTTTAATAAAATTATTACTAAATTGCAAAATTTGGATGTCAAAATTGACGATGAGGATAAAACACTGCTAGTGCTAAATTTTGTACCTGATTTATATGAAAATCTCATTACCATGCTATTGTACGGAAAGGAGGAAATAAAATATGTTTACGTCTCCAATACCTTAATGAATAATAAGGTTCGTAAGAAGGATAAGAAGGTATACATAGACTCAACCTCAGAAGCACTGATAGTTCGTGGTAGAACAAATGAAAGGAGGAATTGTAGCCATGGAAGATCTCGATCTAAATTGAGAGGTGGAGCATCAACTTTGGGTAGGAGAATTCCTGTCAAAGACGAATGTGCCTTTCGTCACTAGAAAGGGCATTCGAAGAAAGATTGTCCTAAGTTAAAGAAGGAAACGAAGAACCCCACTGCAAATGTTGCAGGCAGGGATGATGAAGATTCTAAGTTTTCTTTGTCTATTTCACCATCTGGATTTAGTTTTCAGGAATGAATTTTGGATTCGTGTTGTTTAAATCATGTGTCCCAACATCGAATGGTTTTCTAGCTTTAAGGAGCTAGAAGGTGGAGCTGTTTTGATGGGAAATGATCAATCTTGTCAAATAAAAGGGATTGAAAAAATTCGATTGAAATTGCATAGTGGAATAGTTAGAGTGTTGGAAGATGTTCGGTATGTACCGGACCTGAAGAAATCTTATCTCACTTGGCATTTTGGCAGCTAAGGGTTATGAGATCATGCTGAAAGGCGATTGTCTGAAGGTCTCACATGGAGCCCTAGTTGTGATGAAGGGAGCAAAGAATAGAAACTTATATTTTCTCCTTGGAAATACAATTACAGGTGCAACAAAAGTCTCGAAAAGTTTAGAGGAGGTTGCATCTGATGCTATGAGATTATGGCATGTGCGCTTGGGACATGCAGGAGAGAAGGCTTTGCAGGGATTAATGAAGCAAGGTCTATTCAAAGGTGCTAAAACATGCAAGCTTGTATTTTGTGAACATTGTGTTCTGGGAAAACAGACAAGAGTAAAGTTTGGCACAACAGTATATCTTGCGAAGGGGACTCTTGACTATGTTCTCACAGCCGTTGGGGGACCTACCAAAGTTTCATCTTTGGTAGGTAAGCATTATTTTGTTCCTTTTATGGATGGCTTCTCCAGAAGAGTTTGGGTGTACACAAGGTTCTAAAAAACGCGGGGCGTGATTGAGGCGTGGAGGCCAAGCCTTAAGCCTTAGAAGCCTAGGTAGGCCTAGGCGTAAAAAGGCGTGAAAAGGCGTTTAGGCCTTCTTAATATTTTTTAACCATAACAAGGCTATTAAAATACAAAAATTGTACATATCATAAAAATATGTCTGAATATATGCAAATTAAAATACTATCTGATTATTTTGGATAAGATAATGGTCCGGTTTGTAAACAAATTCTTCAAAAGCCGACATCGTTTCACTAAGGCATTGTTATTTTTAGAAAAAAGTGCACCGTAAGGGTTTTACCAAGAATAAGGCGTGAAAAGCGTAAGACGAGGCGTTTCTCCCAAGCCTTAAGCCTAGGCTTGCCTAGGTGAAAACTAGGTGGGTTTTTTAGAACAGTGGGTGTACACCATACGACATAAGGGTGAAGTCTTGAAAATTTTCTTGAAGTGGAAGAAGATGATAGAGATCCAGACTAGCAGAAAAATTAGCAGACTAAGGTCAGATAATGGTGGTGAATACAAATCGGACCCATTCTTGCAAGTATGCCAAGACGAGAGGATCGTGCGACACTTCACAGTCATAGACACGCCACAACAAAATAGGGTGGCCAAACGCAACAATTGGAGCTTACGGCTCCAATTATTTCAGCCAGAACACTGCCTCTCTCATAAAAATGATCCAAGAAGGGGGGAGAGAGAGAGGGGGGGAGGATAATTTTAACACGTTCCAACCTTTATCCATTGATGTAAAGTCACCTCTAATTTTTAATTTAACACATCCTCTTCCAAATTGCATGTGTTGGCTGACTATCGCAAAAATACAATTCCTTTTATTATTTTTCAACATATATTACACATCATGTATATCGCAAATGTATGTTGGATTTTAGTATGCATCCTGATCTGTTTCAGGGACGCCCCATAGGCCAAACCCAACTTTACAAATGTGTTACGAGGAGCATATATCTACTTTCCAAACGTATACACAAACAATTTCAAACTAAAATCATACTTCATGTTTTAAAACCACACTTCATGTTTTAGTGTAAAAATCTTCATAATTTGTAAAACCATACTGCTTTCTTAATTGTAATGAAATTTATTTTGTAGTTAAATAATGAGAAAATTAAAAAAAAATGTGAAATAGTGAAGAGAAAATTGATGGTGCACTTGAATCTTACCGTATGGCTCTCAAATATATCCAGGGCTTCCTCCAAACGCCAGATCCTACTACGCTTCCCCGGCTCACGCAGATTTTCTTCACGGTCGATTTCTCTACCAAGGTCTCTAATATGATCATGCATTAATATTCTATCATCATCTCCAACTTTTATTAAAGACCTGAGTTTGAGAACACCAATCTCATTAGATGCATGAAAACCACAATCCTCCCACATGTAAGAAGGATATCTTATATCCTCCCCAACAAAAAAACATGCAATATCAAGGAATATTTGTTTCTGCTCATAATCTAATGCATCAAAACTTATTCTCAACTTTTCCATGACATTCTTATGAGGTATTTTTTGTAGCTTCTGCAATGTCCCTTTCCATAAATTTTTATCCACCTTAGCAAATAATAATGACCCTATAGTCACAAGAACTAAAGGAAGCCCTGCGGCCATAGATACAAATTCCTTTGAGAGGATATCATAATCTTTAGGAGGAGAGTCCCTTGAAAAGGCATGTTTGAAAAACAATTGAAGAGAATTATCAAAGTTCATTAACTGTGGTTCGTAACTCCTATATACATCTGGTAGACCATTTCTTTGACAACTCACTTCAAGATGATCTAGAACCTCTTTGTTTCTTGTTGTAAGTATGATCCTACTTCCTGAACCAAACACAACCCACTTTCCTATAAAGCTACGAAATTGGGACTCTTCATCAACGTCATCAAGAACAATGAGAACTTTCTTTCTACGAACTAAGTCTTTGATGTCGGCGTCTTTCCCTTTTCCAATCTTAGAGATAAATTGATTTTTCAAATTAACAAAACCGTTGTGTTGTTTTAAAGTTTCTCGAACATCTTCAAGGAAGCAATAACATTCGAAGCACTCACAAAGTTGGTTGTAGATGACCTTAGCAATAGTTGTCTTGCCAATACCACCCATGCCATAGATTCCAACAATTCGTACACCATTGGAGGCGAGATCTAATAACTCCTTCATTTCTTTTACATGATAGTCCATTCCAACCAAGTTGTCTGGTAAATCCATGTAATTCTTCTTTAACTCTAACAAGATCTTTTGAACAACCATCTTTACCAGTTTTCCTTCATACCTATCAAATGTATAATTGACACAAAAAGGAAAAAAAGTGTCAAAAGAAAAATAAACACCAATGGAAAGAATATGAAGGACAACGAATGTACAAAGAAATAAGTAAAAAGCTCAAGCCATAAGTTGAAACTTAAATTGGTTAAGATATTTGTTATACACTCTATAATACCTGCAAAACATTAACTGTAATTAAAATAAGGAAAAAAAAGCAGCTTATGCAATAACTTATAAACGGGGCGGGTTTGTGTTGTGACATATCAGGTGCGTGCCATTTTTTAATAGTATATTCTCTATACATGTCAAGTTCGAGTAAAAAAATACTTATCCCATACCCGATTCATTAAGATTCATGTGTAGTTCGTGTTACGTCATATCGGGTTCATGTTGTGCTATATATACCGATTAGTTTTTTATATGGTCGGATTTGTGTCATTGATTGTGTAACCATTAAGGGTCCATCTGTGTCAATTAAATGATAATTTCGTGTCCATTCCATAACTTAGGGAGCTTAAAAAAATTTCAATTATAATATAGGCTGAAAATCACTAAGAATGTGTTGGAAACACTAAAGTTAAAAACAAAGTTAATACACAAAATAATGTGTTGGTAATTTGATTTATTGGGCAACACTCGCACAGTACATTGTACCAACAATTTGTTTATGTTTTGTATGTACTAACATTATTTTAAAAATGAGGGCATCCACTTTAATATTTGCCTAGTGCTTTAAATTCGCAATCGGACCGGCCGGTCTAGTTTGTCTTTCTTCTTGTTAATTGGTATTTAAATCCTGTCTATGTATCTTACTTTCGAAGTTCCAATAGTAAAAATTAATTGCTACATCTAATGGAGTATCATACAAGATATATGGACACATATATGAAAAATAAAAAATATATCATGATAAAATGGAGACGTATTTGTGTAATTGTAGACTAGAATGAGAAGTGAGAATTAAATAAACGTCTCTCTCTCTCTCTAAAAATAAAATATATATCATCATAAATGGAAACGTATTTGTCTAATTGTAGAATAGAACAGGAAATGAGAAACTTAAAAAACGCCTCTCTCTCTAAAAACAAAACATATATCATGATAAATGGAGATGTAATTATTTAATTGTAGAATAGAATGGGAAGTGAGAAACTAAAAAACGTCTCTCTCTCTCTTAACGACGTTTCTGCTCTACAACCCGTATTGTTTCTTTATTACAAGAAACGCATGAACATTTACGCAATATTAAATTGTTAATTTTGTGTTTTACACTATAGATGTTTACTTAAATATTTTTCTAATCATATTTTTTATGCAATATAATGTAATTCAATTAACAACTTTTTATACATATAAAATTATATTATATTTTGTTGAGAATATAGAGTCTTACATGGGAAAATTAAAACCTTGCACCACTATAAGATCATGGGGGCCCTCCACCAATAAGCCATGGATTTTGGGTTGGAAGATCTAATATTTAACATGGTATAAAAACAGGCTCAAGTCACGCCATACGAGAGGGGCGTGGTGAGAATATAAATTCTCACATGAAAAAAATTAAAGCCTTGCACCACGATATATATATAAGCTTATGGGCCCCTCCCTCCACCCATAACCTATTGTTTTTTGGGTTGGATGCTCCAATATTTAACAATATCATTATTTTATTGTAAGATTCTTGTACCTAAATTCATTTTTATAAATTGTTGGGTTACCAAAGCGGGAGGGAGTGAATGAATTACCCATTGGTTTCTTCTTTCAAATCCAAACCCTTCAATTTTCCAACTTCTGTGAGGGCGTTCTTCCATTCTTCAATTGTCTTCTCATCAAAACTCTTCTTGTGTTGGCGAAAGGCCTTTTCGTAACACCCCGTTTGATGTCGCACATGGGCAGGTTCAACGTCGTAAAAAATGGGAAAAATCTTTCGCCCCTCAGTGATGTGGTAGCGAACCATATGAGCGAGTTCACGCAAGCACCATTTACTAGATGCATAGGTCCTGTTTAGTTACAAGAAAACAAGGTTATTTTTTAGTAAGAAAACATATATTTATATATATTAAGAAAAATTCTAAAAAAATGGAAAAATAAAAACATGTGATTTTGATATCTAAACTTTCTCTAGGTTATATTTTAGTCCGTAAACTTTTTATAAATTTTATTTCAACCCCTTAACTTTCTTTAAATTACATATTGACTACCAAACAATATTTAAATTGTATTTAACCCCTAATTTTTACAAGGTTAATTGATGTTTACCCCTAAAATTCGGTTTCATTTAATGTTTAGTTCAACACAAGTTCAAATATAATATTTTGTCCATATTGTGACATCATACAATAAATGAACACAAAATTAATGTCACTATCTACTGTTTGTGTGTTAGGCTGCGTTTGCATCTCCAAGTCTGAAAGTGGTTACAAAAAATTGAATTTTTTGTAAAGTTCCCCATTTTTCTATAAATATTAATTTATTTCTACCATAGTAACACTTACAACATTGTTAGTTATGGTAACTAATGCAAGTTTCAAATTGTGAAATTTAGATACCACCCCTTATATATATATATATATATATTGTTACAGTACTGCTCTTGTGTGGATTGTCCCGCATTTTAACATTGCGGATCGAACATGCGTCATCTAGCGGTGACCCTAGAAAAGAGAGATAGCGCCTATAATTTAGGTAATAATTTCTGGGCTTACCGTCAAGGGACACATGTCCAGTCCGCAGTGTTAAAATACGAGACTCTCTTCATTCTCTAATATATATATATATATATATATATATACAACCTAATCAATTAGCGAATGTAAATACCATTTGATATTCAGATACGTCTATCATTAAAATACAAACCGACAGCCATACAATTTTAATGGATCCACCCAAGTAACAATGGATTGCCATTTCTACTACTTCTTCCGTGTCAACAACCTTTTAAATGGGTTTAGTTATATGAAAACTTTTAACTAGGAGTAACATGTAGTTATCTATAAAATATATAGAAACAAAAAATAGTATAGTTTTGTCACCTGGAGAAGATAGGGATACATATTTTGGAGTCCTCAATAGCTTTGAGAAGCTCAGGACCAATCTGTTCACCAACACCAAGTTCATTATCGTCCCTAAAAGTACGGAGTCCGGCTTCTACAAGATCGTTGTAGAGATAATCTGTGAAAGTTTTACGTGTATCTTTGCCGCTAAAACTCAAAAACACTTCGTATTCACCTGCTAACTCGGAGACGGAGACTGTGGGTGTTGCTGTTATCGTTGATGGTGAAGAAGAAGTGTTGTGAGTTGTTGCGGTTTTCATTAGCCACTTTTTGACCAACTTAATAATAGCAAGTAAGGAAACAACGATCAGAGCAGTTAGTACTGGAAATATTTGGTTGTTCTCCATTATGTATTTCGTCTCTGAAGGTTCTCAATCTCTGGGCGGTGAAGAATATGAAAATTGTGTTGTTATGAGCGTGAAGTAGAGCTCTTGGCCCACCACAAAGTGAAAATTCCGGTCAAAAATGGTTTGCTTCTTTCAACTTTAGTGGCAATAACGTTGAAAGAACCAAACCATACGTTTAAGGGATAACGGTGTAGACTTTAGAGTTGATTTTAACTCAAAAGGTATATGTGAATTTTGTGTATCAGAAATGCTCAGAGTTTAAAACATATTTCACAGAACATCCATCCCTTTGTAGGGCTTCATTGACGGGTCAAATGTGTCCCCACTAACGTCAAATGATGACAGATCTGTAGTTATTTTGTGTGTTCCATTATACTTATTTATCATAGAAAAGTTCTCATCACTATTTATGTTCACGTGTAAATTTATCATTCTTTTTCTATTTTTCTTGACAAAATTTATTTATTTATATAGCAAAGAAAAATTTATTCACAAAATTATCATCCTTTTTTACAATGTTTTTTTCTTTATAAAAAAAATTGTTCTTTGTTTGTTAAAATTGTTTTTATTTTGTTAAAAACTGTTTTTTAAACTCGTATATTTTTTTCGTTAAAACTGGTATATTTTTTTAAACTATTTTTTTGTTTAAACTCTTTTTCTATTTGTTAAAAACATATATATATATATATTTTTAAAAACAGTTTTTTTAAGCAAAATGGGACAGAGTGTTGGGCAACCAAGAAACAAAATGTGCAGAAAATGAGTGTGGCGGAGATGCGAATGCTAAGATGGATCTGTGGTAAAACTCGAAAGGATAAAATTAAAAATAAACAAATTCGTGAAACGGTAAAAGTCGCTCCTATAAAAGATAAATTGAGAGAAAATCGACTTAGATGGTTTGGACACATCAAACGTAGACCAATGGATGCTCCTGTAAGGAAGAGTGATTTAGTTAGTATTGCTGGTAACACAAGGGGTAGAGGTAGGCCTAAATTGACTTGGTCGGATATTATAAAAAGGGACATGAGGTCATGTGGTTTAACCGAAGATATTGCACTGGACAGAATGGAATGGAAAAATAGGATTCATGTAGTCGACCCCAAATAATTGGGAAAACGCTTTGTTGAGTTGAGTTTTTTTAAGCAGTTTTTTTGTTTGTTAAAACTGTTTTTATTTTGTTCAAAATGTTTTTTTTAAAAGAAGTTGTTTTTTTTTTGTGTTAAAAACTTTTTTTCTTTTGTTTAAACTCGTTTTTTTTTCTTAAAACCTGGTTTAAACAGTTTTTAAAAAAAAATATTAGTTAAAACTGTTTTTAATTCAAAACTGGTTTTTTTATAAAAAAATGTTTTTTTTCGTTGTAAACTATTTTTTTTTGTTAAAAAATATTTTTTAAATGTTTTTCCATTGAAACTGTTTTTTCCCATTAAAGCTTTTTTTTGTTAAAACTGTTTTCTTTTTGTTAAAAAAACAGTTTTTGTAAAAAAAAATAATGTCGTTATAATTTTTTTTTTTGTGAAAACCGTTTGTTTCATTAAAAACTTTTTTTTGTGTGTTAGACTACTTTTATTTTCCATTAATTGTATCAACACAACCAATTTTACTCACCTGAAAAATTAATCCTATCAAACACTACTATGTGGCACTTATAGGACTGTCCCTCAAAAATTTAATCATGGAAAATTTTGTCATGGAAAAATTTGTCACCCAATCCATTAGCCCACATTTGTTAAAACTATTTTTTCGTTAAAAACTTTTCTTTTGTTACACTATTTTTATTTTCCATTAATTCAATAAAACAATTCACTTTTGCCACCTGAAAAATTAATCATATCATAAAGTACTTTGCGGTAAATTATAGGATTTGTCCTCATAAATTTTGTCATGAAATTTTTTGTCACCCAGCCTATTTTGCCCACTTTTGTATCAAATGACCCGAAGTGTTTGTAGTTTATGTGGGATCCATTCCAATATGTAAATACTTAATGCATTTTGAGGATATTTACACATAAATTTGAGGAGTATATTTGGGCTACATATTATTTTTCTTTGTGTATACAATCTCACCAATAAATGCAAGGCTTGTGAGATAATAGTGGAGAGAGTTATTTATGACCACACATAGTACCATTTCTTTTCTTATTTATTTCGCATTTATTAATGTGAATGTAGTAATTAGACATGTCACCCGATGTATCGAATGCACCTTATAATATCTCTAAAAGATGTCGTGGCTACATCTCAACCATAAAAAAAAATTAGTTCAAAGCGAGAACACAGTTATGCACACTACTAGAAAAATACCCTTTTATGACAGTTTTAAAATTCAATTTTAAGACCGTTTTAATTAAACTATCATAATAAATATGATTATTTCACAATCATTACCCTTTTTTCATTTAAACAAATAATTAGGACCCATGTATATTTATTGGGTCATATTAATATGATATGTTATGACAGTAATATTTTAACTGTCATATAATATATTTATGCTTTATGACAGTTTTATATACATGGTAATATTAAATATAATTTTATAAAATTAATATTTTTTTAATAATATTTTTTAATTATTTACGACCCATTTTAAGAAAAAATATCAATAGGGAGAAGCAAAATGGAGGGAAAGAAGCGTAAGAATCTCAAATTTGGGATATACCTGCTTCTCCTCAACTCTTTCGTGCGATATTCATGGAGTCGTCTTGCCTTATCCCACAACAACTGCATCCCTCACGATCCCTCCTTCCTCCCTCACGATCTACTTCGTCTCCTCTCCTCCTCTTCGCCGCATCTCCAGCAGCATCAAGGGCTCTGTCCGGCGTCAGCCGCCCGCATCTGAGCACCACAACGTCCCCTCTCAACCGCCCCGCCCGCATCTGAGCAGCGCCCCAACCAATGGCAGATGACCCAGTCTAGCAGATAAACTCTTCTTCAACTTTCAAGTTCCAGTAGCAACATTCACACACAACAGGTACTATTAATTTTTATTTTCAGTTCATTCAATGGGTCATAGATTCACAGTTTATTTTTAGTTCATAGATTCATTGTTTAATTTTTAAGTTCAAGTTCAATGGGTCTTAACTGTTAATTTTAAGTTAATGGTTATATATTAAATTAGTTTAAATGATCACTTTTAAATTTTAATTAATAAATGCACAATGTCTAAATGCCCATTTTTTGTTTATGGGTAAATATAAATATTAATATTTTTAGGGTTAAAAAATTGTAAAAAAAAAGTAAAAAATCGCCTCGGGGGTAAAAAAAATCCGTACCCACTGATCGAAAATCCTGAGTCCGCTACTGATTCCACGTCCCACCGTTCTTCTACCTGCATCCTACCCCTCTTCTTCAACCCGCACACCCTCTGTACAGTTGTCTCCACCCACGTCAGCCTGAAGAATATGTTTTACCTTTTTTCTATCTCGTGAATCAATTAAATACAGAGGTAGGTGTTGTATTTAGTGTTGTTACAATTATGTTTTTCTTGAAATTTAATAATTTGGTTGCATTACAATCCCTAGCAGAATTTATCATACTATGTGGTTGAATTGTTAGTTGTTTCTGCTCGCGGGAGTGCTCGTTGTCGCAACTTCATTGAGGACTCACGGTGGTCGGATTTATTGTTTCTCAAGTTTATTGAGGTAATTTTGAATTCTCATCTGTTACTCATATTTATTTTTAGGTAACAATATATACTTCTATTTCCTACTCGCCAATAGTCCCGCATGACGCCTGTCGACTTATAGTTTTGTTATATAATGCGACACAGTTAACTTTATAATATACTAGTGTTCGACTTTTTGCAAAAATAATATACTTCTATCGGATGATATTATATAAGTTAATGATATACACTAAGAATAGTTTGGACCCTTTCGAAGTAGTAAAATTTTCTATACTTTGTATTTATTTATTTTTTTACAATGTCATTTTATAATTTTCAATTTTTTACACTGAAATTGTAAATTACAAAAAGTCTTGCCAAAAAAAAAATCAACATTAAATTTATATATGAATAATTCATCAATGTACGAATAGTTTAAGGATAAAGTTGCAAATATTAAAACCTATGAGCTATTATCTCGATCGAGTTAAAGTTCTTCAACTATCAGGAAAGTTAATTTCAGGACATGGAGACATGGGTTATTCATGTACTTTTTATGTCATACTTGTTCTCTAGAACTTTGGATGTCCAAATTAATTTTGGTGTGACAGACTATGATAGACAAGCCATATTATCCAAAAAACTCATTGCATGTGAAATCTAATGAGTTGCCTTCAAATATTTCAATATAAGCCATATTATCCAAAAAACAACACCTTGCAATACTATAACTTTCCATTATGGTCTGCACTAAATGAAAAAATAAAAATACTTTTGTTGAAGGTCAAGATTGGTTAATGCCACTAGCGCGGACGCACAAGCACATTTCCAATTATAACATGATAAGTTTATTAAGTCATGAAACTAAATAACAAAGTTAATCCACATTAACATATTGCCAAAATACATTCAAAGCACAAACAATAAGGAGTAAAACAGTGCAATTTCATGTGTACTTTATATCTTTATGCATGTACTTTGCTGCAATTTTATTATAAGCTATATATATATATTCGTGTATTTTGTATTTTATGACACATCATTATAACATAAAGTACACACACCCATGACACACAATCAAAACATTTATATATAAAACATCTTAGAAAATCAAAACACAATGTTTTGATGATTTATGTTTAAACGTCAAAGCACATAGCCAAAACATATTCATATAAAATTACAAAACAAATTATCAAAACATATAATCAAACCATTCAGTCAATATTGAAGTTATTCCAGCACATATATTAAACAATTACAATGATTTCATTAAATTGAGACCAAATACATACAACACACAGTCAAAACATATTCATATAAATTTACATAACACATTATCAATACAAACAGTCAAATAATTCATTTAATATTAAAGTTACTCTATCACATGCATTATACAACTACAATGATTTGATTGAATCGAAACCAAATACAGTCAATATTAAAGTTAATGCAGCACATGCATTACACAATTACAATAATTTTATTGAAGCGAAACCAAATACATACAACACACTCAAAACATATTCATATAAATTTACAAAACACATTATCAAAACAAGCAATCAAATCATTTAATATTGAAGTTATTCCATCACATGCATTCCACAGTTATAATGGTTTGATTGAATCGAAATCAAATACATACATCTATTGTAATTGATCGACATCCAAAATAATTATTGATAATGAGCATAAACTTACAAACGATCAACTTATGACAGAGGTAAATGTATGCTAAAAATAATCAAATAATTTAATATTGAAGTTATTCCATCACATGCATTACACAATTACAATGATTTGATGGAATCGAAACCAAATATATACACCTATTGTAATTGATCGACATACAAAATAATTGTTAATAACAATTATAAACTTACAAATGATCGAATTATGACACATGTAAATGTAGGTTAAAATTTATGTATTCGAGTCTTCGAAAGAATTGATTTCTTCTTTCTCGGAGAAGGTGAAGTTGGCTGAAGAGAAGTGGAAAGAAGATCGTAGGTTATTGGGGGAGTTGTCAATCCCTGATTAGGCCAATGATAATAAAATAGATAAAATAACTAAAAAATATATTTATACGGACCTAATCGTTTAACATTTGTTTGACACGATTAAAACGTCCAAAATGTCTAGTCAAGGGGCTAAACCATAAACACCTATTTTTTTCAATATTTACATAAAAGACAAATTGTTTTCTTTGATCCAATATTTTTGATATTTTATTTAATATTACTCTTATCACACATGCCAATAGTAAAAACTGTCTAAACATTGTCAAATTATCTTTATCATATTAAATAAAAACTTGTAGTGAAAATTTATATACCTTACCCTAGGAATGGGGATTAAATCCTCATTAGAGGAAGTATTTTGTATTTTACATTATTATTCTTATTATAATAGAAATTAGGGTTTCACTTAGACCTGGCAAAATGAGGCACGACACGATAACACGACAAGAAATTATAGGTTAATGAGTTTAGTCTTATCGGGTTTGGGTCATTAACGGGACAACACGGTAGATCCGTTATCATAACGGGTCCTGTTTGGATTTGTACTCTTACACTATTAAACCCGTTTATACTCATTATCACCCTTAGTGGTACCGAGTTATATTGGGTCGTGCGACCCAAACTAATATTACACTCATTATAACCCAATCCGAACTAATATTACACCCATGAAGACTAACGGGTACTAATGGGTACTAACGGGTATTAACGGGTAATATTGGGTCACCCAACCCGTTACCCGTTTAGACCCGTTAATATTAACGCGTGTTAACGGTTCGAGTCATTTGCTCGTTAATATTAATGGATCGTGTTTGGGTATTATCACTGGGACCGTTAGTCTTAATGGGTCGTGTACGGGTTAAGGGTGTTTTCATCCGTTAATCTGTTAACACGACCCGTTGATAGCTCTAGTTGCACTGGACATGGCATTACACCAAACTAAATACTCAGCCAACTGATGCGGGGACTCTTTTTAGGTTGCACTTTGGTGACAAATAAATCCATTAATTCTCTCTCCTCACTCATTACACCCAAAAGTGTAATTGTTTTTTGAGTAATTCTATTCATACCATCTGAATGAACCAAATGGGAACCACATGTAGTTCACATATTTCCACATTATAAGGCGATACCCACTACATACATTTTGTTCACAACGCAGTCAACATTGATTAGGAAAAACAAAAAGGTAAAAGAAAGAAGCTGGCAATTTTTTTTTCATGTAGTAAACATAAAAGAAAAATAACAAAAAAGGAAAGGAAAGAAGTTGCCGATTTCATGTCGTTTTGTCTTCACGTTAGATAAAAATATGAATCATGTCACATTTTAATTGGGTCCTTTTCGTGTTTGGTAAAAAAAAAATCAGCTTTGTGTCGTGTCATGCCATGTTTTATTAGGTTGTGTCCATGTTAGGATAAAATTATGGTTTCATTATGTCATGATTTATTTGAGTCGTGTACGTTATAGAAAAAAAACTGTGTTGTGCTGTGTTTTAACGTATATATTTTGTGCATTGTGACTCATTGATTTTCATATTACTTGGCTCGAGTACAATTTTCGCAAAAATCGTCAGTTAATCCGTTCACAATTAAAATGATGTTTTTCCCTTGAATACACTAATCTTAGTGTATTTATATATCATTATAAATAAAATTTGACATGACCTGAAATCATATTTGTTACCCAAACACTAATTCGATGCAATTAAAATACGACACAAGCCGATTTTTCTTAACAAAACATTAATACGATCCAATTAAAATGCAATTCGAAAGAATATTATATTTTTACCGCACACAAACATGACCCAATTAGAACGCAACACGACATGAAATTATATTTTTTACTTAATAGGAACACGACCAAAATAAACGAACAAAAAACGACATGAAAATTTATATTTTGAAATATGTAGTGAAACTTCTATATTTGAGTATATTATTATTATTATTATTATTATTATTATTATTATTATTATTATTATTATTATTATTATTATTATTATTATTATTATTATTATTATAATGTGATGAAACCTTAATACTTAAATGTTAAATTTAAACCATATTTTATAGTGTTACTTTAGAAAAAATTAAGTCATTTGTGTTATAATAATTTTTAGTATTAGTTTACACAAAGTCAAATTTTTGTTGTTAGTTTTTATTTTATGTTTGAGTATATTATCAAATGAAATATTTTCAGTTATATTACATGCATCGCGTTTTTTAGCTTTGTGAAGGAAGAAAGGTGAGCGGAACTGAGGAATAAAATAGTAATGATATGCTTACCAAAACATGGGTACCGAGCAAATACCGAAAATTGATCTAAACCGTTAATGTCTTTGTACAAAGCTATGCCTTCTTTTAACATTCTCAAAGTTTAAAGCATGAAGTTTAAAATGATGATTTTGGTAATGGCAAAAAAAAAAACCTCATGATTTTGGTCAATGATAATGTCTTAAAAATATTAATTTATTTTAGATTGATATTTCATGATTTATTTAAAGGTTGAGTAAAATTTATATTAACTAAGAAGATGGTTCCCACAAAATATTTGACTTAAGATTTTTATTTCTATTAAGTATTTACTTGTAGTAATTGATATATAATCTTTTTAGTCCAATCTTTTTTTGTATTTGGGGGGTCTCCTAGTCCTTATTCGTGTCGTGTTTGTAAAAATAATATTACGTGTTGTGCCGTGTGATGTTTAACTGGGTTGTGTTCATGTCAAGTAAAAAAATAGATTTCATGTAGTGTTGTGGGGTAGTTTGGGTCCTCTTCGCATTGGGTTAAAAAATAACTTTTTGTGTATGTGCCTTGTCTTGTGGCTTCGCATTTTAAATAGAATTGCAATTAAATTGTGTTGGACACACATATTTAAAGTCATTATTTGTGTGTTAATACTAAAAATTATTTTAAAAACTAGGTGTTACCCCGCGCGATGTGCGACCTCTTACAAACCTAAAGGCATATATATATATATATATATATATG
Source organism: Sambucus nigra (assembly GCA_949130495.1). Taxonomy (NCBI): domain Eukaryota; kingdom Viridiplantae; phylum Streptophyta; class Magnoliopsida; order Dipsacales; family Adoxaceae; genus Sambucus; species Sambucus nigra. The sequence goes on from OX422216.1 coordinate 23,466,626, forward strand.
ATATAATTTTTACAAATAAAATATAAAATAAATTGATAGATGGACATAAATATTAAATGAAAGCAAAAAACTAAGTTGTTTAGAAGTTCGACATTATTAAACAATATACAATATTTTTTGAAATAATCACAAAAGAGATAACTATTATACAAAATGGATCTTTTATTTTATTTAATATTTAAAAGAAAAGTATCTACACATATCCGAATTTTACATTTAAAATCAAAATTTTAAATATAAATATGTGACAAACCGTGTAAATATAAAATAAATTTGACCAATATTATATATATATATATATATATATATATATATATATATATGTATGTGTGTGTGTGTGTGTGTGTGTGTGTGTGTTTTAAATATTGGTCAAATTGATATATGCACTGTAATTTTATACAACAAACAACTATATGTATTAACAAATTGAATTCGTACGTTATTGAAAATATTAATAAAATATAATTCTCCATAAAGATTGAACTAAGACTTATTTGAATAAAGTTGTGTGTACGTTGATGTAAGAAGACAAACACTTATCATCATAAATTAATAAACATTTTTTAAAACTAAAACAATTACTTTTGATTGTTAGAATCCACCATATATAGTAGACTTTTGATAGCTTATTCTCAATGGCAAGTTCCGGATTTCAAAAAATAGTAAATGTATAAATCAAGTGATTGCAACACATTACTTTGATAAGAAGCACCAATCAAATCAAAAGAGCAACATATATATATATATATATATATATATATATATATATATATATACCGAGACTCAAATGTGACACTTTGGGTGCGACACCCTCACGTGTCGCATTCATACTAGCTCATGTTTGGGTGCCATTATTGGTGAGTTCGGACACTGGACAATGTGGGTGCGACAGGTTAGGGTGTCGCCCCAAAATGGGTCTATTTTGAGTGTTGGCCTAAAACGACTCTACATATATACCAACAATTTTTATTGTTAATAATTTTTAGGCGCCGAACCAAACTACCCACTATATACCCCTCTATCCACATCAATTTAAAAAACATTTTTGTGTGTGTGCTTTGAAAATTAAACAGAAAACAAAAGACAAAGGAAAGGATCATAACTTTGTCCATGTTGGTCCGTAACAAGTTGAATTTTGATCTCCTTAGGTGGTCCAATCAAATCCACATGACTCGCGTTTTGCAAGTTGCCCATTTTGGCCAAAATGTCGGCGCACTTGAATTTTAAATTATTTGTAGACATCTATCTATCACACAATTGGTTAACTCTCGTTATATCCCACTCCCCATTTTCCGATATCATCTCCTTGACTACCTTACCTTATTCTGTGGTCGGTTTGTTGGAGTAATTGATAACTCCCTCACCGCACCACCAATCCTCAAAAGCATGGATTTTACCCCTTTTACCAACTGTCCATTTAGTATTCTTTGAAAGGACGTCGATGACTTTATGGATACTCCTCCAAATCGGAGAAGCATTTCTCTTGATCTGATGCCTACTCTAGGTTGCATCATTAGTATATTTATTTTTCATGAGTTGTATCCAAAGAGGATCTAACTCATTCATGAGTCCCTACCCTAGTTTAGCTACCATTGCCAAGTTGTTATCTCCACTCATCCTTAAACCCTACCCGCTCAGAGATTTAGGCTTACAAATGATCTCCCAATTAACAAGATGGACCTTCATATCTCCCTCCTCATCACTCCAAATAAAATCTCGATTTAAGTTATCAAGGGAGTTATGTATACCCTTAGGGAATAAAATGGTTTGCATAGGATATGACGGTATCGTAGAGGTAATGGCTTGGACAATGGTCATTTTACCAACTAAGGAAAATATTTTTCTCTTCCAATAAACCAACCTTTTCTAGACTTTATCCACCACTATTTTAAGATGCCCCTTATGAAATTTTCCATGGATTAAGGGGAAACCAAGGTAGGTTCCCACGTATGTGGTAAGACTCACCCCACTAGAGAAACTAAGGGCTAACGCGCCCCTTTTAGGAACATTAGGGGAGATATATAACTTAGACTTGGGCAAGCTAATCCTTTGTTCTAAGGCCTCAGAAAAATCATTCAAGGTTTCCATAATAATATCACATTTTTTTATTTGCCTCCACAAAAAGAATTAAGTCATGTGCAAAGAAAATGTGTGAAATAATTGGACCATTATAAGAGGCCTTAAGACCTCTCCACTTTTTACTTCAAACTTTTTCACTTATAGTAATTGAGAGATACTTCACGCACATGACAAAAAGATATGGGGAAAGGGGACCTCCTTCTATCAACCCTCTAGATGGGTTAAAACAGGGAATATGATTCCCATTCCAAAAAATAGAAGTAGTAGTATTAGTAACGTATGACATGATAAGTTTAGTCCAATTATGATTTAAATTGAAAGCATATAAGACCTTTTCCATAAATTTCCAACTAATTTTGTCATAGGCTTTTTAAAAATCATACCACCCATTTTTCGTTTGTCTTCTCAAGAGTATGAATGATTTATTGGGTTATAATGATATTATCTGTGGTTTGCCTCCTCGAGAGGAAACTATACTGATAAGAACATATGACCTTATTTAAGATAGGACATAACATGTTCACCATCACTTTAGCAAGAATTATGTAAGACACGTTACAAAGACCAAAATTGTGTGATAGTTTATGAGTTATCTACTTTGGGAATGAGAGTTATATGACTCACATTCAACTCGATTATGAAAGTGTCATAAATAAAGCAATATTTAATAAACGAGCTAAAGCCAGATTCACTACACACAAAAACTTTTGATAAAACATATGTTGCACCCCATCCGATTTGGGGGCCTTCCATGATTTCATGCTAAACACCACTTTTCTAATATCACCACGACAAATGGATGTTATTACAAGCATGTAATACCCCGTACTTTTAGGGCTTTTGAAATTGGGATTTTATTAAATTTAATTTGAGATATTAATTTAATATTAATCCAGAAATTTATTTTTAATATTTACTAGCGTGACATGAGTTGGTAATTATTGGGAATTTGTTGAATATTACTAGATGAGTAAAGTAATACATTAGATTTATTTTATTAACATTGTCACGAGTGAATAAATTGGCAATTATGAAAATTAAAGTCGGGACGCGCCCGTTTCGTGTCAGGACTAAATTATTATTATAAAAGTGAATAAATTATAAGTCATCCGTATGGTCCTTTCGAGTGCGCCAAAGTGTCCGAAAGGGTCGATATAGCCATAAAAGTGTACTCGGGGGTTTAGTTTGGGTCTTGGGACATTTTTAGGCCTAATTGACATACCGAGAGGGTATTATAAACATTTTGTATTTTTGGGTAATTAAACCCACGAATTTTCTTAGTATATATTAGCCATTTGGAGTTGTCTCTTAGGGTTAACAAACACAAAAACCTAAGCCCAACCATTAGAAAAGAAGGTGAAGAGATTAGAGAAGAAGGTGAAGAGTTTCCAAGCAATCCAAGGCCTAGAACTCATCCGATTGCACCGCCACCACCACCAAAATGTAGATCACACGACGAGGAACGCAACCATATATTTTTCATCAACAAATCAGACCCTTTAATCCTAGGCAAGTATCTATCTTGCTGATTTCTAGTTGGTATTCCTTCCATGTTAGTCTAGGAATGAAAATCATATGTTTTAATTGAAGAATTATATGTTTTGGAAGAGAATTTATATGTGTTGTAGGGAGAATCCATATAGTCTGAAATCGTGATCATATGTAGAGGATTACACACAAATTTATTAAGATATTTGGAAAGAAAATATGGATTAAAATAGAGGTTTGTGATTATTCATGCAAAATTTGGCTTTATAAATAAATCCGAGATTAAACCCCTTTTTGATTGATTCGTTGAGGATTTATAAATGTTGTTACGTTAGAACTTGTTTATATACATTGCCTATACATTTAGATAACTTCGTTGGTATTTTGGGATGAAATTATAGAGGTTTGGAGGGGTTAGAATGGTTGAACCCGTAGGTTGAAATTTACAGCAAACTAGGCAAGAACTGCTTGATCGATCAATCGACGTCGATCGATCCCTCCTGGAAAAGTGCATATTTTTCTCCTTTTTGTTTAATTTGGTTAAGATATGTAGGAGCCCTTGATTATTATTTATGGAGTATAATGGATTATGAATATGACCAAAAGGGTCTAAGTAGACTCCGTTGAGTGAAATTAGTAAGAGATAAAATTGTGGGTTAACGGGGAGTTATTCATACATTGAAAATTGTGTGTACGTTTACTAAAAGATTGAGACTCGTGAAAGATTTAGACTTGAAGGTAAGTGAGGGTATACCTACTGAAATTTATACTTAGTGAGAGAGAATACTTCGAGAGATGAGAAGTAAGTATGAAGTAAATTATAAATGAGAATAAAAGAGACGAATCCGTTATGCGAGATAATTGAGTAAAATATGAGCTAAGAACGGATGATAATAATTATGGGTTGTGGGTGAACCTAATTTGGAAAATGTGAATATCTATATAAATGACTGTGTGACTGTGCATATATTATGTATCTATGAAAAAATCATACCCGGGCTACTTGCTATCACAGAGGTTTTCGTACCGGGACGGTCTTATCTTAATTGGACCTTTATGGGGGATATTGACTCGTACCCTAGAAGATAGTATTCCAGATACAGGCTATCTGAAAATGATAGTCAAATGTATTAAGAGATGTGAGGGTATGTGCTGACTTCTTAGGATTCGAAACTATGCTTCGCCTCCATTTGTATGTGTATTATGTTAATACAGTTCGAGAGTGATTCCGAACTAGTATTTCCTTTAGTATGAGTGAAACGGGGACTTAATAGCAGAGTATGCCAGCACCACAGATTTATGTGGTTTGCCGATATTATATATATATATATATATATATATATATATATATATATACTGGAACTCTATATTGTGTGTATAAGTAGCTAAGTACTGAATAAACGCTTCAGCTTTATAACAAGTGTTCGTAAATTTTGTAACGGTAACTAAGTGGTTCTAAGCAACGTAAGAATATGGAAGATAATGATTTTCTAAAACTAAATATTATGGGCTTAGTACTTCTCGGGATAGAACTTTATGGGAGGATAAGTTAGATAGACTTATATGATAAGTAGTATGGTAGGCGTGCACACTAGATGAGAGGTGAGAATTCTCAAGAGAGTGTCGCGCACTAACATGGTGGTTATATTAGCCAGCAAGCATTTTAAATACTTGTTAAACTATTTTTAAAACTGTTTTACACTCGGGATCTGACCCATTTTCTATCATTTTTTTCTCTTGTATATATATATATATATATTGCATAGGTTCTTTGGATTGGACGTGTTGTAGCTTATGTGGAAGTTGCAGGCCTTTGCTTTAGACGACCTCGTCATTGATTTTGTTCTTACTTTAGATCTGCTTTGTTAAGGCATGTGTCGCCCGATTTCCTATTCTGTTTGGATTTTATCAGAGATTTATGTTCATTTATATTTACGGTATTCAGTACTCCTTGGGAGTTAACTATTGTCAGGATGATTTCATTTATGGTTCTTAAACTTGGTTTGGATTATCGATATGGTTTAATTCTTGTGTGTTAATTGCCATCCTTAGTGTTTATGTGATTCTTAAACTGTTGGTTATTAAAAAGGTTTTTGTAATGGAATTTAATAAAATGAAAAATAAGACTTTAAATTGTTTTAACACTTAGCTTAATTATTTAGGGTGTTCAAATTAGAAATATTATTTTACGACAGTGATGCGGAGAATGAACCAATCGTTCACCTTGATGTTAATTTAATAAAGGACTGATCACCCGGTATTTAATTAGGTGGGGTGTTACAGGTGGTATCAGAGCATCAGGTTCTAGTCTCTTTTAGGATCTGTGCGGCTTATTATGCTTTCGGTGTAGCTTTTTTTGATATAGAGCCCTATGTTTAGGATTGTTGATTTCTTTGGTGAGATTTCATTCCCCTGCTATCACGAATATATTAGTAAATCTTATTTGTGTTCGGATGTAATCGAACAATGAAGTATGGAAGATGAGGTCCATTCGACAAATAATGGAGGCCGAACTTAGGAGGTTATGAAGTATGTTCGAGGATGATGACCGTAGTCGAGGTCACTCCTATTATGGCATAAGAGGCCAGGACTGTGAAGACGGCTAGGACATAACCTATGCTTTCCAAGTGCAGCTATAATCAAACGTGATGTCAAAATTAGGCTCACCCAATGTAGAACGCTTTGGAGAGGGTAAAATGGAAAATTGAGGAGAGTCATCAGTAGAAATTCTAGAAATACGGGACTTATGGGTGTTACCCAACGAAGGTAATACATTCAAAGGGTTGGGCATATGAAGGAGGATGGTTAATTGGAAGTGAAAGATTCGGAGTAAAAATTTTCTTGGCTCGTCGGAGCAAAGTTATAATAGTGGGAGTCAACCACCACATTTAATAGTGAAATGTTGCGAAAATAGAAGGACCTTATGTATGGTTTAACTGCACGTTCCTTCATCAGTTTTTCAGAATAAGATGGGAACGTTGTGTTGAGCCCATCACAGAAGGGCCGGACAGGGGCCCATTTATAAATGAATTGAAACTTTTAGCAACTCTTGTATCAGAGGAAGTGGATACCAATGATAGAGAAGATTTCAAATGGGAGATCAACTCGTGAGGAAAGTTAACAACACATAAAGAGAATTCTATTGGACAGTCGATCCATATGGTGACAATGTCACGTATTTTCTGTAGAGATGCTAACGCTCTTATGTAAAGGGAGCTAAAGTAATAGAAAGATTTATTAGAGAGTGAGACTAAGTGAAACGCAGTTATCAATGCACCGCAAAGGGGAGATCCATTAGGGGGCTCATTTAAATGAATCGGATATCTAAATTCTTACCCAGCGATGGTGAATTCAGTAGGTGTTATTGAAGCTAGTAGCACATTCCTTAAGGCCAACAAAGCTAAGGGAACGAAGGGGGTAGCCATCATGATCGAGACTATTTAAGACCGAGAGAAGGACAACCCTAATAGGGTCAGTATGATAGGAGATAAGTGGGATATGTGTTGAGGTATTTTTCTAAGAGTAAAACCATACGAGTTAACATTTTTCGAAGTAAGAAAAAGGACAAGGGTATGGTGCTTGCAAGGGAAATGGTTAATGTAATTTTTGATTTGGTTCAGACAGGCGCGTTATGTCCGGAAGCCCATTAAGTAGACAAGGCGATTGGAAAAGTAGAAGTAAGAGTTTTATCCTCGGAGGATGAGGCGTGTTTTGTGTAATGCGAGCGAGTCACTACATTTTTGTTTGTTACTAGATTTGCATGTGAGAAGAATTTACTGCATATATCTATAGTGTTATCATTATGTGTATGTTTTCCCTGGTATAGTGGGATTGTCTTTAGTGTTCTCCGCGGAGGACAACTGGGTGCATTGTTAGTGATTTATATAATTTATTGAGAAACAAACCGTTTTAGTGATATGATATGTGAGTAAGATATTACAATCGGGACTCTCAAATCCCATTCCCAAACATATGAATATAAGTCTTAACTTTCACATTCCCAAAAGATAAATATAATAATGCGCTCCTCCTACCATTAAGTCCTGAACGCTACATATAATAATGAGTGAAATCTTTCTGCCCAACGGTAAACCCAAACTGAATCATAACAATAAAGTCCCTAAACACCTTGGGATTAAACATTTTCGTACCACTATACCCTTAGAAGTCTCTATAATATATAATATGAGTGCGAGTCCGACCCTCTCACAGGTGAGGTATTTCCAGAATAAGACATGCTACACTAAGGCAGCAACCCCGATAGCCTTGCAATCACTGCCCACTATTATTTTAACCATTTTTATAAAACCATAATAACTATGTACGTACGAGGTTTATGGAATGTCATTATCACTAATACTGAGCAATAGTGCAATTAGTAAAAAGATCTTTGTTTTAGTACAATTGCGGAGGAGATGTAGTTTTTCTTTTAAGAGATGGAATAGAAGAGTATAGGTTATGGACGGAGGACCCAATGGATTTCGATAACCGACTATGTTAGGTAGTAGTGTATCGGGGGGATTCCTTGTTTGGATTTCGCTTTGCGATGTAATAACCCGCCCTTTTGGAGACGACTAAATTCCATAATTAAGTATATTTTGGAATTTGGAGAATTTCTCGAAATAGTAAATTTTGGGATTTTCGAGGATTGAATGATTTTCGATGGGTGCTGTAATTATTTTTGGGACTATATAGGTCGAAATATTTTAATTATATGTCGTCGTTGAGTAAAACGACACGAGGTAAGATTTTTAATTGGAAAACCCGCATTTAATTATTTTGGGTTGGAATAGTGATTTGCGGTCAAGTACCTCGGATGGAAATTTCGACCGCGCCATAATTCTCGGAATGACCGAGATAGTCGGAAAAGAGTGTCCGATTGTCGAAAATGAGTTTCGGTTAATTTTAGAGGTAAAAGTAACTCGTAATTAGGTAAACGAGTCGTTTTTGTGTTTAAAGGGGTATAACTCCTTTCTTCTTATTTAAAGAGGGAGAAAGGGAAAGGAAAGAAGAAAGAAAGAAAGAAAAGAGAGAGAAGAGAGAGAGGAAGAAGAAAAGAGGAGGAAAATGGAGATTCGGGCCAAACTCCGCCGGATTCGACTCGAGGTCGTCGGATTTTATCCACGAGGCAAGTGTTTACTTGCTTTATTTTATTTTTGCAATCCTCTCATATCACATTTGGTATAAACATGATTTTAGGGTTAGAACCCTTAAAATAAATTGGGTAAAAGTTGATTATGAGTTTACACATTGATGTAGTGTAAACTCTTAATGATTTTTAGTATCAAAACCATGTTAATGGAGTATAAAATGGGTTGAAATGCTAAGTTGGGGTTTTTATGGTTTTAGGGTTTAAAACTAAGAGAAATGATTTAATACCCCAAAATAATTGATGTGTTAGTTGTAAAACATAGATTAGATGTTAATTGAGTTGTTGGGTGAGGTTAGAACCAACAAAAATGGAGAAACATGGAGTTTGGGATTTTGGTAGGGACAATGAATAGTAACCCGTAATCTTGTGGGGTTATTTTGACTAGGAAAATAATTGATTTAGCTTTCGGCCAAAACACGAAAGTTGTAGATATTTTTGATACGGTCGCGTGGGCGCCGACCGCGTATTTTTATGATTTTTCTACGATTTGATATGATTTTTACAAGATGACAGCCCCGGGTTGAAAGTACCAACTCGGAAATCAAATCGGGAATTGGAAAAATAAAGGCTAGAAATTATTGTGTAGATGTTTGGGATGATTTTTGGTGTAGAGTTGAAACCATGATAATGAATTTGGATTGATTTTTGGGTATTTTGGAGTTTGAGAAATCGCCCAAACTGTGACCCTCGAACAGGCCGAATCGATTCGCCTAAGGGGAATTGGGTTTCTGCAATGGGCCGAATCGATTCGGGTACAGACCGAATCGATTCGCCATTTACAGACCTATTTGCAGAATACTTTCCGAATCGATTCGGATTGGGAACCGAATCGATTCGCCCACCCGAATCGATTTGCTAAAGGGGCGAATCGATTCGCTTAGGCCAAATTTCTAGTTTTCTCCCTTTAAGAGTATGGGGAGTTGAATTACCATTTGGGATTTTTATGGGGATTCCTAAATAAGGGTTTTGAGGATAAATAAACCTTTAAGAGATGACTGAGGTAAATAGTATTGAACAAAGTAAGGAAATACTTTGGATTTAGTATCATGCTTATATGAAAGCATGATTATGATTCCTCGAGGGAATCTTTCGAATTAATGGTCATCGCTATATATAGTTGGCAAATATGGCCATTTATGTATATTCAAGGAAGAATATATATAGGATATGTATATACTATGTGTTTTAGGTATATATATATATATATATATGATGATGGTAATGATTTTGAAAATACATAAATGAATATTTTCAAAATGGAAAGAGAAATGTTTTTCATAATTAATAAAATATGGATTACACACCTCTCTAAATCGCTATCATAAGGGAAGTTGCGTTCGTATGGTGAAACCCCCTGGCTAATGATGCAGGGTGGATATAGTCCTAGGCCATGGGAGCGCTTATGGTTGTATATTTTCTGCGGGGGTAGGGAGATTCCGAGTGTGGTCTTGGCTACCACGCAGGCTCATGGCCGCTTCCCGACGTCTTTCGATATAGGATCCCAGGTTGTCTTGGAGGCCCTGGAAGATGATATCCATTTAGGGGCGCGCACAGTGGAGAAATCCGGACGGGCGGTCTTAGAACGCGTTTATATTAAAGCAGTTCATAATAATGGATTTGCTTTAATTACATTTCCTGGATATAGGAAGGGAAATGGGTTATATATATAAATTGGCTTCGGTAACACTTCCCGGATGGAAGAAGGGATGTGGAAGCATATGTTATGATCAAAGCATTTTTATGATAATGAAAATGTCTTTGAATACATTTCCTCAGTATAAAAAGGGAAATGGGATAATTGATAAAGGAAAAGCTTTTTATGATAATAAAACTGGCTTTTAAAAGGTATATGATTTATTAAAGCAATTCATGATAATGAATTGGTTTTTAAATACATTTCCTGGATATGAAAAGGGAAATGGAAGTTTTTGAAATGAAAAGGATAAGTATTTAGAAATACTTTATGTATCAAGTAATCCTCAGTCCGGGAGATATTTATATTATCCGGAAGTATATTGTAGATGTATGTATATGTATAAACTGGGTGCCGAGGGTCTAATGAATCCCGACGATCGACCGTGCCGCATAGTAGTGTATCGGGGGGGTTCCTTGTTTGGATTTCGCTTTGCGAGACACCCCACGCACGAATATGGCACAGTGTTGAGACTGGGGAGAAGTTAAATCCTTAGTGCTCTTATATTATTAAATGGTATGGTATATATATTATATATATTATATATCTTTCTGTACTGAGGGACTGGCGGATCTCAAAGATAGACCTTGCTGCATAGTAGTGTATCGGGGGGGGTTCCTTGTTTGGATTTCGCTTCGCGAGACACCCCACGCACGAACATGGCATAGCGTCGAGATTAAAGTGAAGTTAGCCCTTAGTACATCTATTTGACTGTCTAGGTTAGATAGTGGTTGAGTATTAGATTAGTTTAGCAGGGTAGCTTGACTAGGAGGTTTCAGGGGGATGCGCTAGGTGTGCACTGTTAGAGGAGAGGTGAGGGGTATCTCATGAGAGTGCGATACCAATTTAAATATGAGATAAAACTATTTTTTTAAAAATAAAGCATCTATGCACTTGCAAAATATTTTCTAAACATTCGGGCCCTGACCCGTTTGTCTACTCTCCTTTCTTTCTCTATACTGTATATATATAGGTGTCCAGACACAGGGACGCCTGGATGGGAACTCTTTCGAGTCAGACGTCTACTGCAGCAGCTGTGGATGCTTGCAGGTTATCGGTAGACGTTTCTTTCCTTGTACTCTAGATAGGAGTTATTGTATAAACACTCGAGCCAATGGCTCAATTGCATTTATTTATTCTTTCAGTACATCATTCGATATGGTTGTATTATTTGGACCGAGTGTTCGGTTATTTTAGTTCCTTTTTTTTCCATTTCAGTTCATTACGCATTTAATTGTGAATGTTTTAATTTGATCGTAAAAAGAGTAGTTAAGTAAAAGTTTTTAACGCTCACCTAATAGGATATTAGTAATTAAATGGACTTTCGACAGTGATGCTAAGAATGATCCATATGAGACTCCTGTTTTAATTTAATATTGGAGTGATCGCCCGGTATCTTATTAGGCGGGGTGTTACAGATACATCCCACACATGAAACTTTGTGTAAGGTTAGAAGTAGAGAGATGTGTGGTCATTAGTCCATGAGTCTAGTACCTCGGTTGTCATAGGAGCCGATAATATTGATTGTGAGTTAAATTTAAGTGACGATTTAAGGCCAGTGAAGCCAGTTGTGTGGTAAGGAAACATTAGAAGTTTTGTTTTATCACCCATTCGAAGGGTGGAAAGATGATAAGGAGGTTTGGGAGTACCCAAGTGGTGTAACCACATTGTGTCACAAGGGAAACAAAGAATTGGGTGTTATGTGTGAAGCGTAGGTGATGCTTGCACTAGTATATACGATTTATAGGGTGTGTGGGCCTCCTAGTTAGCCGTTGCTTGAATCGTTCGAGACAAAGTGATGTGAGAATAGATGCGTGGAATGTATGTTTATGAGAACGACATAGCAAAGTGGAACTGGTAGAGTGGATTAAGTGTGGTGCGAAGGACGATAATCCATATATACATATACGATCAGAGTAGCAAACAAAAATTTAGTTGGGAGGCTATTGGAAGCCATTTAAGGGTATTCCTTGAGAAGGATAAAATTTAACTATTATGGAAAACACTCGGAGCGGAGTTTTACCTAGTCAAGGGTTTAAAGTGACTTGCGCGTAGGTTGAATGACGATGTTAGTAAGGAATACAGGTTCACCAGTGCACATCGTAGTGAAAAGTGCACGGGCAGAAACTTTCGGTATACGCTAAGAAAAGAAGGGGAGTGATAAGTGTCAGTTAATGTGAATCATTAAAAGTAGACGTCGATGTTTGGCGGGACATAGTGAGTAGTCTCCGCGCGAACCACTCATATATAGAAATCGGTTGGAACGAGAGGATCAATCAGAGAATTTTTTAGCAAACCTACGATTCAAAAAAAGAAGAGAAAGCAATTGTGTGAAATTTCTCGGATGGAGGGCCAACTTCAAGGTAAGGTCACAAGTTCCTTAGAATGTGTGGAACAAGTTGACCTAAAGTAAAGTGATTATTATTCTTTTGGATGGTATACACTATTAGACAGTGTGCCCCAACCTTTCTTTGAAAATAAGAATCGCGCCGGTAAGAGGTTCTTCCCGGTATTATTTTGAACTAAAATGGGATCATTGAACCCCACTTTCAAACTAGAATCTCAGAAAGTAGTGGGGATTACGTTTTTTTTTGAGTAGGTTGTATCATCCTTAACCAGGGAGTAGGCGAGGTGATTAAAGATTAGTGGAACCACGCAAAAGTAATTTTGAATTCGTGGTGATCATTTCATTTCCACAATGGATGTATCTAGCAAGTGACATTTAGTACAGTAGAGTTCTGTGGAAGCACTCGTACTTGTTTATTGTGGACAAACTGCTTATTGAAATTTTATGTGGAAAAACCTTAACTATTCCCGCTCTAGCTGTTTGGATGTGAGTGGATAATCAGGATTTTTGATCGGCCGAGTTAGAGTCTGATGACTGGCGTGGAATTACCACGGCTGTTTTAGGTGACTTATGAATGTCGTAAGAGTTACGTCGCCGAAAATCGAGATTCGAAGAACTGATAAGAGTGATCAAATGTTCGTATGGTTTCTTTCAAAAAGGGAGCTTTGTGTTTAGATAAATATGATTAATTGTTACGTAGTGAGGTGAGGCCTCCCAATAATATTGAGACAATGGGGGAAAATGATGTGTAGGCTCGTCTTCTGCGAATAGAACGTATTGGAGAATAATGTGAAGTCCCGTTATTAAGGTGTGACTCTATAAATGATGGTATTGATAGTGTTTAATAAGCTTATTGTGAGGCAGGGGAGAACTATAGAAATTTACCTTACCCGAAAGTCCGTTTTGAGTATTGGTAAAGTATCTAGATCTTTTTACCAGGCATACCTTATTTTCTTAATTTCGGGACAAAATTCCGTTATTAGGGGGGAAGTATGTAATACCCCGTATTTTTATGGATTTTGAAATTGGGGATTTATTAAATTTAATTTGAGATATTAATTTAATATTAATTCAGAAGTTTATTTTTAATATTTACTAGCGTGACGCGAGTTAGTAATTATTGGGAATTTGTTGAATATTACTAGAAGACTAAAGTAATACATTAGATTTATTTTATTAACATTGTAATGAGTGAATAAAATGGAAATTATGGAAATTTAAGTCGGGACGCGCCTATGTCGTGTCAGGACTAAATTATTATTATAAAAGTAAATTAATTATAAGTCGTCCATATGGTCATTTCGAGTGCGCCAAAGTGTCCGGAAGGATCGAGATAGTCATAAAAGCATATCCGGGGGTTTAGTTTGGGTCTCAAGGCGTTTTTAGGCCTAATTGACATTCCGGGAGGGTATTATAGACATTTTGTATTTTTGGGTAATTAAACCCACGAATTTTCTTAGTATATATTATCCATTTGGAGTTGTCTCTTAGGGTTAACAAACAAAAAACCTAAGCCCATCCATTAGAGAAGAAGGTGAAGAGATTGGAGAAGAAGGTGAAGAGATTAAAGAAAAAGGTGAAGAGTTTCCAAGTAATCCAAGGCCTAGAGCTCACCCGATTGCACCGCCACCACTACCAAAACGACAAATCAGACCCTTGAATCCTAGGCAAGTATCTATCTTGCTAATTTCTAGTTGGTATTCCTTCCATGTTAGTCTAGGAATGAAAATCATATGTTTTAATTGAAGAATTATATGTTTTGGAAGAGAATTTATATGTGTTTGAAGCACCTTATACCTTTGACTTACTTAAGTCTATACAGTATAAGTGTTCAACTAGTTTGGAAATAGTGACAAAATTGGTTGTCTAACCTAGAATCCAAACAACCTCAGAATTATTCTCTCTAATCCTCTTCAATGATCCAAGAAGGTATAAATTGAATCACACTACACACATTAGAAGTGCATACATGTGTATATTTTGCTTAAAATTGATTGTGTGTTAAATTTCCCTTAAAAGGTTGTTTTAATAATTTTTTGGGAATTTTTAAACATTTTTAAAATAATGTTTTCATTAATAAAAGTGTGATTATAAACTTTGTGGGGGTTAATATGCTATTTTGAAAAATTCATTTTTCATTGGAATGTTTGATTGGGTAGAATGTAAATGCGCTAGAGACTTCAGGGTGCTGCCTGTAATTATTTTTGACGCGCGTTTGCAAGCCAATTATATGCCAACACTTGTCACGTTCCTGATGTATCATTTTGTGTTTGTTATGTGAGAGGGTTGCCTGGTGGTTTGCTGATCGTTGGATCAAACCTTATCGATGGCCTGCATGTGCTTTAAACCTATCCATGTGCTATCACTGTGGACCAATCAACTTCGACTTAACCACCGCTTTATTTTAACCCTTGGATCTAGTCAATATTAGTAAGACCTAATCTCAGCCCTTGATTGCCTTCGACAATCCAGAACCTTCCTCCACTCCTATATAAGCCCTCTAATTCTCAACCTTTCAAGACTTTTGGTAGTCGTCATTTTTGAGAGAAAAAAATAGAGAGAAGAGAGAAGTGAGAGAGAAGAGAGAAAAGAAAAGAGAGAAGAGAGAGAAAGGGAAACTGTGTTAGCCAAACCCTAACCCTAACCCTAAAAACTTCATATCTGATTCAAACCTTCGTATTTACAAAACCCCAAACACAACCTTGAGTGTTTGAGAGAGAGTGGTATTACTGGTTTGTTCATATTGATGCTGTAACCTCTTGATCTGTGATCTTATTACCAACTTAAACATTTTTGTGAAGATCTGCATTTCTTCTTCATAGAAATTGTAGATCTACACTTTGCATGTTATATTTCACTAGATCTGCATATTTATTTCTCGATTTAAGAAAATCTTTACTGATTTAGTTTTGTAAATGTTTTATGGTCTCTATTCTTACGAAACTTAACCTTGACCTAGTTGGATTCACACTTGGAGATTTTCAATCTCAAAAATATTTTAAAAACAGAGATTGATTAAGATCTTGACCGATTTAGAAGCAAGATATCCGTGGAATCTGGGATAAATTAAAGGTCAAAAAGGTTTCAAGTTCTGTAAGAAAGAAAGAAAAGAAAATCACAGCATATAGTCTTTATATGTAATTTTCTAGGACTGTCTGTAAAAACTAAGTGTGTGTGAGTTCATGCATGTTGATAGGAATCACATCACAAACACTTAACACACTACCACACTGGAAGTGTTGTGAATAAGATCAAAGATTATTGAGTCGACACAAGGAAGCTAAAGCAAAGGAGAAGTTATCAAACTAGAAGGACATCATCAACAATCAGATCTATGAGAAGTTAGAAGGACACCAAGTGGGGTATATTCCTAAACTTAGAATAGGTTGATTTGTGTGCATGTATGTTGTATTGTTTGTAACTGCTATTTGTTGTTAGTGGATTTTTACTTTTGTGACTTAGAAGTCACCGTGGATGTTTCCTCTATTGGGAGAGGTTTTACCACGTTAAAAACTGTGTGTTCTGATTATCTTCATCTCCTCATCTCATTTTATAGTGTGCTGAATTTTTGAAACTGTCTTAGTTTTAAAACTAATTACAAAGTCCTGATTATTCTCGTACATAAGTTTTTGTAAACACATCTTGTTGTTTATCATTTTTATTTTTAAAAGAAAAGGGTTTCTTCAACAAACATCTCAGAGTTGCTTATACTGTTTAATCTTGTATTAAACGGCATTAGCAACGTTTTTCAATTGGTATCAGAGCCTTGTATACTTTTATTTCAAAAAGATCTTGTGTTTCTGAAATCATTTTCTAAAAAATCCTAACTATGGACGAGAAGAATGAAAGGTTTGGTAATCTGTCCAGACCTCCACTCTTTGATGGAAACAACTTTGCTTACTGGAAAGTAAGAATGGTTGCCTTCATCCAAGGGACTTTAGGAGATGAGGTCTGGGACATTATTGAAAATGGATATACTTATCCTACTAAACCAACCACTGAAGGAAGTGATGAGAGGGTAAAGAAAATCTTAAGTGAGTTTACCCAAGAAGAGAAAACTGTTTCTCGTAATAACAATAAAGGCAAGAATGCCATCTTTATGTCTATTAATGAGTATGAGTTCAAAAGAATCTCATCTTATGCCACTTCTAAGGAAGCTTGGGACACATTAATCACTGCCCATGAAGGAGACTCAAGAGTTAAAGCTGCTAAAACTCAAATGCTTACCCAGCAGTACAACTCTTTGATTATGTCTGACTCTAAGTCTTTTGATGACTTTTACATGAACTTAACTGATATAGTTACTAAGTTGCATGCTAATGGTATAACTTATGATAGGAATGAGATTGTTTCTAAAATTCTAAGATCATTACCAAAAAAGTTTGACAGCAAGAGGTATGCTATTGAGGAAATGAGTGATCAAAACCTTACCCCTGAGTTACTCAGTAGCAAACTTAGGACTGTGGAAATGGAATTAGACTTCAAGAAACAATTAAACCATTCTCAAAGAAAATAGCCTAACTCTAATTTGAGTCTTGCCTCTAAGATATCTAAACTTGAGACTAATTTTATCAACTCTGACTCTGATGAGGAGTGTGATATAGAAAAACTAGATAATCAGATTGCCTTAATGTCCAAACAATTTAAGAAAATTGTTAAATTTAGAAACAAACAGGCATCTAAACAAGGCAAGCCTAATTATTCAAATCTGTCTAATCTCAAACCTCATGAGAGAGGTCTTGACAAACATCCTAAGGACAACAACTTAAGATCTAACAGAGACCTTAAAAAGATTGAATGTTTTAGATGTGGGAAACTAGGTCACATTGCTCACGATTGCAGAGTTAATCTGAATAAAGCCAACACACACAATAGAGCCAATGTCTGTAAAACTTGGGATGATTCAAGTGTCTCTGATGAACAGGAACTTGAGTCATCAAATGTACTTGACCCTTGCATGTCCTTTTATGCTAAGATCATTTGCAATAATGATATGCCTGTGTGTGATAATGATGCTACTACTCCTGCTTGTGTGAATACTGCCTTGACTGGCCTAGATGCTTTATTATCTGAAAATGTTGCTAGCTCTAGTTCCGTGTGTGTGAGTCAAAGTGATCTCGATAACGACGATGTAAATGGGTGCGTGAGTACTAAAACTGAATCGTTAGGGGCCACTACACACACTTCACTTAGCGACTCAGACACAGAAGACCTCCCAGATATTCATACTTTGTATGCTAAAACTCTTAAAAAAGGCACTAGACTGGAGAAGACTGTTAGAGACCTGACTAAGAAATTAGATGATCTAAGTCTTATTGTGAAGCTGAATGCCGAAGAGTACACTAACCAGTATCTGTATCATCAATCTGAAATTAAAGCTTTTGATCAAAAATTAAAAGAGTTGACTAAAACTAATGAAACCCTGGAAATGAAATACAAGGGAACATTATAAGAACTGGAGGAAGCAAAAACAAAGACAACTACTGTTTTCAAAAAAAAATTCTAAGTTTGAAAACAATTCAAATTGTTTCACTGACTTTGTTGTTGACTCCAAGACCAATTCTGATGATAGGACCGGTATTGGATTTTGCCCTAAGAATAAACCACAAACTACAAATCTTGAACCCATTAAGTTTGTGTCTGGGGGCAAAAGACCAATTGAAACATGTCCAGATTTTCATTTTATTAAAAAGGAATTTGATCAAAAGCAACAACAGAAAGACATTGGAGAGTCTAGTAATTCTAAGGCTGACACTACACTTAAGACTAAATACGTCTGTCCTTTGATCAGAAAGGCTGAATCTACTTTTAAAACCATCACTCCTAGGAATAGGACTTCTGAACAGAATGCTGTTAAACCCATCTTTAGAAGTTTTCCTAAGGAAGTTCATCCCTCAAGCAATCAATATTGCTCCTACTGTGACATTTATGGTCATTCCTTTGAAGGTTGTTATGCTAGGCGTCTAAACACCCCTGTGTACAACACTTCTATCTACAAGAACTTTAACTATTCTAGGCAAAAACGTAACCATTATGTCCTTCCAAGACAACCTGACAAGAACTCTAACTACAGGAATAGAAAGACCAAAACTAAGAGTTCATTTAAGAGAAAGGCTCCCAGAAACTTTCCTAAACCAAAAGCTCAAATTTTCCACAATAATCTGTTTGTTGCTCCAAATGTTTATCGACAAAAAGTTGTTTCTCGAAAATTTTATCAAATGAGGGCAAACTTGCGCAAAAGTAAAACTAGAGCTATTTGGGTTAGAAAAGATGATCTTTTACCCCAAATGAAGTATAACATTGTTATCACTGCCTTAAAAGCTGAACACACTTTATCTGGTTGGTACTTAGATTCAGGATGCTCCAAACATATGACAGGAGATGAAACCAAACTTTTAAACAAAACCAGATTTGCTGGAGGCAAAGTAGTTTTTGGTGACGGAGTTTCATCCCAGATCATAGGTAAAGGAACCCTAAAAGAAGAGGGAATGCCTGTTCTGGAAAATGTACTATTAGTTAAAGTCCTTAAAGCCAACCTCCTAAGTATATCGCAATTTTGTGACTCTGACCATACAGTTACCTTTTCAAAGAACAATTGTAAAATTCTAAATGATAAAGGTGAATGCATTATTACCGGATTTAGAACACTTGACAATTGTTATACTGTCAAGACTAGTTCTGAAACCTGTAACATTGTCAGAATGGATGACAATGAAATCTGGCATAATCGTATGGGTCACTTAAGTTATGATATCCTTGGTAGATTGTCTAGTCAAGAGATAGTTAGAGGAATTCCTAAAATTAAACCTATTTCCAGTATTGTATGTGGTCATTGCCAGGAAGGAAAAATAGTTAAGACTTCGCATAAAAAGGTTAAAGACATTCTCACCTCCAGACCTCTAGATCTCATCCATATGGACCTTATTGGTCCCTCTAGAACTGTTAGTCTTTGTGGACACAGTTATATCCTTGTCATGGTTAATGATTTTACACGATTCACTTGGGTTGCCTTCTTGAAACATAAATCTGACACGTTTCAGAATTTTTTGAAAATTTTACTAAGAATTGAAAATGAGAAGGACACACAAGTCAATCGCATTTGTAGCGATAGAGGGGGAGAGTTCATAGACACAAGAATAGTTGAATATTGTGACTACAATGGTTACAAACACGAATTCAGTGCCCCTAAGGCTCCTCAGCAGAACGGTGTTGCCGAAAGGAAAAATCGAACTCTTCAAGAGATGGCACGTGTCATGCTGCATGCCAAATCCCTACCTAAATACTTCTGGGTAGAATCTATTAGAACTGCATGTCATATCATTAATAGAGTTTATCTTAGGAAAAACTCTAAACAAACCTCTTATGAGTTGTGGTACGGTAAGAAGCCTAATCTTAAATATCTAAGAACTTTCGGTAGTCAGTGTTATGTCTGTAAAGACAGAGAACATCTGTCCAAATTCGAGACACGTGGAGATAAATCCATCTTCTTAGGATACTCCTCAAACAGTCGTGCTTATCGTATATACAATCTGCGTACTAAGACCCTTATGGAATCGATAAATGTAATTGTAAGCGACACTATTGTCGAAAA
This sequence comes from Sambucus nigra, assembly GCA_949130495.1. Classification (NCBI taxonomy): domain Eukaryota; kingdom Viridiplantae; phylum Streptophyta; class Magnoliopsida; order Dipsacales; family Adoxaceae; genus Sambucus; species Sambucus nigra. The sequence continues at coordinate 23,486,976 of OX422216.1, forward strand.
TAAGATATCTGAATCACCTATTGTGGTTGAATCTGAAAATGATTTCAAAACTGATTCACCAGAAATAGATGACTCATTACCTATTGAGAGTCCAGAAGTACCTGGTTGGGTCTCTAAAGATCATCCCATTGACAACGTGGTCGGTAATCCTAATGAGCCAGTTCGTACTAGATCCCAATTAAGAAATTATGCTAATTATGCATGCTTCGTCTCCCTTGTGGAACCGAAAAATGTCAATGAAGCATTGAATGACACATTGGATTTCTGTAATGCAGGAAGAACTTTAACAATTTGTCATTCACGATGTCTGGTATCTTGTACCGCGGCCTCAAAACAAAAATGTTATTGGCACACGTTGGATCTTTAAGAACAAATCTGATGAAAATGGGGTAATCCTTAGAAACAAAGCTAGACTAGTTGATCAAGGTTACTCACAAATAGAAGGGATAGATTTTAGCGAGACATTTTCCCCTGTCACTCGTCTTGAATCTGTTCGACTTTTTTTCGCCATAGCGTGTCACTTAAAATTTACACTTTATCAAATGGATGTCAAGTCTGCCTTCCTCAATGGAATTCTGTTCGAAGAAACGTATGTAGAACAACCCAAAGGGTTCATTGACCCTAAATATCCTGACCATGTCTTTCGTCTAAAAAAGGCTTTGTATGGCTTAAAATAAGCTCCTCGAGCTTGGTATGAACGCCTTTCCAACTTTTTGTTGGATAAGGGTTTTAAGAGAGGAGGAAATTACCAGACTCTCTTTGTCAAACATTTTGATAATAACAATATTATAGCCCAAGTCTATGTAGACGAAATCGTTTTTGGGTCTACTTCAACATCTGAAGTTAAATCTTTTTCTGCTATTATGCATAAGGAGTTTCACATGTCCCTTATGGGGGAGCTACAACTTTTCTTAGGATTTCAAGTGAAACAGAATTCTGATGGACTATTTGTCTCTCAAATTAAGTATGCCTTAGATCTTGTTAAGAAATTTGGTCTAAAGTTGCCAAAACGCCTATGAGTACTATTGTTAAATTATGTAAAGATGAAAATGGAAAGTCAGTTGATTCCACACTTTATCGTAGTATGATTGGTAGCCTACTCTATCTAACTGCCTCACGACCAGATATAATGTATGCTATATGTCTGTGTGCTCGTTACCAGAATAACCCTAAAGAGATCCATTTATCTTGCGTAAAACGTATTATAAAGTACATAAAGGGAACTCTTAATCTTGGACTTAGGTATACTAATGATACTTGCAGCACCATCATAGGGTATACTGATGCTGATTGGGCCGGTTGCACTGATGACAGTAAAAGTACATTAGGTGCCTGTTATTATGTCGGCAATAATTTAGTAGGTTGGAGTAGCAAAAAACAGAATTGCACATCTTTATCCACGGCTGAGTCCGATTATATAGCAGCTGGAAGTTGTTGTGCTCAATTGTTATGGATAAAACTAATGTTAAGCGATTATGGGATTAAAGAAGATCAGTTACAATTGTATTGTGACAATCAAAGCGCTATTAACATATCTAAAAACCCGGTTCAACACTCGCTAACTAAGCATATTAAAATAAGACGTCACTTTATACGCGAACTTGTTGAGACTAAGGAGTTAGAAATCCATTACCTGCCTACTGATCTGCAACTTACAGACATGTTCACTAAACCTCTAGACTACAACAGATTTCTGTATTTGCGTAATTTCATAGGTATGGTATGAGCTGATTAAACTCTTAAAACCTTAATTTTTACCCTTTGTCCATTTGAGACAAAATGGGGGATAAATTTGAGTCTTACGGGTTGTTCAATGTTTTGTTCACATTTCATCTAAACTGCTTGATCTTGGTGTGCATATTTGCAGGAATCTCTTCTACTGATTGTCTACCATTTCTAGTGTACAATTTTGTAAATAGTTGAGTTATGTAATTTTTTACTTTCTAGGAAATGGGTAGATAGTATCTTTTGTATAGGACTAGGTTTTATCTTTTTGGTTCCCTAAGAGTTTAAGCTAACTCAAAGGAGATTTTGTCTCATATTTCCAAAGGGGGAGATTGAAGCACCTTATACGTTTGACTTACTTAAGTCTATACTGTATAAGTGTTCAACTAGTTTGGAAATAGTGACAAAATTAGTTGTCTAACCTAGAATCCAAAGAACCTCAGAATTATTCTCTCTAATCCTCTTCAATGATCCAAGAAGGTATAAATTGAATCACACTACACACATTAGAAGTGCATACATGTGTATATTTTGCTTAAAATTGATTGTGTGTTAAATTCCCCTTAAAAGGTTGTTTTAATAATTTTTTGGGAATTTTTAAACATTTTTAAAATGATGTTTTCATTAATAAAAGTGTGATTATAAACTTTGTGGGGTTAATATGCTATTTTGAAAAATTCATTTTTCATTGGAATGTTTGATTGGGTAGAATGTAAATGCGCTAGAGACTTCAGGGTGCTGCCTGTAATTATTTTTGACGCGCGTTTGCAAGCCAATTATATGCCAACACTTGTCACGTTCCTGATGTATCATTTTGTGTTTGTTATGTGAGAGGGTTGCCTGGTGGTTTGCTGATCGTTGGATCAAACCTTATCGATGGCCTGCATGTGCTTTAAACCTATCCATCTGCTATCACTGTGGGCCAATCAACTTCGACTTAACCACCGCTTTATTTTAACCCTTGGATCTAGTCAATATTATGAAGACCTAATCTCAGCCCTTGATTGCCTTCGACAATCCAGAACCTTCCTCCACTCCTATATAAGCCCTCTAATTCTCAACCTTTCAAGACTTTTGGCAGTCGTCATTTTTGAGAGAAAAAAATAGAGAGAAGAGAGAAGTGAGAGAGAAGAGAGAAAAGAAAAGAGAGAAGAGAGAGAAAGGGAAACTGTGTTAGCCAAACCCTAACCCTAACCCTAAACACTTCATATCTGATTCAAACCTTCGTATTTACAAAACCCCAAACACAACCTTGAGTGTTTGAAAGAGAGTGGTATTAGTGGTTTGTTCATATTGATGTTGTAACCTCTTGATCTGTGATCTTATTACCAACTTAAACATTTTTGTGAAGATCTGCATTTCTTCTTCATAGAAATTGTAGATCTACACTTTACATGTTATATTTCACTAGATCTGCATATTTCTTTCTCGATTTAAAAAAATCTTTACTGATTTAGTTTTGTAAATGTTTTATGGTTTCTATTCTTACGAAACTTAACCTTGACCTAGTTGGATTCACACTTGGAGATTTTCAATCTTAAAAATATTTTAAAAACAGAGATTGATTAAGATCTTGACCAATTTAGAAGCAAGATATCCGCGGAATCTGGGATAAATTAAAGGTAAAAAAGGTTTCAAGTTCTGTAAGAAAGAAAGAAAAGAAAATCACAGCATATAGTCTTTATATGTAATTTTCTAGGACTGTCTGTAAAAACTAAGTGTGTGTGAGTTCATGCATGTTGATAGGAATCACATCACAAACACTTAACACACTACCACACTGGAAGTGTTGTGAATAAGATCAAAGATTATTGAGTCGACGCAAGGAAGCTAAAGCAAAGGAGAAGTTATCAAACTGGAAGGACATCATCAACAATCAAATCTATGAGAAGTTAGAAGGAAACCAAGTGGGGTATATTCCTAAACGTAGAATAGGTTGATTTGTGTGCATGTATGTTGTATTGTTTGTAACTGCTATTTGTTGTTAGTGGATTTTTACTTTTGTGACTTAGAAGTCATCGTGGATGTTTCCTCTATTGGGAGAGGTTTTACCACATTAAAAACTGTGTGTTCTGATTATCTTCATCTTCTCATCTCATTTTATAGTGTGCTGAATTTTTGAAACTGTCTTAGTTTTAAAACTGATTACAAAGTCCTGATTATTCTCGTACATAAGTTTTTGTAAACACATCTTGTTGTTTATCATTTTTATTTTTAAAAGAAAAGGGTTTCTTCAACAAACATCTCGGAGTTGCTTATACAGTTTAATCTTGTATTAAACGGCATTAGCAACGTTTTTCAGTGTTGTAGGGAGAATCCATATACTCTGAAATCGTGATCCTATGTAGAGGATTACCCACAAATTTATTATGATATTTGGGAAGAAAATTTGGATTAAAATAGAGGTTTGTGATTATTCATGCAAAATTTAGTTTTATAAATAAATCTGAGATTAAACCCCTTTTTGATTGATTCGTTGAGGATTTATTGATGTTGTTACGTTAGAACTTGTTTATATACATTGCTTATACATTTGGATAACTTGGTTGGGAGTTTGGGATGAAATTATAGAGGTTTGGAGGGGTTAAAATGGTTGAACCCATAGGTTGAAATTTACAGCAAACTGGGCAAGAACTGCTTGATTGATCAATCGACCAAGAGTATCGATCGATCGATCGGCCCCTTTCCTCGATCGATCGATCCCTCCTGGGAAAATGCATATTTTTCTCCTTTTTGTTTAATCCGGTTAAGATACGTAGGAACCCTTGATTATTATTTATGGAGTATAATGGATTATGAAGAGGACCAATAGGGTCTAAGTAGACTCCGTTGAGTGAAATTAATATGGGATGAAATTGGGGGTTAACGGGGATTTGTTCGTTCACTGGAAATTGTGCATACGTTTACTAAAGATTGAGACTTGTGAAACATTTAGACTTGAAGGTAAGTGAGGGTATACCTACTGAAATTTATACTTAGTGAGAGAGAATACTTCGAGAGATGAGAAGTAAGTATGAAGTAAATTATCAATGAGAATAAAAAAGATGAATCCGTTATACGAGATAATTGAGTAAAATATGTGCTAAGAACGGGTGATAATAATTATGGGTTGTGGGTGAACCTAATTCGAAAAATGTGAATATCTGTATAAATGGCTGTGTGACTGTGCATATATTATGTATCTGTGTAAAAATTATACCCAGGATAATTTCTATCACAGAGGTTTCCGCGCCGGGACGGTCTTATCTTGATTGGACCTTTATGGGGGATATTGACTCCACCCTAGAAGATAGTATTCCAGATACATGCTATCAGAAAATGATAGTCAGATGTTCTAAGAGACGTGAGGGTATGTGCTGACCTCTTTGGATTCGAAACTATGCTTCGCCTCCACTTGTATGTGTATTGTTTTAATACAGTTCGAGAGTGATTCCGAACTAGTATTTCCCTTAGTATGAGTGAAACGGGGACTCGATAGCAGAGTATGCCAGCACCATAGATTTATGTTGTTTGCCGATAGTATATATATATTATGAGTGATTGATATATATATATATATATATATATATATATATATATATATATATATATATATACATGGTGTAGAGGGGGTCTGCCCGGGCTTACCTTCTCAACTCCTCGGCCTTTTCTGCAGGCATTGCAGGGGGGGCGGAGGCAATAGGGAATGCCTCCAAAGGAGTTTGTGCTTGAGCTTGGGACTTGGATTTTGAGAAAACCCCACCTTTGGACTTCTTGGTCTTTTTAGCAAGTAACTGAGAAGGCCCCTCTCCTGTTACAGCTTCGGTCGAAGGGGCAGTTTGCTTGGGAGTTGCAATGGCCTTGGGTTTTGTGGTGGCCGTAGGGATCATTGGGCAATAAGGGGGTGGCTCGTAGGGATATTATTTAATTGTTTAACTTAAAGGAAACTCAACTCCAAGCACGGAGTGCCCCTTAAGACCCAGTTCGGAAGCAAAGTAAGAAAAGACTGGGGGATATTGGGGGGGGAGGGGGGGGGATAAACTGAATATACTCTTGAATCATTCTTAAACACCCTAAAAGGAACTCGGTGGCATAAGAGGTGGATATGTCCCACTTCTTAGTGGAACTAGGAAGGGTGACTCGCCCATTGATGGTAGAATTCACACCGAGCACCGCTACTGCAGTATAGAAGGTGCAAGCTTCAGCGAAAGTAGCCCTTGAGTGGTTGTGTTGAAACACAGGTTGAAGGCCCCCTGATCAAACCCGAACTGCCTGCGACATCTATCAGGGTTGTAGGGTTCTGAGGTGTATCCCCATTCAGTATAGGAAGAAAGAAACCTAGGAGTGAATACAAGCACTACGGATTGCGAGGGATCTTCTACAGCTGGGATGAACTTGGCCATTGAGGCTGCAAAAGGAAAGAAATCCCAATTATGGGCAAATGTAGACTCACTGTATGGCCTCATCACAAAGGAATCCAAATGATAAAAAATTGTCATTATCTCCTTTAGACTTTATTTTTTATGAAAACATAGGAGGTGTGAGGGCTTGATACCTTGGGTCACGGGCAGAGAAATATACTTGGCGAAAATGGCAGGAAAACGGGTGTAAAGGAAGCCCGTCAAAATGATGGTGTTGGCAAAATTAGCCAAGTTATAACGACCCAGTGATCGTGACATGTCGATATGGGTTCAATCCAACCAGGTATAGAGGGACCCCAAGGCAATGGAGGCCAGAGGATGGTTGAAACCCCTAGCTAAATGAATGGAAATATTTATAAGTTCCCTCCTGGGATGATCATTGGGTTTCCCAGTCAGTAAGAAACGTGAAAGCAACACAAGTATGTAGGCTGGTAGTTTTAGGGATGTACCTCTAGCTCGACCCGTTGCATTATTGACATCCTTCGGGGTCAGAGCTTCGAAAAAATAGCCGATGAGGGGAGTAAATGCGGCTTTATTCAAGGAACCAGTGCAACTGCGACAGATTCGATTCAGCTCAACTCGATTAGCAGCCTCTTCGACATCCAGGGCCTCGTCGTGATATGTGAACTCACCCATGGGCTCAAACCCAAGGAGCTCACAGACGTCCTCTAATGTAACGGTGAACTCTCCCCACGCAACAAAGAACGTGTGAGTTGTGATGTTCCATCTGGAAACTATCACTTGGAGCACCGCATTGTGCTTGGAAAGGGTAAACTCTCGAAACTAGTAGGCTCGATGAAGCCCAACCTTTGCAAGAGTAGCATCATAAGAACTCTGCATATGTGTATGCTAGGCAGTGAAATGGGCTGGCGACCCCCCAGGTGCTTCGAAGTCAATATGAGAATAGGGGAAGTCACCACGGTCCAAACAAAAGTGCAGAGTCCCCTCTGGGGGAAGATAACCCCACTTTTATGAATCCATATCCTTATTACCCAATAGTAAATGGTCAAACTTGGATGAGAAATGGCAAGTCTTGCATGCATCAGAAAATTTATCACATTCGCCAAAGATGGGAGACCGGCGATAGAAGCGTAGTTACTCTCGACGAGCAGCATTCAGGGCAGCGGCGCTAGGGACAGCAGCAACGCCAGAAGTGGCAGAGGGGGAGCCTAGCTGAGCAGTGGTGGTGGCAACCTTGGAAGCACTTGAAGAATCCATAGTATAATGGCAATGAATGGCACAGCTGGGTAAGAAGGGCTAGAAACAAGGAGGGAGGAGCACATCCACAGGTGGAGACGCAAAAAATGGGAGAGGGAAGAAACTGGGTAAAGAGTTGGACAATAATAGAGGTTTTTGCATAGTTTTCTCTCTCTAAAGAAGACGGGATCTTGAAGAAGATGAAGGAAAGAGAAGGGTTTGAAAAAAGAGATGTTTGAAGCCTTTTAAGGAACCCGTATGTTGAGTTTCCCACCACTACACGTGCAAGGCCGCCTATAATCATTTCAAATAAACACGTGGCACTTTGGGAGGCATCTTGACAGTTGAAAAGACAGCGCCACGTCATTTATGAAGCGATGCCTGGGGAATAAAAAGGGTTGCCTTCTTTATCAAGTTTGAGTTTTGGCACCAGCATTTCTGTTAGACATATCTAATAACTCCCAATACAGAAAATGTCCCAATGGTTCCAAGAAGCAACGATGTCCCCTCGCCACAAGTCCAAACGTTGTTTAAATTGTGACCCGATTACATCGGGGATAATTTCTGCTTTTTTGAACATAGCGAAGTATTACAAGAGAGAATTTCACTTACCAAGAATCAGAACGAGCATTTGAGAAGGTCAGTAGGCCTTTCGGGAGAATTTTGAATAATAAAGTTAGAACGGTTGAAGATCAACATCAGGAAAAAGTGGTGATGTCCCTTCACCAAAGCACCAGTAAGCCGTAGAGCTTCAGTTCAGGTACATCGGGGAGAATTTTACTTTTGCCAGAATTTTTTCACACAGAAAAGGTTTATCGGATTGAGAAGTTTTCGTGCAGACATTTCTTGTTCCAATAACAAATCTCTTCACGAAGGGGCAAATGTAGAGGGGGCTTGAAGGTAATCCTGAGATTAGGGATGATTCCCCCATTAGTAGTAGTGTTTGGGATTAAGAAACTGAGGCAGCTTTGCATGGCAACTCAGCGAGGCAGCTTAGCGTGGCAACTCATACTTTAGCTTATTATGTTAGTCATATTGTATCTTTGTTTATATTGACTATAAGCTATAACGGTTGTAATGATGTAACGAGAATAATAATGAGTGTTAGTGTGAGGTCAAACGGTACTCACGAGAGACCAGGCTTGGAAGGGCCTGGGAGATCTTTCATGCTCTATCGAATGACCTCACCCTAGGAACCTTAGAGGGACTTAGTTTGGAGGATTGAGAAGTGAGGCACCATTGGGGCTTGTCCTGACCGTCCCAGATACACCTGATAAAACACCGAAGGACCCTTACCATGGAACCTCGGGTAGAGCATCTTGGAGTTCCATCGGGCGTTGAGTTGTGACCCAAAAAACCCTCTACTTAATGTCACATGCACTTTATCTGATGTCACTAACCAGCTAGACAATGTCAGACCTACACTTGAGTAAACCACCGTGGTATTTGGGGCTGTCAGACAGTTGGTGAGCCACCTCTGTGACAACAGCCCCCTGACACACAGTGGTTAGGCAAAAGGCATGTCTTGGCATTTAATGTTTATGACGTGGAGACAACTAGTGCATCCGGTATTTAATGCTTGTGACATTAAGTATGATTGATGTCTTTCACAGGCATTAATGGCGGAGTTGCCTCGGGGGTAGCGTGGGAGGCTATTTAAGGACCCCAACCACCTTTGAGGAGAGCATGATCTTTTTTAGAGTTTAAAAGTAATTACGAGAGAGTTATTACAAACTAGAGAGTTTACTCACCCATCATTGTCATTTATTACAAAGCTTTTAATACTTGACAGGGATTCTTGAGAGTGGTTAGTTTATTTTAGCTGCTTGCTAAGGTGTATCTAGGGTGCTCACTTCTCTCTCCCTCTATCTAAGTTACTTCTAAGTACATTACTACCTTCTGAGTTATACACGAGAGATCTGTGAGTTCAGACTGAGTCTATCTTCATTGAGTAGTGTGTGTATGTCCTATGGTTAATCAATAGTGTTGATATTGAACTTATCATTACTATACTCAAAAGGGGTTAAGCCTCCATCTTATCTAAACTACCCTCTTACATATGGAAACTTTATAGTGTGTGTATAAGTAGCTAAGTAATGAATAAATGCTTCAACTTTATAACAAGTGTTCGTAAATTTTGTAACGGTAACTAAATGGTTCTAAGCAATGTAAGAATATGAAAGATAATGATTTTTTAAAACTAAATATTATGGCCTTAGTACTTCCTGGGATATAGCTTTATGGGAGGATAAGTTAGATAAACTTATGTGATAAGTAGTACGGTAGGCGTGCACACTAGATGAGAGGTGAGAATTCTCAAGAGAGTGTCGCGCACTAACATGGTGGTTATATTAGCCAGCAAGCATTTTAAATACTTGCTAAACTATTTTCAAAAATGTTTTACACTCGGGCTCTGACCCGTTTTCTATCATTTTTTTTCTCTTGTATATATATATATATATATATATATATATGTATGTATTATAGGTGCCCAGCCACATGGTCGTCTTGCATAGGTTCTTTGGATTGGACGTGTTGTAGCTTATGTGGAAGTTGAAGGACTTTGCTTTAGACGCCCTCGTCATTGATTCTTTTCTTACTTTAGATCTGCTTAGTTAGGGCATGTGTCGCCCGATTTCCTATTTCGTTTGGATTTTGTCAGAGATTTATGTTCATTTATATTTACGGTATTCAGTACTCCTTGGGAGTTAACTATTGTCAGGATGATTTGATTTATGGTTCTTAAACTTGGTTTGGATTATCAAGATGGTTTAATTCTTGTGTGTTAATTGCCATCCTTAGTGTTTATGTGATTCTTAAACTGTTGGTTATTAAAAAGGTTTTTGTAATGGAATTTAATAAAATGAAAATAAGACTTTAAATTGTTTTAACACTTAGCTTAATTATTAGGGTGTTCAAATTGGAAATATTATTTTAAGACAGTGATGCTGAGAATGAACCAACCGTTCACCTTGATGTTAATTTAATAAAGGACTGATCATCCGGTATTTAATTAGGCGGGGTGTTACAAAGCATTAGTAAACTTCACAAAATTCCTTATGACACCTCACTAATTAAAATATTAGGTGATCAGTCTACTATTCAATTAAACATGATTCAGAAATGATCCATTCTCAGCATCACTGTCGAAAAACATTTTTTTAATCACTAAATATCCTAATAAGGCAAATATCAATTTGAATTAACAGAAAATAATAATAATTATACAATCGAGTAATGACTAACACAACCACCATAATAATAATGATCACAATAAACTGTATATAATAATAATCAGATAACACATCCAAATCCAAATCATCAGACAAGCCAAGTACAATACAAAGACGAATCAGTTGGTATAAGGTAATACTAAAAACCAAATGTAAAGTCTAGACAATGAGAAAACATGCTCGAAAGGAAATACTGAATTATAAGCTAGATGACAAGAATGATAGATACGTCTAAGCTCGAGGTCCTACAACATCCACATCACTATTGCACGTCAACTCCCGAATGAATCTCCTAACCCTAGTGTACCTGTGACTGGACACCTAAAAAGTTTTGCAAACATAGATCTGATTAAGGTCAGAGCCCCGAAAACTTTTAAAAAATATTTAACAAGTGTTTAAATTGTTGTATTATGAGTAATGTAAATATACGCGTTAGATGTGCGTACTCTCACATGAGTTCTCACTTCTTACTTAATTTGCACACCTAACGTACTATAATATTCCTTCATAGTTAATCAACTCGCCTAACCATCTATAAACCACTTGATTAATCCTTATTAATTTATAATAATATCTTAACCCACCTGTATCTGCCTTATGATATGTTAATATTATCTTACTTTCTTAATCATTTTATTCTCATTATTTTAACTGCTTAGGCTTACATACTTAAAGTACATTTTAAACATTCACAATAATCAATTCTACAACAAACAACAGAGTAGACTATCAAAAGTGTATGTATATGTATATATTACACTTTCTAATATATACATATACGAATACAACATCTAAACGATCAAACTTGCGATGCATGCATACTTTGCCATTTAGTCCCTACGTACCTCACGCACCAAATTAAGGACTAAGGCTAGGTGTGACACCTCAACCTATAAAATGATAACACATAATGGATGCGAACATAATCCTTAACACTAGAAGGATGACGTCTATACCTAACGCATCCAAATTATCGTTAATACACTACCATTTCTTAAGGTAATGACAACGTAAGTGCTATGCTCTGGGGCACGAATCAAAATCCTCCCTAATGGGCACACAAAGATATGATTACCCACTAGATAGGTAAGACATTACACATAATATCACCATCAATATAATATAGCCATGCACTCATCCTATACATACATCGAGTATATTTCAAGTTTATCCCGTAAACTAATAATTCACATTTTACTCTTATTTCCCATTATTCCTAACATCTCTTGGTAACCGAAGGGATTTAAATAATTTAATTAATTATTTCAGTTGCCACCCTTAACCCGTACCTAGGGTCCAAAACCCGGAATCATTATAATAAGCTTTAATAATTACTTAATTCTCAATAATCTTTTTTTCTCGATAAAGTTACATTCTGCCCAGAAATATAAAATGTTGATTTGAGGCTTTTCTGATCCGATTTTGAAGAAACTTAAAACTACAAAGTTGTTCAAAACATGATTTTATATAGGAACACACATGCGCACTACCCATTTTCCCTTAAAACAGAACGAAAATCAACATACAATGTTCATCATTTTATAAAACGATTTCACATGCGTTTGACTTTCAGATTCGTATGAGTTCACTTCGTTTCTTGTTAGATAGTCTAATCTCCACTTGAATCACATGTTTTTCTCAAATTTTTATATCATAAATAAAATATATAATCCTAATCATGAGTTCTATAATCCTAATTGATATTATCTTAAATCAAAACTTCTTAAACATGGGTTTTATCCAAAATTCCTATAATCTAACATGTGTTTCTACAAACTCATAATTAAGCAAGTTTAAACAACTTGCCTCTTTGGATGATTCTGAATTTCCTTTGAAGAAGATGATGTGAGTTCCTCCTCCCCGTTCTTCCTAAAGTCTGGCGATGTATGGTGGTGGTCCAAGGTAGTCTAGGTGTTACTCCTCCTCTAAGACCCTTCGCCTCTTTGAGAAACTCTTCACTTTCTTGTAAAACCTCTCACACTTTGTGTCCTTTGGTTTTCTCTCAGTTTAAATTTTTAATTCCCTATTTGATTAGCCAAAGAGTTGGTTTTAAAGTAGCTAATTCCGTATCTCTTCATGGGTTGGAAATCCAAAGGTCAAAAATTGACTTTTCACTTGCCGAGTCGACCCAGAAATGACCCGAGACCCTATACATATGCTCGAATATAGTTTTCTGAATATTTCGACCCTTTCAAACACTTATACGCATTCGAAACGACTATGTGAGTTCAACATATTATACTTACTTCATAATGCTCATATTAAGTCCCGATATATCTCAAATGTCCCTCCCGTCTAAGTAATTAATAATTGTCATTTTTCTCAGTTACGACACACTGTAACATATTCCATAATTTATATTAATTATTCTCTCAGTAATATACATTTTAATTTATAATATTAAACATTTACTCAAGTCCCGCTAATTAATATTTAATTTATTCCAAATAAATTTTCCAATTTAAATTCAATTAATCCAATATAAATATCCATAAAAATACGGGGTATTACATTTCTCTCTTTAAAATTGTCTAGGTTGACATCAATATCGAGATTAAAGAGAAATCGAAGTAATCATTTACATGGTTAGCAATCGTTGAAGGATTTTCCTACCACGATCCTTTAATCTTGGGTCTATATATCTTATTACGTCTCCTTTTTACAGTGGAAGAAATGTGATAAAATTTAGTGTTTCTATCACCATCGGCTAACCATTGAATGCGATATTTTTGTAACCATAACATCTCCTCTTATTTAAGGATAATGTTTTAATCATATCATAACTTTTTTTTTTAAATATCCATGTCATGCGCGAACTTATCCTCTTGAGCAATTTGAATACCTTTTAGTCTAGCCAAGATCCTAGTGTTTTTTTTGGAAAATGTTGCCAAAAACTTCTTTGTTCCAAATTTTAGCTTTAGTCAAAAAATTATTTAAGTTATGATTCAAGTCCTTACCATTATTCCAATTATTTAGCATAAGTTTGTAAAAATCAGAACGATCAAACCAACTAAAAATGAGGCAAAAAGGGTTTACCGGAAGCATTGTTATAAAGTCTACCTTAGGTGTTGATAATCATAGGGCAGCGATTTGAGGCGGTACGTGGGATATTGTCAACGATTGCATTAGGAAAAATTCTCCAATCTAGATTTGCTAGGTCTCTATCGAGTCTCAAAAAATTGTTAGCAAACACCCCCATGTTATTTGTCCAAGTCAAACATGGTCCCGTGTTCCCAAGGTCAGTGAGGTTGTAGTCATCTACATTCTTAACCAACTTATGGCACTGATCGATTCTTATTTAGCCATGCTCTTTTTTCAGACTCGTCTAGGTAATCATTGAAATTATAGCAATGTTATCCTAAAGATTCTCATGGATCATGAAATTTAGAGTAGCATAGATAGAACTGAAAAGACAGTCCTCATTGTTTGGTTTAGATGTTATGAGATGAACAGTTTGGTCGGTGGCTTAAGAGACAATCATTGAGGGTTCCAAAGAGCCCATATTCCCCCAACTTTATTGATTGGATCAGAAAATACAACTTTAGTCAGTCCAAACGCACTATGAGGGTTTGTGTTTCCAATAGAACCAGACCATCAAATGCATAGGCAAAGGAGCGTTCTCTTATAATTGGCTTAAAAAGTGATTTGTCGACACCCCGACATTTCCAAATGAGTAAAATCATTGATGGGAAGAAAATCACTAGGGGTAATAGGTCTTCATCACTCAATTGTAGTCACCTTTTCATCGTCATTTGAGGTTCCTCCGTTGACGTGGTGTTCATTGTTACGTCTACTGTTTAATTAACACAATAGTACAGAATTACGAATAATAATTAAAGAAATAAAACATAATTACAGAAAAATGGGACTTACTTGGTTTTGCAGAAATAAATAATATAAATAGAAAAGATAAATTCGAGCCCTATAAAACAGTCTCCTTAAGGAAAGTTTATTCCCTCCAATGTGCTTCAAGGTTGTTGAATGATTACCTCCCAAAATAGAACGGATTTTCCAAATTAATTATGTAGCACGATAACAATTAATTCCAACGAACACAAGTATGTGTTTTTATACTCAACCGGAACAATAATATGATATGCAAAAATAAAGAAAATATTTTTTTGGATGATGGAAATAATGCAGTAGCATTTCCGAAATTTTCTGGACTGAATTTTTTTTCAACAATTAAAACTCGAGGGAATTATGTTTATTTATAGCATTGGTTTTGACTGTTGGGAACAATTAAAACTGTTAAACCGTTCCTCTTTAAAGAGTTGGGATACTCCAAGGCATCCAAGCCTTAGTCCATTATTGGGGTTTTATTAACTCATCATTTTTCCACTAGTCTTCCAATGTGGGATAAGAGTTAAACATACCAAATTCATTAACTTTCATTGCTTTATGAGTCATTTTGGGGACATATTTATCATTCATAACTTAATGGAATTGGACATGTGAATATACTACATTAATCTCCTCGCGAAGGAGAACACGTTCGTATATGGTCCCATAATTATCATGGTGTGGGTCCCACCTAAATTTGAGCTCAAAGTTGCTCAAAATTCCGTCCAAAAAATCTGGACAGTGTTATGTCCAATTTTTCCAACAATCCCCCACATGAATGATATATTGCTATAAATAGAAACATAGCAGATGCAAATGCAGATGCAAACACATGTTGAGTAAAATTGAAAATTTATTGCATCGGGAGAAGTAGACTAATGGCCTTGAACTTTCTTTAGTGATATACCATCGGATTTACTTGGTTAATCAGTAGACTTCACATCTTTGAACCTGATGAGTGCATTATTTTGTATCATTTATACCCAAATCTAGGCCTTTTTAGGTCCCTTGCATAGTAAATAAAGAGTTTTTATAGCTATTTTTGTTATTTAAAAGGAAAATGCAACCTTAGAAATAATTCGAGTTAATAATGCAATTTTAGCAACCCCAGGGGGTGCAGTCATAATTTTAGAAACTTTATGGGCTTAAAAATAATTTTTAAATGTTTATCCGGTCAATATGAAGTTTTCCTTAAAATTTGGTTGAATTCCAAGTTAAAATGAGTGAGATGTGAATTTCGGGGACTAAAATATAAATAAGGGTAATTATGTAATTTCCAACATTTTTATGACCCAAAATTTGTATAAAGTATTTTTTTTTCTTTTTTTTTTACAGGCAGCTCGAGAATTCGGACAACATTGAAGTTGATATGCAAAAAATGGTTTGGATATGTCGCGACACTACACACCCGACACAACAGTACTAAGAATTGATTATAAATTCATTCGAGTGTCCGTTGAGGTAATGCGATAGCTTTTCGGAAAGGTCTTTAAAACACTCACAACTTTGTAGTTCGGGCGAATCCCAAAATAAGAAGTTTTGAAGGTGAAAAATTAGTTTGAAAATTCTGATTTAAAAAGTGACGAAAATGCAAAAAGAAAGAAAAGAAAAATAAGTCCCACTATCCCTTTTACCTACCTTGCCTGCCGAATCCCAAGATTGTCATCTCTTTCCTTCTTTTTATCCCATGCCCATACATATTTCCTCTTTTGTTCTATTATATTAATTCTTTTACTTTTTCTCTCTTTTTTAATTATTAATCTCCCCCATTTCTCTTTTATACTTCTCACAAATTCTTTCGATTTTATTACTCAATCCCCATACCCATGTTTTGCTCACTCCGAAATTTCCTCTCCCATATACCCATGTTCCTTCCCATATTTCTGTTTGGTGTTCCCCACGTTTTATACCCACGTTTTCTTGTGTATTTTGTTATATTATTGTCTTGGACTTATAAATACAGGAGGGAATTTTTCAAAAGGGAGGAGATAGACACAGGGGTGTGTTTTGACAGACACATTTAGAAACTCAGATAGATTTGTAGATAGAGATAGAAATTTTGAGAGTGTAAATTGTGTGGGCAAAATTTGGAGCGGACTTTATTGTATTAACATTCGGATATTGGGACTCAAATTTTTGTAAGTTGATTATTATTAATGACGATTAGTATTTCATCTTACATTTTTTGTGTTTTAATTATGATGCTTGTTTAATTTAAATTCCTAGGATGATGTGAAATTTACCATGATTATTTAGTGTATGATGTAATTGACTTAATTCGCTAAATTCCCTACCTGTTCCAAAAACGTTTTAAAAATTCGGTATTCATTTAAAATAGTTACAAGAGTGATATTTTAAACCTTTAAAATTAATTGTGCTATTCACATTCTTTGATTTTATGTTCTTACGTTTGATGGATTATGCTTATGTTAAATTGTTTGATAGTCCATGCTTATATTTGACATTTAATGCTTAGCAGTGATATTTGTAAGGGAGTAGGGATTTTTGGTATCTAAAAAGAGATGTAAAAATATTTATTTAAACTTTCACGTTTTCATCATCCGAAATTTACGTGACAAGAGTCGGTACAATTTTGAGTTAAAAAAGGGAATAGCGAATTAGACTAATTAATCGTAAGCTAGTAAAATTGGTAAACGAATCCTATATCCTAGTAATATCTCCATACTTGTTAACATAATTTGTGTTCACTCATTTATTTTTATTTTATTTTTGTTCTGTCACTAAATCATATTTATACACTCATTTGTCTAGTTGGACAGTCGATATTTTATAAAAATTGACGAAATCTCTGTGGGTTTGACCCGTACTTACACCCGTTATATTACAATACCCCGTGCACTTGCGATAGTTTTATAATAAATAAAATTTGACAACAAGTTTTTGGCGCCGTTGCCAGGGATTTCAGTTGATTTTAAGAATATTGATTTTCGAAATAGTTTTTTTTAAAAAAATCCAAAAATTTAAAAATAAATAAATAAATACTCCAGTTGGATTTTTTTATTATTATTATTATTTATTTTCAGAATATAAATTTTTTTCCATATTTAATTCTTTTGTGATTAAATAGTGTTTTCGACACTAGTTTTGTCATAAACTACCTAAATGTTTGTAAAATTCGAAATAAATTAAAAAAAAAATCTGGAATTTTTTTATATTCAAAGCTGCTATAAAAATTGTAAAAAAAATAGATTTAAAGTGTTTTATGAAAAACTAGTTTTTTTAACACTAGTTTATCATAAAAGTACTCAAAAATACAAAAAACAAATTTTAAAAAATCCCAAAAATTTAAATAAAATAAAATAAAATTCCAGCACTATATTTTTTTTCATAGTATATTAGAAAAAACAAATTTTTTAGTGTTTTATGAGAAACTAGTTGTTTTTAACACTAGTTTGTCATGAAAGTACTAAAAAAGTTTTGAAAATTCGAAAATAATCAATTTTTTTCTTGAAATTTCTAGATTTTCAAGTTTTGTTAATTTGTATAAAAAAATTAAAAAAATTAAAATAAAAAATTGTAATATGCGATCCGAATATTGTTATCCCGTTATTTTTTTCGGATTCCTATATTGATCCTTTGGATGCGTAGATAGAAAATACTGCATATTCCGACGACTACATAGGCAGGTTCAAATATTTAGTCGTTGTTGTGGATTATTTCACCACATGGGTAGAGGCAGAGCCATTGGTTGAGATGCCTTATGAGAAAGTGTATCAGTTCATCTAGAAGAATATAATTTGTCGATATGGTTTATTATATGCCTATATTACAGATCATGGCTCCCAATTCAACAACGACGAGTTTGAAGCATACTGTGTCCAGTCCAAAATCCAAAAACTGCATTATGCACCAGGCCATCCCCAAAGTAATGGTCAAACAGAAGTAACAAACAATACTTTGCTCAATGGACTGAAGAAAAGGCTTGAGGTTGCTAAAGGCAATTGGATTAATGAGTTACATTATGTTCTTTGGGCTTATAGAACAACATCGAGAACGACACCTGAAGAGACACCATACATGCTTGCATTTGGGACTGAAGCAATGGTACCAATCGAGCTCGGCCTACCAACACATAAGGTACTTAACTTTGATTCTTTAGTTAGTGATTTGAAAAGGCGATTAGATCTCGACATGTTGGAGGAAGTACGAGAAGATGTTACTCTTAGAAATGCTGCATATCAACGTCGAACTCCTCGCTTTTATAATAAAAGGGTCAATTCGACCAACTTGAAAGAAGGCGATTATGTTCTTAAGAAAGTTGTCTAGGAGAATAACAAGATTGAAGCCAATTGGCATGGCCCATATCGCATATCAACTGTCATCCGATCAGGGACTGATCCGATAGAGACTTTGGATGGCGAGGAATTCAAAAATCCCTAGAATGCCGAGCACCTTTGAAAGTATTATCAATAATTCAAAGGATTTCCATTATTGTATTTATTTTTCTTTTATTTGAGTATCAATAAAATGTTGATTTCTCCATTCAATTTTTCGATTTTTGTTCGAAGTACGGTGATGATATGCATCCCCTATAACAAGTAAATCCTATATATCTTGGTCTTCAGCTCCGGCCAAGTCAAAACAGGATTATAATCCTCAACACTTGGTCGGCAACAATAATTTACCCCATGAATGACAGCTTCGACCATGTAAAAACAGGATTACAATCCTTAGCACTTGGTCGGCAATAACAATTTACTTGAATTCATAATTGTGAATAAGAGGTTGATTACTTCATGTATGATTTTGTATAAACAAGTCAAGAACAGGAAGTTGGAAAAACTTTGTATAAAACACAAACAGTTACAAACAAGTTTTACCCGAACTAAGTTAAATGAAAGAAGACATGTAAATATTCTTAAATACTGGAATATAAACATATATTCCTCATACACTTGGTCAACACTAATAACTAATGCTAAATTTGGATTAGTATATCTAAGTGTATTAGTCGAATCAATGGAATTACCACTAGTAACTAATACTAAATATGGATTAATATATCGAGTGTATTAGTAGAACCAATGGTAGTATAATCACAAGTTAACGGATTGATTAAAACAATCATAAATTAATAAAAATAAACATATTTCATTCATATAAACTTTATTACATTCAAATGAGTTACAAAATAAAGGATAATCATTCAACCGGACGTTTTCCCTTAGATTTGGAAGATGATTGCACTTTCTCCATATCAGCAGGAGGATCATCCAATGTATATGGAGAGGTGATAAAGTTAAAATCTTCCATTATTCTTCTATTACTGTTGCTCCGAGTGTTAATCTTATGCGGAGGTTGAACTATCTCAAGTTTGTCATATAATTCATAATCCCCTAAATATTTGAATATCAAGCATTGGGGAATCGAGTCAACAGGAATCCAACTGATATCTAATTTTAATGGAGGCTTTTGGAAGTTTAAGAAACCTGGATCATTCCAATTCCTGAGTTTGCTATCTTGATCAACTTTCATCACAGTTAAGCAATTGGTCCAACCTCATTTATAGCCTTCACGATGAGTTTGCGCGAGGTGATCATCTAGATGGCCCAAAGCTTCATTGTAGCCTTCCATACACACCTTTTTGGGTTGTTTATGAAATTGAAAGGTCAACCTTTCAACTTGATGT
The DNA here is from genome assembly GCA_949130495.1 of Sambucus nigra. Classification (NCBI taxonomy): domain Eukaryota; kingdom Viridiplantae; phylum Streptophyta; class Magnoliopsida; order Dipsacales; family Adoxaceae; genus Sambucus; species Sambucus nigra. The sequence continues at coordinate 23,507,024 of OX422216.1, forward strand.
TAAATTTTCTTCAAAACTTCATCCTTTACTTTCAACTGAGAGGATTAGTCGACAAGAGCTTTGTCTTTAGCTTCCAGCTTTGTGGACAAATCGATAATAGCTTGACTCTTTGCCTTGAATTGGGCATCCTGATCAGTTAAAGTTTTATGAGTCCTAGTCTCTTTTACAGTTGGTCAGCTAGTCCTTTGTTTAGAAGAATGCGGAGGTTTGGATTTCTTCATAGCTTCAAGTTCTTCCATCAGCCTGGCATTCTCATTTTCTAAAAAAGAGGCACCTTCATTAGCACCACTAATAGAAGATTATTTTAAAGTTTCCAACTCATTCTGGAGTTTATTATTCTCCTCCTCCAAATGCTTGGAGATTTCTTTGGATTCATCAAGTTCACGATTTAATAAGAATTCCTTTTTTCTGTATAAAGAAGGATACTTCTCCAATTTCTCCTCAAAACCCCAGCCATCATTCAGTGCTTTATACTTGGCCTCGTAGTCATCATGCAGTAAAGATTTGGATTCATTATGGTCTACTTGTAAATTTTCAATCATCTCATAGTATGCAACATTATTGGCCACAACCCGATCATGAAGAAATTTGAGATAAGTGTATGTATCCCTTTCTTGATCAGAAGCATCTGGGCTGAGAAAGTTTGTTAATTTTTCATCTGTCAGATCCAAGTGGCTAGATTTGAACAGATTATTACAGCGTTTGAGTAGGTCGGAGCCAGTGGAGGTAATTTATTCCATCTTGGCAATAAACTAGACAGATACAATAATAATTGATCAATAATAAAAGGAGGTAGAATAGTATCTAAGCATCAAAAGGTGACAAAGTAATTAAAGAAAAAGTTCTTTCATTGATAAATAGGGAACATTACAAGCACATCAGAACAAAGACAAAAAGAAACCAAAAGAAAGGTGAAAAATACAAAGACTAGAAGCTGAACAAGTCTACACCTTCTTCTTATCCTTCTTAACTTCAGGGTTTATACCCTTGTAGACATAGGGGGCTGCTGAATCAACCAGAGCAATATCTTGGTCGGCTGAGGGAACACTGGGCTCAATGGTCGGAGAGTATTCTCTGAGTCTGCACCATCATCAATTTCATCATCAATGTTGGGAGGGGATCCTAGATTGTGTTACAGAAATAACTCTGAGTCTTCAACAGTACCAACTTCCCTAAGAGCTGCCGACCAATCGTCCTTAAAGAATTTCTTCTTAGCATACGCAATTTGGATAGAAGTAGTAAGATGGATTTATCCCAACCCTTGTTGAAATACTCTTCTTTGGTTTTCTTTCTCTTGGACTTCTAGGTCGAAAGGTCAGTGGACAGTTTGGTTACCTTACCTTTAGCATCCTTTACCCTACGCTCAGCCTGAGTAGCGACCGAGTTAGCTATAGACAAAGCATTATCAGCTTTCTGTCGTGCTTATTTGGTAGTCTTAATATTCTCCTCCCCAGCCTTTTTATCTGTCTCCAAAGCTTGCTGGGAGTCCAACAAAGATTTACTAAGACCTTCAAAGGAATTTTCTACTTCTTCTGAAGAAGAACATAGTTGATTGTCCTTATCCACCATTTGGTTGTAATTAACCAATAACTGTAAGAAAAAACCCAAGCTAATGCAAATCAAATAAGACATGAACAATATTCGACCAACTTTAAAAACAAAAATTTACCAAGGCTAAACTCTGAGTAGGCTTTTCTGATAGTTGTGATTAGGACATTGAGGCAGTAGTAGCTCTATGGTCTGGGAGGGTGCTAGACTTTATCAACTTCCTAGCCAAGCTAGGACTAGAGGCTACAGATGAGCCAGCAACAGATGGAACCATACTAAATAATCCTTGTTAGTCGGCAGTAACAAATTTCATAACATTCTTATTAGCAGGACCTCTCCTTAGTCTCTTAAGAGGAGACTCATCATCTTTATTGGTTGGGGGCTTCTTGAAAGCCTCAACCTTCTTCTTTGGGAAAGTGGTATCAACTATCTTCTTTGCACCAACAACTGAATTATCCTACAAAAGGTTAGGAATTTTCCTCTTGCCCATGTTGACAGAAAGGGGAAGGTCAGAATCAAAGGAAGAAGTTGTGCTAACTTCATCACCAACACCAGCAGATTCAGTGGCTGAGGAAGTAGACATTGGATCCCTCTCCAAATCAATTATGATTGAAGGTACATCAGTTGTGGGCCGAGATAAAAGAAGTGGTGGAAGTTTTGTACTCAAGCAATATAGAAGTTGATCGTGGATGCTCTTATCATGTCCTTTGGTTCAAATCCCACAAGAATTTGACTTCTTTCAAATTCACTTCACCCATCTTGGGCCATTTTCTTTTACATTCTTCTGCAAAAAAGTAATAAGTAGAAGTAGCTAGTATATATCAGAAAAGAAACCAGTAAAGAAAAGCGAAGTAACAAAATAACAACCTATCCCATTCCCTGATTGAGGGCACCTAGGACCATGGTAGGATCTTCCATTCTCAAGTGGAGCATGTTGCCAATTTTTGATAATTAAATCATGATCCCAATAATCCTTATTGAAATCAGGAAATTCAGTACTAAAGCCTTATTAGCTTATCTGTTTTTCAATTAATAAGTGTTCTCCCTTGTAATAGCCCATTTATAGAAAAATATGATCTCTGGAATCCCAATATGAATTCCATAGATTTCATTCAGTCTATTCGCACCATTGATAACTCGACAGGTGTTGGGGGCTACTCTCACTGGAACAATGTCAAAATATTGGCAGAAATGAAGAAGAAAAGGGTTTGGTGGAAAGGTAAAACCACACTTAGCTATAAATAAAGCTTGGATCCAATGACCCTCGGCTAAAGAATAAACATCTATAGGGTTAAGGGGTATTTCTAAATCGACCTAAGAAGGAATTTTCCGTTCTTCCCTAAATTCCTCTAAGGCATCAGCATCAACTATGTAAACCACGACTTAGAAAGAAGGAAATGAAGAAAAATAGAGAGAAAGAAAGAAAGAATTCTTATAGAGGGATCGTGTAAAAGCTCAGAAATGGCTGTTACAGTTCAAAAATTTGGGGTAAAGAAAAATCTGGAAAAAGCCTCTCGCCTTTTTATAGCTCGTCTCGAAATCAGTGAATGTAATGATTAAACATACCAACGATTGACATTCCGATGGCTTCGTGATACAGAGGATGTAAAATACTCATTTACCATTTGGCGGTTCACTAAAATTCAAATTATTTACAGAAATGCCATTTTCAAATAGTATCAGTAAAATTTTACAAATGTTGGAGGTCGGATGCCGACCAGCCGTATTGGAAATACTCTGAGCTACTTCCAAAATTAAATGATTCACACTTTCACGCAAGCATCAAGCATGGAATATTAGGGGCTTCTGTTGATACAAAAATTATCCACTTACGTGGACCTATCAGAAGTGAACACTTGTCCTCTTCATGACTAAAATACTAGTCAGCAGATAGTTACTCGGCAGGAATGCCGACCAACATAAAGAAAGTCGACCAACAACAGGGATGCCGACCATCAAGACCAATGAAGCGTCTTAAGACCAAAGGTCTTACCACACATGGTTTATACAGTCAACTGTCACATTGATTATGTATATATATAAATGCTTAAATGTATAAAAGCATTACATCTCTTAGAATTCCAACCCTTGACATCCGGGTCATTATAAATACGTTGCATGTCTTTCATTAAGGGCAAGGTAGAACGAATTATGAGATATTCTTATTTACAACAGTACCTAGCTTTCTGTAAGCTCTGAAATCAATACAAAAATAGTGGACATAGGCTTTCCTACATAGCTGAACCACTTTAAAAACTCTCTCTCTTTATTTATCATTGCAATTATCTATTTTTATCTGTGATTATAAAATTGGACCAAGTTCAGTTTTTTACATCAACAACCACTATCCTTCTAGAGTTTTTATAAAAAAAAGTTATATGCTTTTAACAAATATATATTTTTTTAAAATAACGTTTTATAATTATAAAAAGTTTCAATAATTATATGTTTTTTTTAAATAACAACTTCAACACTAACATTTTTTAAATTTATATGTTTTTAATTGTTTTAAATGTTTTAAAAAACCTATCATGTTTTGAACTGTTTTTTATATACAAATGACATGTTTATAATTTTTTTCAAAAAATGTTAAAGACCTTCTTTATATATATATATATATATATATATATATATATATATATATAACGTTAAAAAAAATTATAAAAAAAACATCGTTTTAAACAGTATTTAATAAAAAAAATGAACGTTGAGTAATGTTTAATATGTTTCTAAAAAACGTTATTTTTTTAGTAAAAATTGTTTTTATAATAAAACTATTTTTAATAATAAAAATTTCCTTTTACAATAAAACATTATTTTTATAGTAAAATCATCAGACACAAAAATGTCAACTAACGGTTTTTGTTAGTTTTGAATCCCAAACAACTAATATGAAAACTATTGGACTCGAACTACTAGACCCCAAACAATAAATGACCCTTTATTTTAAAGTTAAATAAACTATTAATTGTAAGGTTCAAAAAAATTTCAAAGTCGAATGAATTTAGTCTAATTTTTTAGTATTTTTATTCTTATAGTCAATTTAGGTTTGGAGTCCACTAGTTTTATTTGGATCATGTTTGTAAAAAATAATATTACTTGGTCATGTTTTAATTAGGCCGTATTCTTGTTTAGTTAAAAAAAATTAGATATCATGTAGTGTCATATGTAACTAATTTGTGTGTGGTAAAATTTTTGTGTTGTGTGGTGTCGTGTTTTAATTTATTCTTGTGTGATAAAAAAATCGTGTCATTCCATGCATTTTTATTTGGATTGTATTTGTGTAAGGTGGAAAAACAATTATGTTATGCATTTTGTCCTATGTTAATTGGGTAAAAAAATAAGATGTCACTTAAGATTTGTTATCTTATTAAGTATTTACCCTTTATTCTTTATTAATTTAATTACGAATTCACATCGAGCTAAAAAATTTGTGCTTATAGTGAAACTCACTCTCAAGTGTTTTTAGTTTTTGTGGAGATAAGTTGAAATTGGTATGGCTATAAGGCAATTACAACTTTGTTTTGATTGCCCCAATATATGTGAGCTTTCGGTTTGGTGTCGGGAGGGAACAATCGGTAAGACTAGCATTGCTACACCCAAATATTTTACAAATAAATAAAAACCTCGATCCTAATCCACGCAACTAGTAATAATGGACATAATAGAACCTCTTTCACACAAGTTGAATCTCAAACGGGATAAGGTGCACCCATTAATGAAGAATTTGGAGGAAACAACAGTTAAGGCATCAGTGAAATGGAAGGTATCTAATCCAGACTACTTATCCAACCAAAAAATACAATGACATATGTTGGAGTATGGCAAGCAGTAAGGGTGATGAATGTTGGAAATATTGGACATAATGTTGTCCAGATTTTCTGGACATAATTTTGAGCAACATTGAGCTCAAATTTAGGTGGGACCCACACCACGATAATTGTGGGATGATATATGAACACGTTCTCCTTCACGAAGAGAATAACGTAGTATATTCACATGTTCAATTCCATTAAGTTATGAATGATAAATATGTCCCCAAAGTGACTCATGAAGCACTGAAATTTAATGAATTTAGCATGTTTTAACTCTTGTCCCACATTGGAAGAGTATTGAAAAAATAATGAGTTAACAAAACCCAAATGATGGACTAAGTCTTGGATGTCTTGGGGGTATCCCAACTCTTTGAAGAGGAGATGGCCTACACTATGCATGTGTTGGGCTTGGGCTAAAAGCCCACACTCATGCGCACGCCATTCGTTTGTCTCGGCGCGGTCAACAGTTAATTAAATCGAAATTAACTGTTAGTTGAAAGTTAAAAACGATTTAACAGTTTTGACTGTTCCCAATAGTCAAAACCAATGCTATAAATAAACATAATTCCCTCCAGAAAATTTTGAAAATGCTACTGCATTATTTCCTTCGTCCAGAAAATTAGTTTCTTCATTTCTGCATATCATATTACTGTTCCCGTTGAGTATAAAAACACATACTTGTGTTTGTAGTAATTAATTATTGTAGTGATTCATAATTAATTTAGAAAATTTGTTCCATCTTGGGAGGCAATTATTCAACAGCCTTGAGCACATTGGAGGGAATAAATGTACCTTAAGGAGACTGTTTTACAGTGCTCGGATTTATCTTTTCTATTTCTAGTATTTATTTTTACAACACCATGTAACTCTCATTTTTCTATAATTATGATTTATTTCTGTAACTATTATTATTCGTAATTCTGTACTATTGTATTAATTAAATAGTATACATAACAATCTTAAGGAAAATTTATCTTTTGACTACTGTTTATAATGAGTACAGAATAATTTCAAATTTTCATATATTTATTAGTGTCATATAAATCTGTTTTATAGAAAATTTGATAAATTATTATTTTATTACAGAAACTTAATAAAACTGTTAGTGTTACAGAAAATTAATTTTCTACACTGTTTATCGTATTCTGTTTCAGAAAATAAAAATTTTATTTATAAATTTTTTTTCGAAATCTGTTTGTATAAGACTTTTAGTCTTAAAATTTTAATTATGTTTTGTATGAAATTCTTTTTAATATTAAAAACATTTTGACACAATTTTTTTTTCTTAATTTAGGTTAGTAAAAACTAGTGTTTAAATATTTTAGTTTAATTTTGTTATATAGAATTCGGAATATTGTGTAGAATATTTTACTTTAATTCTGTGTTATATAATTTAGAATTCTTGTTAGAATTCGTATAGTCTTAATTATAATTTGAGGCAATTGGTGTACAAAATTTTGCATTCTGTTTTGATAAATTCATTACAAATGAATAATATCACTAATAAAAATTATGTTTTTGTAACAGAAATGGAATCACAAAGTACGAACATAGTCCCACCAACCGTGAATGTGACATGTGACTATTACTTCCCCCATGAACATGCCACATGGGGAGAAATCGAAAAAACAATCGGGGCTGATTTCAAGAGATGACAAGGACAGAAGTATTTTTATCTCACAACCTTCCAATTGGCAAGGTTCATTTACGAGGATTGTCCCTCTTTGCAAGAAGCAGATGAATCTGAAAAAGTTGTTGCCGTGGAATCATGGAAACATTCTGACTTTCTATACCGAAACTACATCCTGGCATACTTGGACAAGACGTTGTACAATGTGTACAGCACCGGGACAACCGCTAAGGAATTATAGAATTCTTTGGAGAAGAAGTACAAAACTGAAAGGCGGGTATGAACAAATTCATCATAGGCCATTTTCTAGACTTCAAAATGGTTGACACCAAGCCGGTTATTGCACAAGTTCAAGAACTTCAGGTTATTCTTCATGACATTCATGCTGAAGGAATGTCAGTCAGTGACACTTTTCAAGTGGCGACGATAATTGAAAAATTGTCTCCATCTTGGAATTTATTCAAAAATTATCTCAAGCACAAACGCAAGGAGATGAATGTTGAAGAATTGGTAGTGCGACTGCATATTGAAGAAGACAACCGTGAATCTAAAAGGAAAAATGGGAAGAACATCATGGAGTCCAAAGCTCATGTAGTTGAAGGTACTAAATTCAAACGTAAGCGTGGTGGGGAAGGCACATAAGAAAATAAAGAAGTTCAAAGGCAAATGATACAATTGCGACAAGGCAGGACACCGCTCAAGCGAGTGCTGCAAACCAAAGAACGCTAAAAAGAACAATTCTCAAGAAAATGTGATGGAGGGTGAGAACATTTCTGATGGTATCGTTGTGACACTCCGCCCAATTAAATATAGGGTGATCAGTACTTTACCAATTTAAAAGAGGATATTCGGTTGGTTCATTCTTAGCATCACTATTGAAAACATATAATCCATATTAATCAACTAATATAAAATTAAGCTTGGCGTCAAAACATTTTCTTTTTTAATAAAGCCATTGAAAACCATTTAAACCAATTCAACCATTCACCATACACAAGAATATAATAAGTACTTAATACATAATCAAATACTGAAATAAATAAGACTGGGTAAAACCTCCCAGTTCAAAACTCCAAACCATAAACTAAAACTGAATATAATATCTCTACCAAAAGGTTAGGTATGGGCGACACATGCCCTAAATAAGAAGTCTAGATGAAACTGAATAAAAAGATATATGCGTCTACTACAAAGACCTACAGCGTCCATAACAGCTACAGCGCATCCAGTAATCCAATCTCTAATTCTGGTAACCCTATGGCTGAGCACCTGATATAATATTATATATATATATATATATATATATATATATATATATATATATATATATATATATATATATATATATATATATATATATATAAGAGATGCAAGAGACGGGTCAGATCCCGATGTTTTAAAAATAATTTAGCAAGTATTTAAATCTGATTTTTAAGCAAATTTTATACGCATGTTAGTTATCGAACTCTCACATGAGATTCCCACCTCTCATCTATTGTGCACACCTAACATACATCTAATTTCCCCTAGTTATGCTACCCAACCTAACTAATCTGAAGCCATTCTAATACTAACTATAATCACTAGTAGTATTCCCGTATCGTCCATACAATACACTATTAAATTAGCCTATGTTGAATAACTAATTAACATGTTTTCTCATTTTCATAATAAATCCGTTATTCTCTTAAGATTTATTTTACATATCAATATTCTCATCTCTACTAACTACACACATTAGAATAATTCACAAGTTTAATATATATATATATACATATAGTCACATCTTCCCTATATATATATATATATATATATTCTAATACTGCACCCCCGGGCTAAGACCCATTAGCACACCTTACCGTAATAATCCTGCACCCTCGAGTTATCACCCATTAGTGCCCTTACAATAATATTCTTGTACCCCCGAGTTATCACCCGTTAGTACATTTAACGATACAATTACCGCACCCCCGAGTTATCACTCATTAGTGCGCTTAACAATAAGATTCTTTCACCCCCGGGTTATCACCCATTAGTGCCCTTAACAACAATATCACATAATAGGCATACACACATCCTATTAAAATTTATAGGTATTTCCCCAACCTACATATATACTTCCCGTACGTATTTTATTCTCATCACTACTTATAGCATAATTATTTAGATTAGTCTCTATCTCATAATCTCCAAGTAAATTTATTCTCACACATTTACATTAGCGCACCCAAACGACACCCAAATATTTTGTACTATACTGGATTCTGGAATACTAAATTTCCTCACTCAAATTTACTGTTTATTCAATTAAGGGTAAAATAGGGATTTTTCCAAAAATCAGAAAATCGCGCTCGATCCAGAAAGGGATGCCGTTCGAACGATATACACGTGTCGCTCGATCCTACTTCGCGTGACTTCACGCGACGTCCTTATCTCGCTTGAACTATGCGCGACTTCACGCGACCCGGGTTGTTTCGTCTTAAACCTCCGTTTTTCATCATTTTTCAACCCTAAACCTCTAAAATGTTATCCCAAACTCCAATCAATCAATCCCAATCGAAGTCCTAACATTAATATATGATTTCTAACAACCTAAAGTCATTAAATCATTTTAATTCATCGAATAAACACGAAATCTCCAATTTAATTAATAAACCCTAGTTCTTTTAATTCTCATTCAAGAACATATGTTTTTACAGATTCATTTATCATATAATACCATCCAAATGTAATTTATAATCTACATACACGAATGGTTAAACCTAATTAATCTCAAATTCAAATCATGTATATCCAATCTCCAATTTTCATCAATTTTTATAAACAATTCATGGATATTTCATCCCTATACTAACATGAGTATGGATATTGCTAAAAGAGAGCAGGTAATAAACACTTGCCTTAAATCGAAGGTTTGATCCTTTGGTGATGTTGGTATAGACGCGTTCCTCTCTTCGCGATCTACGCGTTGGTTCAATTTGTGGTGTGAGAGCTTGAGTTTTGTGCCAAGAACACGAATGGCTTCCTTCCTCTTCCTTTGTGGTTCTCTCTCCCTCTCTCTTTGGTTTAGAGATAATGACTCCCCTCTCACCCATGTACTCTTAATTATTTAATTACTGATTTTTGTCAATAAATAATTCTCCAAAAATCCAAATTACAAAACTTCTCCTACGGGGTGCTAGTTTGGCCTAAAATATTCCGAAGTCCAAATAAAATACTCGGGTAGTGTTTTTCGACTATTTCAACCCTCCCGGACTCAACGACGCACTCAAAATGACCATACGAGTTAATAAAAGTAAATTCTTTTTTTATCCCAATTAATTAGTTTCGACACGACTCACACGCGCATCAGAGTTAAATTGCCAAACTGTCGTATTATTCATTCTCGACAATTTATCAAAGTATATAATTCCATATTACATATCTCACAGTAATATTTAATCAATAAGTATTAACCCTTGTCACGCTAGTTAATATTTATTTTAATTTCGAATTAATTAACAACTAAATTCTCACATTTAAATTCAATTAATCCCACAATAATAATTAATTTCATAATTATTTAAATCACCAAAAATACGGGGTATTACATACTTCTTTCCTAATAACGGAATTTCGTCCTGAAATTTAGAAAAAATGCATACCTGGTACGAATAAATCTGGATATTTCTCACGCATATCCTCCTCACGCTACCAAGTAGACTCCTCCACATTGTGATGTTGCCACTGCACCCGAACAAGTGGAACTACCTTTGACCTCAGCCTCCTCTCACTATAATCTAGGATAGCCACCGGTCTCTCCTCATATGAACTGTCTGGATGCAACTCAATCTCATCAATCACGATGTGAGTGTGTGCTAACTCATCCCGAAGATAACGCCTCAGTGATGAAATGTGGAACACATCATGTATACGATGCAAGTGCTCCGATAACCCAAGTCTGTAAGTCACTGGTCCAATCCTCTCGATAATAGGAAATGGTCCCACGTATCTCGAATCCAATTTTCCCTTATTCCTAAACCTCATTACCCCCTTCATAGGAGATACTGTCAATAAAACCTGGTCCCCTACAGTGAACTCTCTAAAGGACCGCTTAGCATCGGCGTAGCTTTTCTGCTTGTCCTACACTACCCGTATGCGAACCCGAATCATCTCAATCCTGCTCGATGTGTCCTGAATCACCTCTATCCCGAGTAGTTTGTTGTCCCCCATCACTAACCAACAGGACGAAGAACGACAAGGTCTACTGTACAATGCCTCGAATGAGGCCATGCCAATCGTGAACTTATAGGAGCTGTTATAAGCAAACTCCACTAGCAGAAAATACTGATCCCAACCTCCACCAAAATTAAGGACACTCATGCGCAACATATCCTCAAGCATCTTATTAGTGCCCATCGATCTACGGGTGATACGCCGTACTTAGTCGTAACTCGATACCCACAGCCTCCTGGAAACTCTCCCAAAAATGAGACACAAACGTCTTGTCTCTATCAGACACGATGTTAAGGGGTACACCATGTAATCTTACTATTTTTGTAATCAATAGCTGAGCATACTATCCTTCTATATAGTCTGTCCTGACTGGCAGAAAGTTGGCTACTTTCCTCAACCTATCCATAATAAACCCTATAGAATTGTTCCCCCTCTGCGAAGTAGGCAACCCTGTAATGAAATCCATGGAAATGCCTTCCAATTTCCACTTAGGAATCTCTAGTGACTAAAGTAACTCTGGTGGTCCACTTTTACCAATTGACAAGTGGTACACTTGGAGACAAACTCTGCAATATCTCTCTTTATCCCACTCCACTAGTACTGTCGCCTCATATCCTGGTACATTTTATCCCCGCCAGGATGTACCGCAAATCGGTACCCATGTGACTCTGTCATCATTGCATGTCACAGGTCCTCCCCCTCGAGAACAACTGGCCTCCCATTAAAGAGCAAGCCTCCATCGGAAATTATTGAATAAGACTCGGCCCCCTCGACTAAGAGTTGTACAATATTCTCCAGACATAATGGATCTTTTACCTGGGACTGAACCACCCTTGTCACTATCTGTGGTGTGACCATCATAACTGATATGAATGACCTGGAAATTGCATCTTGATGTCCCAGTTCCTTTCATTTCGCTTTCCACACCTCGGCCGTCTCATCTACCGGCCTGCGGCTCAACGCATCAGTAACTACGTTAGCCTTCCTCGGGTGATAATGTATCTCGAACTGATAGTCTTTTACAAAATCAATCCACCTGCGTTGATGCATATTCAACTCTTTCTTCATGAAAAAGTATTGCAGTGACTTGTGGTCTGTAAATAAGCGAAATTGCTTCCCCAATAAATAATGCCTCCAAATCCAAAGCACAAACACGACAACTGCCATCTCTAAGTCGTGGGTGGGGTAATTCTTCTCGTGAAACTTAAGCTTTCTATAAGCAAAAGCTATAACATGTTCCACCTGCTGGAGTACTCTTTCAAGACCCTGTAAGGATGCGTCAGTGTAAACAAGGTACTCCACCCCTGCCCTGGGAAGTGCTAGTACGGGTGCTGAAGTCAACTTATCCTTCATCTCATTGAATGACAACTGACACTTATCATCCCAAACAAATGGCACGCCCTAACGAGTTTGATTCATCATCAGACCCGCAATCTTTAAGAATCCCCGAATAAACCTTCTATGGTAACCGTCTAAACCCAAAAAACTCTGTACCTCCGTCAGCGTCATGGGTTGTCCCTACTCCCTCTCTACTGACACCTTGCTAGGGTCCACAGATATCCCTCTCTCCGATACAATGTGTCCCAAAAACTGTACCTCCAGCTGCCAAAATTCACACTTCTCATATTTGGCATACAAATCATGCTCTCGTAAGGTCTGCAGAACCATATGTATGTTCTCAGCATGCTCCTCCTTGGTGTGGGAAAAAATCAAGATGTCATCTATGAATACAATGACAAACTGATCTAAGAACTCTCTGATTACTCTCTTCATCAAGTCCATAAATACTGCTGGAGCATTGGTTAGCCCCAATGGCATAACCCTGAATTCATACGACACATACCTCATCAAAAAAGCAGTCTTTGCCATATCCTGCTCCTTGATGGGTAGCTAATGATACCCGGATCTCAAGTCTATCTTTGAGAAGTGGTCTACTCCTCTTAGTTGGTCAAATAAGTCATCGATGCGAGGCAACGGATACTTATTCTGTATCATGACTTTGTTAAGCTCTCGATAATCGATACAAAGTCGTAAGGACCCATCTCTCTTCTTCATAAACAGAACTGGAGTACCCCAAGGTGAGGTACTCCTACGAATGAAGCCATATCCCAACAACTGCTTAATCTGGTCCCGTAACTCCCTCATCTTTGCCAGAGCCATATGGTAAGGCGCACGTGCTATCAGACGGGTGCCCAGTGTCAAGTCTATCACAAACTCGATCTCACTACTCGGAGGTAACCTCGGCGTATCTTGAAATACATTAGCAAACTCACAGACGATCAGAATTGAATTAAGTGGAACTACCACTACTGCAGAGGTCTCCTCCTCTGTATAAAACAAGTGGGTGGATGACCCTCCCTCGGAATGAGGCATCACCACTAAAAACATCTCCTAGCTCGGAATGGCGAACACAATACTCCTACTGAAGAAATCAATTATGGACCTATACACGACTAGCCAATCCATGCGAATAATGGTGTCGCACTCAGACATATCTAACACTAATATATCGGTGGGTAAAATCAAACTCCTAATCTCTATGCCTACTCTCCAACATATAAATAAAATCATCGACCCACTACCCAACGGTGAGTCTACACATGTCACTGTACTCTCTACCGTTCCTAATAACCTAGTGGTCCGTGCAAAGCTAGTGGCTATAAAGGAGTGTGATGCCCCAGTATCAAACAAAATACGACCCAAAGTACCATGGATAGAAAACTTACCCTTAACTGCGAGTGGTGCCTACGGAACTGCAGCCTGTTGGACATTATAGACACGCCCATACTGTAACTGCCCCTACTGCATCGGAGCTGCGAGCAAAGATGGTACTGGTAGGGTAGTGTGAAAGATGGGTCTCTGAGGATCCTAGTGAGAACCCTGCTACAGAGGGACTCTGCCCTTGTCGGGATAATCCTGTTTCTTGTGGCCAGTCTTGCCACAAGTATAACTTTTGCCTGCAAAATTTCCTCCCCTTTGTCCTTGATATCCTCAGCCCTGCTGGACGTTACCACCCCTACCTCGGCCCTGCTGGCCTCCCTGCTATAGGCCCTGCTGCTAGCCCTGCTGCTGGCCCTGGTGGCCCGGCCTAAAACCCCCATGGACATGCTTGAAACGTCCTGAACGAAACCTCTTATTAGAATCCGCCTGCTGGGAACCCTGCCTCTGACTCTGCTCAATTAGTGCCCCACTGGCACTACCTCCCCCTATCTTGCCCACTTGGCTAGGTTCTCCTCCCCGCTTGCTTCCTTTAGCATGGAAGCGGTTGTCATGACAATGCATAAGGATGCATTCAAAACGTCTGTGTATGAATGTAGGGAATGTTTTCCCAGTAGATGCTGATGTATCCTCCATGCCAAGCCATCCACGAACATTTGAATTCGCTTCTCTTCAGTAGGCACCTCATCTGGTACCATATTTTCCAATCATATGAATTCTTCCTCATATTTCACAACCGTCCTCCCTTCCTGAGTGAGGTCTAACAGATTTCGCCTCATCTCAGTCTTGACGGCAGAAGGAAAGTACTTGCGGTCGAACCGCACCTAGAAATCGATAATCGTCATCAAATCTTGCTCCTCTGTGGTAGTAGTGGACTCCCACCACTATAAGGTTGCCCCTGTCATCTTAAAGGTAGCTAAAACTTGCCTCTAAACTTCATTATACTCATACATACGAAGGTGTCATTGTATGTCCTTCTTCCACTGACTCGCAATCACTACATCAGAACTGATCGCGAACTTTGGGGGGATGTGCCCTCTGGAAGTACTCCCTCATTCTCTCCCATGCAGTGGGAAACTGATGCACTGGAACTGGTGCCATAGCCTGAACGTGGGGTGGGGCCTGCCACACCACCGCTAAGGCTCCATTCACCGCTTGTGCAACTATTGCGGCAACCTCTGCTGCATTCATTGTTCCCTCAGCTTGAGCTGCTGGATGCTCTGGCTGGGCCTGTCGATCTCTTGGTGCACGTCGAGGAGGCATCTGAGACGAGAAAGAATTTATTGGTCCACAGTTATCCATAAATCTCAAATATCTGAAGACATAATCGCATAAATAAGAACACAACAGCCCTAAATATGGGGTTCTATATCAAAGGACGCAAAGCTGAAAACATAGTAAGCCATATAGATCCTAAAGGACTCTAGAACTTGATGCTATGATACCACCTATGACACCCCGCCCAATTAAATATAGGGTAATCAGTCCTTTACCAATTTAAAATAGGATATTCGGTTGGTTCATTCTTAGCATCACTGTCGAAAACATATAGTCCATATTAATCACCTAATATAAAATTAATCTAGGTGTCAAAGCATTTTCCTTTTTAATAAATCCATTTAAAACCAATTAAACCATTCACCGTACACAAGAATATAAGAAATATCGAATCTAGAATCAAATACTGAAATAAATAAGACTAGGTAAAACCTCCCGTTCAAAACTCCAAACCATAAAGCAAAACTGAATACAATATCTCTACCAAAAGACTATGAATGGGAGACACATGCCTTGAATAAGAAGTCTAGATGAAACTAAATAAAAAGACAGTTGCGTCTACTGTAAAGACCTATAGCTTCCACAACAGCTGCAGCGCGTCCAGTAATCCAATCTCTAATTCTGGTAATCATGTGGCTGAGCACCTGATATATATATATGTATATATATATATATATATATATATATATATATATATATATATATATATATATATATATATGTAGCAAAAGAGAGAAGAGATGGATCAGAGCCCGATGTTTTAAAAATAATTTAGGAAGTATTTAAAATTGATTTTTAAGCAAATTTTATACGCATGTTAGTTATCGAACTCTCACATGACATTCTCACCTCTCATCTATTGTGCATGCCTAACGAACATCTAATTTCCCCCTAATTATGCTACCCAGCCTAACTAGTCTGAAGCCATTCAAATACTAACTATAGTCACTAGTAGTATTCCCGTATCGCCCATACAATACGCTATTAAATTAGCCTATGTCGAATAGCTAATTAACATGTTTTCTCATTTTCATAATAAATTTGTTATTCTCTTAAGATTTATTTTACATATCAATATTCTCATCTCTACTAACTACACATAGTAGAATAATTCACAAGTTTAATATATATATACATATAGTCACATCTTCCCTATATATATATATATATATACACACAATAATACTGCACCCCCGAGCTAAGACCCATTAGCGCACCTAACCATAATAATTTTGTACCCCCCGGGTTATCACCCATTAGTACACTTAACGATATAATTCCCGCTCCCCCGAGTTATCACTCATTAGTGCGCTTAACGATAAGATTCTTGCACCCCCTGGTTATCACCTATTAGTGATCTTAACAACAATATCATATAATAGGCATACACATATCCTATTAAAATTTATTGGTATTTCCCCAACCTACATATATACTTCCCATACGTATTTTATTCTCATCACCACGTATAGCATAATTATTTAGATTAGTCCCTATCTCGTAATCTCCAAGTAAATTTATTCTCGCACCCAAACGACACCCAAATATTTTGTACTATACTGGGTTCTGGAATACTAGTTTTTCTCACTCAAATTTAATGCTTATTCAATTAGGGGTAAAATAGGAATTTTTCCAAAAATTAAAAATCTCGCTCGAACCAGAAAGGGATGTCGTTCGAACGATATACACGTGTCGCTCGATCCTACTTCGCGCGACTTCACGCGACATCCTTATCTCGCTTGAACTATGCGCGACTTTGCGCGACCTGGGCTGTTTTGTCTTCAACATCCGTTTTTCATCATTTTTCAACCCTAAAACCTCTAAAATGTCATCCCAAACTCCAATCAATCAATCCGAATTGAAGGCCTAACATTAGTATACGAATTCTAACAACCTAAAGTCATTAAATCCTTTTAATTCATCGAAAAAACACGAAATCCCCAATTTAATAAATAAACCTAGTTTTTCTAATTCTCATTCAAGAACATATTTTTTTCCAGATTTGTTTATCACATAAGACCATCAAAACGTGATTTCTAATCTACATACATGAATGGTTCAACCCAATTAATCTCAGATTAAAATCATGTATACCCAATCTCCAATTTTCATCAATTTTTATAAACAATTCATGGATATTTCATCCCTATACTAACATGAGTATGAATATTGATAAAAGAGAGAAAGTAATAAACACTTGCCTTAAATTGAAGGTCTGATCCTTTGATGATGTTGGTATAGACGCGTTCCTCTCTTCGCGATCTACGCGTTGGTTCAATTTGTGGTGTGAGAGCTTGAGTTTTGTGCCAAGAACACTAATGGCTTCCTTCCTCTTCCTCTATGGTTCTCTCTACCTCTCTCTTAGGTTTAGAGCTGATGACTCCCCTATCACCCATGTACTCTTAATTATTTAATTACTGATTTTCATCAATAATTAATTCCCTAAAAATCCAAAGTACAAAACTACCCCTACGGGGTGTCGGTTTGGCCTAAAATATTCCGCAGTCCAAATAAAATAACTGGTTAGTTTTTCTGACTATTTCAACCCTCACGGACTCAACGGCACACTCAAAGTGACCATAAGAGCTAATAAAAATAAATTCTCTATTTATTCCAATCAATTAGTTCCGATACGACTCACACGCGCGTCGGACTTAAATTACCAAACTGTCATATTATTCATTTTCGACAATTTATCAAAGTATATAATTCCATATTACATATTTCACAGTAATATGTAATCAATAAGTATTAACCCTTGTCACGCTAGTTAATATTTATTTTAAATCCGGATTAATTTACAATTATATTCTCACATTTTAATTCAATTAATCCCACAATAATAATTAATTTCATAATTATTTAAATCACCAAAAATTCGGGGTATTACAATCATAAACATAAATCTTTTTGCTTTCTCTCTAAATGGAATTTGGTCGGAAATACCAAGGAATGGTGGGTGAACACTGGGGCTACACGCCACATTTGTGCAAACAAATGGATGTTCACTACTTATAAGGCTTTTAAAAATGAGGAGACCCCCTTTATGGGTAACTCTTCGAGTTCGAAAGTAGTGGGACAAGGAAAGGTTATTCTGAAAATGACTTCGGGAAAGGAACTCAATCTTAACAATGTTCTGCACGTGCCTGACATCCGTAAAAATCTGATTTCCGGATCGCTTCTGAGCAAGAATGGTTTTAAACTTGTGTTTGTTTCTGATAAGTTTGTGTTGCCTAAAAATGATATGTATGTGGTAAGGGGCTACCTATGTAAGGGGATTTTTAAAATGAATGCAATGAATTTGATGCCTAAGGCATCCCCAATGAATGAAATTGCTAGTTCAACTTACTTGGCCGAGTTTTATAATATTTGGCATGCTAGATTAAGACATGTTAATTTTGATACCTCACATATATTAATTAACTTGGAATTTTTGCCAAAAATTTTATATTGATAAAAATCATAAATATGATATTTGTGTGGAATCAAAATTATCTAGACTACCTTTTCATTATATTGAAAGGATCACCGAACCACTAGATTTAATTCACATGGATATTTATGATTTAAAATTTGTACAAACTACAGGTGGAAAAAACTATTTAATTACTTTTATTGACGATTGCACAAAATATTCCTATGCATATTTATTACATAGTAAAGATGAGGCTATTAATGCATTTAAACAACATAAGAATGAAGTTGAGAATCTATTAAGTAAAAAGATAAAGGCTATTAGGAGTGATAGAGGAGGTGAATATGAATATCCGTTTGAGGAATTTTGTTTCGAAATTGGAATTCTTCATCAAACCACTGCTCCTTATTCTCCTCAACCTAATGGCATTACTGAACGTAAAAATTCTATATTAAAGGAAATGATGAACTCTATGTCATTAAGTTTAAGTTCAGGAGCTCCACAAAACTTGTGGGGGGGGGGGGGGGGAGGGAGCCTTATTATCTACTAATTATATTCTTAACAAAGTACGACACAAGAAAACTCATAAAACACCTTATGAGTTATGGAAAGGTCAAAAACCTTGCTATAAATAGTTACAAGTGTGGGGATGCTTAGACAAAGTGATGGTTCCTAAACCTAAAAAGGAAAAAATTGGACCAAAGATCGTTGTTTGCGTATTCATCGGTTATGTTATTAATAGCAATGCATATCGTTTCTTAGTTTGTAAATATGAGATTTCGGATATTCATGTGGATATGGTCATTGAATCGAGGGACGCTTCTTTTTTTAAAATAAATTTTCGTATAACATGACCCGAGAATCTGGTCCTTCTAGAAGGACAAATCAAGCTACTATAAATGGTACTCATCAACCTATTGAATCAATAGAGGATGAACCAAGACGTAGTAAAAGGGCAAGGACCTCGACTTCCTTTGGTCCGAATTTTCTAACATATTTGCTAGAAAATGAACCTCAAGCATACGAAGAATCAATATCCTCACCCAATGCTTCTAATTGGAAATAAGCAATTAATAGAGAAATTGAATCCATTTTGCAAAATCATACTTGGGAACTAGTGGATCTTCCACCAGGTTCAAAAACGTTATGTTACAAATGGATCTTCAAAAAGAAATTGAAAGCCGATGGATCAATTAATAAATATAAATCCAGACTTGTAGCTAAAGGCTATAGGTAAAAGGAAGGGTTGGATTACTTCGACACATACTCGCCGGTAACAAGAATTACCTCCATTTGAATGTTAATAGAAATATTTGCCATTAATGGACTTGAAATACATGAAATGGATGTACAACCCTCTTTCTTAAACGGTGAATTAGACAAGGAAATCTATATGGAGCAACCTGAAGGGTTCAAGGCTCCCGGACAAGAAGGAAAAGTATGTAATCTTGTGAAATCACTTTACGGATTAAATCAAGCACTTAAGCAATGGCATGAAAATTTGCTAATGCAATGTTATCAAATGGTTTCAAAATTAATGAGTGCGATAAATGTGTTTAATTTAAAAGCATTCAAAATGAATATGTCATTGTATGCCTCTATGTTGATGATATGCTAATCATGGGTAGTAACCTATAAATTCTAAAAACTACAAAACATATGTTGAGTAGTCGATTTGACATGAAAGATTTAGGTATCGTCGATGTTATATTAGGAATTAAAATTTCTAAAACATCGGATGAACTTATATTATCTCAATCTCATTACATAAAGAAAGTACATGAAAAATTCAAGAAGTATGATATTAGTCCTACCAAGACACCTGAAGATGTAAATTTAAATCTAGCAAGAAATAATGGTGAAAGCATATCTCAACTAGAATACTCTCATATTATCGTAAGTTTAATGTATACCACGAACTGTAGATGACCGTACATAACATACTCGATAAGTAAGCTAAGTCAATTTACGAGTAATCCAGGGAGAGATCACTGGAAGGCGATATTAATAGTTTTGGGTTATTAAAAATACACTCAAAACTATGGACTTCACTATTCAAGATATCCAGCTGTTCTTGAAGGTCATTGCGATGCAAATTGGGTATCTGATACAAAGGACTCTCAGTCTACGAGTGGGTATATGTTTACGTTTGGAGGTGCAGCTGTATCTTGGAAATCCTCAAAACAAACGTGCATTGCTAGATAAATAATAGAATATGAATTCATTGCATTAGACAAAGCTGGAGAAGAAGCTGAATGGCTTTGAAACTTCTTAAAGGATGTTCCAAATTGGTCGAAACCTGTGCTCGCAATATGTATACATTGTGATAGTTAATTTGCGATTGGAAGGGCATAGAATCACATGTATAACGAAAAGTCACGACATATTCGTCGTAAACATAATACCGTTAGAAAACTTCTCTCAAATGGAACTATCTCAATTGACTACGTAAAGTCAAAGGATAATATATCCGATCCACTAACAAAATGTTTAAACCGAGATCAAGTTAAAAGATCATCGAGAGGAATGGGTCTAAGGCCTATAAATAAATAAGAATCAATATAGTGGCAACCCAACCTAGCTGACTGGAGATCCTAAGATCTAGGTTCAATGGGCAAATCGAAATACATTGTATTGAGTAAGCACTGGAGGATATTTAATCCTATCCATTCCAAAGATGAGACAGTGCATATTTGTCACGAAATTAGGATAAGTTATGCTTTTAATGACATCCATATCTTATTATGTCTAAGTAGGGTATTGCATCATAGTCTTTGCAGAAGTTACCTACGTGAGTAAGAAGGGTGCCACTTCTATGAGAATAATGAAAGGAAAATTCTCTAAAATACTCACGGGACCAAGTGGTGTTCATGGCCACAATGAACACAAACGTGAGAACCAACTGTGTGGAAGAATTGTTGTGTGAAAATTATTGTCTAGGTTTACAAAAATGGTTGACGGTTCTGTTGTCATGTTTTATTTGTTATAAAACTATCGCTAGTGCACGGGCTATTGAAATATAGCAGGTATAAGTACGGGTCGAACCCACAGAGATTTCGTCAATTTTTATAAAATATCGACTGTCCAACTAGACAAATGAGTGTATAAATATGATTTAGAGACATAACAAAAATAAAATAAAAATAAATGAGTGAACACAAATTATGTTAACAAGTACGGAGATATTACTAGGATTTCGGATTCGTTTACCAATTTTACTAGCTTACGATTAATTAGTCTAATTCGCTATTCCCTTTTTTAACTCAAAATTGTACCGACTCTCGTCATGTAAATTCAGATGATGAAAACGTGAAAGTTTAAATAAATATTTTTACATCTCCTTTTAGATACCAAAAATTCCTATACCCTTATAAATATCACTCTTAAGCATTAAATGTCAAATATAAGCATGGACTATCAAACAATTTAACATAAGCATAATCCATCAAACGTAAGAACATAAAGTCAAAGAATGTGAATAGCATAATTAATTTTGAAGGTTTAAAATATCACTCTCGTGACTATTTTAAATTAATACCGAATATTTAAAACGTTTTTGTAACAAGTAGGGAATTTAGCGAATTAAGTCAATTATATCACACACTAAATAACCGTGGTAAATTTCACCTCATCCTAGCAATTTAAATTAAACAAGCATCATAATTAACACACAAAAATTGCAGATGAAATACTAATCGTCATTAAGAATAATCAACTTACGAAAATTCGAGTCCCAATATCCGAATGTTAATACAATAAAGTCCGCTCCAAATTTTGCCCACACAATTTACACTCTCAAAATTTCTATCTCTATGTACAAATCTATATGAGTTTCTAAATGCGTCTGTCAAAACACACCCCTCGGTCTATCTCCTCCCTTCCAAAAAATTCCCTCCTGTATTTATAAGTCCAAGACAATAATATAACAAAAGAAAAATAAAGGACACAAGAAAACGTGGGGAACTCGAAATATAAATATGGGAAGGAACATGGGTATGTGGGAAACGAAATTTCGGAGGGAGTAAAACAGGGGTATGGGGATTGAGTAATAAAACCGAAAGAATTTGTCAGAAGTATAAAAGAGAAATGGGGAAGATTAATAATAAAAAAAGAGAGAAAAAGTAAAAGAATTAATATAATAAAACAAAAGAGGAAACATGTATGGGCATAGGATAAAAAGGAGGAAAGAGATGACAGTCTCGGGATTCGGCAGACAAGGTAGGTAAAGGGATAGTGGGACTTATTTTTCTTTTTTTCTTTTCTTTCTTTTTGCATTTTCGTCACTTTTTAAATCAAAATTTTCAAACTGATTTTACACCTCCAAAACATCTTGTTTTGGGATTCGCCCGAACTAAAAAGTTGTGAATCTTTTAAGGACCTTTCTGAAAAGCTATCGCATGACCTCAATGGATACTCGAGCGAATTTATAATCAATTTTT
Organism: Sambucus nigra; assembly: GCA_949130495.1. Lineage (NCBI taxonomy): Eukaryota > Viridiplantae > Streptophyta > Magnoliopsida > Dipsacales > Adoxaceae > Sambucus > Sambucus nigra. The sequence continues at coordinate 23,530,082 of OX422216.1, forward strand.
AGTACTGTCGTGTCAGGTGTGTCGTGTCGCGACATATCCAAACCATTTTTTGCATATCAACAACAATGTTGTCCGAATTCTCGAGGCTCCTATAAAAAAAGAAAAAGAAAAATACTTCATACAAATTTTGGGTCATAAAAATGTTGGAAATTACATAATTACCCTTATTTATATTTTAGTCCCCGAAATCCACGTCTCACTCATTTTAACTTGGAATTCAACCAAATTTCAAGGAAAACTTCATATTGACCAGATAAATATTTAAAAATTATTTTGAAGCCCATAATGTTTCTAAAATTTTGATTTCACCCCCTGGAGTTGCTAAAATTGCATTATTAACTCGAATTATTTCTAAGGTTGCGTTTTCCTTTTAAATAACAAAAATGGCTATAAAAGCTATTTATTTACTATGCAAGGGACCTAACAAGGCCTAGATTTGGGTATAAATGATAGAAAATAATGCACTCATCAAATCCCCCAAACCTAATGTAATACCCCATATTTTTGAGTAATTATTTTTATATTAATTTGCCATGTAGAGTAATTATATAAAATAAAGGAAGTTGGAGTAAATATTATTTTAAGTGATTTAAGAGATAATATTTACTGAGTTTTGCATATTTATTGTTAAGAGAATGTAAATAGCATCCAATTATATTTTATTGCGTCATTGTGTTTTAAGCGACGAGATGGCTTACATTCCAATTGAATCATTATTGATAAATAAAAGTGATGTCGGAACATGAATTAGTTTATGTTATTTCGGATGCCAATTTAGAGGGCGCAGTTAGTTCGAAAATGGATGAGATAGTCAAAATAAGTTCCATGTTGTATTTTTGGGTTCCGGGCACTTTTGAATAGTTATGACTTAATTATGTAGTTACTAGTCATTTTAATGGTGTAGTAACATTTAAAGATAGAAATTAGTATTAATGGGCATTTAAGTCTTTCAACCGCATTTATTCTCATTTATATGTCTTAAACCTAGAAAGAGAGAGAGAGAGAGAGAGAGAAAGAGAAAGAGAAATTGGGAGAAAAGAAGAGAAAGAGGGAAAATTGAAGAATTGGAGCTTGGGTTTGTTGCTACCGGAAGAAAATCTGAGATTACAACCTTAAGGAAAGTTTCTAACTTTCTAATGTATGATTTAATGTGGATAAATTGTAGTGATAGTTGTGTATTTGGAAGAATTGGAAAATTTTGGGTTTTCATGAATTTTGGTGTTTAACCCTTAGATTTTAATGTTGTATGATTTGAGTTGGATAAATTGGTTTGTTGTTGTGTAGAATGTAGGATTATTGTTGTTAGATGATGAAATTGAGATAAGTGGAGGTGCAGAGAGTGAAGGATTTGAGTTTTGTTTGTTTGAAATAGGGTTTGGCCATGGGTTCTGGTGAGCGCGATCGACTGCGGTCCCAAGCCTGATCAACCGGGCCTAAAGATAAAAGCCTACTGCTTATCTCGATAGGAATTTTTAAAAAGTGGGGTCGATCGCGGTCCAATGACCAGTCGACCAGGCCTTCAGAATTAGGCTTCCTTCATTTCTTAGTAGACAAAACCTTAGAGGAGCGGTCGACCGGGGGTCAGGGATCGGTCGATCGATCCCCTGTTTTTCACCCAAAAACTTTAGTTTTCTCTAGCCCTTTTCTTTTAAGGTTTAGACCTAGGAATATTCTTGCATGAAGTAAAACTAGATTATTAGAGTCTAGTATTAAAGGAATCAAGAACCTAGGTTAGAAATGAGGGTTCGGGCTTAGAGCGAGAATTAATTGAGATAGTTGTTAGAAGAAAGTAAGGGTCCTTTTCATATAGTGAGTTAGTCTAGGTCTAGGGGGAAGTATGGTTAGATAATTGTGGAATTTTTGAGAGGAGGTTGAAGTAATATCATACATGATGACTTATAGGGTTGTCGTTAAATTCATGGAGACTAATATGGAAACAAATAAAACGTTGTGGCTTATAAATTATGACATGAAACGCTTATGGCTCCGGATAAAATGTAATGTACATTTTAAATTGTCATATATTGTGAATATTGATTTGCATATACATACCTCTCTAAATGCTATCATAAGGTAAGTACGCGAATGAGGTGAAGTCCCCTGGCTAGTGAATGCAGGGTGAATATAGTCCTCGACCATAGGACTGGTTGTTATATATTGTGATGTTATTTTATTCTAAGTGAGGTGATTTCGGGTATGGTTATGAGACTCATTGTCGAAGGTATATGGTCGCTTCCCACGCGACGCGATTTAGGATGCCCAGGTTGTCTTGGTGATAGGCCCTAGAAGATGATACCTATTTAGTGGTGCATCCAGTGGGGTGACTCCCGAAAGGATGGTTTTAGAATCGTGATATATTGTGATTATAACTATTCTCAAGACAGTGGTATTTTATAAATGGCTAAAGCATTTTATAAATCAACTGTTTTGAAATAAGTTTCCTAATGAGGAATGGACTTGTGAAGTCATATTGTGTAAAACTGAGATGTAATCTTCTTAAGTTGAAATTGAATTATTTCTCTTGCTTTAAATGCATAGTTCATACTATAAGTGACATTGCGCTAGTTTGTGCATTTAGATGAGAGGTGAGGATTATTCTTATTGTGAAGAGCGATATGAGTTATTCATGACGTTAGATGTTCATAACTGTCATGCATTTTATTCACATGTAAATCATATCAAACCGGGCCCTAACCCGTTTATATCTCCTTGTTTGCATGGATTCTCTTAACGCCCAGGTGCTCTGCGGCAAGGACGCCCATGTTGAACTTTCCATCCAAGCATCCTGGAGCTATAACATTTTTGCGGATGTTATAGGATATTTGTTATAGACGCCTCTATCTTTTGTGTACTCTAGTTATGATCAGTCTAAACATTCGGGCGTGTTGCCCAAGTTTTTTACTTGTTTATATACTGTGATATTTATTTTAATACTCGGTGTAACCGTTTGTACGGTCTGTAAACTAACAGCTTATTTGATTATTATGTTGTGTATGATTGTTATACAGTTATCAGTCTTTACTTATACCCACCTTCTTTTTAAATTGGATGGTCTATATGGTTTTCTTTCAAATTACAAATAAATTTGACATCCATTTTCTAAAATAATTGGTGGTTATCTCGTATATTTATTTTAATGTCAGTGATGCTAAGAATGGACCACATATGATTCCTGTATTTATTGGAGTATCGGGCTGGCCACCTCTTATTTTAATAAGCGGGGCATCACACCTAAACCTTGCTAGTCCTCGAGCAATACTAAAATTTTAAAATCTAACTCACTTTCGTAAGAATCATGGTTGCACTTAGCATGTGCAACAAGCCGTTAAACCCCTAGGTTACCCTAGTGGACGAGTTTTGTCTCATTAGGGTTTGCAGGGAATATACCCACAAAAATTAAAAACTTGACTCAATTTACAAAAGACACAGATGTAATATAACCAAGTCTCAAATACAAATTTCATAAATACAGTAAAAATTCACTTTTCAATCTCTACTTATTGTGCGTGTGTGCATAGCCAATATAACCATCCAATTCAAAAGATTTGATCGTTAAGTTTCTTACCCGAAAGTTCGTTTTGATTCAAATTCTCACGGGATGCGCTCACAAACAAACAGTCGTAGTTGGATAATTTCTCTCGGTATATGTGAATAAAAGAGTAAATTTAATGAGCAACTTCACATATATATTATGAAAGATGGACATTTTATAATGGATGATTATGATCACGTGAATGGAAAATTGATTACTTTTTGAAAGCATGAATCACACTAAAATATCATATTCATCTTCTCTCCACACTATAACTAACTTCACTAGAGATCTATTAGGACTTTCTTTGGTTGTATTATAGGCTCGGGTTTGGCTAGAAAGAATGGTTTTTGGAGTTCAAAATTTCTGAGAATATAGAGGTTTTTTGGTATTTTGACTTTTAGGCACTTTTTCTTCCAACCTCCATTTTCCTTTTTTTTTCACGTGCTCCTTTTTTTTATTGATTCTTTTTTTTTTCTTTTCATTTCTTTTCATTCATTCTCTTTACATTTTTTTTCATTCTCCCCCCCCCCCCCCTTTTTACATATTATTCTTGCAAACAAACTTCTTTTGGCCTTTTACCGCATTTTTACTCAGATATTCTCATAAAGTGGATATGGATTTTTGGTTTTCAATAAAAGGCTCATTTTTCTTTTAGGTTCAAATGGCTTGCAATGGGCTAATGTAAAAAGGTCGGTTTAAGCTTATTTTTTGGCTTTCAAACGATGGCCTAATATCATTTCTCAAGTTCCATTTAGTCAATTTTGTGTCTCAAGTCAACTTACTAAGGCATTTAGAGTGTACAATTCACATTTTGACTTTCAATTTTTAGTAATCGAACAAAACAAAAAGTTTGAGATCATCGACGAATTAGGCGCTGAAGAAAAGTTTGAGTTATTTTGATTCGGATTGATTTAAATTTCTCAATAATAATGAATAGCACAAAAATCTCCACGGCCTGTTGACGCAAAAATTCTCCATCTACGAGGACCAATTAGAAAAGGACACATGTCATCCTACGTGGCAATATTCAGCACTCGAGGAGAGTTGGTCAGTACCCGAGGAGAGTTGGTCGGCACCCGAGGAGAGTTAGTCGACCCCCGAGGAGAGTTGGTCGGCATACCAACTAGGAAGATCAAAGGATAACTATGCATTTAATGTGCATTAATGAAGATGACAACGCATTTAATGAGCCTTAATGTATATTTATACTGTATTAATAGATGACAACACATAGCATACCAAGCAATTCAACAATTAGATTCTTTGAATGTAGACATAAATGTCTACATACAATGAATCTCTTTATCTCCCATCACTATAAATACATGTATTCCCTTAGCCAAAAGGGAGGAGAACCAAGAAACACCATACACATCCTTTCTCTCTCTACACCCTATGGTGCTATTGTAAACCCCTGGGAATAAAATAACAGTAGACGTAGGCTTTATTCATAGCTGAACCACTTTAAAAATATTTGTCTCTCATGTGCTTGATTGGATTGTTTCTATCTATTTATCTGTGATCATAAAACGGGATTCGGTCCTGTTTTTGCATCAACAGATTGGCGCCGTCTGTGGGAACGTGTTACAAGCATTGTTCTCCATCAAAAGCTAAGTTTTTATTTTCTCTACGTATAATCAATTATACATACATCTTTTGATTCAATCATGATTTTTATGTTTATATACATAAATTAATTGTCCAATTTTTATCTGCAAAATATTGCATATCATGATTTTAAAATCATAACTGTTAGATTAATTCTTATTTAGAAATCTGAAAAATAATGGATTTCATAAATCATAACTTTTTGCTTGATTCTCATGTTTCAATTTTATATCATGGAATAAATATTTTAAATGATTACATATACCAATATATATGACGGTGGTAAGATTTGTAAGATCTTTGATGTCTATTCAAATTCCCATCATGTTTTTAATCAGAGAATGGGAAAAGTTAAAATCAAGAACAATTTCTCTCTCTCGATAATCACAATTCTGACCCAGATCTTCTTTAAAAGTTCTCATCAATTTGATTCATAAAAAATAATATATATATATATATATATATATATATGTTTATATTCAGTGTTAGACAATTTTCATCATGAACGTTAAGCATCTATGACTCTTCTTGAAAATGTTCTGGGCAAACACGTTTATGTAATGAGTTACATCAAGGAAAAAGATTTGACATATGTTGATTCACATATTTCACATCTTCGACAAGGGAGTAAAAATTCAAAACCATTCTTTTTCCTCTTGGATATTGTTCATATTTTCTCTTAGATCTGATGATTTCTATTGGTTATCTCTTATATCTAAGAATTTTGATTTGTTACGATTTATTAATTCTGATAAAGATTGATTTATTGGTTCGATGATTGATTTTTGGTATAATTTTCGTAATGATTTTTATCATCCACCGTATTTTTTATCCCAACAAATGGAAAATAGGACGGAAACCCAAAATAACCTTCTCTCTCCTGAAAAACCTTTACCCACTTTCGTAAAGAAGATGAAAAATGAACAGTCGCTCAAGAAAGGGTGATATACCCGTTTATATCCTCGTCTTAGATGAGGATTACCTCCACAACGGACGACCCTAAGAGGGGCCGACCCTTCACCAGACCCCAGCTGGCCTCCAACAGGCCCAGACGACCCTACGAGGGGCCGACCCTCCACCAGGCTGTAGCCGACCCTACGAGGGGCCGACCCTCCACCAGGCTCCAAACGACCCTACGAGGGGCCGACCCTTCCCCAGGCTCCGGACGACCCTACGAGGGTACGATAGTACGAGGCCAGAATCAAGCCAGACTCACTACCGGGAGAAACTTTGCCCTCGGCCTCGTCTCATAGGCCGAGGGTGACATCATGACAGCGCGTGGTTCGGGACACGCGTGGAACAGTGCGCGTCAGACTCATATGACACGTGGCAGATCGTTATAACCGAATCACACCCTCACGTGAGGGAATATCATGTCATCATTTGGCATCTACAGGTGTCAACAGGGAATTGGTTAGATCATCATTCACATGCACCATGGTTACTTGGGGGGGGGGGGGTGGGGTACACTACACCCCCCAAGACCTATATATACTTGTCACCTACAACCCTACAGGGGATCGATCCATGAACAGTAGCCCTAGCTAAAAATCTGCTTGTACACACACAGTAGAGAGAGAGAGAGAGGGTTATGTGCATTGTATCCAAGGCCATTAGTGCCCATACTTGGTGGATCACACACTCACAGTGGATGTAGGCCAATTTGGCTGAACCACTATACATCATTGTCTAATTTCCTCTTATACTCATCCCCTTCTATACACTTATATATCTCTATGGCTGCCATGGCTGCTACTGCTTGAGCTCACTAACACTTATCTAGTGGTGATAACTCTTAGCATCATCAGTTTGGCGCCGTCTGTGGGAAACGAGAAGACATCTCTTCCATTGTACAACTTGACCTCACTGGGCACTCTGGTGGTGAACCAACACTCCCCCTGAGAGGAGGTGTTTCACCATTGAAAGAGACCCACTAAGGTTCCCAAGATCACCAGTATTTTCTTCAGTTCAATTTTTCATAGCTCAAGCACATGGCACCTGAGATGCCACCACCACCACTTCCCCCACCGGATGAGGGGGGAAGACCCAGTTCCAGTCAACCGCCGCCTCAGTCTGAGATGGCTGATGTGGCGGCAGCCCTAAAGTCTCTGGCAGCAAGCCAACAGATGATGCAGGAGCAGTTCACAGCTCTGAGCCAGAACATACTGAGACCACCAGGGGTCTCACCTGAGATGATTACTCCGGCAGCAGCCCCAGGACAGCATGAGGCCAGGGGACCACCCCAGGCACCACGCAAAGACCTGCCACCCCCTCAACGGCGTAGGGATGTTGCTGATCCCAGGCGTTTACGCCTGGGGAGGCAAGGAAACCCTTGCCCTGAAGACAGGTATGACGATCTGGAGGGGGAGGAGGCCCCAATTGAATGCTGGGAACCCTATGAGGTCTCCGACAATACTGTACGACCCCTCCAGGACAGTAGAGGGAAGTGTGGGAGACCAAACCCTGATGATCGTCGAAGAGGCTCTGCTTTTGATCGCTTGAGTAGGGGGTCGGCCTTTGAGAGGCTAGGCCCAGTAAATGACCTGCGAGAACAGTTGTCCAGGCCAAGGAGTGCTGCAAGATCCAGGAGGGAGGCAACCGATGGCCGACCCCGAGGACGAGATGACAGCCAAAGGGAAGTAAACAGTCGACACAGGCCTGCAGCAGCAGAACCCTCCGACCACCTCGGAGAGGCAGCAGGGGATAACATCGGCCAGGCCGACCCTACGAGGCCCTGGAATGACTCAATCCAGCGGTTAGAGGATAAGATTGGTGATATATTGAAGAGCCGAGACCCTCTTCAGAAGGGATACACCATAGGCTCACCCTTTGTGGCAAAGATAGTCAACTTCCCCACGCCGTCAAAGTTCAAGCCACCTATGGTCACCCCAAGGTATGACGGGAGCACCAACCCCGTCCACCACGTGGAGATGTATCAGTCGGTGGCAGACATATACTCTATCTCAGATGAGATGAGGTGTCGTGCCTTCTCTGGTACCCTGACAGGGGCTGCGCATGTGTGGTACACGTCTCTTCCAAAAAATTCCATTGGAAACTTTAAGCAGTTGGCAGACCTGTTCATCCATAATTTCTGCTTCGGGGTAAGGCCACAGAAGAAGACCACCCACCTGCTCTATGTTAAGCAGGGGAAGAACGAGAGTCTGCGGGACTATATAGCCAGATTCAATAAGGAGAAGCTGGAGGTAGAAGACTATGAGGAGAGCATAGCTATGACAGCCCTGATTGGAGGACTCCAAAAGGGGAAGCTATTATGGAAGCTTGATGAAGACCCTCTAAGGACTATGGCCGAGCTGTTGTCAACAGCAGGAAAGGTGATGAACGCCGAAGAGGCGATGGCTGTAAAATATGAGGACGAAAGAGGAGGTGCAAGTAGAAGTAAATACCCCAAGAAGAACAAAGAGGGGAAGAAGAGAACCATGGATGATAAGTTCGCGGGGTACACCCCTCTGACGGTCAGCTGTGAACAGATCCTCAATGATATAAAGAGTGACCGGACGCTGAAGTGGCCTGAGAAGCTGAGAGCAGCCCCCGGCAAGAGGAATAAGAACCTGTGGTGCGAATTTCACCAAGACCACGGCCACGTGACGGATAAATGCTTTGCTCTGAAAGACGAGATTGAGAAGATGCTGAAGGAAGGGAAGCTCAGAAAGTACGTCGACAAAGCCGACTTCAAGAGGGGCCGAGGGGACGACCCTAGAAAGAAGAGAGTCGATGCCTGCAGAGAAGGTCCTCAAAAAAGAGGGGACGACCCCTCTGATGATGAGGACGACCCTGACCTCCCACCGAGAGACGACCACGGCCCTGTCAAGAGGCTCAATATGATCTCGCTCGGAGTGGGAATGATCTCCGGGGGACTTGCGGGAGGAGGGTCTGAGGTCGCCGACAGGAAGGCCCATGTGGCTGAAGCAAAGGCATTGACGAAGACGGTGCACGCAACCTCCCTGGAGGTCAAGTTAGAAAAGAGGAAGAAGGTTGATATGGACACACTGATAGTAGGGTTTTCAAGGTTGGACTTCAAAGGCCTCTTAGCCCCACACGATGACCCTCTCGTCATCACTACTAGGGTGCACGGATGCGAGGTGCCGAGGATCTTAGTAGATGGGGGTAGCTCTGCAGATGTCATGTTCTGGCCATGCTTCAAGGCCTTGGGTCTCAGCCGTGCTAGACTCGTCCCCTACCATCATCCACTGATTGGGTTCAGTGGGGAAAGGGTTCACCCCCTTGGGGTATATGAGGCCGACGTGAGGATGGGAGACGAGTGGCCGAGATGGCTCACCAAAAAGGTCAGTTTCTTTGTGATGGATGAGCAGGTGTTTTCGGCCTATAACATCATACTGGGGCGAGTGGCCCTCAAGGGGTTTGAAGCCGTGCCGTCTATGGTCCACCAGATGATCAAATTTCCAACCCCTTACGGGGTGGGGGAAGTTCAAGGAGACCAGACGACGGCAAGAGAATGTTACTACAACTCCGCTGAAGAGAGGGAGGCACACTAGAGGGTTACAACCACTTATAATATTGATACCCTAGACCCCAGAGATGAAACGAAGCTGAAAAAAGGTGAGGCTGCGGAAGAGGTAGAATCCATCATCCTCGATGAGGATGACACGGAAAAAACCGTCCAAGTTGGCAAGTCTCTGAAGCCCAAAATCAAGGAAGACCTCATTAAACTGCTGAGGAGAAGGCGAAGTGTCTTCGCCTGGAGTCATGTAGATATGCCAGGGATTGACCCTGAAATCATGTGCCACAAGCTCAATGTGGTAGAGGGAGTGAAGCCGGTGAAGCAGAAGAGGAGAATCTAATCCAGAGAAAAATATGAGGTCATCAGGGACGAGGTCAAAAAATTAGAAGACGCTGAATTTATTAGAGAGGTCATCTACCCTGAATGGCTGTCCAATGCAGTCATTGTCCCAAAGGCCAACGGGAAGTGGCAGATGTGTGTGGACTTCACAGACCTCAACAAGCACTGCCCCAAAGACAGCTTCCCTCTCCCCCGCATTGACCAGATGGTAGACGCTACTGCAGGCCACGAGCTCATGAGTTTTATGGATGCCTACTCAGGGTACAACCAGATCTTCATGAACCCTGAAGACTCGGAGAGGACTGCCTTCATCACTGACAAGGGTACATACTGCTATAGGGTCATGCCCTTCGGTCTAAAAAACGCGAGGGCAATGTACTAGCGCCTCGTAAATAAAATGTTCGAAGACCAAATTGGGAAGTCTATGGAGGTCTACGTGGATGACATGCTGACCAAGAGTTTGAAAGAAGAGGATCATGTGGCAGACCTGGAGAGGGCCTTTAATACGATGGACAAGTACCAGATGAAGCTTAATCCGGCCAAGTGTGTCTTCGAGGTCGGAGCGGGGAAGTTCTTGGGGTTCATTGTCAATCAAAGAGGCATCGAGGCCAATCCTGAAAAGATAAAGGCCCTTATTGAGATGAAGACCCCCAAGTCCATCAAAGACGTTCAGAGGCTCACAGGGAGAGTGGCTGCCTTGAACAGATTTGTGTCGAGGGCTACAGACAGGTGTCTACCATTTTTCAAGATCCTCAGGAAGGCCTTTGAATGGAGTGAAGAGTGTGATGAGGCTTTCAAGGAGCTAAAATCATACTTAGGGTCTCCCTTGCTTCTGTCACGACCCGTGCAGGGTGAACGACTTTACGTGTACCTCGCCGTCTCAGAGTCTGCCATCAGCGCAGCCATTGTGAGAGACGAGGATGGTATACAGAAGCCTGTATACTTTAACAGCAAGGCGCTCCAGGGGGCAGAGCAAAGATATCCGAGGATGGAAAAGTTGGCCTACGCCTTGATCCATGCCTCAAGGAAGATGAAACCGTACTTCCAGTCCCATACTATGGTCATCCTTACTGACTCTCCTCTTAGGGAGGTCCTACACAAGCCTAAAAAATTAGGAAGGCTAATGACCTGGGCTATAGAGCTGGGGGAGTTCGATATTGTGTATCAGCCTAAGACAGCCATTAAGGGGCAGGCATTGGCAGACTTCGTGGCTGAGTTCACCTGGGAAGATGATGAGGCCGACGGTGAGACCCTCGGGAAGACAGATACAGAAGACAATCCCGCAGATAGGGCTGAGACGAGCACCGCAAGAATGAAAGCGACTGAAAACGAAGAGGGTAGATACATCTTTAGACAGGGGTCCCTCTCTGAGGGAAATTTTTCTGAAGGAGAGACTCCGTGGAGCCTCTTCGTTGATGGGTCCTCCTGTGATAGCGGAAGTGGTGCTGGACTGATACTGTCAGCACCCGATGGCACAGACGTCGAGTACGCCCTAAGGTTCAACTTCAAAGCCTCCAACAACGAGGCTGAATATGAGGCCTTAGTAGCAGGCATCTCCTTGGCCAAGTCTCTTAGCGTCGACCAGATTTTGGTCCATAGTGATTCAAGACTAGTCGTGAATCAGATACTAGGAGCCTACGAGGCTAAGGACGAAAGGATGGCTAGGTACCTCGAGAAGGTGAGGTCATTACTGAAGGGCTTCAGAGAAGTGAAATTAAGGAGGGTACCTAGGCTTGATAATGGCCGCGCTGATGCCCTTGCTAGGCTGGCCTCGGCAACAAGAACAGACATCAGGAGGACGGTCCCAGTAGAAATTTTGCTCCGACCGACTATTGAGGACACTGAGGGAACACCTAGCAATTGCCTAAGTGTTTCCCAAGAAGCTTCGTGGATGGACCCCCTTATCAGATACATTAAAAAGGGTGAGATGCCAGAAGCAAGGCAAGAAAGGAAGAAGCTGAGGTATAGGGTGGCAAAATTCACTGTCATCGGAGACACCTTGTACAAAAAGGGGTTTCTGCTCCCCTTACTTAGGTGTGTGCATCCCTCAGAAGTCCCTGCCATTTTGCAAGATGTGCATGAAGGGTCGTGCTCAAGCCACATTGGGGGTAGATCCCTAGCGAAGGGGGTAATCACCCAGGGGTACTGGTGGCCGACCTTGGGGAAAGACGCAGCAGCATACGTAAAAAAGTGCGACAAATGTCAAAGATTTGCCACCATCCCTCACCAACCCCATCAGCCTCTTACCTCCATCACATCCCCATGGCCGTTTGTAGTGTGGGGGATTGACCTGGTAGGACCCTTGCCTAGGGCTGTCAATAACTATCGATTCCTCATCGTAGCCATTGATTATTTTTCAAAATGGGTGGAGGCGGAGCCAATGGTGACAATCACAGAGCAGAAGACCTTCCAGTTCATCTGGAAAAACATCATATGCAGATACTGTCTCCCCAACACCCTCATCTCGGATAACGGGACTCAGTTCAAGAATGCCTCTCTACAGAAATACTGTGAGAGGGTAAGTATTAAACAATTTTTCTCCACCCCAGGCCGACCTCAGGCCAATGGGCAAACCGAAGTTACGAACAGGACAATCTTAGATGGGATTAAGAAGAGGCTTGAGGAGGCAAAAGGGAGATGGGTCGAGGAGTTATATGCCGTGCTATGGGCATACAGGACGACAGTGACGACCTCCACCGGGGAGACCCCATTCATGCTAGCATATGGATCAGAAGCCGTCATCCCCACCGAGATTGAGTTTCCTACGCATAGAGTCCAAATGTACGACCCCCAGGGAAATACGGAAAAGAGGAGACTTGACCTGGACTTGATCGAGGAAAGAAGGGAGGATGCCGAGATAAGGAAGGCTTCCTACCAACAGAGGACCGTAAGGTTCTATAATCAGAGGGTGAAACAGAGGCCCATCGTAGTGGGGGACTTGGTCCTCAAGAAGACTTGGCAAAAGCCCAACAAGCTTCACCCTAATTGGCATGGCCCATATAGGGTCATCGATGAAGTCATCCCTGGGACCTACAGGCTAGAAAACCTATAGGGGGAACCTTTTTCAAACCCCTGGAATGCAGATCATTTGAAGAAATACTATCAGTAGTGTTGTAAGGTCTTGAAAGGCCATAATTGTAATGAGAGTTGCTCCAACAGAACACTCGGAAAATTAATGAGAAATATCAGTGCTTCCTTCATCCTGTTGTCAGTCCTAGCATGCATGGAAACATCTACAGAAATCCATTAATTTGGAAAGTTGATCCCTCGGCTATAATGGGGACCAGTGGAGGGGACAACCCCACCACTGTCCTCAAGAAAGACGAGGGAAGACTTGAAAAACCATTAAATTGGAAAGTTGATCCCTCGGCTATAATGGGGACCAGTGGAGGGGACGACCCCACCACTGTCCTCAAGAAAGACGAGGGAAGACTTAAAAAACCATTAAATTGGAAAGTTGATCCCTCGTCTATAATGGGGACCAGTGGAGGGGACGACCTCACCGCTGCCCTCAAGAAAGACGAGGGAAGACTTAAAAATCCATTAAATTGGTAAGTTTATCCCTCGGCTATAATGGGGACCGGTGGAGGGGACCACCCCACCACTGTCCTCAAGAAAGACAAGGGAAGACTGTTAAAAACCATTAAATTGGAAAGTTGATCCCTCGGCTATAATGAGGACCAGTGGAGGGGACGACCCCACCACTGTCCTCAAGAAAGACGAGGGAAGACTTTAAAAACCATTAAATTGGTTATTTGAACCCTCGGCTATAATGAGGACCAGTGGAGGGGACGACCCCACCACTGTTCTCAAGAAAGACGAGGGTAGACTTTATTTAAAATTTTTAAATTGGTTATTTGAACCCTCGGCTATAATGAGGACCAGTGGAGGGGACGACCCCACCACTGTTCTCAAGAAAGACGAGGGTAGAATTTATTTAAAAATCATTAATTTGGTTACTTGAACCCTCGGCTATAATGAGGCCACATGAGGGGACGACCCCACAGTGGTCCTCAAGAAAGACGAGGGAGGGGTTAGTAGCAAATTAGCAAGGAACAAACCATAACAGAATTAAATATGGAAGACAGCAGTTATGGGAGACAGTTGAAGAAAAGACTGGTATTAATAAAACATAAGTATCAAGTGTTTTTACAAGGCCTTTGAACAAAAATACAAAAATGAGGGTATAGGCTACAGACAGCCACCCTAAGGAACGACATCAGAAGGCAGAGCCTCAACATCAACCGATGGGGTCTCTTCAGCAATCATGACTGGCCGATCCTCAGACGTGCCGACCCCCTCAACATGAACTTGGGACTCCACTTGCGACAAGGCTTCAGCAATCAAGGGATCATCCAGCTGAACCACCTCAAGAGATGGGCGGATGGATGATATTGTGTCGGCAAACTTTAGGACGACCCACCGACAGGCCGTCCTAATCCCCCTCTCAAGATATTCAAGGTCGAAGCCCTGGAATTCATCAGAGACCTTATAAGCCTCAACATCATCAGCCTCGACTTTTTGGACAGCTGCTTCAAGGTCAGTCTTGTGCTTGGCCTCCATATTGGTTAAAGCCTCGTCCTTGCCCTTGATCAACAAGTCCTTGTCCTTGATCAACAAGTCCTTAGCCTGCAGATCGGCATCATGTTGCTTCGTCAACTCATCAAGGACTCTAGCGTGCTCAGTCCTTGTGCTCTCCAGCTCGGCCCTAGAAGTGTCCAACTCTGTCCGTAGGTCAGCCTCTTGTTGAATGGCCCTCTCAGATTCATGGAATTTCTGTTGGTACTCAGCCATCCACTTGGTGGCTGAGGTGAGGGCACAGACAGACTGCAAGAAAAAATGAAGAAATATCAAGGGGGGCCGAGGGAACAGTTAGTGAAATTAAAGAAGGTCAAGACCAATACCTGAGCAAGGGAGTGCAGACCGTAGTCGTACACTTTGGCTGGTGGCACCTTTGCCAAGAACTCGAAGTCAGAGGCCGACGGTGCAGAGAACATCGAGGCCTTAGCTGCCCTCAGGTTGGCAATAAGAGATGAGTGGTCGGCCCTCAGATGGGACAGATTTTGAGACCAGAAGGCCCCCAGGCTCCGGACGACCCTACGAGGGTACGACAGTACGAGGCCAGAATCAAGCCAGACTCACTACCGGGAGAGACTTTGCCCTCGGCCTCGTCTCATAGGCCGAGGGTGACATCATGACAGCGCGTGGTTCGGGACACGCGTGGAACAGTGCGCGTCAGACTCATATGACATGTGGCAGACCGTTATAACCGAATCACACCCTCACGTGAGGGAATATTATGTCATCATTTGGCATCTACAGGTGTCAACAGGGAATTGGTTAGATCATCATTCACATGCACCATGGTTACTTGGGGGGGGGGGGTACACTACACCCCCCAAGACCTATATATACTTGTCACCTACAACCCTACAGGGGATCGATCCATGAACAGTAGCCCTAGCTAAAACTCTGCTTGTACACACACAGTAGAGAGAGAGAGAGGGTTATGTGCATTGTATCCAAGGCCATTAGTGCCCATACTTGGTGGATCACACACTCACAGTGGATGTAGGCCAATTTGGCTGAACCACTATACATCATTGTCTAATTTCCTCTTATACTCATCCCCTTCTATACACTTATATATCTCTATGGCTGCCATGGATGCTACTGCTTGAGCTCACTAGCACTTATCTAGTGGTGCTAAATCTTAGCATCATCAAAGGGCAATGGAGAAACTTTCCCTGGAAGATGAAGAAATTTTGGATTTATTAAATTCATATCAATCGTTTTGACTTCAACCATCTACAGCAACAAAAATAATGAAACTGGGCGGCATAAAAAAAATAACCTACAATTCAAGGATGATCATCCACCTCACAACTTGGTTCGGTTTCAAATCAACAAAAAATTTCAATCCCAGGATTATATTACTCTACGATTCAAAGTCTGCCTGCCTTGGGCTCAAAGGTCCCATGAATCTGCAACTACTGTTTAGCATCAATTGTGTGAGGATGAAAAATCCAGAAGAAGGTCGCCGGATGAGTATTTCTGGTCGATGAAAAACTATGTGAATTTTTGCTCTACTTAATCGGAATAAAGAAGTAATCTCCTCGGTATATCTCATTGACAAGTATTGTTGGTCGGTAGATTTGCCGGACTATTTTTTTTTATTGGTCGGCGGTCATTGTTTTTACCAATTACCTCCCCTACCAATTCGATCACAGTACCAAAGTTTTGTTCACTTGCACTGGGTGATCGGCGACTTGAAATTTATGTGGTCTCGACCTCCTATCTATTGGTCGGTGAGGAACAAATTTCCCTCTGACTGATCCACGACACCAGGTATTATACAAGTTGAGCGGTTCCCAACCTCTTATGTGTTGATCGCCCACATATATGCCCGATCGACAACATCTATATTACTGATAGATAGCAAATGACAAGACCTGCTTGGAACGTTTGGGTCTTAATAGCTGATTATGTTCATTCATATTCCACAACTTTTGATGGGTTGGTCGGCAGCATTTTTGTTGGTCGGCACCATCTACTGTTGGTCGGCGACATCTGGTCGTTACCCGACCAAAATTTGTTTACCGGACCATCCTTGCTGGTCGGTGGTCATTTGCGAAGAAAACACGAACAACTTCACCAAATTTTCCAATCACGGTCAATAAAATCTTCTGGTCGGAGGCACCTGATTCTAGTTGGCAGTAGTTATATATTGGTCGGTGGAGGGCTTCACCCAGGTTAAAATGCCTCCCGACCAACTAAAATAGGTGAAATTTTATTGTTCGGATACATCTAATGGTGGTATGCAATTGGTTGGTGAACCTATTTCTTGATCGAGAATTTCACCAGACCATTTTTGTTGGTCAGTGGTAGGCTGTGAAGATCCATCAGCAACATTGGAGTAGATCGACAACACCTCGGTGGCTGTTTCAAAACAAGAACATCTGATCGATATCTACTTTTGATAACAAATAAATAGTTGTCAACAACTTAAAAGGGCAAAGTTGGTCGGAAACAAGTTTTAGACAAAACAAAGGCTTCTTGATCGTATGTACATGGTCGGCAGATCAAAACGAAGGCATCCCAACACTGACATCACACGATGCTGGTCGGCGATACCACTGGTCAGAGATGGTTATCACCTATTGACGAGGAATGCTGGAACGGAGGGATGACAAATTTATTTGCCCAGATTATTAATTTCGACAAAGTCAAAATTATTACCATTGCTACCTATTTATTTTTCTCACATTTCTCTAACAAAATAAATGTTTTAAAATTAAATAAAATATATCCCTGAACTTTATCTTAGAATAAATTTTTCGATCCCATATTTGAGCATTTATTTAAAAATAAAATTATTTTATAAAAAGCCCAAATCAAACCTTATGACATCTAGTTGATAAAAAATTGATCACATTGACACACATTTAGTACAAAACATTTTATTTCATATTTTGAAATTTTTATTGCCTTATGTCTGAGCTGATACATATTATATGATATTTAGCTGAAATTTTTTGCCAATGATAAGTTCTATGAGAATCAATCTCAACAGGTGTTCGAGCAACTTATTAAATGTCGCATGTACACGATTCACCCCCAACAGTTATCCTTTTATCATGTATTATACATCAAGAGGAGCTCCACGACTTACTATTTGGTGGTCGATGGCATCTATTTCTACTCGGCAGTTCTCATACACTTGGTCGGCATCAAGTCGGCAACAATCCTCCATTGAATTTTAGTTTACCAATTCCAGTCATCAACAAAGAATGGTTGAAAAACTTCTGGCATAGGTTAGCTGTAAAAGGTCGGGGCACCTCATAATTGTAAGTATGGCTGAATGATTATTGGAGAGCAGGTCGGCAAGCAGTACTACAACAATAAACATCACCAGCACCAATTGTGTTGGTCCACTATATATAGCTAGTCGAAAAAATCAAATGTTGGTCGGAGGCATTTCATTATGATCGGTGATGGATATTATGCAATTTGAGGAGTTCCCAAGCTCCCATTCGTTGATTGGATACATCTATGTCTACTCGGATGTACCTATTGTTGGTCGGCGTGTATATAGTTGTTCGAGAAAATCAATTGTTGGTCAGCAACATCTCAACCTTGGTCGGAGGCAGTAGAAAGCTAATACTAGAATTAAAAATTGACGATTCCTTTGGTTCTCTCTTTTTGATTTTGACAAAATCACTACTTCGCTGCCAAAGGACAAGACTATCCCCTTATTCTTATCCTTATCCTTTATTAATTCAAAACATGAAATTCCTAATTGAAAATTTGCATGGAGAAAAATTAAAATGCATACTTGGTAATTTTCTAATCCATAGAAACTTTATGTGAAAAATATTCCAAGACCAAAAAATTATATTTGAGCATTTATTGAATTTAAAATAATTCCTAAAGTGATAAATAATTTCTAAAAAACCAATTTATAGTTGGTCTTTTACTTAAAATTAAAATGCCTAGCATTTTTATCAAAATTTGCTCATGAAATACACGTGTGGCACAAAAATATTATTTTATATTTTGAAATTTTTATTATTTTATGCTGATACACATCACATATTGTTTGGCTGAATAATTATTCTCATGGTAATAATTATTTTCTCTACTCTCGACAGGTGCTCGGGCAGCTTATTAAAATTTCATAGGGACGAGATTTAATCCCGATGAAAGCTCTCGTAAACCTCTGGAAACTAGTATTGCTCGACATCAGGAAATTTTGCCTCGACATATCAGCCAACATATATTATTTCATTTTTTGAAATTAATATTTTTATTTCTCAAACATATACCTATTATATATTTATTGGATGATTAAATTATTCTCATGACTAATCAATTCAGCCTACACATATGGTAGAGCAAGATATTAATTTTTACAGGTACAAGACTCAACGCCGACGAATGCTCGGAAACAATCTGGAAACTATTATCATTTCACCTCAGCGAGGCATTATATATTTTATTATTTCTCGGAGATATCGGTTCAAGCACAAATTATTCTATATATTCCTTGGGATTCATATTGTATATTCATCTCAACACGGAACTCGGCGAGATATTCATATTCAGCTCCAAGGAAGAACTATAACATTTATTATATTTCACCACCAACGAATAGTTGGTCGGGGTAATTCTTATTTATATTCAGCATGGAGCTCGGAAAATTTCTTCTCTCTATATATATTCAGCTTCAAGGATGTCTCCAGCAATTATTATATCTTATTCCCAACAATCCGTTGGTCAGCTCCGAGGAAGTCTCCATCATTTATTATAAATAATCCACCAACTCCGGTTGGTCGGGAATAAAAAATTTCCTAGAAATACCAACTCCGGTTGGTTGGGAATAAAATCCACCAACTCCGGTTGGTCGGGAATAAAACATTTCCCAGAAATACGAACTACGGTTGGTTGGGAAGAAAATCCACCAACTCCGGTTGGTCGGGAATAAAACATTTCCCAGAAATACCAACTACGGTTGGTTGGGAAGAAAATCCACCAACTCCGGTTGGTCGGGAATAAAAAATTTCCCAGAAATACCAAATATGGTTGGTTGGGAAGAAAATCCACCAACTCCGATTGGTCGGGAATAAAAAATTTCCCAGAAATACCAACTACGGTTGGTTGGGAAGAAAATCCACCAACTCCGGTTGGTCGGGAATAAAAAATAGCCCAGAATCACCAACTACGGTTGGTTGGGAAGAAAATCCACCAACTACGGTTAGTCGGGAATAAAAAATCCACCAACTATGGTTGGTCGGGAATAAAAATCCACCAACTACGGTTGGTCGGGAATCAATCTCCATCAACTCCGGTTGGTCGAACAGTAGACAGCAGGTGGAGCAAATCTTATTGTATATGCAAAATAAGAAAATTTGTCAAATAACATACTTCAAGGTCGAGAAAGCATTCAAAATTCATATTCCACACTTGGGGGCTTCTATTACAAATTCAGTTGTTCATTCGGTGGCACATTCTCATAACATCATGCAGTCGAGCATCAAATTCAACTCCATAAACTTACATAGTCGGGGCCCCAACTAATTATCATTCAAAAGTTGTTTTTCTTTCTCGAGAATTAGTTTTGATATTGAAGTTCAGGAAGCTATTGAAGTTCAGGAGGTATTCAGAAGTTCAGGAGGTGCATTCAGAATTTCAGGAGGCAGTTGGTCGACTAGCAAACCAATCAACAAACTTGAAGATTATGACAAGATACAAGCTACATACTATGGCATGGCTGCATCCAAATTCCCAGGGGTGATACATATCACATGTTCACTTGACGAACGGAGTTCCTCAAAAGAGATATTAGCAACCATCAATCAGCCTGCATCATATGTCAACCAGGAGATAATGCACTTTATGTTGAACAAATCAAAAAGGTAGATCAAGAATTTCACGAGCACCGAGCAACACTGCAGAATAAATACTCCATCCTCTCAGTAAACCATCGAGCATGGAGCATTGGGGGCTTCTATTGACGCAAAAATTCTCCATCTACGAGGACCAATCAGAAAAGGACACATGTCATCCTACGTGGCAATATTCGGCACCCGAGGAGAGTTGGTCAGTACCCGAGGAGAGTTGGTCGGCACCCAAGGAGAGTTAGTCAGCACCCGAGGAGAGTTGGTCGGCATACCAACCAGGAAGATCAAAGGATAACTATGAATTTAATGTGCATTAATGAAGATGACAACGCATTTAATGAGCCTTAATGTATATTTATACTGTATTAATAGATGACAACACATAGCATACCAAGCAATTCAACAATTAGATTCATTGAATGTAGACATAAATGTCTAGATACAATGAATCTCTTTAGCCAAAAGGGAGGAGAACCAAGAAACACCATACACAAGATACACATCCTTTCTCTCTCTACACCCTATGGTGCTATTATAAACCCCTGGGAATAAAATAACAGTAGACGTAGGCTTTATTCATAGCCGAACCACTTTAAAATCTTTATTTCTCATGTACTTGATTGGATTGTTTTTATCTATTTATCTGTGATCATAAAAACGGGATTCGGTCCAGTTTTTTGCATCAACACTCCACATTTACTCATTAATCTTAATAACTTTCGCCTCAATATCTTTTTTCGATCATATTATATGGCTAAGTGTAAAAAAAAATTATAAGTTGAGAGATTTATGAATTAATTCTACATTAAGAAATTGTTTCAAGACTCACTTATATTGAAAATCTTTTTAGATTTTTGATTTTTTTTATTGTTTTGTTAATACCACCCTTACCCCGAAACCTAAATTTTACATTGTCCTCAATGTATACACAAATAAAAATATGGACAAAGAAAATAAAGTAGAGAAGTAAAAGGAGGATACTACCTGTGAATTTCCACTTGTGTCACCTAACAAATGTATGTTAGCCATAAAAAAAAATAAACAACCTAAAAAAAAATCTAAGAAGGAAGGAAAAAAAATTAATTATATACAAAGTTGTGACAATTATCACCATCACCATAAATTAATAATCGATATAGTTGTGGGTCATTCCAATTAATTATCTTTATAGTACTTAGTAAAAAAGTACCATAAACTAGATAATATGACTACACAACATAAATCGAAAAATTAAAATAACGGTCATAATGGTGATCACCGACATCCTCAAGAATAAAGAGTTTCAAATCAAATAAATCATATGTCGATGTATCACATTGGAGTAATGAATTACAATGAGGTTCCATAAATTATTATCCT
Source organism: Sambucus nigra (assembly GCA_949130495.1). Taxonomy (NCBI): domain Eukaryota; kingdom Viridiplantae; phylum Streptophyta; class Magnoliopsida; order Dipsacales; family Adoxaceae; genus Sambucus; species Sambucus nigra. Next base: position 23,551,803 of record OX422216.1, read on the forward strand.
ATTTCTGCAAAGAGTCACGTAAAATTGGGGATGCATACTCTACTCCTAAATGTGAGACTTTACAAAAAATACGGGACGAAGATGTATCACACGGGGATGCATTGTCTTCGTAAAAAATGGGAGGACCATCATAATCACTAGAATTATCAATAAAATCGGGTAATAAATCCTCCACTAGATTTTCCCACATATAAGGTGAAGTAGTAATTTTATCAATTGGATTATAAGTAGAAACTTGACAAAAATCATCCAAATCATCACAATTATTACTTGTGTCAAGTTTGTCAAGTTTCTCCACACAAAGTTAATTATCTTCAATTATTTCATGACTATTTTTATAAATCTCATCATTACAACGTTGGTTAACTTCTTTCCAGTTGATACACTTTGGTGGGCAAATTGTAATTAAAGGAGTTGGACTCTCGTCCATGCCATCTTTAATTTCTTTAAAAATTATTATTGACCCATCCGACTCAAATCAAGAGTAGTCAGATACCTTATTTAGTTGGCCAGGGAATACTACTTAGGTAGAAAACGTTAAGCGTGTACACTAGCTAAGAAGTGAGGATCTCAAGTGAGTGTACGTGGATATTAATATACCAAAATATACCCTTGGCCAGCCGAGGTAAGCCTCGTCTAGGACTAGGGATCAACCTTTCACCATCCAAGGGACATACTGAAGGTAGGGGGCCCAACAGCCAAAGCCCCTGTCAAATTGAAGCCTCAGACCGGCTTAGCAATCAAGTAGGGTTGCCGACTGGCCGACCCTTCACTGGTCGACAGTAAGTGTCATTTTGGGAATCAGAGCTTCTACAATACTAGCCTCAGCCTGTGGTAGCCTCGTCTAGGGGTTTGGGAGATGCGTGGTACAGTGCGCATAGGACTCAACCGTTATAACATGATCATTCCCTCATGTGAGGGAATATTATGTCATCATTATCTACAGGTGGCCCAGCCAACTGTCAACAGGGGATTAGCTAAATCGTTATTACATGCTCAATGCATGCTTGGGGGTACAATAGACTCCTAAAGCCCTATATATACTTGTCATCTTCAACCTTGCAAAGTGATCCATAATTGTAACCCTAGCCGAAACTCTGTTTGTATACACAGTAGAGAGAGAAGCTTGTGCATTGTATCCAAGGCCTTCAGTGCCCATATTTAGTGGATCACACACTCACAATGGATGTAGGCCTGATTGGCTGAATCTCTATACATCATTGTCTTCATACCTCTTCTACTCACCTCCTTCTCTCTCTCTCTCTCTCTCTCTCTCTCTCTCTCTATATATATATATATATATATATATATATATATATACATATAACTTTATTGCTTCCATTGTAGCTACTGTTTGAGCTCCATCACCTCTTTAACTAGTGGTGCTGTTTGAGCTCTATAACTACACGTCTTTGGATATTACATATGTAATAAATATCCAAAGACGTGTAGTTATAGCATATGCATCTATCACCTCTTTATCAGATATTACATGTGTAATAAATAACTGATTTAAATTGTGATTTAAGTACTTGCTAAATATTTTCAAAATGTTTCACTTGGGCTCTGACCCGTTTCAAAAATATTTTCAAAACCTTTTAGGTGTCTAGCCACATGGACGCCAAGCCTAGACATCATATCCAAAGATGTGTAGTTATAGCAGTGTGGAGGCTTGCAAGAGATTTTCTTTAGACGCTTCAGCTCTTTCATTCTATATAGGAGGTTCCTTAGCAGTTCATTTGGGTGTGTTGCCCTCTTATTATTTCTTTATTTCATTTATGCATCAGACTGTATTTCATTTCAGTTTTACTGATTGTGGATGGATTGTGTACTTAGAGCTCCGATGGTTTATTGGATCTCTTTTATTTTATATATATGTCATGTGATGATTCAAACTATATTTATGTGTGAATGGTTTAGTTCATTTCATTCCGCATGTGTTCATGATAAAAGATAAAATTTTGACACAAGTTTAATTTAATATACGTGATTAGTAAATAAAACATTTTTTGACAGTGATGCTAAGAATGAAACCATTCTTGATTCCTCTTTAATTTAATAATAGACTGATCACCCATGATTTGAATAGGCGGGGTACCACAGGTGAGGGGAGACTTCCCCCAATGCCTCATAAGAAGCGGAATCAGTAGCACCGTAGGCAAGCAAATGGAAAATCCCAAGAGGGTGTACCTGGGATCCTATGGAAACACCAGCTCCCCCCGACGGATCGGGTCACATCGGGACCTTTTGTATCGCCCCAGGACTACCTCCTCCATCCAGTCGCCCATCCATTTTGATGACCATTCATACTGAGAGGAGCGCCCTATTGTGTTTGAAAGGTTGAGCAGGGGCTCAACATTTTATTGACTGGGCCCACATTGTAACCGCTGGTAAGCAGCAACGGTCTCACACGACTACTCCTAGAGGAATAAATTAGGCAGATTCGTCACTAGAGGCTCTTGTCGATTTTCTAGAGCATCGTTTAAGGCCGAGAAGACTTCCAGGGAAGAGATTTGATCGAAATCCAAGGACGAGCATAAAATTCAGTTGAAGTCAATACCTAAGGTGATAACCAACCATGGAAAGTATCCATCTAATGCCTGGAGGAACGCCTAAGAGAGATGGCTAAGTAAAAGAATCCCTTATAGAGGGACTTCACAAAAGGATCCCCTTTCCTCTCTTCCATCATGGCGTATCTCACTCCAACGAAGTTCAAGCCACCGGTCATCACGCCAAACCATGATAGGAAGATAGACTCTTCATATTGAACAATACTAATCCGCTATAGACATTTATTGCATCCCAGATGAAATGAGGTGCCGAGCATTCAGCAACTAGCCTGCCAGTTTGTTAGTAATTTCTACTTTGGTGCGAAGCCAGGGAAATAAGCATCCCATTTGCTCGGTGTTTGGCAAAGGGCAGATGAGAGCACCCGTGATTATATCACTCGATTTAAGACCAAGAAGCTAGAAGTGGTGGATTACAATGATCCCAATGCCATAACGGCTCTGATGAACAGATTACGACCAGGGAAGCTATTTTAGAATTAGCTAAGGAGACACCCGAGACTATGAATGAACTGTTGGACAAAGTAGGGAAGTTTATAAATGCCAAAGACGCAATGGCGGCCAAATAATCCGATAACCTTAAGCTACCAGCTAGAAACACCGTCGACAAACAAGAGGAGAAGGATAGGAAGGATGATAAACCAAGGAATTATGATGAATACATACCTCTCATAGTTGGAGTCCACCACATCCTAGAGGAAATTCGAGAAAGAAAAAACCTCAGGTGGCCAGGAAAATTGAAGATTCCAGTAAATAGGAGGGATAAAAGCAACTAGTAAGAATTCCATATGGATCACGGTCACAACACAGACAATTTTATAAATCTGAAGAATGAGATCGAGGGCTTAATTAGGAGGGGTAAGCTATCTAACTATGTGGATGGAAATGGATGATAAAATCCTGAAGAGAGTAAATCCAGGTGATGATCATAATATCCGCGTCGAAGGACGAACGACACGAAGAGGGAGATGGATGACGACCCAAATCTCCTTAAAAAACCCAAGGAAGCCATGCGTAATGTTGGCATAACATATTTTGATTATCAATTCATCGTAAGAGGGAGTGCTAGTGGGGGAGAAGACCATGCTAAAATAAAATCCTACATGAATGAGGCATAAGCCTGCGCACATACGCAGGTCAACCTTACAGCCAATTCGAACAAATGACCCCGCAAGGTGAACAAGGATAAACTGATCGTTGGGGGATTTTATACCCCCATGATGATCCTCTGGTCGTTACCATGGTCATCCAAAAAGGACGGGTGGCCAGGATCCTGGTGGAAAATGACAACTCCGTAGATGTAATATTCTACAGTTGTTACAAGAAGTTGAAGCTTCAGGATATAGAACTAACACCTTATCAATGGCCGCTAATTGGGTTTTTAAGTCAAAAGGTGTACCCACTGGGGACGGTGGAACTCGAAGTCATGGTAGGCACTTGGCCGATCAGCCAAACAGATAAAATTCGCTTCTTTGTCCTCAATAAAAATTAACTTTCAGTATACAACGTGATATTCGAAAGGATCGGCCTTAAGAAGTTTGAAGTCGTGCCGTCTATAGTACATCAATACCTGAAGTTCCCAACCCACCCACTTCGGAGTAGGAGTTATCAAAGGTAATCAGAAGGTAGTGCGTGAGTGCTATGTTATCTCAATGGACCAGGAAAAGTAGAAAAAGCTGACAAACACCTATTATATATAAACTCTTCATTCTCGAGACAAAGCGAAATTTGTCAATGGGAAGCCCGCTGAAGAGATTGAAACAGTACCACTTGACTCCGACCATCCATAACGAACGGTTCAAATCGGGTCATTCTTAAGCCCACTTTTGAAGAAAGAGATCATTAAATTTTTGTAACAACGTAAGAATGTATTCGTATGGAGCCATGAAGATATGCCCGGTATAGATCTTGACTTCATGTGCCACGAGTTAAATGTGATGGAAGGAGCCAAGCCGATCAAATCGTAACGGAGGGTTTTTTATGCCGATAAGAATCTTACCATCCAGGAAGAAATACACAAGCTGCAAAAAGCCAACTTTATCAACAACGTTGAATATCCTGAATGGTTGGCTAACGTGGTCATGGTGCGTAAGAAAAGCGATAAATGGAGGATGTGCGTCGATTTTACCGATCTGATCAAGTGAAGAGTGCGCTTTTGTTCAAACTAAAAAATTATTTAATTAAACTCAGTTTTTCAATTAAATCCTAAAACATGCATCTAGGTTTGATTGAAATCAATATGATCATGCAAGAACAGTCAATCACAAATAAAACACACAAATGAGGAAAAATTCCTCAAAGGGGAAAACCCTTTTTATTTTCACTATAATTTGTAAGAAACGGTTACACGGATTACAATGAAAATAAGAGTGACATACGAAATACCCTCAGGTGTCGGTTCCGATGTCGTCGGTTGGAATCTCCAGCAAGAACTCCAGGTGGGCAGCAATGAAGAAGAGACTACTTCTCCAAAAATTACTCCAGATGAGTAAAAATGATCCTCTTGAAGGTTTAAAGATTCACATACATATATGGGAGTGTTTATGTGAATAAAGAAGGCATGAAACCTTAAAAAGTGAAGTATGTTTTCTGGGCTATTGATCGCAAAAATCGTGTGAAAAAGACTTTGAAAACGTGTAGAAAGTTACCAGATATTTATACAAAAATCGAGGCGGCGGCGATTTTCGAACAAGATAAGCATGTCGCTCGAACAAAGGACACGTGTCGTTCAAACGAGATTGCGTGACATACCTATATCGCTCGAACAACAGTGCTATGTCGTTTGAACGAGCTCGTCGATCGAGGAACTTCGCTTTTACATTTAGAAAAAATTCTGCTTTTGTTAAAAACAAATCAGACTTCGAAAAAATATTTTCGGAAGAATTGCCAAATATTTATGCAAATATAAACAACTCCAATAAATCATTTTACCAATAATGCAAAGTGGAGTAGTGGGAACGGTTGAGCAGCACGTCGCATGTAGCATAATGCACGTGTAAAGATGATGGATGCATATATTCGAATCAAGGTCGTCATGGATGATCATATTGATGTGACGAATGTAGCGGTATCGGACATACAAACTTGATCTAGAACTAACAGAAAATTCCTAGATTCTACCCCGGACATTTATAAAATTATGTCCTTACAAATTTCCCCTTATGTCTATGCCAGTACATACATAAAAAAATCCGAATTATGCTATCAAATGACATACAAGATAATATCCCCATTAAACCCTCAAACTTTGAATACTAAATGATATGTCTCCAATCAAACTACAACATCTTCAGCTCTTCGGAAACTCCCAAAGCTTTTCTCATCGGGGTGTGCAATCCAATAATTATATTTGTACCTACACACATGAGATAAAGTAAATACCCGTGACACGCAACATCTTGAAATATAATGATATGCAAAAAATCAAAGATCAATTAAGCTTAAGAAAATCATTGATAAATCAACAAAAATTCTCCCCCATAATTCATTCTCCCCCTTTTTATGATGTTCCCAAATAGACAGATATGAGAAGCAAAAATAAATGCAAAGGGAGGGTGTCACAAAAAAAATCCTATTTTTGAATTTTTCAAAAATTTTCACACAAAATATACAACAAAGAATCACACCATGAAAGAACACAAAAATAATCAAGTCGATGATAGCGTAAATGTAGGGGTGTGATCAAATTCGATAGGAAAATCAATGCATACAAACATGACATATGTGCACGATGAATATCAGATAGTCCTAACGAATGAACTCAATATCTTCCTTAGGTGTAAAAAGATGGAAATATGAGACATTGACTCAATCAAATCAGCAAATCAAAGCTCAAAGTGATTTCCACACCAATAATGTCCAAAACGATTTAATGCTTTTTCAGGACTTTCAAGGAAGTGCAAATCCGTTTAAATTCTCCAACCAAATGTCCTCATATTTATATTTTGAATAGAGGTGATCTAAATTCTCAAACTTTGAAGAATTGATGGTGAAACCTAATGGCCCATAATTGGCATGAATTTCTTTTTATTGCCTTTAAATTTTTTCGACCCCGGATAATAAAATTTCTCAATTTTTTAGGTCCGATATAACGGCGGCTTAATCTTAAAGGATAGTGACACGACTGAAAATGTGTCTCAGAAATGCGTTCACTCTAGGCTCAAGTGCAAGCCTGCCGCTCAAGTAATAATACCAATAAGTCGGGTATCGATCCTTAGGAAAAAAGGACAACGGAGTTGTGACGACGGGAAAAGATGGAGGAATCCTAACTCTGACTCTAAAAAGAAAGGAAAAATGATTTGGTTTTGAAAATTGATTACAACTAAATGCAATTATGATATTATAAAAAGATACAAATACACTAAACTACCTAAAATATAATTGAAAAATGATTTGAAACTTTTTAACTAAGTGATGAGAAAAACAGGACGGGAATATAATCCCCCAACCCTAGTGAATTGCAGCTATAATATCAATCATAAATTTAACTGATTGATTTGACCCGAAATTTAGTACTCCCAAGCATTACGTATATGAGGTTCAAGCCCGCGCCATACTTAATCTGAGGACGAGTAAATCAGTATCGTGATAGTAACACTCGAATTGCATTTTAAATCATCACGGTTACCTAGAGGCAAACAAGATATAAAGACCAATAATTGTTATGTTTCTACGCAATACGGTCGTAATTAATCACTAAATTCAGAGGATTAATGTTAGACACATGCAATTAACACATCAGGATGGGTTCATGTATCCCGACCTTAGAAAATCTAGCCTAACATGCTAAAAATGTTTGATGTGCAGGAATTCATGATTAATCTAAAGAAAACTTATGAATTGATGTAGAATATAATTGAAAAGAGAGAATTACTCACTAATTCTTACCAAGGCAGTAACAACAGCAATGAATAAAATTGGTAATCAAATAAATTCTGAATAAAGCTTCAATCTTGGAATTAAAATGGAAATTGTATCTAAACTAGGGTTTGCTGGAAAAGAAAGGAAAAATCTATTATTCTTCCTAAAATCTCCGTCTTAAGAATGATAATAAAATGGGTTTATATACCCTAAAAGACTCCAAGAGTTTTAGCAGCACTAGGACTCTCTATTAGAGGAAAATTAGAAAATTAAAACTATGACAGCCGGACCGGTCCCCCTCCTCCCCCGGACCGGTCCCAGGGCGAACCGGTTCTTTTAATTTCTTGGCGGACCGGTCCCAAGGCGGACCGGTTCTTTTTATTTTCTTCCTTCTTCGGTTTGCCTTCGGTCCGGGGTTCTCTGGAATGTGGCAGTGCGTACCGATTCTTTTAATTTTTGGGCGGACCGGTTCTTTTAATTTCTTGGCGGACCGGTCCCCGGGCGGACCGGTTCTTTTAATTTCTGGGCGGACCGGTCCTCTCTTTATTTGACTTTTTCTTCTATCTTTGACTGCTCATAACTTTCACACCGGGACTCCGATTGAGGTGCCGTTTTTTCCAGTGTTCTTGTAGCTGAAAGATCTTCAACTTTCAAGTTGTCCCCACCTCCGAAATAAGGCTGAAAAATTATGAAAATGCCCTTTACTCCCCGTTTCTTTGTTTTCTTTCACTGTTTTGAGTTCTCTTTGGCACTAACTTGCATGAAATACCTGTAGAACACATAAGAGATACACAAAATATGAAATACTTGCCAAAAAGGGTTAGTAGCATAAATATAAGTCAAATTCAATCTATTTACACCGCACGAGGTCATAAAAATATCGAAATTAAGGGGATAAATGTGAAGAATTTATGCCTAATCAAATGCCCCTAACTTGGAAATTTGGGCGTCCCGAGCAATGTAAAAGAATCCTAGTAAGGCTTAACTCTTGAAAATCACATTTTATTGGGATAGAATACCTTTTTCGTGGGCAAGCGATTGCATTTAGCATATGCAACAAGCCTTTAAACCCCTAGGTCACCCTAGTACGAGTTGTGTCTCGTGAGGGTTTGCAAAGAATATACCCACAAAATTCGAATCAAGGAAAAATCAATATACGCAAAAATTGTATAACTTAAACTTTCCCAGAAAATAGTCATCATTAAGTCATATTTACAAGTCTCAAACCGTAGTGCGTGTGTGCGAAGCCAAAAATTTAACCACGAATTTCCACCGATTGACCATTACGTTACTTGTCCAAAAATTCGTTTTGATTTCAAATTCTCATGGAATGCTCTCTCAAACGAATCACTCGGATTGTGGCTATTCTCTCGGTATGCGTGATATAAAGAGTAAATGTAATGGAAGCAAAATCACGCATACAATTAGAAAGATGAAAATTTTATGGTGAAAGGATCTCATCAACGGATTACGGTTTTCAAATCGGGAACATTGCCTCTTATTCGCGCACTTAATATCTCTTCTTATCTTTTGGTGTATTAGCTCTCCACGCGGTAATCAATTTTGCACTTTGGACTCGGTTAGGACTTTTTCAGGTTTTAGGGTATATTGGGTAAAATTGAGAAAGGTTAAGAATTTCAGAATTGGGAAACTTTCTTATGATGTCTGTTAGTGCTTTTCTAGGATTTTGCTCATTTTTTCTTCTTTTTCTCGATTTTTTCTGTTTTTCACTTCTTTTCTTTTCTTGCTATTTTTGTTGAGCGTGTCTATTTTTTCTTGCCCCTTTATATGCACTTTTTGGACTTAAATTCTGAATTTTTTCATTTTTCACAATTTCGGGTGATTTGGATTTTTCGGGTTGTCAAATGAAAGGGACAATTTATTCGGCTCAATTGAGTGAAAAATGAGTAACGAGGGCCTACTTCATTGTCCAAAATACCAATTGCGTTACCATATGTGTTTCGAGATGAATTTAACTTGAGAGATCAATTTTGGCACGTTTTTCAAAGTAATATCACACACATCTTTCATAACCGATCAGAATGAAAGGATTGAGATCCTCGACAACTTTTTAGGTACTGAAAAGAACTTTGAGTTAACAATTAACTCGGATTGATTTAAAAACTCAAAAAAAGTGATAGGCTCGAATCTCACCGGGTTTATTAATCTCCACACTTATTCGTTAAGTCGTCAATTTTCGTCAATTTCCATATTTAGTCAATTTCGGCTTTGTGTATGTTGAATTTTACAATTTGAGACTTCAATTCGACTTTTAATGATATTTTTGAAAATTTTTAATTCCAATTTTTATTTATTTTGAATAAAAATATTTTTGGATTTTTCAAAATTTTATGATTTTTTTGGAAATTTCTGGGCATTTTGGAAAATTTGTGAAGTTTTAGAAATACGCACTTGTGACCCCCCCCCCTAACTTAGACTTTTGCATTGTCCTCAATCAAAAAGGACTAAAATCTAACTCAAAGCGAATGAAAAGTGCAGAAAAATAAAACAAACAAATATTTAAAATGCATAAAGACACTAAATGACCATAGCTCATGACTCAATAATACACTAAAAATCACCCCATACGCGTCGGGGGTGCGACGACCTCTCATCTCTCCACAAACTCACTCGACCCCACTTGCGGGGTTCGATGCTCTCCTCGTCTCTCCCGTCCTAGGATTATATTCCAACAATCGGAACAAGTTGGGACCTCGCCCATAGATAAAGGATAGACCGGGAGACTCGTCGTGACTAATTGGAAAGGGATCCTCGTGATGCTGACTCAAAGCGTGGTCTGCGTGCGCTGACTCGGAAGGAACAGCTAGGTTTCTTTCAATTTTTAAGATGCATGGGTCGGGCTCTAAGTCGGATGAACCATAACTTTTCTCCCTACTTGCCTTCGGGGCCTCTAGTGGTGTGGGTGGATTGTCACAACGAAGGAATTCATCAATTTTTTCTTTCAATTCACTTTCGTCTAAGTGACTACAAGAGTCCAATAGGGATTGGACTTCAACAGTAAGGCTCTCATCCACCGGGCCGAATTCTCTTTCAAATTCATCCATGCTCATGTCCCCTAGATCTCTCTCTCGAGTAGTGCCTACGTCCTCTCTTACTTGCTAGATCTCTAACTCCACCATTTTTCTCTCTTCTACCCCCTCTCTCTCTCTATTGCGATCCCTACACACCTCTCCCCCACTTTTCTCTCATCGTCACAACTACCACTATTACTTGATGAAATAGGGCACACACATAACATCTCTCTCTTGTGGGACCCTTTATTCTCGTGATTTTACACTAAAGAGGATCCTAAGGCGTCTCCACAATAATTCTCCTCAAAGTATTCCTCTACGATCTCATCTATGAAACTCACCGCGTGAAGATCATATTCTTCCCCTGTCTGTTGGGTGATATGGAAGATGTTGGTCTCTAAAGTCATGTTCCCAAAAGTGAGTTGCATTCGTCCATTCCGAGTATTGATGATTGCGTTAGCCGTAGCTAAGAACGGGCGCCCAAGGATGATAGGAACATGGTTGCTTGAGGTAAAGGAGGGATCCGTGTCCCAAATAACAAAATCTACCGGGAAGTAGAAGGTGTCAACTTGGACGATCACGTCCTCAATTATGCCTCGTGGAATCTTCACGGTTCGATCCGCTAGTTGGAGAGTGACCTTTATGAGCTTGAGGTCGCCCAAGTCAAGTTGCCTATAAATGGAGTAAGGGAGGATATTTACACTCTCTCCCAAATCTAGTTAGGCCTTTTCGATTTTATTTTCTCCAATGATGTAGGAAATGGAGGGTGCACCGGGATCTTTGAATTTAGGCGGGAGATCGTTAAGTAAAATGGAGCTCACGTTCTGTGCTAGAAAGACATTCTTCTTTACCTTCATCTTTCTCTTTACCGTCAACAAGTCTTTGATGACCTTTGCATAAGTTGGAATTTGCTTAATGGCATCGAGGAATGGTAAATTCACCCTTACTTGATTCAATACGTCTAGCACGTCATCACGTGGGTTTCCTTTATGTGAAGGAATCAACCTTTGAGGAAACGGTGCCGTGGTGGATGGTTTCACTACTACCTCGGGCTCACTAGTGTCATCTTTATCACTCTCATTCAAGGCGACATCTTCGGCCTCTTTCGTGCCGGGTGAAATCTCCTTGTCTTTAGGTACGTCTTGTGGAGGAGGTGACAAGTCAACTACTCTCCCACTACGTAGAGTGGTAATTGTGCTACATTGCTCAGGATGGTCATGGGGTGTCGAGCTAACACTAGTTTGACCTTGGAGAGGTCTTTGGCCTTGGGCAGGAAACTTGACCTTCTCTTGAACACTCAACGATGATTGCAAGTGTGAAATGTTCGCAGTCATGTCATTCATCATGCGCTCATCCCTAGCATTAGTTGCAGTCTGGGTATTGATAAAGTGGTTGATAGTATCCTTGAGACTTCTCCGCGGTGGAGGGATGTAAGATCCTTGAGGTGGTGGTGCTTGCACATGTCCATGCATGTGTGGAGCTTTTTAAAAGTGTTGTGGTGGAGGAGGGGCAACATATGAAGTAGGGTTCATCGCAGTATGTTGTTGCCCATAGTTAAAACCAGGATGGTTTTTCCATGAAGGGTTGTACGAATTCCCGTGCGGTGCATCGAAATTACCCTTAAAACCTCCTATACCACTAACTTTCTCTTGAAGCATTACTTTGCAGGCGAATATAGTCGGGCATTCCTTAGTTTAATGAACTGCCTCACAAATTGCATACACTTTTTTAACGGGGTTTGATATGGATCCAGCTGGTTCTTTTCCATATATCTCGCATAGGTCTCGAAATCCTTTCTCAAGGGTATCCAATCGACTGTCCGTCATAGAATTCTTATCTACGTGAAATAGGCCGGACGCCGATGGAGTGGTGGTGACTTGCCGATTTTGAGCATTAGGGTCAGATGTATCCCAGTATTGGGTAGTCTCGGCGACATACCTCAGATGAAGCTCAGCATCATGGTCGTCTATAGTTTCAACAAGTTGCTTGGAGTTAAGATTCATCCCATTATAGAGAAAAGAGATGATTTACACTGAATCAAATCCATGATGGGGGCATGAAGTAACTAACTCGTTGAAACTCTCATAACATCGATGAAATGGCTCATTTTTAGATTGTCTGAACGCTTGAATTTGAGCCTTTATGGAGATTGTTCGATGTGTTGGGAAGAATTTCTTGAGAAATCTCGATTGCAACTCGTTCCATGATGGAATCAAGCTCGGAGGTAAAGACCATAGTCAGATCTTAGCTTTATCTTTGAGAGAGAAAGGGAAGGGTGTGAGGCGGATCACCTCTTGTGTGCAGGTTTGACCATTGAGAGTATCACACACATCCTCAAATTCCCTAACATGGAGGTATGGCTTCTCAGAATCCATACCATGGTAATGAGGTAGAATCTGGATCATCCCATTTTTGAAACGGAATTGCCCGGCATTATACGGGAGTATAATGCATCCCTGAGTGACAGTGCGCTCGGGATAAAAGAATTCTCTCAGCGGGCGGTATGGGGGATCTTCCTCACCGACTGCTGCACTACCGTGTTGCGACATCTCCCTCTCTCTTAAGGACTCGATGCTCTCACTTGGTGTGCTCAAGGTGTACTTGGGAGTGTGTCCTAAGAAGGAAAATGGAGTGTTGTTTGAGATTGAGTGTGACAGTGTGGGATGTGGGATCCAGAACTGTGGGGCATTAGGAGTGTGGGGGCTATCAGGGTTATACTCAACGATTGGATTTTCGTGAATGTTGGTTGGAGTATTATGGGTTGTGGGAGTGAGTTTGCATTAATGGCTTGTGAGAGATGATGGTGAATCTTTTTGTGCTTTTTGAAATTTTTTTTATATGTTTTTGGATTTTTTGGGATTCTTGGTCAAAGCTTTTGATCGACTCGATCTAATCCTAATTCTACCTAATTCCCCAGCAACGACGCCAAAAACTTGACGGACTGAAAATGTGTCTCAAAAATGCGTTCACTCTAAGCTCAAGTGCAAGCCTATCGCTCAAGTAATAATCCCAATAAGTCGGGTATCGATCCTCAGTGAAAAAGGACAACGGAGTTGTGACGACGGGAAAAGACGGAGGAATCCTAACTCTGACTCTAAAAAGAAAGGAAAAATGATTTGGTTTTGAAAATTGATTACAACTAAATGCAATTATGATATTATAAAAAGATGCAAATACACTAAACTACCTAAAATATAATTGAAAAATGATTTGAAACTTTTTAACTAAGTGATGAGAAAAACAAGACGGGAATACAATCCCCCAACCCTAGTGAATTGCAGCTATAATATCAATCATAAATTTAACTGATTGATTTGACCCGGAATTTAGTACTCCCAAGCATTACGTATACGAGGTTCAAGCCCGCGTCATACTTAATTTGAGGACGAGTAAATCGGTATCGCGATAGTAACACTCGAATTGCATTCTAAATCATCACGGTTACCCAGAGGCAAGCGAGATATAAAGACCTACAATTGTTATGTTGCTACGCAACACGGTCGTAATTAATCACTAAATTCAGAGGATTAATGTTATACACATGCAATTAACACATCAGGATGGGTTCATGTATCCCGGCCTTAGAAAATCTAGCCTAACATGCTGAAGTTAATGAAAACAATGTTTGATGTGCAGGAATTCATGATTAATCTAAAGAAAACTTATGAATTGATGTAGAATAGAATTGAAAAGAGAGAATTACTCACTAATTCTTACCAAGGCATTAACAACAGCAATGGATAAAATTGGTAATCAAATAAATTCTGAATAAAGCTTTAATCTTGGAATTAAAATGAAAATTGTATCTAAACTAGGGTTTGCTGGAAAAGAAAGGAAAAATCTATTATTCTTCCTAAAATCTCCGTCTTAAGAATGATAATAAAATGGGTTTATATACCCTACAAGAATCCAAGAGTTTTAGAAGCACTAGGACTCTCTATTAGAGAAAAATTAGAAAATTAAAACTACGACAGCCGGACCGATCCCCCTCCTTCCCCGGATCGGTCCCAGGGTGGACCGATTCTTTTAATTTATTGGCGGACCGGTTCTTTTTATTTTCTTCCTTCTTCGGTTTGCCTTCGGTTCAGGGTTCTCTAGAATGTGGCATTACGGACCGGTTCTTTTAATTTTTGGGCGGACCGGTCCCAGGGCTAACCAATTCTTTTAATTTGTTGGCGGACCGGTTCTTTTAATTTCTGGGCGGACCGGTCCTCTCTTTATTTGACTTTTTCTTCTATCTTTGACTTCTCATAACTTTCACACCGGGACTCCGATTGAGGTGCCGTTTTTTCCAGTGTTCTTGTAGTTGAAAGATCTTCAACTTTCAAGTTGGCCCCACCTCCGGAATAAGGCTGAAAAATTACTAAAATTCCCTTTACTCCCCGTTTCTTGGTTTTCTTTCACTATTTTTAGTTCTCTTTGGCACTAACTTGCATGAAATACCTGTAGAAGACATAAGAGATACACAAAATATGAAATACGTGCCAAAAAGGGTTAGTAGCATAAATATAAGTCAAATCCAATCTATTTACACCGCACGAGATCATAAAAATACCGAAATTAAGGGGATAAATGTGAAGAATTTATGCCTAATCAGATAGATAAGAACCTTTCGTAGCCCTTCACCATTTTAAAAAAACACAATCTCACCAAACGGGTTTTTACATGCATTCCAATCTTGTCAAGTTTTATCGCATATGGTTCGTTGTATAGACAAAATTGAGATGGATACACTGAAGCCAATATGTGATAGACAAGTAGAATAATCAAATAAAACTGTGGATGTGTGTAATAAATGAGATAGGGAGCCTAACATATAGAAAGATATCACTAATCACATATCAAAGACTCCAAATAATGTAAAGCACATGGATGCAATAATGTAGCGTCTCAAATCACTATCAAACAGTCACATAAATAAATGGAATGAAATTTGTGACTCGACTATCTTAAATGCTCATCCATAAAACTTGTAAATAAAATACAAACATCTTTTTGTTCTTTTATAAAAAATTTATAAAAAGAAAATCTTTTTGGATTTTTCAAAAAATACAAAAAAGCAAACAACTAATGATACATGTTAGCAATAGGCAAAAGAGACATCATGTAAATCACCCTATGCTAGCAAACATGTCAAGACCTCAACCGGGAAGAGCGGTGGCATTTTCCAAATATGGTGACATCTTTTGAACCAACTCCATAAGATCATGTGTGGTCTTGACCAAAAACTTCACTTGCTCGCAAATATGTGCAAACTCTCTATCATTATGTGCAAGCAAAGTATCATGAAAGGGTGCATGTGCGGGGACGTGTGAAGTGGCATGATATGGCACAAAACCCAACTTATAACAAAACTCCCTAAGATGTCCTCGCTTCTTGCAGTGGGAGCAAACATAAATCGGTCTAGGAATTAATTTATCAAGAATTTTGGGATGAGCTTTCCTATACGAGCACCCATGAGACTCACTCACCAAAGTGGATATGGGCTCGGGCGCATTAAAAGTAGTGAATGCACCATCATTACCTTTTCCAACATCATTCAAAATGGGATAGGGAACTATCTTATCAACCTTCTCAGATGCGTTCTCTAACGAGTATTGGACCTCCCGTGTTTGTTAGATATTATCCTCGAGATGGGATACACGTGTCGTCAGACTAGACACCGTGTTGGTCAAGTCACATTTTTCCATTTTTATCTCATCATTCTCTTCCTTAAACTCACAAATCCGAAGACCTAGGATCCTATTTGACCTTTTTATTTCCATGGTCTCGATAAACAACTTTCTAAAAGCTTTTAGGATCACACTTTCATCTCCATTCTCATCCTCACTATCTCTTAGGGTCGCGGGCTTTATTTCCCTCTCTCCTAAGTCTAGTGGAACACTCAAATTTCTTATGCCCTGTACCATCCCACTCAAAACATCTTATCTTCTCAAGTTTTTCCTTTCTCTCTTTTACTTTCTCACAACAACTCTCTCTCTCTCTTCAAACAGTCTTAAATATTTATCTAAAGTGGTGATCCTAAGAACTAACGCTTTGTTACGCTTTTTGGTTTCAAATGAATCAGAATATAACTCAGCGTAGGTGCATTGAAGATCACTCTCGCTCTCACTTGCAGTATCCTCCCCCTCACTAACATCATTCTCACCGTCGAGGTGTCCCTGTGAAGTAGAATCATCATCGTTGTGAGGAGCACTAGAGGTACTCACATGACTAGCCGTGAATGCAATGGAGTTACACTCATGCTGTGACTAGTCTCCAGAGTCCACCGAATCGACCTCACTGTCATCACTAAGGGTAGCATTAAGGACACCTTTGCCCTTTTCTTTGGAAAGTTTGTTCAGCCTAGTAGAACACTCAAAAACTCTATGACCCTTACCGTCGCACTCATAGCATCTCTCACTTTCTTTCTTATGAGGGACTTTAAAATCTTTTTCGTTTTTCTTTTCAACCTTATTTTTCTCAAAATTCTTTTTATCTTTGAAATTACCATTTTTCTTGAATTTGAGAATTTTCTTGATTTTTTTTTTGCAAACAGAGCCAAATCATCTAAATCAAAGTCACACTCGGAATCAGACGTTTCTATCTCCCTTTTTCTAAATGACTTAACTCTCTTCCCTGTCGACCCCTCTCTCTTCCTATCATGGGCATTAAGTGCAATTCCCTTATCTTTAGGCTTGACAGATTTAGGAAACATATCAATTTCATACGTTCGTAAGTCTCCTAGAAGTTCCTATAATTTAAGCGTGTTTAAATTACCCATATAATTTAGCAGAGTGACTTTTGGGATAAAACGCTTAGGCAGTGATCTTAGAATCTTTTTAACAACTCTAGAATTAGGAATGTGTTTACCAAGATTAAAGCTAGTGTTTACAATATCAGATAACCTAGCATAAAATTCAACAAAACATTTAGTCTCAAGCATGGTGATAGTTTCAAATTGAGTTGTTAATATGTTTTATAGTCTTGATTCTTTCATTGCATTAGTTCCTTCATGGGTAAGTTGTAAAACATCCCATGCCTCTTTTGACGTGGTACACGTCATTATCCGTCGGAACTTGTCAGGTGTGAACGATCCAGAAATAGCACTTATACCCTTAGAATTAAAAGATGGCCATTTAAATTCCTCTTCAGTCCAGGCAGTCACAGATTTTAAATTAGTCATGTTATCAACAGTGAAGGAAGGAGGTGTCCACCCTCTTTCAACCAAAATCCAAACTCTTTCATCAATGGCTTTTAAAGAAGATTTCATGCGGGCTTTTTAGTAAGCATAGTTTGTCCCGTCAAAAACTGGCATTTTATTATATAATTTCTCCATTTTGAACACAGTCTTTTTCAAAAATCAAATTTTCAGAAAATTGATATCTTAGAAAAGATTTGCGGAAAATTACACGGTATAATTATGTAATTGGCTCTGATACTAATTTGAAGAGTGCGCTTTTGTTCAAATTAAGAAATTATTTAATTAAACTCAGTTTTCAATTAAATCCTAAAACATGCATCTAGGTGTGATTGAAATCAATATGATTATGCAAGAACAGTAAATCACAAACAAAACACACAAATGAGGAAAAATCCACCAATGGAGCAAAACCTTTTTATTTTCACTATATTTTGTAAAAAACGATTACACGGATTACAATGAAAATAAGAGTGACATACGAAATATCCTCAGGTGTTGGTTTCAATGTCGTTGGCTGGAATCTCCCGCAAGAACTCCAAGGGGGCAGCAATGAAGAAGAGACGGGTTGTCCACAAATTACTCCAAATGAGTAAAAACGATCCTCTTGAAGGTTTAAAGATTCACATACACATATGGGAGTGTTTATGGATTGACTAAGTCAATTACCCCTACAGTGAATGACCAAGGAGAAGTTATTGGTGTTAAAGTAGCATTAAGTGCTTTATGAATGGAAAAGAACTTCTGTCACTTGTCACACCTTCTTGCAAGGGTGGTATAATCATCCCTCATAATTGGCCAGTAGTATTCCTGAGTGGTAATTCATTAGAGCAATGTCCGACCAGCGAAATGAGCACTACATGATCCTTTATGCACCTCTCTGGTCAAATCTTCCACCTCCACTAGATGAACATAACACTATAAGGATATCATCAATCCCCTTTTATATAAAACTCCTTTGTCTAATACATACCTCGCTGCTTTATATCGGAGCTTTTGGGCCTCTTTATGATCAGGTGGTAGGGTTCCATCTTCAATATAAGATTTGATGGGGTCCATCCAGGAAGGTCCTAGATCTACATTAATGAAACTAACCATAAAGTCCTCATCAATACTCTGATTAGCCAAAATTTCTATTGGGATTATCCTTTTGAGCTCAATTCTTGTTGTTGACGCTAGTCGAGCAAGTGCATCACCTTAGGCGTTCTCTATTCTTGGGATCATGTTTATCTAGATAAATAGAAACTTGGTGATCACCTCTATGGCTTTGTCAAGATATCTGGTCATCAATTCTCCTTTGACTCTATATACACGAAGCACTTGGTTAACAACCAACCGTGAATCACTATGCATTGCTACTTACTTGGCACCTAATGAATGAGCTAAATTTCAGCCCAACTATCAAGGCTTCGTGTTCTACCTCATTGTTTGATGCCTTAAATTGAAACCTGAGAGAATACTCAATATCGATATCATCAGTAGTATTAAGTATTATACCTTCTCCACTGCCAGTAGTGTATGAATATCCATCCACGCATAGATTCCATAATGGGACATCATTATTTAAACTTTTTACTGTCAACGACCCATGCTAGAATATCTTCTTACTCTCCTCCATATATTTTTGTGACATTTCTTGAATTCTAGATGACTAGGGTTGATCGACAACAATTTCATCTTGCTTTTGAGCGGAGCTCTCCTCTTTCGAAGTCTGCTCGGCATGTAAGTTTTATTAGTCATGAACCTTTAGATAGGTGAAGTCAATAATGATGTCCGCCAAAGTTTGGCCTTTCAGTGAAGACTGTGGCTCATAGATAATGTCATATTCTCCCAGCTCCACTGCCCGGTACATCAATCTTCCTGACTTCACAGGCTTGTGCAGTGCTTGCCGAAGAGGTAGGTCAGTATACACTACTATAGTATGTGCTTGGAAATATGGTTTAATATGCCTGGAAGCCTCAATAAGTGCTAAAGAAAACTTTTCCAAATGAGGATACCTGATCTCGGCTCTGCTGAATGCTTTGCTGGTGTAATAAACTAGTCTTTGGATCCCATTATCCAATCTAACCAAAGCTGAGCTAATTACCAATTCAGAAATAGCTAAATATAAGTACAACCTTTCTCCCAAAACTAGTTGGAATAACAAATGAGGTGATCCCAGATACTTTTTTAACTCTTGGAATGCTTCTTCACATTCTTCATTCCACTCAAAAGTCTTTCCCAACACGTTAAAAAATGGTAAGCACCTGTTTGTTGCTCAAGAAACATATATGTTTAAAGTTGCCACTCTACCGGTGAGCCTTTGCACATCTTTCTTACAAATTAGTGATGACATTTAGATCAAAGATTTTATCTTTACTGGATTAGATTTAATTTCCCTCGGATTAACTATGAAGCTGAGGAACATCCCTTCTTATACTCTGAACACACACTTGGTCGGATTCAGCTTCATCTGATGCTTTTCCAACTGATTAAAAGTCTAACTGAGGTAGGGGATGTGATCTGAGGCTTTTTCACTCTTTGTTAACATATCATCCACATAAACCTCCATGTTTTTGCCTATACGCTCTTCAAAGACATTGTTCACCAACCTCTGATATGTCGCTCCAACATTTTTGAGTCCAAAGGGCATTACGTTGTAGCAATAAGTTCCTCGATTGGAGATGAAGGTTATGCTTTCCCTGTATTTAGGTTTCATCTTTATCTAGTTATAATTAACCAGAATAACCATCCATAAAGCTCAAAATCTCATGTCTTGACGTAACATCCACAAGTTGATCAATCCCGGGCAAGGGAAAATGGTCCTTTCGGCAAGCTTTATTTAAGTAAGTGAAATCCACACACATCCTCCATTTATTATTATTATTCTTGACCATTACAATGTTGGCGAACCATCTATATTTCATCTCGTGAATCTAAAGTTTCAACTTCAGATTCACTGTTAGGCTCAGTGGTTTCCACCTGGTAAGTGGTAATCTTCTTCTTCAATTCAATCAAGTTCACTTGCTCGGTTGAGGAGTAGTAACACTCTTTGTCTACCTTTTGGTCTCCTTTCATAACACCTACCCCAAAATGAGTTGGAAACTTCAAGCATTGATGAACTGTTGATGGCACAACTTCAAACTTCTTCAATCCTACCGTGACAAGGATCACATTATAGGCCGATTGAACATTTTTATCCATCACAAAGAAACGAATTTTTTCTATATGACTTCCAGGTACCTAATAACACTTCTAGCTTCATTTCTCCAAGAGGGTAAACTTTTTCACCCGAAAAACCTATTATCAATAACACTTCTGCCGAGCACCCATTATCAATCAAATTTTTGGCGATGGAAATATCTTGGATTCTGATTTGACAACCAATGAATCATTATGGGGATAAATTACCCCAAAGAAGTTGTTTTTAGAAAAGCCAATCACCAGCTTGTCTTCATTGAACTTCCTCGACTGATCATCTTCGTTTAGATTAATTCTCTTAATATAAGAGCAATCCTGGGCCTCATTCAGGAAAGCTTTTCGTTCGACGATATGATCACCTCTTCTTGTATCGTCACTTATAATTACATGACAGTTAAGTGAACCAAATTTGATCATAAGTACCTCATGTTCTGGCTACTTGGGCTTCTTCGGCAGGTCAGGATCATCCTCATAATCATCTTCATGATTTTTCTTCCTGTCATCTCTAGGGTTCAACGGATAATTCGACCTTCTTATAGCCTCTCCACTTTCACTCCGATCAATAACTTTATTGAGTTTTTCTCGGCGAATGAGGGATTATATCTCATTTTGTAAAGTGACGCGGTTATCCATTGTATGACAATGATCCTTAAGGAATTTATAATATTTGGATCTATCCTCTTATTAGGGTGTGCCCTCAACTTCTCAAGACATCGTAAATCCTTATTGTGCTCGATTTCCTATAGGATATGGTGAATGATAACACTCAATGGAGTATATATCTCATATTTTAGCTTGTCCTCTTTCTTCGGCTTCGGCTCCTTTTTTTCCTTCTTCTCGAACTTTGTATCTGGCTTTATGATTGGACTCTATTTTGCAGCCATCGCTTCCTCAACGTTCATTATTTTTCCTGCTTTCTCCATGAGTTTAACCATAGTTTTAAGAGGATCTTTGCCTAGAGTATAGTATAGTTTTTCAGGGACTAAATAAATATTAGCTGTAGCTTGATATTGCTCAATGTGGAGAACTGATCAGTTTTATCGTCATATTTAGGGTGACCACAGGAGCTTTGAACTTAGATGGAGTAGGAAAATCCACAATTGTTTGAATAAAAGGTGATCCTTTAATGAAACTCCGTTGTAAATGATTCCTTGCTTTCACTATTTCACCCAATCGATCTTCTACCCTCAGGATTGATCCTTTCCATGAAGGATTGTGCGCATCAGATTTATGCGAAGCAACTTTGCTATTCTGACCATGTGTTTGTGCTGAACTCTCCTCCTGAGAGGTCTACTCGGTGCGTACAGATCATCAGATGCTTGATCTTGATCTGACTGAAACTTCACGTTGGTCGGTCAAATATTGAGTGTTCCTGGATAATGCCCTGGGAGGGTTTCTATTTGCTCGGGCTCCCAGGCAGTCAAAGGTTGAAGCTCTACTTAGGCTTTCCAAGACACTTGGCCTTTCAGGAGAAAACGAATGGATATCATATGGTCCTGTGGACCTGAGTGATGAACTTACTCCTGGAGGTAAATCGTGTCTCCTGAAGATCTAGAATAACTATGTCTGCTGACTCTTGGAGGTGGAGGAGGGATTTCTCTTCTGGGTGAGGGAGCCAATTATTGTCGAGATAGGGATGGAGACCTAGCTTGTAGTGACTGGTCAAATTGCCTCACCGTTTTGTGTATGGACTTTGGCCCCTGGAAATGCTAACAAGGATTCCAGTTAAGTCGGTCATCATAGGCAGAGCAGATGAAATAGGCGAATTGTCGTCATTTCTGTCATTAGAATCAAGGTCAGTCATCTTGCCTTGAACAATGGTATATAAGAGTGAGAATGGTAGTTCAAAAGACGTTCCCATAAACGATGATGATCTGTTGATGTAAAAAATTAGACTTTATCCAATTTTATAATCACAGATAAAAATAGATAATTGGACTTGATTCAATTCTTATAGCTCTTCCAGTGTATCTCTTGGTCTTTCCATTCATCAGAATTCCATGGCATAAGACTTTCCATCGGGCATTGGCCCTAGTTCCAGTCAAGCACCGCCATAATCTGAAATGGAAAAAGTCATAACAACACTGCTATCATTAACATGCAGTCAACTGAAGATGCATGAGCAGTTGGCTACCTTCAGCCAGCACATCATGACTAGGCCTGCTGGCACGATTATGGAGATGATAACTCCAGCCGCCAGGGAGGGTGGATATCAAGTGATAGGGGGACCACCCCTGGCCTCACAGAAGGATGCACATTTGCAGCAGAGATAGAGAGACATTACTGATCCCACGCATCTAAGTCTAGGGAGGCAAGGTGACGCGACTCAGAAAGTGTCTCTAATGTGCGTTCTCTCTAGGATCAAGTGAAAGCCTGTCGCATTAGTAATAAACCCGGTAAGTCGGGATCGTATCCACAGGAAAATAGGACAACGGAGTTATAACGACGTTGGATAGACGAAGAAATCCTAACTTGACTATAAGAAGAAATGAAAAGATGATTTAATTTGGGAATTGGCTCTAACTAAATGCAATTTGGAAAATACTTAACTAATGGACTAATGAATGAATGGAATGCAATTACTCTAAATTACCTAACTTACTGATGATGATTAAACTAAAACTTGAACTATATGATGAAGAAAATAGGACGGGAATACAATCCCTCAACCTTAGTGTATTGCAGATATACAACTAATCGTAAATTTAAATGATTAATTAGACCCAGAATTTAGTACTCCCAAGCATTACATATATGAGGTTCAATCCTGCACCATACTTAATCAGAGGACGAGTAAATCGGTATTGCGATAGTTACACTCGAATTGTATTCTGAAGCATCCCGGTTACCCATAAGCAAACAAGATCCAAAGATCTACAATTGTCGCGTTTCTACGCAATACGATCGTAATCAAATCATTAAATTTAGAGGATTAATTTTATAAGCATGCAACTACCACATCAGGTTGAGTTCATGTATCCCGACCTTAGAAAATCTAGCCTAACATGCTGAAACTAATGAAAATGATTTTTGAATTGCAGGATATCATGATTAAACTAAGGAAGAATTGTAGAATGATGTAGCAAGAAGATTACACATAAGAAATTAACCACTAATCTTACCAAAGCACTAAAAGCTCCAATTCAAAATACTTGTAATCATAGAAATATGAACAATCTTCAATCTTGGAATTAAAATTATAATCAATCTTCAAACTAGGGTTTTACTGAAAAGAATGGAAAATTAGATAAATTCTCCGTCCTTAAAAATGATAATATCTCGGGTTTAAATTCCCTACAAGACGTCAAGAGTTTTATCTGAACTAGGACTCTCCATTAGAGGAAGAATAAAAAATCAAAATTCGACAGTCGGACCAGTCCGGTCGTCCTTCGATTCGGTCTGGCTTGAATCTGGATCGGTTCATTTATTTCTTGGCCGGATCGATTCGACACGGATCGGTTCGTTTATTTTATTTCATCTTTGATCCGTCTTTGGTCCGGGGTTCTCTGAAATTTTGTATTTCGGATCGGTCTGAATTTCCTTTGACTTTTTCTTCAATCTTTGACTGTTCATAACTTTCACACCGGGACTCCGATTGAGGTGTTGTCTCTTCCTACGTACTCATGAACTTGATATTTTCAACTTTTCTTTAGATGGCTCATCCTAATTCTGGGTAAAAATTATAACTTTTGCCCCTTTGGCTTTTCCTTCGTTTCTTTCTCTATTCTTCCGATTTCTTTCTTTCTTTATTGACATCAAATACCTGCAAATTTAGTACGAAATACCACAAACTCGGGGTACTCATTGGAATAAGTCAGTAACAAGATTATGAGATAAAATCAAATCAATTACGTTGATAGAGGTGCTAAAAGTCAAAGTAACTAAATTAAATGGATAAATTTGGAAGAATTTATGCCTAATCAAATCCCCCTAACTTAGAACTTTGCGCATCCCGAGCAATGTATAAGAATCCTAGCAAGGCTCAAGTCTTGAAAATCATTTTATTGGGATAAAATACCTTTTTCGCGGGCAAGCGATTGCATTTAGCATATGAAACAAGCCTTTAAACCCCCATGGTACCCTAGTAGGACGAGTGGTGTCTCGTGAGGGTTTGCAGAGAATATACCCACAAAATTCGACTCAAAGAAACTCAAAATACGCAAAAATTATATAATTCAAACTTTTTCAGAAAATAGTCATCATCAAGTCATGTTCAAGAGTCTCAAATCATAGTACGCGTGTGCGAAGCCAAAAATTTAACCGCAAATTTCCACCGATTGACCATTACGTTATTTATCCGAAAATTCGTTTCAATTTCAAAATCTCACGGTATGCTCTCACAAACGAATCACTCGGAATGTGGTTATTCTCTCGGTATGCGTGATAAAAAGAGTAAATATAATGGACGCAAAGTCACGCACACAAGTAGAAAGACGAAAATTTATAGTGATAGAATCTCATCAACGGAATACGGTTTTAAAAATGGGAACATTGTCTCTTATTTATCCATTCAATCTATTTTTTTATCTTTTGGTGTCTTAGCTCTCCACACGGCAACCAATTTCGCAATTTGGACTCGGTTAGGACTTTTTCGGGTTTTAAGGTGTATTGGACAACATGGAAATGGTTGGGAAATTCGGAATTGGAAAATTTTGCTTATGATGTTCCTTAGTGCTTTTCCAGGCTTTTGCTCATTTTCTTCTTCTTTTTTTTTTTTACGCTTTTTTTTCCTTGCTATTTTTGTTGAGCATATCTATATTTTTTTTCTCTCTTGCCCCTTTTTGTTGCACTTTTCGGACTTAATTCTGATTTTTTTCCATTTTTCTCAATTCCGGGCTATTTGGATTTTTCGGGTTATCAAACGAAAGGAAAAAACGAGATGAAAATTTTTCACAACTTTTTATGGCCAATATTTTGGGTAACAAACGATGGCCTACTTCATTGTCCGAGTTACTTATTAATTTACCATATGCATTTCGAGATGAACTTAATTTAGAGATTTGTAGCGCACTTTTTAAGGCAATATCACACATGTTTATCAAAATCGGTCAAAATGAAAGGATTGAGATCCTCGATGACTTTTTAGGCGCTGAAAAGAACTTTGAGTTAACAATTAACTCGGATTGATTTATAAATTTCACAAAGATGAAAGGCTCGAATCTCACCGGGTTTGTTAATCTCCACACTTATTCGTTAAGTCGTCAATTTCCGCTCAATTTCCATCTTTGGTCAATTGCGGCTTTGTGTATTTGAATTTTACAACTTGAGACTTTACACCGACTTTTAATGATATTTTTGAAAATTTTGAATTCCAATTTTTATTTATTTTGAACAAAAATATTTTTGGGTTTTTCAAAATTTTATGATTTTTTTGGAAATTTCTGGGCATTTTTGAAAATTTTTGAAGTTTTAGAAATACGCACTTGTCACCCCCCTAACTTAGACTTTTGCATTGTCCTCAATCAAAAGAATGAAAAGCTAATCAAGGCAAAATAAGAAGTGCGATAAATAAAACAAACAAATGGAGGAAATGCAGATTTTTATATAACAGGACTGTAGTACAATAACAGGACAGAGCATACAACCATGTGAACAACGGAAACAACTAAAAACTGTCACAAACCAACAAAGCTTCACTGGGGCGGTGGGTGGGAAGAGCTGGGCACTTCGAGGCCATAAGGGTCATAGAAGTAGGATGGCAATGGCTCGTTGGGATCCTCTTGGCGTCGGTACAAGTCCGCTTAGAAACGAAACATCATACTTGTATCGCGCCGGTAGTCGGTCATAAAGTTGTTGAATCTCGTCTCATGGGCCGACATACGATTAGTGAGGTCACTACCCGCCCATTCAAAATTTGGGTCATTTTCTTCTTCGGCCGACTCTTCATCCACACCCACGTCTGCCATCTCCACATCATCACCTGCTACTTCTTCTTCCTCGTCCTCACTCGAGGCAGCATCGTCCTCATCATCACTGCCTCGCCTCACCCGAAGGATGGCTAGCTATTTGGCATTCCGAGTGCGGGTTCCTTGTCCAAAGGGATCGGGAAGATGAGTACGGTCAAGCGGCACCTCAATGCTAGAATCTTTGAGAATGGAGGTAATCAGGCGTGCATATGGAAGTGGTGTTGCACCTTTCTCATCCGTGGCTGCGACGATAATGTCAGCGTATAAGGTGCGATCCAAGTTAATTGGAGTGTTGGGATCGAAGAGGTGGTATGTCAATGTGTCTTGACGGGGACGCATCACGGAATTGTTGGACGTTTGTAAAATGTTAGCACACACAATTTGGAATGTGAGGCATGTTTTCTCATTAAGTCGAACGACAGCGACAGTCTCCCCCCCCACATGCAACGTCGAGGGAAATTTGCTCCATAATCAGTTCCTTGGCTACCAGGGCGACATTCCTTGGGTATGTGTAGTCTTGAACATCGGGAACGTCATATTCGCCTAACTTGGCAGTGAGAAGGGCCAAAGAAAAAGGGATGACGGTACCATCGACATAGGCTTGGGCCTCAAATTGTCCCGTGCGAACCAGGGATCCATAGAAATATCGTACTTCGGCGGCCCAAATTTCTTCGTACGGTTCATTAAGGAAATGGCACCAACCCCTAGGCATGAAGAGTGCGGTGACGGAATTGGGCAGACCTGTCCATTGGAATGCGCGCTCCATGTGGAGTTTGCGTTCCGGACCAAAGAAACGGTTGCACCAACGCTCTTCTTGGCGGGAACGGAATTCACCATGGCTAGAGCAGAGGGTAAGATTTCAGTGGAGTTGTATTTGACAGGGGCAGATCGTTGGGCCATTATGACAAGGAGAGGTTGCTGGAAAAAAAGAGGTAGAGAAAAGAGAAGAGTGATGCAGTTGAAGGTGTGGGAGAAAATGAAGGATTTTGGTGTGTATTTATAGGTGAGGGGTGGGTAGGGTTTTGTAAATGGAGGAAAAGGGGTTTGAATGGAAAGAGGGGATGTATTTGGGAGGGAAATTAAAGGGTTGGGTATGGTGGGGCAAATTTGGAGGGAAGGGAAGGGATTCGGGAGAAGGGGGTGCACCTAGGGAAAGGGGAAAGACTGTAGAAACCAGAACGATTCGGCTATTCCAATACCGGATCGACCCGGTCCTTTTAATTTTCAAGCCTTTTAATAATCGGATCGATCCGACTATAAAAGAAACGAACTGATCCGGTCCGGATCGGTCCGACTCAAAAATAAAAGAACCGATCTGGTCCTTGCATTGAGCGGAATTTCTCCCCCTAACTTAATTTCGATCGCTCTTTTCTGAAAGTTTTCGACTCTCAGCACTGCTTCCTATCAATTTTGGCTCAAAACCCTCTCGATTCCTATGATCAACGCAATTTGACTCAATTTCCCGAAACATGTGAATTCTCTCACCTTATTGTACCCTAATCCCAGGGGCTCTCACTACTCACACGACTCTCGTCTACTATACACAAGAATTCACCCCATACGCATCAGGGGTGCGACGACCTCATTGTAGCAGCTCACTCTACCCCGTAAACGGGGTTCGACAACCAAACGGTGTCAACTTCTTCCACACACACTTCTAGATATGGCTTTAGGCGTTGTCCATTTACTTTGAATGTATTTCCCCCTTTTAAATCGTCGAACTCAACAGCTCCGTAAGGGAAAACATTCTTCACAATAAATGGGCTAGACCATCATGACTGCAACTTTCCCGGAAAGAGATGAAGCCGAGAGTTATAGAGAAGCACTTTTTATCCGGGAAGAAACTCTTTGCGTCGAATGATGTTATTGTGAGCGAGTGTCATCCTTTCTTTGGAAATTTTTGCGTTCTCATACGCATCATTGCGTATCTCTTCTAACTCATTTAATTGAAGCTTGTGAGCTTCACCCGCCTTATCCATGGCATATCTCAATTCCTTAATCGCCCAATACGCTTTGTGCTCTAATTCCACGGGAAGATGGCAAGGTTTTCCATACACAAAGAGGAAAGGGGACATGCCGAGCGGGTTTTTGTATGCGGTACGATAGGCCCATAGATAATCGTTTAATCTAAGTGACCAATCTTTTCGGGTAGGATTGACGGTCTTTTCAAGAATGTTCTTGATTTCCCGATTCGCTAGTTCGACTTGCCCATTCGTTTGTGGGAGATAAGTCGTTCCAACCTTGTGAATGATGCCATACTTTCTCATGAGCTTCTCGAATGGCCTATTGTAAAAGTACGTTCCATTATCACTAATTATTGCTTTCAAAGCACCGAAGCGGGAAAGTATGTGTTCCTATAGGAACTTAATAACCACTTTGTTTTCATTGGTCTTGGTAGCTATAGCTTCCACCCATTTAGAAATGTAGTCTACCACGACAAGGATGTATAGGAAACCAAAGGACAGGGGGAAAGGGCCCATGAAGTCAATACCCAACAATCAAAAATCTCTATAATGAGTATGGGGGGCATCATGTCTCAGTGGGTAATAGCTCCCATCCTTTGGCACCTATTGCAAGATTTACAAGCATCGTTCACATCGCGGAATATTGTGGTCCAATAGAGGCCGCATTGAAGAATTTTAGCGGCCGTCTTTTTCGTCGAAAAGTAGCCTCCACGAGCGTTCGAATGACAAAATTGGATAACTTTTGGGATCTCGTCATCCGGTACGCATTGTTGGATGAGTTGGTCGGTGCAATATTTAAACAGGAAAGGATCGGCATAGAAAAACATGCGCGACCAAGTAATAAACCTCTTCTTATCTTGCGGTGTCCAGTCGGGAGGGACGGCTCCCGGGACAAGGTAGTTCACTATATCCGCAAACCAGGGCAAAGAAGAGGTAGCAAAGAGTTTCTCATCTGGAAAGTATTCGTCTATGGGTATTGGATCACTAGGCACGTTGGACGAAAGTCATGATAAATGGTTGGCAACGACGTTTTCTACTCCTTTTTTATCTTTAATGGAGAGATTAAACTCTTGTAGGAGTAGGATCCACCTTATGAGGCACGGCTTTGCGTCTTTCTTCACAAGTAGGTATTTTAATTCCGTGTGGTCGGTGAAGCAAGTGATGGGAGAACCAATAAGGTAGGACCAAAATTTATCAAGAGCAAAGACTACCGCTAGTAACTCCTCTGTGGTAGAATAATTGAGTTGTGGTCCGATAAGAGTTCGGCTAGCATCGTAGATGACGTGAGCCTGTTTGTCTTTTCTTTGGCCCAAAACAGCCCCTATCGCATAATCGCAAGCATCACACATAAGTTCGAATGGTAAAGACCAATCCGGAACTTGCATGATGGGAGCGGACACAAGCATGGTTTTCAATTTTTCAAAAGCACTATGGCATGCTTCCGTCCACTCAAAGGAGGTGTCTTTCATGAGTAGGTTGCTTAAGGGTCTAATGATGGCGCTAAAGTCCTTAATGAACCTTCGATAAAACCCCGCGTGGCCCAAGAAGGAGCGCACATCTTTGAGCGATTTGGGTGGGGGAAGATCGGCTATGACATCTATCTTTGCTCTATTAACTTCTATCCCCTTGGATGAAACTATGTGGCCAAGAACGATTCCCTTAGTGACCACGAAATGGCATTTCTCCCAATTCAGCACTAAGTTCTTTTCCACACACCGAGCAAGTACTTTTTCCAGTTTTTCTACGCAAAGGTCGAAAGAGGTGCCAAAAACTCTGAAATCGTCCATGAACACTTCGAGTCCTCTCTCGACCATGTCGCTAAATAGACTCAACATGCACCTTTGAAAGGTCGCGGGTGCATTACACAAGCTGAATGGCATACGTTTGTAGGCAAACGTACCAAAAGGGCAAGTGAAGGTCATTTTCTCTTAGTCAAGTACATTTACCTCAATTTGGTTATATCCGGAATAACCATCAAGGAAACAATAGTAAGGGTGTCCCGCTACTCTCTCAAGCATCTGATCAATAAATGGCAGTGGGAAATGGTCTTTCCTAGTTCCCGTATTGAGTTTCCGATAATCAATGCAAACACGACACCCGGTGGTGGTACGTTGGGGAACTATCTCTCCCTTAGCATTTTCAATCACTTTAATGCCCGACTTCTTCAGGACAACTTGAATAGGGCTCACCCACTTGCTATCCGAGATTGGGTAGATGATCTCGGCATCCAATAAATTGATAATTTCGATTCTCACCACGTCTTTCATATTGGGATTTAGCCTTCTTTGCATTTCTCTCGAAGGCTTGACATCTTCTTCGATATGGATCTTTTGAGTGCAAATAAAAGGACTTATCCCTTTCGAATCAGCAACGCACCAACCAAAAGCACCTTGGTGCTTTCTCAGAATTTTTAACAATTTACCCTCCTGCTATTCGTCTAGGCTAGAGGAGACAACAACAGGAAATGTTTCATCCTCTCCTAGGTATGCATATTTAATATGAGAGGGGAGTTTCTTCAATTCGAGGGTTGGAAATTTATGACTGGAGGGAACCATGCGTGTATCCCTCGGTGGTAATTCCTCAAATCTAGAAACCCAACTTACATCTCTCGCATCCTCGTCCGATGCTCTCTCGTCAAGTAACTCTCTCAACTCCTCAACCTCCCTCTCTAATTCGGTGTACGCTCCCTCACTCTCGTGGTTCAACACTAAATAGGACCCTAAGTCATCTCCATAATAATTTTTCTCAAAGTACTCCTCTACGATCTCATCTATGAAGCTCACCGCATGAAGATTATCTTCTTCCCTCGTATGTTGGGCTATATGGAAGATGTTAGTCTCTAAGGTCATGTTTCCAAAAGTAAGTTGCATCTGCCTATTCCGAGTGTTGATAATAGCATTAGCCGTATCTAAGAATGGGCGCCCAAGAATGATGGGAACATGATTGCTCGGGGCGAAGGAAGGCTCCGTGTCCCAAATGACAAAGTCTACTAGGAAGTAGAAAGTGTCAACTTAGATGATCACGTCCTCAACTACACTTCGTGGGATCTTCACAGTTCGATTCGCTAATTAGAGAGTGATTCTTATTGGCTTAAGGTCGCCCAAATCAAGTTGCCTATAGATGGAGTAAGGGAGGATATTAACACTTGCTCCCAAGTAAAGTAAGGCTTTTTCAATTTTATTTTCTCCAATGATACAGGAAATGGTGGATGCACCGGGATCTTTGAATTTAGGCGGGAGATCATTAAGTAGAATGGAGCTCATGTTCTGTGCTAGAAAGACATTTTTCTTTACCTTCATCTTTCTCTTTATCGTCAGCAAGTCTTTGATTACTTTTGCATAAGCTGGAATTTGCTTAATGGCATCGAACAAAGGTAAATTTAGCTTTACATGCTTTAGCACGTCTAGCACTTCATCACGGGGGGTTCCTTTGTGGGAAGGAATCAACCTTTGAGGCCGCGATGGGTGGTTTCACTACTACCTCGGGCTCACTAGTGTCTTCTTTATCACTCTCATTCAATGGGACATCTTCAGCCTCTTTCGTGCCGGGCGAAATCTCCTTGTCTTTCGTTGTGTCATGTGGGGGAGGTGATAAATCAACGGCTCTCCCACTACGAAGAGTGGTCACTGCTTGACATTGCTCCTGATGTTCGATAGAGGTGGAGCTAACACTAGTTTGACCTTAGGGAGGTCTTTGGCCCTAGGCAGGAAACTTACCTTTCTCTTGTATACTCAACGATGATTGCAACTGTGAAATGTTCGCATTCATGTCGTTGATCATGCGCTCATGCCTAGCATTAGTTGCAGTCTGGGTATTGATAAATTGGTTGATCGTATCCTCGAGATTTCTCCGCGGTGGAGTGATATATGCTCCTTGAGGTGGTGGTGCTTACACAAGTCCTTGCATGTGTGGAGCTTGTTGAAAGTGTGTGGTGGAGGAGGGGAAATGTGTGAATTAGGATTCATCGTAGCATGTTGTTGTTCATAGCTAAAACCAGGGTGGTTTTTCCATAAAGGGTTGTAAGAATTCCCGTGCGGTGCACCAAAATTATCCTTGAATCCTCCTATACCACTTACTTGTTCTTGAAGCATCACTTTGTAGGCGGGTATAGTCGTGCATTCCTCAGTTGAATGACCTGCCTCACAAATCGCACACACCTTCTCGACGGGGTTTGGGATGGATCCAGTTGGTCCTCTTCCATATACCTCACGTAGGTCTCGCAGTCCTTTCTCAAGTATATTGAGTCGACTGTCCGTCATAGAATTCTTTTCTACATGAAATAGGTCGGACGTCGATGGAGTGGTAGTCACTTGACAATTTCAATTTTGAGCATTAGGGTCAGATTTATCCCAGGAATGGGTAGTCTCGATGACATACCTCAGGTGAAGATCAGCATCGTGGGCGTCTAAGTCGACAAACGGACCACTACCCATGGTTTCAACGAGTTACTTGGAATTAATGTTCAGCCTATTATGGATAAAGGAAATGATTTGCGTTTTATCAAAACTATGATGGGGAAACGAAGCAATTAACTCATTGAAACGCTCGTAGCATCGATCGAATGACTCATTCTCTAATTGTCAAAAAGTTTGAATTTGAGCCTTGATGGAATTCGTTCGATGTGGAGGAAAGAAATTCTTGAGAAATTTGGATTGTAGCTCGTTCCATGATGAAATCGAATTTGGAGGTAAAGACCATAGCCATATCTTAGCCTTATCTTTTAACGAGAATGGGAGGAGTTTAAGGGGGAGCACATCTTTTGTGCAAGTTTGATCATTGAGAGTCTCACACACCTCCTCAAATTCCATGATGTCGGCATATGGCTTTTCTGAATCCATTCCATAGTAAGTGGGAAGTATCTGGATCATCCCATTCCTAAAGAGAAATTGCCCTGCATTGTATGGGAGTAAAATGCATCCCGGAGTGACAGTGCACTCGGGATTAAGGTGTCTTTCAAAGGGCGATATGGGGCTTCTCTCTCGTCGGCGGCTGCACTACCGTGTCGTGACATATTTCTCTCACTCAAAGACTCTGTGTCCTCACTTGGTATACTCGGAGCGCACTCTGAAGTGCGTCCTAAGAAGGAAAACGGTGTGTTATTTGAGATTGAGTGTGACTGTGTGGGAGGTGGGACCCAAAATTGTGGAGCGTTAGGAGTGTGAGGGCTATCAGGGTTCAGAATTTTGCATTAACTAGCTTATGAGAGATGATGATGAATATTTTTGTGCTTTTTCAAATTTTCATATGTTTTTAGATTTTCGGAAATTTTTGGTCAAAGTTTTGGACTGCCTTAATCTAATCCTAATCCTACCTAAGTCCCTGACAACGGCGCCAAAAACTTGACGCAACTCAGAAAGTGTCTCTAATGTGCGTTCTCTCTAAGCTCAAGTGCAAGCCTGTCGCATATGTAATAAACCCAGTAAGTCGGGATCGTATCCGCAGGAAAATAGGACAACGGAGTTGTAACGATGTTGGATAGACGAAGAAATCCTAACTTGACTCTAAGAAGAAATGAAAAGATGATTTGGTTTAGGAATTGGTTACAACTAAATGTAATTCGGAAAATACTTAACTAGTGGACTAATGAATGAATGTAATGCAATTACTCTAAATTACCTAACTTACTGATGATTATTAAACTAAAACTTGAACTATATGATGAAGAAAATAGGACGGGAATACAATCCCTCAACCTTAGTGTATTGCAGATATAAAACTAATCGTAAATTTAAATGATTAATTAGACCCAGAATTTAGTACTCCCAAGCATTACATATATGAGGTTCAATCCGGCACCATACTTAATCAGAGGACGAGTAAATCGGTATTGCGATAGTTACACTCGAATTGTATTCTGAAGCATCCCGGTTACCCATAAGCAAACAAGATCCAAAGATCTACAATTGTCGCGTTTCTACGCAATACGGTCGTAATCAAATCATTAAATTTAGAGGATTAATTTTATAAGCATGCAACTACCACATCAGGTTGAGTTCATGTATCCCGACCTTAGAAAATCTAGCCTAACATGCTGAAACTAATGAAAACAATTTTTGAATTACAGGAAATCATGATTAAACTAAGGAAGAATTGTAGAATGATGTAGAAAGAAGATTAGACAAAAGAAATTAACCACTAATTTTACCAAAGCACTAAAAGCATCTGAAAAGAATTAAAATTATAATCAATCTTCAAACTAGGGTTTTACTGAAAAGAATGGAAAATTAGATAAATTCTCCGTCCTTAAAAATGATAATAACTCGGGTTTAAATACCCTACAAGACGTCAAGAGTTTTAGCTGAACTAGGACTCTCCATTAGAGGAAGAATAAAAAATCAAAATTCGATAGTCGGACCGGTCCGGTCCTCCTTCAGTTCGGTCTGGCTTGAATCTGGATCGGTTCGTTTATTTCTTGGCCAGATCTATCCAACACGGATTGGTTCATTTATTTTCTTTCAGCTTCGATCCGTCTTCGGTCTGGGGTTCTCTGGAAGTTTGTATTTCGGATCGGTCCGATCCGGATCAGTCCCAATTTCCTTTGACTTTTTCTTCAATCTTTGACTATTCATAACTTTCACATCGAGACTTCGATTGAGGTTCTGTTTCTTCTTACGTACTCGTGAACTTGATATATTCAACTTTTATTTAGATGCCCCATCCAAATTTTGGGTAAAAATTACAACTTTGCCCTTTTGACTTTTCCTTCTTTTCTTTCTCGATTCTTCCGATTTCTTCCTTTCTTTATTGACATCAAATACCTGCAAATTTAGTACAAAATACTAGAAACTCGGGGTACTCGTTGGAATAAGTCAGTAACAAGATTATGAGATAAAATCAAATCGATTACGCTGATCGAGGTTCTAAAAGTAACTAAATTAAAGGGATAAATTTGGAAGAATTTATTCCTAATCACAAGGTCAAGAGTATAAAGGTAATGAGTATGATGATGATGAAGCAGAGTATTAGCGGTTATATAAAATTTCAAGTGATATTATGTTCCCTATCCAGGCCAGTAGGGGAAACACCATAAGGACAATATAAGAAGGACATTCTCATCCTTCAAAATTTGATTGACTCAGTGAGGGTTTCTCTTTTGGCCGACTTGGCCCATCGGTGATCTTCGAGATCGACTGTCTAGGTCTCACAGCAGGGAAGCATCCAGGAGAAATAAAGGAATCCTTAACAGATGACCCTCTCATGGTCGAGACGAGGAGCAGGGAGAAGTTAGTAGTTGTGAGAGGATGGTCAGTCGAGAACTCGTCCAGTTCCAAGCCGAGAAGGAAGGGGCAGATGACAATGTTCTCTGGCCAATGGAGATAATGCCATAGTTTCTACTACCGACAAAACATGGACTAGCTATATTAAAAGACTAGAAGACAATATTGAAGATTTACTGAAGCACTGGGACCCTCTACAGAGGAGGTATATGGAAGGGTCGCAATTTATTACTAGAATTGTGAGCTACCTTACACCGACTAAGTTTAGGCTGCCGGTGGTGACACCAAAATATGATAGGAGTACCAATCTAGTCCATCATGTGGAAATGTATCAATCTACAGCAGAAATATTTTCGATGTGAGATGAGATGAGATGCAGAGCATTCTTAAGCACCCTGATCGATGCTGCGCTTTTTAGCTATATTTCTCTCACAAGAAACTCAACAGAGAACCTCAAGCTACTAGCTTAGAGGTTCATTTATAATTTTTGCTTTAGGGTTAAACCGAGGAAGAAGACCACCCACTTTCTATACGTAAATCAAGGAATGAATGAGTCCCTGAGGGACTACATTACCCGCTTCAACAAAGAGAAATTAGAAGTGGAAGATTATGACGAGAACATAGCTATGACTACTCTGATAGGAGGTTTATAAAAGGGCAAGCTCCTATGGAAGCTAGGTGAGGATCCTCAAAAGTCCATGGATGAACTCTTGGCTATGGTGGGGAGGGTCATGAACGCAGAGGAGGCCATGGCGGCCAAAGGGGAAGATTAGAGGGGAGCCAGTGGGAGTATATACCAAAAATTCAAAGTCAAAGGAGATAAGAAAAGGTCGGCGGACAATAAGCTCACTAACTACACCCCATTGACCGTTAGCCATGAGATGATCCTAAATGAAATCAAGAATGATAGGTCCTTGAGATGGCCAGATAAACTCAAAGCACCTCCTCACAAGAGGGATAAAAGTAAATGGTGTGAATTTCACTAGGACCACGACCACACCACAGGAAAATGCTTCTCTCTGAAGGATGAGATAGGGAAGATGTCGAAATAAGGGAAGATGAGGAAGTATCTGGACAAGAATGGTTCAAGGGGTGGCCAAGACGACACCTGGAAGAGAAGAAATGACAAGTGTAGACCAGATGCGCCAACAAATATAGACAATGATGCCTCGAATGATGATGACGAAGCCGACCTAGATCTCCCACCACCAATCACTGATCCCAAAGATCAACTTCATATAACCTCTCTGGGGTAAAAATGATCTACAGGGGATTGGCAGGTGGTGGAAAGGATATTACTGATAGGAAGGCCCATGTTGTAGTGGCCAAGGCACTCCCGAAGACCGAAGTGGTGAACTCGACTGCTGTTGATTCAAAATCGGGTAAAAAATAAAGTATACATTAACACTCTAGTAATTGACTTTTTAAGGTTGGACTTTAACGGTATCCTATCGCCCCACGATGACCCTCTAGTTATCATCACTAGAGTACATGTGTAAGATGTCCCTAGGATATTGGTTGATGGTGGTAGTTCAGCTGATGTGATGTTCTGGGATTGTTTCAAGGGCGTGGGATTGAGCAAGAAGAGACTTGTCCCGCATCATGAACCTCTCATTGGCTTTAGTAAGTTAAAAGTACACCCTATCAGAATTTATGAAATGGAGGTCAGTATGGGAAACGTCTGGATGAGATGTCTCACAAAGAAGATCATTTTTTTGTAATGGAAAAAAATGTTTATTCATCTTACAACATCATTATCGTACGAGTAGCCCTAAAAAAGTTTGAGGCTATGCCTTCAACTGTTACCAAATGATAAAATTCCCAACTCCTTATGGAGTAGGGGAAGTTCAGGGTGACCAAGATGAGGCACGTGAATGCTACTTCAATTTGTATGAAGAAAGAGAGGCACATAAGAGGGCTACCGCCACTTATAACAAAAACACTCTCGTCCCTAGGGATGAGATGAAGCCGAAAAGGGTGAAATCGTTGAGGAGGTAGAATCCATCGTCCTCAACGAGGATGAGCCAGAAAAAACCATCCAAGTTGGCAAAGCCTTAAAGAAGGAAATTAAAGATGAGCTGATAAAACTCCTAAGGGAGAGGCAGACCATTTTTATATGGAGTCATGAAGATATGCCGAGAATTGACCCGAAGATCCTTTGTCATAAATAAAACTTAGATATGAGAGCTAAGATAGTCAGTCAAAGGTGAAGGATCTACTCTAGGGAAAAGTACGAGGTTATAAGAGATAAGGTGAAAAAGTTAGGGAAGGCTAACTTTATCAGAGAGGTAAACTATCCCGAATGGTTAAACAATGATGTCATTGTGCCTAAACCCAATGGAAAGTGGAGGATGTGTGTTAACTTCACAAATTTGAATAAGGTATGCCCCAAAGATAACTTCCCCCTGTCGAGAATAAATCAAATTGTTGATGCCAGAACTAGGAAAGAATTGATGAGTTTTATGGATGCTTACTCAGGCTATAATCAGATATTCATGGACCCATCCGATGCTGAAAATACCTCGTTCATCATAGATAAAGGCACATACTGCTACAAGGTCATGCCCTTCGGCCTCAAGAATGTCGAGGCTACATACCAGAGGATAGTGAATAAAATGTTATAAGATCAAATAGGCAAGCCTATGGAGGTATACATTGATGACATGCTAACCAAGAGACTCAAGACCAAGACTCATATGGCCGACCTTGAGCGCACTTTCAATAAGATGGAGAGATATCCGATGAACCTAAATCCCTCAAAGTGTGTATTCGGGGTCGGAGAAGGAAAGTTTTCAGGGTTTATTCTAAATCAACGGGGGATAAAGTTTAACCTAGAAAAAATCAAAGCTTTGGTGGAGATGAAGACTCCAATAACAATAAAATACATCTAGAAGCAGACTGAACGAGTGGCAGCACTGAATAGATTCGTGTTTAGGGATACAGATAAGTGTCTGCCTTTCTTAAAGGTGTTAAGATAGGCTTTCTAGTGGAATTATGAGTGTAAGAGAGCCTTTTAGGAGTTAACGGCTTACCTCGATTCCCTATATTTATTGTCTTGGTCTATATAGAGAGAAAAGTTGTATTTATATCTGGTCATATCTGAGTCTATAATCAGCACAACAATTATAAGAGATGATGAAGGTGTCCAAAAGCAGTCTATTTTAACAGTAAGGCCCTTCAAAGGGCCGAGAAATGCTATCCAGCGATGGAAAAATTATCTTACACTTTGATTCACATATTAAGGAAGATGAAAACCTACTTCTAAACTTACACAAAGGTCTCCCTTACTAACTCCGCTCTCAGACAGGTCCCCCATAAACTCGAGAAATCGAGTAGGTTGATCTCTTGATCGATAGAGTTAGGGGAATACGACATTATTAACCAACTGAGAACAGCTATCAAAGGACACGCTTTTGCAGATTTTGTAGTGGAGTTCACCTGGGATGAGGCCGATAATGATGATTTTGCAGATCCAGTTAATGACCCAGAGCAAGCAAGTCCTAACTCGGTTGGGGCCGAGATGAGTAATTCAAAATCTATTGTAGCCGAGAATTAAGAAAAAAAGTCTCTGGTCAAGTTTGGAGTCTTAGAAAAGGGTATCTTCCCTAGAGAAGGTAGATTTTGGAGCCTTTTTGTTCTTGGCTCTTTATATGAGGCGGGGAGTGGAGCCTTCCAGATAATTTTGGCGTTAGACAAAACTGATATAGTCACTTTGAGATTCAACTTCAAGGCATCCAATAATGAATTTGAGTATGAAGCTCTACTGGATGGTCTCTCCCTCACCAAAGCACTAAACGTCGGCCAGTTGTTGGTTCACAATTACTCCAGGATGGTACTAAATCAAATCCTAGGAGTATATAAAGCAAAAGAAGAGAGGATAGCCAGATACCTAGCCATGGTAAAAGAAATGGTAATGAACTTCAATAAAGTGAAGCTGAAAAGGATCCCTCGACTAGATAATATCCGAGTTGATGCCTTAGCGAGATTAGCGTCAGCAACCAGAAAATATATTAGAAGGTTGGTGCTTACGAAGATCTTGCGTCGACCGACCATTGAGGCGGATGACAACACAATGGGGTTCTTCTTGAACCTATAGATAGGTGAATCTTGGATGGATCCTCTCACTTGATATATAATGGATGGTGAATTTCCTGAATCAACGCTGGAAAGGAAGAAACTGAGGTATAAGGAAACTAAGTTCTCAATCATTGGAGATGTTTTATATAAGAAAGGATTCCTCCTCACTCTGCTCCGATGTTTCCATCCGATAAAGGTAGAATACATCTTGAAAGATATGCATGAGGATTTTTTCTCCAATCATATAAGAGGGAGATCTTTGGCGAAGCGGGTAGTCACACAGGGGTATTCGTGGTCAACCTTGTCTAGGGATACGACCAATTATGTAAAGAGACGTGACAAATGCTAGAGGTATGCCAGCATCCCTCATCAGCCTCATCACCCTCTGTCATATATTAACTCTATGTGGATGTTTTCTATTTAGGGAATTGATTTGGTAGGACACCTGCCCAGGGCAACCTACAACTACAGGTATCTTATTGTGGCGGTTGACTATTTCTCTAAATAAGTTGAGGCAGAGGCCATGATAACCATAACTGAGATGAATACCTTCAAATTCATTTGGAGGAACATCATTTATATATATGGTCTACCCCACACCCTGATCTCGGATAATGGAAAATAGTTCAAAAACTCATCTTTGGAAGCCTATTGTAAGAGGGTCGACATCAAGAAGTTTTATTCTGCTCCAGGCTGACCTTAAGCGAATGGGAAAATGGAGGTAACTAACAGAACTATATTGGATGGGATCGAAAAGAAATTATAAGACACCAAGGGTCTTCGAACTAAAGAAGTGCATGCCGTCCTGTGGGCCTACAGGACGATAGATAGAATGCAAACATGCAAGACCCCTTTCATGCTTATTTATGGCTCATATGCAGTGATACCTGTAGAGATCGACCTACCAAGTCATAGAGTTTAGACATATAACCCAAAAGAAAATACTGGCAAGCGAAGGTTGGATTTGGACCTCATTGAAAAAAGGAGAGAGGAGAAAAGATCCGACATACTGCCTATTAACAAAGGATTATTAGGTTCTACAACAAAAGGGTGAAGGCTAGGACATTAGCCGTGGGAGACTTAGTTTTGAAGAAGGTTTGGCAAAAGTCGAATAAGGTCCAATTAAATTGGCATGGACCCTACAAGGTTACTGAAGAAGTAGTTCCTGGAACATATCGACTCAAAAAGTTGGAGGGAGAGTCATTCTCCAACCCTTGGAATGCTGATCATTTAAAGAAATATTATCAATAGGACATTGTAAAAGTTTTCTTTTATCATTGTATCATTGTACGAGACGTGTATTGAAAAAAATTAATGAACGAAAACTTGCAAGTGTCCTCTCCTATTGTTATTGTATGAATTAATGAAAGTAATTAAAATTGTATGTTTCAACTCGTCCTAAGCTACATAACATCACCCATGTGGGGCAATAGCATTAACTCACTCTCGATGACATGACAATATGGATGGGGTTGACCCTGTCCATAGATTATCAATAACACCAAGAAGAGGGGAACATTGTTATAACATCATCTTTGATGGTGGAAAACACAATGTTTATCTCAACATCATTATATTGATAAAAACTCTCTCGACCGAGACAACAGTGTGGGACGAGGTGCCACTCTTCCATACACTCAAAATGATGAGAGGGGACTTATGATTAAACACTGTAATTTGGTGGATTCAAATTCAAAAATCATTTAATTATGGTTGATACAAACTCTCTCGGATGAGATGACAATGTAGGGCGTGGCGTCACACATCCACACACTCTCAAAATGACGAGAGGGGACTTATGATTAAACACCATAATTTGATGAATTCAAATTCAAAAATCATTTAATTATGGTTAATAAAAACTCTCTCGACCGAGACGACAGTGTAGGACGAGACGATGCTCATCCATACATTCTCAAAACGACGTGAGGGGACTTGTATTAAACACCATTAATTTGTGGGTTCAAATTTCAAAAATCATTTACCTGGGTACGCTCATCTTTTCCAAGGATGAGAGGAGATTTAAGAAGCACATCATTAACTTGATGATCTCAGATTAAAAACCATTTTGAAAAGGACAGGACCCCCCAATTTTTATAAATCTTATCAAATTTTATTTCCTTTTATAGAAAGATGCGGAAGCGATAAGATGATGGTTCAAATTAAAACAACTTAACAAAATTTTAATTTCTATTAAAATTAAAATTAAATCAAATGAAATAAGATTTAAAACACACACACAATTTGATTTCACTTAAACACAATTAATTTACTCCAACTCCTAGAAATTTGCCTGAGTCATATTTTTCATTTTTAACAAATTAGGCCAAACCAATTTTATCCAATTATATTAAATGACTTGAATTAAATTAACTAAACATTACCCAATATTTAATTTAGCACCAAATTAAACCTGTAGTGATTAAAACCAAATTTTATCTTGACTTACCTAAGCATGCGTTATAGTTGAGTATAGCAAGATAAAATAAACAATAAATCACTATGCCGCGATGTACGAGGAAAAACCCACAACGGGAAAAAACCTCGAACGGACCTAGCCTTAAGTCCACTAAGTATGGATTTACAAATCACAAGACAGAAAGACTTACAACACTCCACTTGATCCCTCTCAAGCCCCAACGCTTCTTCTTGTAAACACCTCCGCCTAGTAGACAACCCCGAAGCTCCATCGGAATCTTGGCCTTCACCAATGAGATATAGGTACACCGTTAACCACACATGGTGCCTTTCATTACATGAGAATGCCGCAGAAAAACAAACTCTTATTCTTTATGGGATTTAGAAGCAAACCCAAACTTCTCTTCAAACAGATATAGAGATAAACCGGTGCCAAACACTCCAACAAAGTATATATATATATATATATATATATATATATATATATAGAACTTGGATTAAAAAAACTTTGGGTGTAAACAAGTGTTTAAAAGAGTTTTTCTTGAAGAATTGAACACTCAAAAACAATGAACTTTTTCCCTTTGAATATTGCTCTCAAAAACTCTCTTTGAGATGGACAGAAGCGAAAAAGTTAAACCAAAAAGGTTGGTTTCCGCACTATTAAGTTCTGTCAAAAGTTAGTGGGATAAAGGAGTGGGAAACATGGGAAAAACTGCTCAAAACTGCCAAATACCTATTCCCGCCAAATCTCGTTCGAACGAGATTTTCGTTTGAACGAAGTCTCATTCGAACGATCCTTCTAACGAAGTTCTAGTGTGAACTCGTTAGAAATCTCGTTGGAAATCTCGTTCGAACAGCCATCTCATTCGAACGACATTTCGAACGAAGTTCCAGTGGCCAATATGGGAACTCGTTGGCAAACTCGTTCGAATGAGATTATGGTTCAAACGACAAACTCGTTCAAATGACATTACGGTTCAAACGACAAACTCGTTTGAACAACAATTCGAACGAACTTCCAGAAAGTTTGAAAAATTCGATTTTTAGCCTAGAAACTTTATAAACTGTATTTTAAAGTTTTAATAAAATCTTTCTAAAATTAAACCATAGTTTTAAATAACCATACACCCAATATAAATTGTTCCAAGCTCCTATATATATATATTAAAATGCATTCATACCTTAGGAGTAAACGAAACATTGTTGATGACGTAGAAACGAGGCACTTTAAACTCGGGATTTTGATGAAGCTTTAAACTTGGCCGCTACGTCTTCAACTTTAGTACGTCATAGGCTTGAAGGATGATCAATAACTCTATCCTATGACTCAAATGTTTTTGTCCGAAATTGAGCCAAAACTACAAAGGACTCAATTGGAAATTTGTGTCCCTACAAATCTCCCCCTTTGGCTATTCCGGGACAAAAACAAACAAAAATCCTAAAGGGCCGTCAAGCTTGACTAGACTGACAAAAGTCCCACCCAAAATAAAATTACAATGCTTGACTCAAACAACCCAAGGATTAAAATCTTTACTGGTGAAAGTTGCCACTTAGAATATAATTCATGCACACTTAAGCAAACACATTAAACGCATAGGGAATATCAAAATATTAAAGACACTTAAAGTAATTAATCCCCCTAGATTATTTCTCCCCTTTATCAAACAAAGAACCTACTTAGAAAGACGTCTCCCCCTAAGCTAAATCTCCCCCAAACTAAGATACGATTATAATAGGATTAGATACCATTTCTCCCCCTATCATTCTCCCCCTTTTTGTTCAGGAATAGACAAAGGTTGAGAATTGAAACGTAACTTTTCTCCCCCAATAAAAGCATATGCACCCTCTAAACTAAACAAGGGATAAATGGAATGGAATAACAAGCTAAACATGCATTAGTGCATAAAGAGATGAGAAAATTAAAGTACATAGGGAACAAAATCATAACTAATCCAATAAATAATAACGGA
Organism: Sambucus nigra; assembly: GCA_949130495.1. Taxonomy (NCBI): domain Eukaryota; kingdom Viridiplantae; phylum Streptophyta; class Magnoliopsida; order Dipsacales; family Adoxaceae; genus Sambucus; species Sambucus nigra. The sequence goes on from OX422216.1 coordinate 23,596,174, forward strand.
TACCAACTAGGATGCAAGAAACAGATACCAATATGATACATAAGCATTAATCATGTGATACCAACAAAGAATGCAACAAGATGGATACCAATTATGAATTAAAGTATAGATGGACTAGAAATCAAGGCAAAGACCAAATAAAAACATATCAAATATATGTATACATAATAAATACCAAATAGACTCAAGTACACATATATAGATATTGTAGAGGGGGCTTGAAGGTAATCCTGAGATTAGAGATAATTACTTAATTTACAAAAGTGTTTGAGATTAAGCAACCAAAGCATCTCAAGCGTGGCAGCTCAAGCGTGGCAACTCAAGCGCGGCAACTCAACAAGGTAGCTTGGCTTAGCAACTCATACTTTAGCTTGTTGTATTAGTCATATTATATTTCTGTTTAAGTTGATTGTAAGCTATAACGGTTCTAATGTTGTAATGAGAGTAATAACGAATTTGTGCGAGGTCAAACGGTACTTGCGAGAGATCAGGCTTGGCAGGGCCTGGGAGAGCTTTCATGCTCTATCGAATGACCTCGCCGTGGGAACTTTAGAGGGACCTGGTTTGGAGGATTGAGAAATGAGGCACCGTTGGGAGATTGTCCTGACCATCTTAAATACACCTAGTAAAACATCGAAGGACCCTGACCGTGGAACCACGGATGGAGAAGCCTTGAGTTCCATTGAGCGTTGAGTTATGAACCAAGCAACCTTCTACTTAATGTCACATCTACTGTAGGTGATGTCACTAGCCAGCTAAACAATGTCAGACCTGCACTTGAGTAAACCACCATGGTATTTGGGGATGTCAGGCAGTTGGTGACCTACCTCTGCGACAACAGCCCCTGACACACAGTGGTTAGGTAAAAGGCATGTCTTGGCATTTAATGTTTATGACGTGGAGACAACTAGTGCATCAGGCATTTAATGTTGTGACATAAAGTATGAGGGATGTCTTTCATAGTCTTAAATGACTGAATTGCCTCGGGGGTGGTGTGAGGGGCTATTTAAGGACCTCAGCCACCTTTGAGGAGAGGATGATCTTTTGAGAGTTGAGGAGTTATTTCTAGAGAGAATACACATCAGAGAGAGTTATTGCAAAGCAGAGGGGTTTACTCACTCACCGTTGTTATTTATTACGAAGCTTTTAATACTTGACAGAGATTCTTGAGGTTTTTTGGTGTGTTTATACCTGCCTACCGAGGTGTATCTAGGATGCTTACTTCTATCTCCCTCTAGCTAAGTTACTTCTAAGTTTCATTACTACTTTCTGATTTATACACGAGAGATTAGAGAGTTTAAACTGGGCTCATCTTCATTGGGTTTGTGTTTGTATGTCCTATCATTAATCCAAGGTCCTGTGCTAATTAACTTATCATTGACATACTCAAATAGGGGTTACGCCTCCATCTATAATCTAAAGTACCCTCTTACAGATATAAACACACAAATGACACAAAATAAGAAAAGCTTTTCACACTCGTATGGCAAAAATGTGTCATATAGAAACGGAAATGTTAGGGTGTGAACTAGCAACAATTAAATTTAGACCCAATCACTTAAAAACATGTTCACGGAGATCTCAATTGAGTACAAACTTCATCACATTTGAATATAACCTCATGTGACAATATAGATTGAACTCAATGAACAAACATACAAAATGCATACAAGCCTAACATGTTAATAATTCTATAAACCAATAGAGTCATGACATTGAAAGTACCACTAGGATAAACGGACATTGTGCAAACCGTTGATATACCATCCAATCTCCCTCAATAAGAATATATTATTCTTTTGAATGATAATATCAATGAAACATAGGCATTGGCAAATATTCTCTTTTAATGCCATTATTCTGTTTTTAGGCCTTTGGACCACGTATTTCTTTTAGGTACAAACAAACGGTGGCTTACTATTCGCAAAGGATAATAAATCCTTTCGGAGCCCTTCCCCATGCACATTTATATTTATTATTTTTTATATCTCGCACATATCTCACGTGCAACGGATTTTAACATGCACTAGTCCTCCTAGGTCACAAATATGTAGATGAGAATATTGCTAGAAGAACACCTCACAAAGATAAAATATACATATGAAGTTAAATTTCAAATGAGCTCGTGCATATGTGAATAGAGGCATATAAAAATAGAATCCATTTAAACAACACAAAATCCAACTACTCCATGTAAGCATGGTAAAGAACATAATAAGGATTGACAATCTAAACCAAAAGTTCTAGCCACATCAGAGCGTAAAAGATGGGATTCAAACACAAGTATATGCCACATAAAGTGTGTCAAACTATAATACACACAAAATAAAAATCTTTTTAAGTTTTTGAAATTTTTGACCAAAAAAAATATATACTCAAAAGGCAAACAAAACTCATTTGTATTTTTCATTAATCCTAAATTATCAAAAAGATGAAACACAAATGATAAACAAAAATCTTTTTGTATTTTTCGTTTAATGCAAACAAAAATGAAAGAAATATAATACAAAAGATAAACAAGTCATGATTTTTAGCATAAGATATGAAATAAAGCAATGACTAGAAAATGACTAAACAAGCATACACTTAGCATGGGTGATATAACATGAAACACAAAGCTAAAGTATGCAAAGAAAACTAACACATTCAACCTTTAGATTTTGCAAGGGAGGAAGCATGTCAAAGTAAATGAGAATCAAATACCCTATCTTGTAAAGCTACCAAGTCGGATCTCCTAACCCAAACTAATGATGAGTGACTATCTTGAGGTGTAGGAATCTTGACTACCTTGGTTTCTTTACGGTGGGATTTTCTAGGAACTCGTTTAAGATCAAAAAAAAATTTCCTACGATGAACTTTTCGACCACAATGAGCACAAGTAAAACACGTCGAAAATTGGGACCTAAGGATTGATTTCGAAAGGCATTCCTAGGTGATTCTCTTAAAACATTGGTTTTGGCTTTTTGAGTTGATTCATTACAAGTATCGAAGCCTAAACCTTAAGTGTCAGTTTTTATTTGGACCGTGCCTAAGATTTTATCAAGTTTTTTGGACCTACACTCCAAATCAAATTTGACATTACTAGAGTCTTTTAATTGTTCTTCTAATTCTAAAATTCTAGACTCTAACAAACCATTTCTCTCTTCAAACTCGAGAATCTCCTTTTTCAAGGATTCCATTAAACCCCTAAGGTTGTCTCTCTCGCCTTCTATATATTCTAGCTTCTCTCAAAGAGATCTCTCTAGTGTCCTAAGGTCTTCCACTAACGTACTATCATCAACCACCTTGACATGCTCTCTTAAACTTTCTTCTAACTTCAAATTAGCCCTTTTTAATTTAATAGATTCTTCATAAAGTTCTTGAAAAGCATTTTGAAGTTCACTCACATTAACCTCTTCTTCATTTTCACTCTCTCTTTCTTATTCACTACCATAAAAAATAAGGGAGTCATAAACTATGACCTTGGAAGTGTCATGTGTTAAAGTTTCATCAATAGACGAGTTCTCACTATCACTCACATGACTAGCCATAAAAGCCACAAAGTTGGGCTTAGTGGGGGAATCGAGTCCCTCTTCATTATCACTATCACTAAGGGTTGCATTAAACGCAATTGGTTTCTTAACATCTCTCCTTAGTTTAGTGGGACAATCAAAAGCCCTATGGCCATACCCCTCACAACCAAAACATTTTTCGGACTCATCCCTATTTACATTTTCTTTAGAAGTTTTAGGGATTCTCTCGGCTTTTTCATGCTTAGAAGTTTCAAATTTCTTAAAGTCATTTTTAAATTTATCTTTGTTAATTTTAATAAACCTTCGAAATTTCCTAGCAAACAAGGCCATATCTTCCAAGTCACTATCACTCTCGCTCTCTACTACTTTTTTTCCTCTTTCTAATCTTTTAAAGCAATGACCTTTTCAATTTTATTTTCGGTTTTAGAGGGAAACATGTATAGTTCATAGGTTTGTAAATCACCTACGAGCTCTTCTAATTTCATAGAGGCTAAAGTTGGTAAAGAATTTAAAACGGTCACTTTTGGAGTAAATCCATCGAGTAGGGACCTTAAAATTTTCTTTACAACTCGGTTGTCGGGTATTTTTTCTCCCAAGTTAAAAGATGAATTAACAATATCGAAAAGTCTATCATAAAATTCATCAAAAGTTTCGTTTTCGTTTATTTTGATGGTTTCAAATTGAGTGGTGAGGTTTTGGAGTTTCGAAGCTTTAACAACACTTGTACCCTCATGAGTGAGTTGCAAAATATCCCATGCTTCTTTAGCAATCTCACACGTCATAATGCATCGGAATTCATCCAGTGTGACAGCGCTAAACAAGGCGTTTAAACCTCAGGAATTAAAATTTGAAAGCTTAAACTCATTCTCACTCCATCTATCGGCCGATTTGGGAACACGTTCATTATGCACTAAATGAGTTGGTGGAGACCACCCGTTAACTATAGATAACCAAACCCTCTCATCGATCGATTTAAGTGCCGATTTCATTTGCGCTTTCCAATACGCGTAATTAGAACCATCAAAAATAGAAATTTTTGAGAATGGGGAAAATTTCATTTCAGCCAAAAATATTTAAAGTATCTTAACGAAATAATTTATCACTTTGGCTCTGATACCAATTGAAAAGGACATGACCCCCCAATTTTTATAAATCTTATTAAAAATTATTTCCTTTTGTAGAAAGATGCGGAAGCGATAAGATAATGCTTCAAATTAAAACAACTTAACAAAATTTTAATTTCTATTCAAATTAAAATTAAATCAAGTGAAATAAAATTTAAAACACACACAATTTGATTTCACTTAAACACAATTAATTTACTCCAAGTCCTAGAAATTTGCCTAAGTCATATTTTTCATTTTTAACAAATTAGGACAAACCAATTTTATCCAATTATATTAAATGACTTGAATTAAATTAACTAAACATTACCCAATATTTAATTTAGCACCAAATTAAACCTGTAGTGATTAAAACCAAATTTTATCTTGAATTACCTAAGCATGCGTTCTAGTTGAGTATAACAAGATAAAATAAACAATAAATCACTACGCCGCGATGTACGAGGAAAAACCCACAACAAGAAAAAACCTCGGACGGCCCTAGCCTTAAGTTCACTAATTATGGATTTACAAATTACAAGATAGAAATACTTACAACACTCAACTCGATCCCTCTCAAGCCCCGGCGCTTCTTTTTCTAAACACCTCCGCCTAGTAGACAACCCCGGAGCTCCGCCGGAATCTTGGCATTCACCAATGAGACATAGGTACATCGTCAACCACACATGGTGCCTTTCACCACATGAGAATGCCGCAACAAAACAAGCTCTTCTTCTTTATGGTATTTAGAAGCAAACACAAACTTCTCTTCAAACAGATGTAGAGATTAACCGGTGCCAAACACTCCAAGCAAAGCAAAGTATATATATATATATATATATATATATGTAGAGAGAGAGAGAGAGAGAGAGAACTTGGATTAACCAAACTTTGGGTGTAAACAAGTGTTTAAAAGATTTTTTCTTGAAGAATTGAACATTAAAAAACAATGAACTTTTTCCCTTTGAATATTGCTCTCAAAAACTCTCTTTGGGATGGAAATAAGTGAAAAAATTAAACCAAAAAGGTTGGTTCCTGCACTATTAGGTTCTGTCAAAAGTTAGTGGGGTAAAGGAGTGGGAAACATGGGAAAAACTACTCAAAACTGCCAAATACCCGTTCCCACCAAATCTCGTTCGAACGATCCTTCTAACAAAGTTCCAGTGTGAACTCGTTAGAAATGTCGTTGGAAATCTCATTCGAACATCCATCTCGTTCGAACGAAGTTCCAGTGGCCAATATGGGAACTCGTTGGCAAACTCGTTCGAACGACATTGTGGTTCGAATGACAAACTCGTTCGAACGACATTTCGAACAAACTTCCAGAAAGTTTGAAAATTTTGATTTTTAGCCTAGAAATTTTATAAACTTGATTTTAAAGTTTTAATAAAATCTTTCTAAAATTAAACCACAGTTTTAAATAACCGTATACCCAATATAAATTTCTCCAAGCTCCTATATATATATATATTAAAATGCATTCATACCTTAGGAGTAAACGAAACATTGTTGATGACGTAGAAACGAGGCACTTTAAACTCGGCATTTTGATGAAGCTTTAAACTTGGAGGCTACGTCTTCAACTTTAGTACGTCATAGGCTTGAAGGATGATCAATAACTCTATCCTATGACTCAAACGTTTTTGTCTGGAATTGCGCCAAAACTACAAAGGACTCAATTAGAAATATATGTCCTTACACATTTCATTATGGTTACTTGATAAACATCATTAGCTTTCTGTTTAACAAACAAGTAGTGTAAAGTCAAGACAAGAAAACGTGACAAAGTAATAGGAGATAACAGAAACAAATGATACAAGCATTTGTCATTTAGGGATCTAAGCAAATTCTCCCCACAAAGCAATTAGAAACAAGGTTACATACGTAAGATTAAACCATCAGAATTCAAAAAACAAAAAAAGTAATTGTTCAATATTACATCAGATAAGGGGCATCAGGCCACATGAGACCGCCATAATGAAGAAGAAGGATTTAAGGTGCTTGGTTTTCCTCGAACTCCACTTGAGCCTACCCATCAGCAGTGTTATCTTTCTTAACCTCAACATTGTCTTCATTCTAGGCTTGTGTTGTCTCACCCTCGTCCCCAACTAGCTCAACGTTACCTTCATCAGCTATTGCTTGGATGGTCGGCTTAGGTTATGCCACCCTCTCAACCTCGTCTAAGGAAATAAGGACTAAGGGATCAGAGAAGTTAAAGGATTCAATCTGTGAAGCTAAGTGTGAGAAGTTAGGGAACTTGAGGGTTGGGATCCCCTCTCAAGGTACTGCATACTATACCCCAAGAACTCCTATGACAATTTGAAGTCCTCAACGACATTTTTCTCGGTTTCTTCCAATTCCTTATCAATAATAGCCTTTATATTCTCCTTCTCCTCGGACGTCTGCTTATCGGCCTGTTCCTTTAGTGCATTTGCATGGTCGGTATTCAATTTATTAATGGCCTCAATATGCTCCCTATTCAACTTTTCTATCGTCGTCTTATGGGATGAGATTTATTTTTTCAAATTCTTCTCATTTTTTATGGCCGCTCTGGCCTGCCGAATCTCATGATGTTTTTTAACTACCCAATGGTGGACCTTATTTATAGCCAGAAGAGTCTGCAAAAAATATGAGGCATCAGTATAAAATGATACTACACATCAACAAAAATCAAAATAAAGGTGCAAGGGTCTACCTGAACAACTCTATGCAAGCTAAAGTCATTCAAAAGGTTAACGTCCATAGATTCTAAGAAAAGATCATCCGCCGATGGTGTTATGGAATCCATCACTTCAAAAGGTTTCTTCTTATTGACAATAAGGGGCCTAGGGCTGATGGACAGATTGGCTAGACGAGCTGAGAGGGAATCCTCGATTGAGAAAGGTATTGCTTGAGTCGATTGAGTCTTGGATGAGTTGTCCTTATGCTTCTTATATTGATGGGAAGTGTAAAGATCCTCACAGACATCTCTCATTCTTTTTTACCCATCGGCTTGGGTACGGTTGACGGCATTGTACTTCTTTGTCTAAGGTGGGGGCACAGTCGTCTTCCCCACTAGCTTTAACATGCATGCAAGGATGGGAGCAGCCATTCTCCACATGACTTCAGGAGTATTGGGTGGATGATATGCAAAGTAAAGCCGAAGTAGGTAACCAAACCAAATTAAATACAACACAACAGTTGACAAGAAAAATACTTACATAATTTAGATAGGGGTCCACCCCCAAACCTTTCTGCTCCAAGAAGTAGGGGGTCCTCAATTGCTCAAACTGTATGAGACCCCATCCTTACCCTCTTTCTTAACCTTCTTCACATCCTTGGAGGAATCAATGCTCAGGCTCATATCTAATTTGGCTGATATATGAGCTTTTGTCCATCTATAAGGAACCCTGGGCTCTGAGGTACTACTACAGGGAGCATCTGGGCCAAGTCCCCAAGCTCTAGGAATGAAGAAATAATGAGGCTTCCAATTATGGTTATAAGTATGTTTTATAAGAAAAACTTTCTTTGTTGGTTTCCTGGCTATGAGATGATAGTAGACAGGCTGAGTTTTTAGAAATGAGAGTGTATAGAATCCCATTAAGATGCTGACTAGAAGGTGGGTATGATGAACTAACTTCTACAGATAAATAAAGCAGAGAATATTCCTCCAGGCATTGGGTAAAAGTTGAGAAAGGTCGAGACCTAAGCTTGTAAGAATAACTCGTATAGTTGGGTACATAAGTGGCCTAAAGTCGACCTTAAACATATGCTCGGAGACATAAATCTCGCCCTCTCGACCCTAAAATGATCTCTCATCCTCAGAAGGTACCCTCATGGTGATAGAGGGTCCTATGCCATAAAGATGTCTCCACACCAAAAGATCTAATACTGTGGCTGAGATAATAAAATATTCAGCAAAAAAGTGTCAAGTGTATCCTCGGCTGCATCATCATGGTCTCGATTTTCAGTCGGGATATTACTTGGAGCACTATGAGTGAATTGATTAAAACGATCGATAACGGGACTGGCATGACAGGGGAAGGAATTACAACTTTAACCTTTAGCTCGTCCGAACCAGAGATGATTCGTAGAGAGGAGTCTGAATAATTGGAAGACTCAGAATGTTGAGAAGACGAAGCTCAATAAGAGACTTTTGCCTCTTCAGACCAATTAGAATCGAGTCTCATAGCTTCATCATAAGAGTCCACACTCTCGACGGTGTAAGAGATAGACGTATTATCGTCTGCAGAGGCAGATGACTCAAAGATCGAGTCACTATGTTCTACAACAGGGGGCGTATGACAATTAAACCAATATGACAAATTGAATGTGTAGGGAAGGCCTCGTCTTTGCTCTTAGCGGCGTCCTTGACTTCGTACCTTTGTATCTTCCTAAAACACCTCTCCCATAGGGTGGGAAACTCCTCGGATAATTTGTATAAGAGCCTTAACATTCAAACAAAAGTTTGGGTTGACCAAGTTGACTACAAGATTGAAAAGGGGTAGTTAAATTATTTTCAAAAGAAATGGAAAAAGAATATGTGAATGAGCTTTACCAGATATGGTGATTGGGGATGTACCGAAAAACCTAAGCTTTAACATCAAAGCCTGAAACCACCTAATGCTAAGCCTAGACACCACCCACGGTGTAAAAACCTCCATAAAATAGTAAGGGCTTGACCCAAACACCACCAAACAAACTCACCGAAAAATAAACAAGCTGTCGAAAAATGAAAACCAAGGAAAACCACACTAATCCAAACTAAAATCAAAAGTATCTTGGTAAAAATGAGTCACCTGAATAAAAGGAAGCTCTTGGAGAGAAGAAGTAGATCAAAAAATGATCGGACATTGAGAATCGAGAAAAGATCAAGAACGTCAATGGCGATTTTGCTCAGAAAGTCTTAGGCAGGAACAAGTTTGCAAGAAGGAAAGAGAAAAGGGTGAAAATCTTGGTTTTTAAACCAAGAAATAATTATGCACGCTTCTCAAAGAGAGTCCTCATTTGGGCACTAAACCTTAAGTGCTTCAACCATCCCTTATGCTTGGGGCAGACGCTACCCAACGGAGATACATGTCCTATGAAGCTTGACAAGCCTTTAATTAACTGCCAAGTGTCATAACAAGAAATATCATCAACTCAGACACTCTTACCCCTCAGCCTCCACTTAATATTGGAGACTAAAGGCTAGGGGTGATTAATATATCCAAGAGTAACCTCGTTTGAGGATAGGTCTTACTCAACCTAGCCGACATTACAAAGCACACTTATTATAAGGAGACCAACATCATCAGTCTCGGCCTCGTCCACCGTCTTAGGTAAAAACCTTCCAATAACCAGGCCTTTTTTGTCTAGTCACATCTGCCATACTTGACAACCGAGACCTCGTGGGTCCTTTCTAGAACCTCATCTTGGCCTGATGCTTACCTAACCGAGATCACATTCAGTACTCTTTAAATTGATTGAATAAGACTCTATGGGTCTCATACTCACCCCAGTCGAGACAACTGTGGACTATATCTTCACCATGCGTAAGGCAAGGCTCAGCATAATCAGCCCAAGCAGACAGTCAGTTATAACCAAATCTCATGTGCACGTGGGGGGAATATTAACTTCATTATTATTTACATGCACTAAGGATAGGTGTCTTATTCTAGTTGGCTTGTGGATGATGTGCACGCCTATTACATGCTTGGGGTGCACACTGCACCACCCCAGCACTATATATACTTTTCACCTTCAACCATGAGAAGGATCCTTACCTAACAAAACTCTGTTGAAATTGTAGTAGAGAGAGAAAGTTGAGTGCATGTAACCCAAGTCCATTAGAGTCTAGTTTGATAGTAAACACGCACGGTGGAGTAGGCCTAAAAGGATGAACCACTTATATTACTGTCTTTCTCCTTATTGCCTCAACTCTCGCTTCATTTATATTATTGTATTTTCACCATTATTGCACACTTGAGGTTCTACCGGATTGAGCTCTTATTCATCTACTTGGTAGTTCCATATTTGGCACCATCACCTATAACATTTTACTTTCTCGGTGGAGGGTGGATTATCACACGTTTGTTACCAGTTAGGGGTAATTTTCTATCACATTAAAAGACATTTGTGAGTTAACTGGTTCCCATCTTGGGAAACCATGTATTTACTGATGGCTATAAGGACTCTATCAAACAATAGATGTGCAAGCAGCTCCACCAATCCTTGGCAGATTGTACCCATTATTTTGCTCTCACCTAAACTGGGGTAAGCAAGCATTCTTTTATAAAATACCAACACTACTGATTTAAGAACATTGAACCATAACCTAAAGAAGAGGCCCAAGCCAAAACGCCTAAGGGCCAAGATGGTCCAAAACTCCAATCGAGGACCCATTTGGTTGTTTTCTTTATCACCTTCCTAAGTCGGTTTTTATTTCAAGGAAGGCTAAATAATTCCCCTTGCGATTTACTTTTCTGTTTGGCTATCGTGATTGCTCACGGAAGGAGTGTGCCACTCGCTACTCTTAATTTGGGATCCATCTATACCTAGCTGGATCAAACTCATGTTGATATGGAATACTCGCATGGTTGCTTTGATGTGGTAAATTTTGTCAATTCCTTTGTGTTAATGGGTTTTTATCTTCGAGCGATTTCCCAATTAGGCTCCTAATCCCTGCTCGCTGCATAGTCAGGCTACTCGCATTGCTAAGTGGTATAAGAAGGGTCCTAAGCAATCACCTAATCTATTTTTGGACAATATCGATGAGTTTTATTTTTGTCCTTACTCGAAGAGAGTGCATCAGATAATCTTTTGGTGCATTCATTTCACTTCTCCTAAAACCTTTTTCTATCCAGCCAATGCCAATTCGATGAGTGATCGCCCTCACATCTTTGTAATAGCATTTGTTCTCCCATGTATATTACCATTTTTGAGTGAGATTGGACAAGGATTGAATTTTACCACTTTGACAAGGTGAGTAGGCAATTTAGATGTGACCAAGGCATTTATACTCTAGATTTTCCTACCAGCCTTTCACCTTTAACTTTGTACTTGGAGGCCTACTCGAACTTTGCTCTCGAGGGGATGGTACGAAGACCTACCTATTTTGGGAACTTTTTTATACCCGCTAATGATTATTTTCCATCCTTCAGCCAATTGTGGTTTAGCCTATCGTAGCGCCAAGTCATGTTAATAAAAAAATGTATACATGATTCCCCTCATAAGTCTTTCATTAAGGGCATCCCCTCTTCTGACAAGTACATGACCAAGTTCACTGGCAAAGAAGTTTGGCATTACATCTAAGTTTTAAGGAATCCTCTCGAGTAAGTTGTACCTATCCTTATGAATCCTCTACTCGAGGAGAGCATTTTTTCTAAACATCCTGAGGCAAAAACCCAACAAACCAGGGGCAAGAGCAAGGGGAAAGGTAAAGACAAGGTCCTCTCTAAGAGGAAGAACCCAGATGTTAATGCTTCATAGGGAATTTGCTTCCCCTCCCCTCCAATTAAGACCCGAGTGACCATGCAAAAGAAGAAAACATCCAAGACCACTTCCCCCTCTACCATTAAAGAACAAGGTTCAGATACTGATACCTTTGGGGTTAAAGAGACTTTTTAGACCGTTCGTGAACAACAATACGAGTCTCTCGAAGCCACTCTTTCTCAACCTTATGCTTTACTCTCCACTCATTTAATGTAAGGTCCTTTGGCTTTTCCTTTTTTACTTAGTAAAAATATACGTAATAGAATTATGAGTGCTCGTTCCATGCCATGTTCATCTAAAGAGGATCTTATTTACTATGGAAGCACTCCTTATTATTATCATTGCTCTTCTTTAAATGACATTAACTTACTTAGCATCAAAAAATATCACTCGTTTGATGCTTCTCCTTTTTTATTAGCCACGAGGGGGTTGATTTTGGACCTCGAGCAACCTATCAATAACCATATGACACGATGATCTACTCACCCTCCTCCATTAGTCTAACTACTGAGCCTCTACTTGATTGGCAAGCTCGTCGTGATGAGCCTGTAAGTGCTTAACACAATTTCATACTTTTCTCTTTATTATGTTTTCATATGATTTGTAATTTAACTAATTATTAACTCCTCTAATTTTTTAGCATGCCTCTTCTGCAGGGTTGAGTGGCCTCTCCGGGATGAGGCTAGCTCCTTCACCTTCTTCTCTTGTCCTTCCTCGCACTCCCTTATAATGCGACATGAACTCTATGCACTACACCAAAAAGGGGTTTTTTCATTTTTCACTCGAAAAAGTAATGATCAATTAAATCCCAATAACCATGGGATAAGTTTCAATGACCCAAAGCTTCAGAAGAATCTTAAAAGGGAAAAGGAATTTTTTAAAGTTTAAATTCTCATGAAAAAAGAATAAGGAACAAACTTCTGTGCAACAAGAGAAGAAGGTTAAACCTAATTCCAAGATAGAAAAGAAAATTATTCGTTGTAATTTTTATGGGAAAACAAATCATGTTGTGCAATTTTGTTTCAAACTAAAAAGACATGAGAAAATGAGTTAAAAGGCACAATTTGTGATAAAAAATTTGAGAAGAGGTGAGAGAAGGTTTTAAAAGAAAACTTATGAGTTTTTCACTTTTTTCCAAGTGCATGGACGTTCCAATCAAACATGTTGGTGCATTAAGAAAAGAAATCAAAAGTTTATTAAGAATAAGAGAAACACATTTCAAAGGAATCCTATAAATGAACTAAGAGTACAAATAGATGTTTTAATGAGAAGAATGAATTTTTTTGTTTATGGTAAAGGTGAGGCTAGAGGAAACATTCCTCGACCTAGACACCAAGCTCAATTTCTAAGGATTAGGCATAAAAATCCTAGGAAGGAAGAAAAATGTTTACCTAAAAACATTAGAGGTATGCCTAGGAAAGCATTAAAAGTCAAAGTTTCATTAGGAGGAAATAAAGAGAAGGATTATATGAAAGTAATCAAGTTTGAGTATCCCATTTCCCCAAGGGGTGCAACACCTATCCCTACTTAGGTTAGTAATTTGGTTAGTATGACTAGGTTCTTATAGGGTTCCATTCCTAGTTCATTCTTAATTTATTGGTGGAACAATTCAATGTAGGTGAGAGATTTGATTGGATCTCATTTGAAATCTTTTGTCATGGGTTAGTGATATTTTCATGCATATATGCATTTTTATGAATTTGCTTTCGATTAATTATTTTCTTATCTAAACATGATTTTGTAAATATTCATGCATCATTCTTATTCAAAAGATAAAAATATTTTACGTTTATTCTTTTTTTGTGATATATGTGGTTAAGTCCTTGATTCATGATGATTTGTTGATTGATTTAACCTGAATGATTATTAAAAAATTGAATTATAAACCACTTGATGTAAAATGACTGATTAATTGAATTGTTGGTTTAAATTCATTTGATAAATCATGATTGCCAACTTATTCAGATCAATGGTATTTGACTTCACACTACTTTCACGTGCATATCACTTGTTGCATATGGTGCTTCTTATGTTGATCATGCTTATAGTGCTTAATTTGATCATAATCAAATCCTTGAGATCTTATTGGTGATCATATGTGAGATATTATTCTTATTACTATATAAAGGATTTGAAAAAGAACCATTTTTAAAAAGAAATTGTAAGGGATATCGCTAGGAGTGTTTAAACCCATTTTGGAAATTCAAATGTTTTCGGGTAGGTGACATCTAGGCGCGTGAAAAGCCAATCAAGGGCAAAAACTAAAATATGTTGAAAATGAGCCATAAGCCAAGAGATTTAACATGCATGAAAAACAAGTTAGGGATAAGCATTTCTAAAATAAAATTCTTTTAGGTGGCATTTTAATATAATTTTATCAACATTTACTTGAGGGTGTTGAATGGATTGAAACTATCATTTTCAACTCAAAGGGATATTGATAGAATGATTGCCTTTTAATCATCATTTCTAATGTTTTCATGATTTCTTTATATGTTTTCATATTTATTAGGTAATTTTAATTATCACATGAATCATACCTATAAGTACATTACATAGTTTGAAAAATATCCATTTGATGAGAATTTTATGCTATTGATAATGAGTTGATTAAAATTAATTTGAATATGTTTTTTAATTCATATTTTTAATCATGATTTAAATTAAATCTTTATGTCAAATCATTGAATCGTGTGTTCCTTAACCAATATCATATTTTAGAAGTTTTATAGTTTGCATTTGTATATATGTGTGCGTGTGTGTGAGTTGTTGATTTCTGCTATTTTATGCATTTTATATCAAATTGAAGCTATTAACGCAAAATTGAATGATTTTTTTGTGCATTCGCATTCATTCATAATACCGATTTACTGAGAGTTAGGATTCTAGTATGTTTGTATAATTTTTTAAGAGTTTTAAGGAATTTTTTGGCCATGCTCCATACTCTATTCGCACGACATGAAAGTGGTTCATTCGCACAGCTAATGCACATAGTTAAGAATAGTCATTCGAATGCCTGTCGATAGACTTAAATGGTTTTGTGTTGTTCATTTGTCCATTTCAATCCCCGATACTTATAGATCTCTAAACCCTAGTAAAAATCCTTACCAAACAATTTTATTGGTGTTGAATGTTTGTTTGATCACATTTTTGGATATTATTAGATACGTCTTGATATAAAGCCCCAAGATTGTCAAATTTTGATTTTCTTCAGTAGCATAAGTCATTGTTCCCCATTCATTTTCATTAATTTTCTTTAGAAATTCTTAGGTTGATTACATCATCTTAGGAGTTTATTGAGTGATTGAGTTAAGGATTGGGCAACTTTTTGGGAACTAAATGGGTTTTTATAATTTCGTCACTTTTTAGCCCTAGGTTTGTAGTTGTTGGTGTTATCCCACTTTTATCCCATTGTTCTACCTTTGTTATTGATGAGTAGACTGAAATCTCAAGCTAGAGAGAGATCTGAGTGAAACCAGAGAGAATGTTAGAGCCTAAGCCTTTACGTCGTCACCTAGGAAGGATAGAAAATCATAACAATTGGCCCCGAGCAGTACATAAAAATTGGCAAGTGGTCATAGTAAATTGTTCACGATCCAGAGTCGTGACCAGGTGGTTACGGTCCAAAACCATGACCCCTTCCAAAATACCATGACCAATGACCTGACCAGGTGTAAGGGTGACCATAACTAAGTAGTGGTCACTGTTCGGAGTCGTGACAATAGGGGTCACGGTCCAAAATCATGACATAGTTGTAACCCTTTTTAATGATAAACTTACTTCCATTATGGTCACAATGGTGGTCACAGTCCAAAATCGTAACCCACTCGTGACTAATATTAGTGAACACTGTCACGGTTCAGAACTGTGACCCACCAATCCTTATTTAAAATTGTCACATGAAATTGGTCATGGCCCAAAATCGTGACCCACCCGTAACTAATATCAGTGAACACTGTCACAGATCAGGGCTGTGACCTACCAATCCTTGTTTAGAATGGTCATACTAACTCTATCACGGTCCAAAGCCGTGACCATTTCTTGAGCTTTAATTGATCACAAAGGTGTTCACGATCATGATCCATAGCCAAGATTAAGTAATTGATTGGTCACATGGGAGTCATAGTTTTTAACCGTGACCATATTTTGTATATAAATTAAACCACTTCGTCCTTATGTCACTTCACCATCGAAACTCTTACTCTCACCCTCTATTTTCAACAAAACCACTTCGTTTTGGCTGCCATCTCTCTCTTTCAACACAAGTACATCTCTATTTTTCTCTATTTGTTTCATTGCGCGTGTGTGTTGCAGTACGTGTGTGAGGGTTTTAGTGCATGTGATTCAGTGTGTGTGAGTTTAAATGCGTGTTTCATTGTGTGTGTGTGTTGTAGTGTATGTGTGTGTAACAATGTGTATATGTTTGTGTTTCTAATTATATATATGTGTGTGGGTTTCAGTGTGTGTGTGTGTTTCAATGTGTGTGCATCTGTTTAATTGATGTAAAAAATAA